>BNCR01000007.1:21916753-22516753 GCA_014656515.1 Oryzias celebensis | reverse complement strand
GGTTCATGCTCCACAGCTGTCTTCATTTCTGTGAATTACCCTCAGCCTAAGTAAGTGTCTGGTTTTCAGGTAATCCTTGTCAGGTCATCTGCTCTGTCTTGTCACCTTTTTGTTTCGCCATGGTTTTTGTTATGGTTCAGTTTATTTATTAAATGTTTTACTTTTCCGCCACCAAACTTGTTCTCCTGCATTTAGGGTCCTCCACCACAACTCCATGACACAAAATAGATCCAATTTATGTCTTTACTTTCTTCGTCCAAGCTAGTATTTGGTTTAAAACTGTACAGCTGCGCAGATCCAATGTTGCTCGCCATTGTTGTTGCACCACTAATGTTAAGTTGGGGTCACGAGGGGCTGAAGGCTAGCAGGGGAGAATGTAAACAGATGGATGGTGGAAGATGGGGGCAGACTTTGTGCCCTCAGTCCCGCCCACAGCTCAGAGGTGAATTTCTAATGACCTTCTGCCGCTCTACAGAAACTATGTCCTAGAAAAAGATGTTTTTCAATTTGGCTAAAAACAGCATAAACATAATTAAGAGACCATTGGGAACATGTTTAAAATGATCAACAGATGATCGGAGTGGGACTTTAAAAAATTCTAGCTACATCCTGTTTGTGATCTTGATTGTCAACGTAGCAAAAAACACTAACAAAATTGGGAAAAAAATCTCTTTTTACAAAAAAAGTCAAAGTAAGAATTAATTTCTTTTGCCAACGATGGTACTTGTGGATTATTTTCTGAGCAGATTCAGTTTCTGAGTTTTGAATCACTACGTACATGGATTATCAGTGGGCTTTTAAGAAGAAAGTCATTCCACCAGCTGAGGTGACCCTTAGCATTACATAGTCTACTTAAGTAAACTACCTAGTCAATACTACAAGTGAGGCAGTTTACTTTAATGTATGATATGTACATATATATTGTTAATTTGAAATGTTTCAATTTAGTCTGTAGAAGTATTCAGTTAGTATAATTCCTACACTACACGTATATGGTCTATATGTACTTGCTGTAATTACACTCAAGTGTACAACCTTTTGCTAAGGTAGACTTTTGGAGGGACATTGATTGTTATCGGAAAACTTTTTTCTAGCATTAATTTTTACAAATCAAATTTAGTTTATTTTCGCCTCTAAACCGGTGTACAACTTACTGTTTGTTAAAGAAAAAAAAGAGAAAAAAAAACAAAAAACAAAAAAAAACAAAAAACAAAATATATATATATATATATATATATATATATATATATATATATATATATATATATATATTGCAAGCCAGTGATGGCCCCTGAGGACCAGCAAGGACTTTCCAGATTCCTTAGGAGCTTATTTAGAAACCTACTCTTATTTTATTATTATTTTTTCATAAATATGACATTAAAAATAATTTACTTGAAATAAGCGTATATTTTCTTAGTATGTTTTTCCTCCAATCATATTTCAGCTATCTTGTGTTGCCAGGTTCACTACAATCTGCTGTAGGCCTTCAACATTTACAGAGCAGGCTTCTCTTCTTTCTGTAAGCAGCAGAAGGGGATTTTTGCCATAGCCAATCAGATTACTGTAAACTGTTTGGGGGGGGCGTGGGATTAAAATGCTTTGTCATCCAGTAAGAACTTGCGATCGCAGAGGAATACACCAAACTTGGGCTTTTTTCCCTTAAGGAAAGATCTGAATGAGTGTGGTGGAATCTCAAGCTCTAGACCAGGGGTCGGCAACGTTTATGACATGAAGTGTGAATTTGAAATTCTCTCCCCAACAACTGTGCCATCACCAATGATGTTGTTGTTTACCCGATAAGAGTTGCCACAGGATTTGCACAGGTGATTTGGGAGAGAGTTTTTACGCTGGATGCCCTTCCTGACACAACCCTGTATCTTTCAGGCACACGGAGCCCCAGTGAGGCAGCAGAGTGAAGGGTCCTGCTAAGGACCCACACTGCATTGTTTTATAGCTCATTGGCCGCCCAACTATCATGGGAACTTGAATACAAAGAAATACAAAAACGTTTCCAATATACTGTATCTAAAAAATCTTTATTCATAAACAGCAGGTCAAATAGATTTTATAAACAACATTTTGGCATTAACTGAAAAAGTGCTTCCATAATATTGCACAAGGAAAATGGGCCAAAGTTGAAATAATATTGTAACTATGTTTATTTGAAACAACTAAAGTGCTGCATTTGTGGTCATGCCTACAGCGGGTACTTGTACTTGAACCCAGCACAGTCACGCAGCAGGTGCTGACCGGCATGCGCACTCAGACTGTGGGCCGCGGCTGAGGGGGGACAAGGAGGGGAACTAGGGACAGCAGTGGAATGTTTTGTCTTCTGTTATCCCCATTAAAAGAAACTCACTGAACGTCCAAATGTCGTCTTTATTCACCGGAGCACGACGAAGAGCATCAAAGTCGGACCGGTTACATGTGCAGTCACCTGTCCCTTCCTCGTACGCGTACACATTCCTCCACAGACACTCGGTCAAATCACCCCACCTGTTATCACACCGCCAATTGTTTCAAAACACAGGGTCAATATCATAATGTTTGAACTTTACCGTGAAAAACTTTATTTTCCCTACAGTGCGCAGTAATTTAAATCACCCGTTCATGAAGGCTGATGAGGAACGTAAATGGAGTGGAGCACGGAGCTTGTAGCTTATTTTCTGCATTGCAATTAAGCTCTTTTTTAAACGGCAGTTTTTCGTCTGCTCCTGATTCACCGTACAAAGATATACTCGGAAATGCAATTTTGAGCTTAATTTTCTTCATATTTGTCCCCCATCATTAGCAAAAGCCAACAAGAATATTTACCAAACACCATTTTAATTGGTGTGGATCGTTGCCACATCAATGAAATGTTGGTACTAACCACTGAATGAGTTCTTCTCAGGCAGTGACATGGATACAGAAGACAGTCACTTTTGTCAAAGTTTGTTTATCACCTGATAATAGAAGGTCTTCTGGCTCAAATACCAGCCAGGGGGGTATGTATTTCTGTGGAGTGCAAAGCGACAAAATCTGCATGGCAGGCCTGAGAAAACCCACTTTTACTTCCGTGTGGAGTGGCGATAGACTCGAGAGCTCTTCTGTTTTCTTTTGTTGGGAGTTCACAGATTTAGTCTGCAGAAGCACATTAAAACATATTTTTAAGTATCTCATTTTCCCGATTGGGCCCTCGGAGCACAGATGCACTGAAGCCAGTGCAGCACTGCAGCCAGACAGCATGCAGTAGGAAAGGGAGGGAGAGAAAGACACCCAGTGATTTTCCAACTGTGGATGCCTGTGTTCTGGGTGTCACTTTGGTTAATAATCTCCCAGCGATCTTTCAACTTGGGTGCATGTTCGGGACGCTTCTAACCATGAAAACAGCTGGCTTTGTGCAGCCCAACTGTCAGAGTCTCCTTTGCTGTCGATGATGGAAATATCAAACCAGTGAGGCGTGAGTGGACGTCTCAATCTGAATCTCCTCAGCTCAGCTAAAGCACAGCCGTCCTCCCACTGATAATTCATGCTACATACACTCACATTAGGAGCACAGCGAACCGTCGCTGCACAGTCCACTCCTTCATGTGGTAATACACCAGCAACATCACGCTCAGTAATTCAGTTAAACTCCAGATCAAATGGATTTCCTTTTTTTTCTGCCATTTCTACGACTCGGCCATCACACTGATACACACGATGAGCATTAATTCAATCCATTGGGGCCCTGGCACAGTCTCTCCTTTCAAATATTGCACAAAAAAAAATTGGGAATCTAATGAAAAAGCCTGAGGTAAGGTATGAGAAGGAGCCTTTTCTCCTGGAGAACTCAGCTCCAGAAATGATCTCCACTCAGAGGATGAGCTGTTTGGCCTTGATACCATCAAGCAAACACGCCGTCACTCCTTCTCAGCTCTGAATCCGACAGAAACCATTTGTTTTGTCAGCGTGATCCGGTCCTGTCCTAATCATCAGCCAAGATCACCAAGTCCAAGGAGTGCTCTGTTCCATTTCCAAGTCATTCGTCAAATGAAAGCAAAGAACGCATTTATCTATCTGTTTTCGGGAGAGGCTGGAAATCAAAACCTAATGTGGACTTTGATTGCCCTCTCGGAGTCAGATACTCAGAAGACAGAATGAAGGAATGCCGTGTTTGCTTTTTCTGCTCCAAGACCACCATTATGTGTTTTCAATAGATGCGACTCGGAGATAGAATCGTGTGTCCTTGGGGTTCGTCCAAGTCTGACAACGCACCCGACAACCTTAAGACCACACAGCGCAGCCCCTGCTCCTCTCCTGGAGGCTGTAATAAATGAATGAGCGTCTGACAACTGAGGGACATGTGCGCTCCCCGTGCGTTTCTTTTTGATAGCGATCTAATTCATCTGGCAGGCATGGATGTTGATTAAATCAGAATGTCAGCCACTTGACAAGACAAGACACAAGCCGGCGCTGAACCTGTTTGAACAGCATGAGCCGAGCAAGATGGCCAGGGAGATTTGTGGCGCCGTGTGGCCGCCCCGGCTCCACACGCCATGCTGTTATCGTCACCTTCGCTAACGCGCCCACAGAGACTGGCAGATGTACGGGAAGGGATGTAGAGGAATCCGACGAGGCCCACCTCCTCTGCTTTGTCTCTGAGGGTGTGATGGCACCACCGCACTACCCACACCCACGTCGCCTCACTCACATGTGTTCCCCTCATCAATTCTCCTTCACAATCACAGAGCTGGAGGCAAAGACATACGTGCGTGCCGACATCACAGTGTCTGTAATTACGGGGAACAAAGCCCTCTGCAAGCCGACTCGCCGTATGAAAGACCGTCAGGGAAAGAAATCAGAGGGAAGAATGTCCATGGTCGCTCTGTCTGCAGAAACACACAATGAAGTTGAGATAAAGGGGGAGTTCCCACGCCGAAACTGTTGAGGCAGGTTGCTATTCAACTGACGAGTGCCTCTCCAGAATCACTTTATCTGTGAAAAAGTATTGCTTTCTGCAAATCCAACAATAGCTGAGGGACATGCCAAAACATGACAGGATGGGAGCAGTTAGAAAACATGACAGACACTTTTTATGACCAGAAACATGAAGAAACAGCTCCTTGTCTTTTAATAAACCGCTATGTGTCAACTATCCGCCCCCTTGAATTGAATGGTATACATATTTGTGTCCCTCCCATCCCTACTGCACCTTCTTCCAACTCCAGGAGAATCATGGTCCTATGGAAAGGAATTGGCAGAATAATAGGATTATTTACATCTACGCCACCTTGTCTGGATAATACATCATTGAAATCTCAATTTTTAAAATAGGAAAATCCATCAGCCATCTGTTAATTAAAAAAAAAGTATAATTTTCTGCAAAAAATTAAAAATGATGACGAAAATGAAAACCCACCTCAGTACAAATGAATTTTAAGGAGACTTTTCCGGGAGTGGTTGTCTGGTGTTGTACTGATTATTACTCTTGTGTCATAGCAAGAAGGCTTTGGTTCAAATCCCAACTGGGTCCTTTCTGAGTGGAGTTCTCCTTGTGAAAGTGAGGGTTTTTTCCAGGGACAGTCCAAACACAAACTTCATTGGTTGAATGGTGTCTATATTGTCTCTAGAAGAGTGTGTGTCTCTGCTACAGATTCTTGATATGTTTACACCGTCTTCACCCAACAGTAGGTGGGATTGGCTCCAGCAACCCTGTGACCCCAAAAGGGATTCAGCAGGTTCAGAAGATAGATGGATGGATTGAACAGTAGGTGAAACGTATCTGGAAGTTTTCATTTATCAGTTATCTGTTAAGCAAACAAGCACATATTTTAAAAATGAAATAAAATTATGAAAACAATAAGAAAAAATCAGTACAATTGTCATGCATTTTAGATCTTGTCAAGAGAATTTTTCTCAGTGTAACTTCTGCTGTAAGTCTCCATCAATTATACAGAACCTGGAAGTTACTTTTAATTTAAACCTTGAAACAAAAAGTAACTGTGAGGTTAGATCTTGGTGCTGCTTGTTGCTTCTTCAAACTAAATGTCAGTTTACCATGAAATGATACAATTACCATTAAATCCAGGACTGCACTCAATTCTAGCATCACCTTGAAGGGAAAAAATACAGAGGAATATTTTTATACAACTGGAAATGAATTCAGGCATTAAGGGGCTCATCTCCTTTGTACATCAAAAAAATGTTGCAGTTTTTCCTTTTACTTTGTTGAACTTTTGCACAAATGTTTTTAAATCAAATGTTCTCTTAAAATAGTCTCAATATCGTCTCAAACTGTTCTTTGGTTTCATGAATAGATAAATACAAAAAAACCAGCTGCAAGTGGTTGGCTACCTCTAAAACCAAACCAGAATGAGAAACAGACTCAGCTTGTTCATTTTATACAAAACTCATGACATCTTTAAGACTCTGCAACAATGTGTCTGTGAAGTTCATGAGAACCTTTGCTCAAAGTTCACCAGAAATCTTTTAAAACTCAAACAATTTTAACATTTTAAGGCATTTGAAATCTGAAATTGTCTTTACATTTCGGCCTATGGATTTGTTATTACACCGCTAACAAACACATACTGTAGTTTTTGCACTAAAAGGTGCTCTTCAAAGCTTCATTTTTTTTTTTTTAAATGACAGTGCGTCACATAGATTAGTATATGTATATAGTTCTGGTTGCGTTTACTCATGTCAGAACAACTTTGAAGGGCACACAGCAGTCTGTTAAGATGTTTGGTTGGGTGTTATTGTGAATACGCTAACGTGGCTAAGGTGTAGTGGTGTCAAACTGTGTTTTTTTTGTGTTACTAACAAGGTTGGAAGTTAGTAGAGTTACATTTTTAGAGGTATCAGTCTGTTTTTGTAGTTAGAAACTAGGTTGGGAGTTACACACACTGTATTGAGAGCAAGCTAACGTGGCTAACGCTGCTAATGTGGCTAATGTGTAATGTTTCACAGACAAGATATGGAGTTACTGTGAATGCAGTTAAAAAAATCAGATTGACTGACAGACTTTTTCTTACCTACTATACCTTGTAGTTTGGTGCACCCTTTGATACCAACTCAAAAATAGACTTTTCATTGACGGTACACCTTCAAATCTAGGGCACTTGGAATATAATTGTGGTGCACCTGAATTATAATTCCTGTGGGAAAAATACTGTGAACACATCTGACCTTAAAGGGTCTATATCACGCTATTCTTAACCCTATCAGAGTAAGAACACATTTTATATGAAATGTGAGTTATTTTCTAAAGCTAAATTTCCTACTAGGAAGTAAGACAGCTTGATCTCTGATGCCCACCTTTCGCTTCTTTTGGGTGCTGCTCATTTCATGACATCAACCTAAAGATGGCCACGGCAGCATGTCTGCGTTTTGCCCACGGAAATAAATAACATTCAAACTTTTGCAAAGATGCATGCGCATATTGTGCATAGAAAATGAAAGCGTTTTGCCGATCACTACTAGCTCTGCAGAGAAAGTGGGGGTGTGTTAGCCTGAGGCAGTGCTGACAGCACAGACTCTTCCTGAAAGGGGCTCTTCTTACTTTGTGATGTCACAATATAATGACCTGCACGTTTTTGTGGATTTGGAGTATAATATAAGCTCAGATAAATGTTGTATTATATGGATATTGACATGCTAAAAATGTAGATTTATATTATTGTGATTATTATTACCATCCGCTATTTGTGCAATACTGTCATACAACTTACTATTAACATGCTTGAATTAAATTTCAGTAACAATACAAATTAGTTGCTAGCAGGCTACTAGAAGTTAGAATCTGGGAAACGAATGGTGCACTGGGGTTCTGTCCTCTATTCTCATTTACTTCTACTCTCCTCTATTCTTTGTCATGTATTTTTCATTTAACTCTTCATGCCTCTGTTTGGTGCAGTGCGATTCATGTGTTGTCCAGATTTCCCATTCCCCTCTGGGGAATCGGGAGAGATTCCAAATTCCCGTCTGTGCTCTTGTCTTTCTCCGTAGACCACTCGCCTCTGGCTCGTCTTACACCCCCAGCTGTCCCCCAGTTCCATGTGGATGAAGTCCATCTGCTACACTATTCAAACATGTAGTGTAGAGTTAGACAAGCTAATTCTTCTCAAACAGTTCTAGATCGTCTGTCCGTCCTGGGAGACGATCCCTCCTTCATGTGAGGGCATCCCTGAGGTTTCTTTTTTTTTTCCCCCAGAATATGTTTTTTTAGGAGTTTTTCCTTACTAAGATGGAGGGTCTAATGGCAGGGATGCCTAACTTAGCTTAGTCTGCTTAGGTTAGTTAACAACCAACTATTTTATGACTGACTATGTTTTTGAACAGTAACCCGTTTGAAGCCCATTGACACGACTGTTTTGTGATGTAAATAAAATTGAATTTAATTGAATAGAGGAATACACAGACATGCGTGAATGGATCAAAATACCCCTTTGGGGTTGTTGTTCATGACTATTTAACAATATAGTACACTTAAAGGCTCAAAAAAGTTAAACAAATCTTATTACACAGGCCCTTAAAATTCAGAGGAAATGTATTAAAAATGTCATCTGAACCGTCACAGAATCTTAACACATTTAGTCCTAAACGGTAGATTTCCTACATCTGGTTCTCCTTCCTTCACCTTCCTGCGGCCCTGGGGAGGTCAAAGTTACATGTAAAAAGTCACTCCTCTAATCTCCTTTGTCACTCATAAAATTTACACAACATCTCCCTCATGGAGGCCTGTCAGTTTGCGGCTGCCCCTGGCTGTCAGAGAACACAGATAATTACTTCCAGGGATCAGAAAAAGGCCTTGATAATTTATAAGACTGAATGTCTAAGGAGTAGAATTTTTTTTAAATTTCATTCATATATATATATATATATATATATATATATATATATATATATATATATATATATATATATATATAAAATCAGCTTTTATGGAAGTACATAAAAATACAATCTAAATATACATGCTACATCTTGATATACGGCCTGTCAGACAGATGCATCTGTGTTTTGTTTAATATTTTGTTCTTTTTAAATGAGAGAAGAAACATTGAAAGATTTAATGGAATATTCATGTTTCATTAATTCTTCTTTTGATTCATCTAAACCTGTAATCAGGATCATCCCCCCCACCCATAAAAAATCTGAAAAGATGAAGTAGCATTGAACTGTTTTGTTGTCTCACTTCACAAGAGGCTAACACTTCAAATCATCCTTTAATAATAATTTTGTTTTTTCTTTCTGAACATCTAAAAAGTAAAAAACAATGCAAGGTCAGCTGTAATTACATCAACAAAAAACTTTTGAAATCGTTGTTATTTTTTTTGTTTGTTTTTGCATCACGTTGTCAGGTAAATTTTAATAGCTTGTTTTTTGTACTTGATCATAAACTGTTCGCTGGTAACCTTCGTCCTGGAAGAAAGTGACATCCTTGATATATCTGCTTGTGATTGATTTGTGAAGTGAAAGTGATTTGTAAAAACATGTTTGCAAAGTCTAATAAATTATTCATAATCAGACTTTAAGTGTCTCAAAGAAACAATGTGGCAAAATAACTTTACCAAAAATGAAGCTTTAAAACCATTTCCTGTCAGCATCCATCTTTATTGTCAAACGAAATCTGTGTAAGAGCCTGTGCTTTAATAACTCTTTTAATGAGAATGTAATTCAATCTCCTATAGACAGACAGGTTTGAATAGGAAGTAGAACAAATAGAACTAATACAAAACTAAAATAAAATAAAAACTAAGACCATTAATGAGAACGTGTAACAGTAGTTGAAAAAAATAAGCATCACTTCACTAGCAGATCAAAAGATTTAAAAAAACTCTTAATAAATGTGATTTTTTTTTTCATTTTTCATTATTTCATCAAGTTTTTAATCAAAACCATTGAAATTGTGTAAAAATATACATTTAAAACATTGCACTTTGTTTGGGGGAGCTGCGGTGCAGTAGTAGAGTGGTTGACCTCTGATTACAGGTTCGATTCCTGCCTTGCCCGCCCCTGTGATGAAGTGTACTTGGGCAAAACACTGAACTCCAAATTGCCTCTGATGGTTATAGGTTGCTGCTTAGACTGCTGCCCCCGCGACCCGGTCCCGGATAAGCGGAAGAAGATGGATGGATGGATGGATGGATGGTTATAGGTTGGCACCAAGTGTTCGGCAGCGCAGCCGTCATCCCTGTGTGAACTGTACAGCGTTTTCGGCCCTTCAAGGAAGGTCGAAGGTCGTATACAAGTATACGCCATTTGTTGTTAGGACGTTTTCAGACAGGGATAGTCCAGCAGACTGTCCCCCTGGATAGCTCCAGCTCCAGTGTTAAAGGGTTAACCGTTCTGGAGTTGCACGTGGTGAGAGGCGGCGAGCTGGTGTTGGCTTACTTGTGAGCCCCCAGCTCAGCCGCCAAGTGTTGGAGTTTACCCCAGAGAGAGAGAGCTAAGCCAGAAAGAAAAGGTCTCAGTTTAGCGGTCGACCTCCACACCAGTGCTCACCTACAGTCATATGGTCTGTGTATTGACCGAAAGAACGAGGTCCCGGATGTAAGCGGCTGAAATGAGCTTCCTCTGTTGGCTCGCTTCCTTAGAGATTGGGTGAGAATCTCGGTCACCCGGAGAGAGCTCGGAGTAGAGCCTTTACATGGAGAGGAGCCGGTTGAGGAGGCTTGGGCATCTGGTTCGAATGCCTCTGGCCTCCCTAGCACGGTGGTCTGTGCATGTTCCACTGAGCAGCGGTCCAGAGAAAGAGTCAGGACACGCTGGAGATACTATGTCTCTCAGCTGTCTCTCAGCTGGCCAGAGGAGCTGGCCTGCTTAGACTGCTGCCCCCAAAACCCGGTCCCGGATAAGCGGAAGAAGATGGATGGATGGATGGTTAAAAGGTTAAAACATCTGACAGACCATTAGAATTCCATCTCTGTATAAAGGAGAACAGAACCAAAACTACCGTAATGGCTTTATTAGAATCAAATTCAATAAACTGGTTCCGCCAGACATGCTTGATCGGTCTGAACACCAACCAGCAGGCAAGTTAGCAGGCGTAGAGATGAAGCGTTTGGAGAAAAACGTGGAACCATGAGATCTTTACCATATGATGGAGCTTGATCTTTTGGTGCTTTGTACAAAAGGTTATTAAAACTTGTTTTTAGATTTAACAAACCGGAAGGGAAAAATGTGATTTCTCTTCGGGGTGTGAATCATCACTTCGGTGTAAATCTGATTCGATTCACAGATCAACCTACAATTATCACAGTTTAATATATTATGTTTGAATAGTTGTCATATGTATGTCTTTTTACTGGATGAAGGAAATAAAAAATATACACTTAATAAACATCATTTATATTGAGAACAGGATACCAGAAACAACAAAACCTATCAGAGAAAAACAGTAAGATTTTGACACATTAAAAAACTTTTCTGTCAACTTCCTGGTTAACTTCAGTAGTGAACCAAATATAAACATTAGTGTTGTTGTGTATCATTGAACAACAAATCCTGGAAGTGTCTCCTGATTTTCTGTCCTCAAAGTTTTACGGACTACAGTTGATAACAAGAAGTCAGTAAATGAAGACACAGCAACACCTAAATAAGAATGACACCAGAAAACATTCAGTTCTTTTATCTGAACTGACAGCAGCATTTCCAACAGACATATTTTACAAACAGACTTTTCTCTGCAAATACCAACAAATGGTTCTTGGCTTCTCCGCCAAGCCAGCAGACAGTCACATGACATCACGGAGTTGAGAACAAAATCTTCAGAATGTTGGTAATTTTACATTCACTGTATTATTTAGTCAAACGGTTGAGTATAATTAGATAAAAGTGTCAAAAGTCATTTCAGTAAACTGTAAATCAATCAAATTTACTTTGAAAATGAGAACTTTCACTGACACTGCATTGACAGTGACAGTAGTCAGTTTGTTTTGTTAAAGTCCAACATCATTCTGCAATTTTAGTGCAATAAACACATTGCCTGAAGTGTATTTTTTACTATACTGTGATATTTTGATAAAGATTGCCAATCAGCAATTTTGGACGTCATAAATATTCATTCTAGATTTTCAGGAACAGAAAGAAAATACGCGAGTATTGTGATACTCGTTACAACCTTCATTTCTACCATCAGAACTTTGAACCGAGCAGTTTGGGTTCAGGTGGCTCACAGATCCACCTAAACAGATCAAATTTGGGATGTCCTGATAATCAGAAACCATAGGTCCAAAGAAACAGTACAGTTCAGCAAAAGTTAGGAAAAAAAAACACATCAAATATAATTTTGAGTGGTTTAAAAATATCTCCTGCAACCCCTGAGAGGAGTGAAACTGACCAGCATCCAAGCATCTCCTCTCAAAACACACATGCCTCCTTTAATCTTCCACGCTACTTAAATGCCAGCGTAATAAAAGACGGCAATTCCATGTGCAAATCAATTTGATATCTACAGGGACTGAAAAGTGCACATCACATATTACGAGCCGGGATCAAGCTGGGGGCAGGTGCCTCTCCTCTCCGAATCACAAAGAGAGTTTTCAGACAGATATGAATTTACAATTAGTCTCATCCGGGCGACTTTTTAAGGCTTGTGACAGTGTCTGGGGTTTCTCTAAAGGCCATGTGTGTGAAGCCATGAATTTCTTGCGACAGTCTATGATACCAGCGAGGTTATATTTAGGGAGGATAACTAGTACTGCGCGGTATAATCTGACATTTGTACCACAAGGGAGTCATACTGCATTGCTCACAAATGACAGTGTCACTGTTGGTTTGTGTCCCCGGTGGAATAGGTTAAAGAGAACAAAACATGTTTTTGCAGAGGAGTGCCATGCTGCAAGACAGATCTAATAAAACTGTATTTGATTGTGGGGGTATGATCTGACGGGGGCTGTCACTGGTGAGTGAGCCCCCTGAGCGTGGAGACAGCGGCAGTCTGCTTGAAAGGGGAACAAAGAGTCCCTGGGAGCGGTCTCCATGGACTCCGAAACAGGACTCTGTATGACCGGCCTGCTTTTGATGGCTGACTCCAGCGGGGCATTTCAACTTCCCCTCCACTTCTCTGGCTCGCTAACCAAGGACAAAGACAGCCAGTGAGGTCCATTGTTAGACCCACTGTTGTTAAAAAAAAAAAAAAAAAAACATCTCAAGCATCTTAAGGCTTTATCTCTGCGGTTCGTGAATACAAAAAATACAGTTTCCTCCCTCAATCTGCAGCCACTATTTCTGTCCTTATTCTGTCGCCCCAGCATAAATTACAACATCAGCCGGCACATTTGAGCACCTGTCAAATCCTTTTAAAGACAACAAGCATGATGCAATTCTGTTCAACCAGGCAATTCATTAGAAGCAAATCAAACACCCCTGCTGCAGTTCGATGCCGCTTCCCTCCCTGCGGACGCCGCAAAGCCACTGAGGTCCACATTCACCAAGGTGATCAAACCTGCGTCAGCGGGCAAACACCTGCCTCCCCTCTCAGGAGGTGGCGGGACAGACGGGCCGACGCAAAAGCTCTGCAGGTGATGTTAGCCAGCTCAGCAAACGGCGCCTTCCATCATCACATCTCAGAACAATCAGAAGATCCCACAGACGAGCTTGTTTGTGGGGACGCTGCCCAGCTGACTGAAGCAGGGAATGTTCTGCCTCTTCAGTCAAGTGCCAAACTTGAACTTTTTTATATGTGAATTTCCTTCACACACACAAGGAAGAAAAGTGTGTGAAAAAAACTACCCTCATCATGTTTTAAAACATTCTACTTGCTGTTTAACAAAAGTAATATTTTAGAAGTCAATACTTTATAAGGATACAGAATAGGTAAACATTACTAAGTGCCTTTTTTCATTTCATTGTAAAGGAACTTTGGTTTATACGTCTGTCATTGGTTATTGGTTTTTGTGAATTAGCAAACAGGAGAACTAAACAAAAAGCAAGGTGGACCAAGGACTTTTACAGATTTCACACAGGTTTAAAAAATAGGAAGCGTACATTTTCCTAAATCTGAGACCTTTCAAAGGGGTCAACTCACCAACTCACCGTAGATGTACTAAACATCCATCCATCCTCCAAACCACTTTAATTCCTTTCAGGGTCACCAGGTCGTTGTGGCTTTTCCCAGCATATGGGTACACCCTGGACACATCACCGGTCTGTTGCAGGTCCACACACAAATTAAAATGTAGAAAGAAATATATCCGAATATATATCTTTATTTATATATATATATATATATATATATATATATATATATATATATATATATATATATATATAGTGCTCCAGTTACCACAGGCACCACTGTCACCCTCACCTTCCAAGCTTTCTCCAGTTCTTCTCTGAGTCCCTGGTATTTCTCCAGTTTTTGATGTTCCTTCCTCTTGATGTCACCATCACTTGGTACTGGTCCCGACCAGCGAGCATGGAGCAGCAACCATTTCTTCAAATGGGTTTGCTTTGGAACACTGAATTGTAATGGCTTTTTTGCTTTAGCATAACTTTTTAAAGTTATTAAACCAATGTAATGTATTTTCTGAGCGCTGGCAGCTACGTGCTAACGTAAATGACTGGCGAATATTGATGATGTCATTGAGAGTTCGTAACGTCCAAGTTTGAAAACGCTACTTTTCTAAAACTCTCCATTTGGGGGCTAAATGTAGAGGTAGGGAGAAGCAGTAGAGGTAGGGGAAGAAGTTGGATAAGAATGTCCTGAGATTCTAAATCTAACACGAAATGTTCTTATATGAGATCCAGATTTTGCCATCTTCTTTTTACACAGCTAAAACAGAAAAAAGGTGACATTGGCTTTTTAATCTCTATATTCAGCTACTTTAGGCCTGAATGAGAAACATGTATCTGACACGTGACACAGACATGTTCACTTTTTCAACAGCACAGTTCAGGGATAGGCCGCAATCCTGCATGTTTTCCAACATACAGTACCATGCTCTGGCATGTTCTAATTATCTGGACACACCTGAACCAGGTAATCAGTCATGAGTAGGGCTTGGATATCTGGAAATCATGCAGACACTGCGGCCCCCGAGGCCTGGAGTTGCTAATCCCAGGCATAGGGCATGCTGAACACAGAAGCAGTGGAATATTGTAGTAACTGGATGCTGAGTGGAAATGTGAGGATCAGCACAGTGCCGCTGTGTTTTTTTTTCAATGATATGTTTGAATTATTTCTTATGGGTGCACATAATGGCAATATAAATCTTTCTGGGTGTGCAATTACAAAGACTGGCATGGTCTATTCCCCGCTGGGTGATCGCCTGTGAACAATGACATATTACCGGCTGGCCAGCAGTGGTCATTAAGAACTGATATGGGATTTATGGCTAGTCTTTAAACATGAGATGGCATTAAAGAGATTTGAATACAGTCAAAATGGCAGAAAGGATCCTGCCGGAGCAAGATGGAGCTAATGAAGTGAGGCTGGAAAGCACAGGGATATAAAGTTATTTTGGGTAAAGCCAATCTCTCATCAAGCAAAAATGAGTTTGATTTTAATCGCAGGCTGTCGGCGCTCATAACAAGCTTGCTGTGTTGTTATGGTTATCTGTCGGCTGTAACAAGCAAAGTTGACCAAAAAAACGCACGGAAAAGGAGAGGCGAAGGTTTAAAAACCGGCTCGGTGTGTCTGCGTGACAAAGCTGGCTGCACAGCCGTGCTGCTAATTTCCATCGGCAATTAAAGAGTCTTACATTCCACTCAGTACCTGCTGAGTGAGTATAAGGAGCTTAAACATCAGTTGTGTTCATTGGAAAGCGAGAAATAAAGACTTTGCCTCATCATATTAGTGCCAGCCCTTAAAGCGACTGTTTATCATGAGGTAGTGCTCGAGGTTTTAATGAGCTCCCTGCCTGTTCTAGTATAATTCCAATTAGTTCCCCCGTCTCATATAATGGCATGATTACCTTGTGAAGCCTCCATTGTTTTCTGAACAAGCCTCGAAAGGAACCCTGACTATTTTAATCTGTTTCCCAGTGGCAGCACACCTGCCAAGACAGTTACACCTCCTGCAGAATGATCACAGCTACTGCTTCATTAATACAAAGAACGCCAGCGTATATATATACACTCCTCCGGTCACACCTTGTAGATAGATGAAAAAGCGAACGTTATAATCTGATTCTGGCTTCATTTGTCTTTCAGCTGCAGATTTTACACCGTAAACCAGCTGGCTGCTGGAGGTGGGGGGTTTGCACGGCTGAAATCCACAAAGTAGACGCCGTCTTACACTTTTCCTTTGCACAAAAACCTCCAGCTCTTTCTTGTTAGAGTGAGACTGATGTCAGCGAACGCGATAATAAATCCCGCAGCTGCGTCACCCTCCAAAGTGTAAGGGCCATTACCTCAATTTTGAATGCTGCCATTTTCAAAAGCTATTTTTGATCAAAACGCAGGCAGTGAATCAGTCATTAGCAGGAGACGTTTAGGGTGTCATCCTGTTTGGACAGCCTGTGGCTTCCACCAGAGAGCCGCTTGTGTTGCAGAGGAAAATGCACCCACTTTGTCTCAGAGAACAGCTTCATTTAACTGTTTTGCCATAGACATGCTGATTAACAAATGCTAATCCACTCATTCATTTAAACTTATTTTTCAGTTTGCACTATTTATGTGTCAGGGTTGCAGCTTGTAAGGGGTCGAAAAGACCCAGAGGACAGCAAACACAAATAGTTAACCCTTTAATTCCTTTTGATGCAACTATGCATCAAACCACTTTTGCTCCAAACTTACCTTAATTTAGGGTCAATTTAAAAGCTAACACAAGGAATTGATTTTTTCATAGCTGGAAAAAAATCAAGCGTCAAGGGGTTAACAACAGAAATAAGACATTAAAAACAACAGAACTGAACCTTAATGTCTGTCCATCCATCCATCCATCCATCCATCCATCCATCCATCCATCCATCCATCCATCCATCCATCCATCCATCCATCCATCCATCCATCCATCCACCCGTTTTTCAACCCCTCGTTAGCTTTAGCTTCAGTGTTGACATTCTTTGGACTATCATAACTCTTCAACCATTTACACCAGGGCTGGCCATCCCTGGTCCTTATAGCCACAACCATGTCTGCGCTCCAGTTCTTCCTGACCAGCTTGCTGCTGATTAGCTAACTCAAGTGATTACACTTCCTGATTGACTGAACACACCTGGTTCAGGTAGGATTGCGTCTCTTGAGGTCCAGGGTTGGCCAGGCATAGTTTACGCAATCAACGTAAATCAGCAGATTTTATGATGGAGAAAAGGGGCTTTACGTCATCATGCAACACTTTACTTTAGGAAACGGATTATTGCTTTACTGTTATTATGTTATATATATTTTTATATATATGACACCAATATGTGTATATATATATCTATATATATATATATATATATATATATATATATATATATATATATATATATATATATATATATATATATATATATATAGTAGCGCAAAGCCAAGATGCAAAGCTGCTTTTCTGTGAGTGAGAATCAGTTGAAATTATTTTAATTGCATAAACGATCGAAGAATTACTGTAGTTCAAAGAGTGTGTGTTAAGTAGGTCTCACCAGTGTCATCTTCAGTGTTAAAGTGTTAATCTCTGTAGGTGTCAAAGGGTTGCTAGTGCCCATCCCAGCTACTGTTGGGCAAGGGTAGTGTACAGCCTGCTGCAGACTGTTAGTTGCAGGGCCAACCTTAGCATCTTTCAGTTTTGCTTTAATAGGTTCAGGATGTGGGGGCAGCAGTGTCTGTAAGGCCACGTTCACACTGCCTTCGTCAATGTGTGTTCAAGAGGCCACTTCCAATGAAAGGTCTAAGCAAAAGCGCATTCAAACTCAAGCATTGCTGTGCAAGTTTTACAACCATTTTCGGGCTCAAAAACATGCTTCTATTGAACACACGTTTAAAGTTAAATTAGTGGAATTTTGACTAGAGACTCCATTTTGGTAGTGACGTATGAATGGCGTCCCTTTCCATTCTTGAAGTGCCAAGCTTTGCAAAGTAATCATGAAGAATTAAATAACTGTGGTTTATGTCCATCCAGAACGATATGACACCAAGTTCTATTGGAATAGAGCTGTGAAAGAAAAGATTTACGAGATGTTTACCGCTTTGACATTTGGCATCAAGACTTTTCCAACTGTAGTTACATGTGCTAGTACTGGGTAGCGACATTCCAGTGTGAAAACCACATGCTAAACACATGATCAAGAACGCACAATTAGCGTGTTCCTAATCTGCCCGGTCTGAACATAGCAACAGAGTTTCAAGACCTCATTCTTCTCAACCACCTCTTCCAGTATTTCCTGGATAGGAAAGAAGGAGTTCCCAAGTTAGGTTGGTGAAATGATGTTCTCAGTATGGTCTGCTGTGGGAGCTCTTTGTGGTTAGACTTTCTAGTAACAACTCAATAGGAAAATGGATGGCGTCCTCACCAAATGCCCACCCAACTCTAACTTAATGTAAAGGAGTTACTGTTTGGCATTAATGATGGATGATACCACAGAATACAACATGGTTCTGATACCAAGTGAGTTCAAGTTAAACATTGAATCCAGTAATCCAGTATTTTCTTAATTTTTTCCAACACAACACAACACAACAGCACCTCTGACTCATGGTCCACTGCTCGGGAATCTGGGCAGACATTCCCCCAATGTGGCTCAGTATTGTGGCTTATTATGAGCTCAGAAAAGTGTAGTTTCTGATTGCTTGTTTGCTGCTTGGTATTGCATTCATAGTTCAAAAAGTAACTCTCTCATCTCATGAAGTAAGCTTTTGACTGGCGTATACCACTGATAGACGCTCAATGTTCCATCTGAATAAAAAACATCATACTGTAAAGTTTAACAAGACCTCCTACGCTCCAGCAGATATACTATTTTTTGGACCATAAACTGCAACTAAAATCTTTCACTATTCCTTAAAATCAATGGTGTATTTGATTTACATTGAGTTGCTTTCATACCTGGAAGCTATTTTTTTGTGGTTCTTGATGCTGAAAAATCCATCAAAATGTTTTAGTGTGACTTTGGTAAACTGCAAAGCCGCTCCACTCGATGAACTGCTAAAGCATTATGGTTACCGGAGTCTGGAGCCTTGTGCAGTGGTACGTACTGTGCTTCAACAGAATGAACTAAAAAACTATGAGCTTTGGACAATCAAAGTTGGACTTATCTGTGTGTTACATTCTCTGCAAAGGCTGATTATTGCAGATAAAAGAAGCAAACATGAAGAAAAACAGAGTTTGATAAAAAAACTTCCCATTGAACCCCTTGACCAATCACATGCTTCTTGGCATCTCCAGTCTTTCTGGGTAGTGTAGTGTTTCACTTAATGTATCTTATAGTCTGAAAAATATTGTAATTACATTCACTTCTAAGCTTATTACTATTGCTGTGCTGATTACCTGTTTACCACCATATTACGCTAAGGTTCAGTACTGATATTAGCAGTATTTGGATTGATCTGCCCACCCTTAGTTCTCACGACAGTAGATGCTGCTCTGGTCCTTCCATCATTTAAACATGAAGGTCCTTACACTGACCATGTTCACATGATCACATTTAATACGTTCTCAGCCTAAATAATCTAACATCCTAAAATAAAGCACCACTAGTTTAGCCAGATCAAGCTCGTATTCTGGATAAACTATATTCTGGATTAAATGTGTTGGATGTTTCATTTTCAGTTTGAGTATTTGCAATGAACACAAGCTTTCGAGGAGACTGAAGTTTATTGTTTGTTTCCTATTGTATTTGACTTTTTCACCAGCAGGCAGAGTTTGCTGAATCAAATGTATTGTTCTTTTTCATATCTATTTATCCAAAATCGAAGTTTATGATATTGCTTACAAGGCGACTTAAAAGGCTTTCTTGAACTATAAACAGTAGTATGTGCTCTGAGTAGGAGACTGTTCTGAAGATTCTTATAGGACCCAACGGTTTGACTGTGCTTGCTTGGTTTCCACTGTGTCTGCACAGATTGAAAACACGTCAATGCTAATGATCTTGTTGGTGCTCCGTGTTATGCAGAGGTTGCTCTTTATTTTTAACATGAAGTGCACATCAACAAAGTTGCAGAGAAGCTGAAAACAAGGACTTGAATATTTACAGAATCAAATCATCAGAGCAGAAACACCTGGGATTACTCACTGGAAGCTGCTGTGACAGTGACTGAAAGCAGAGATGCAGCCAAACTAAACACGCTAAGTGCAATAGCTGGAACACACCGCCTGTGGTTTCAGGACGTACCGCGTGCAGATCAGCGTTGCTCTGTTGAAAGTCACGCTGTGTGGGTTTCAAAAGCTCAACAACTTAGAGGGCCATCCATCGGGCTAAAGTTGTGAGACCACAAAATTTGTGAGATTACAAATTCGTTTCTCTCCATGATTTTCTGCTTGTTGCTTATGAGTCTAAAGTTACTGATTAAATGGTGGAAGTGTTACAGAAAACTCCAAATCTTGATTTTTGGCATCCTGACTTTTTGCAGTCTTAGCAGTACGAGTCTGGTGCAATGATTCATTCATGCATTTTCTAAACTGTTTTATCCCTTTCGGGGTCACGGGGTTGTCGGAGCCTAACCTGGCTTATTAATGGGTGAAGGCCGGTGGACACCCCTGGACAGGTCGCCAGTCTTTCTCAGGGGCCACAATCACACACCCATGCACACTCACATCCACACCTAGGGACAATTTAGAGTGACCAATTAACCATGTTTTTGGACGGTGGGAGGAAGCCGGAGTCCCTCGAGAAAACCCACACATGCACGGGAGAACATGCAAACTCCACACAGAAAGGTCATCCTTTGGTGACCCTGTTTCAAGTCCCCCAACCGGGACTTGAACCGGGAGCCTTCTTGCTGTGAGGTAAGAGCGCTAACCACTGCACCACTGTGCAGCCAGGTGCAATGATTTTTAACACTATATAATCATTTGTATTATGTAGTGTACACGTTTACAAAAACCTATCAAATCAACCAGTGCATCATAATTGACGCTATCTACAATCACTGGCCACATTATTAGGCACACCTTGTTAGTACCAGCTTGGACCCCCTTTTGCCTTTAGAATTGCTTGACTCCATAGATTCAACAAGATACTGGAAACATTCCTAAGAGTGTCGTCCCTATTGGCACGATAGCGTCCTACAGTTGATAGTGTAAGCTGTGGCATTGTAACCACGATCAATTGGTACCCAGGGGCCCAAAGTGTGCCTAGGCAGGGTAGATCCATGCTTTCATGTTGTTGATGCCAAATTCTGACCCTACCATCGGAATGTTGCAGCAGAAATGAAGACTCTTTGGACCAGGCAATGTTTTTTTTATTGTTCTATTGTCCAGTTTTGATGATCCTGTGGAAATTGCAGCCTCAGCTTCCTGTTCTTAGCTGACAGGAGAGGTATTTGGTGTGGTCGTCTGCTGCCATGGCCCATCTGCCTCAAGGTTGGGCGTGTTGTGTGTTCAGAGATTCTCTTCTGCAGACCTCGGTTGTGACCAGTGGTTATGGAACCACTGTGAACATTTTTCTCTGACCTCTAGCATCAACAAGGCATTTCCACCCACAAAACTGCAGATCACTGTGTCATGGTGCTCCCTGGTTACGGTTGCCGGATCCTCCCATCAACATCGGACCACTATTAGAGACGGACCACCTCCAGTATTCACCGCCAGTTCGTTACCTTCTCCAGTGCAGTACTCGGCCTCACCTCAGTCTATGCAAAGCTGTCGTGTCTCGTTACTCTGCCTCACCTCTTGCTCCTGTCAACAGGACAGACTTCTTCATCCACTGCATTCTACCATCTTGGGTCCAGTTCATCACCGCTGCAGTTATGATCCACACCAGAGCCTCCTCTCACGCCACACTCACACCTCGCTACTCACCTTTGGGCTCCTCATTCCACGTTTTCTGCCGCTCTCCGTGACCACTACTCAACCTCCTCTTCAGAGACGTGTTCGTAACCTGCTCCGCTCTTTCCTGCATCCCGTTACCAGTAATCCACCGGACAATAAAAGAGATTCCAAACACGTAACCTGACTTCCATGATCCTACAGGGTTACAGTGTCTGGGTTTGCCACGTCACGCTGCCATGACACCAGATAAAATCCCAGCAGATCAGCAGCTTCTGGAATACTCAGACCAGCCCCTCTGGTACCAATCCCCTTTTTTCCCCATTTTGATGCTCTGTTTGTACTGCATCAGATCGTCGTGACCGTGTCTACATGCCAACATGCATCGAGTTGCTGCCACGTGATCGGCTGGTTAGAAATTTGCTTAACAAGTTGGGCAGGTGTGTCTAATAAAGTGGCCAGTGAGTGTATATGTCATGAAAAAGTGATTTTTATTGCAGATTTCATCAAAGGGTTTAAAGAACACCTTAATTCCCGAAAAAAACTCAAATTTTCCGTCAATTCTTTGACGTGACAGAAAGAAGCCTCTTTTGCAGGTAACCTACTGTAACCAGGTTTGGACAGCGATACACAATCTAACTAACCAAAAAACGACAAAGAAACAAGGTAATGCAACTAAGAGAAATGAGTTAAAAACACAAATCTTTAGTTTGTGCAATTAAATATTGACACAAAACTAAAAGAGATTTGCTGAAGCTGTGTATTTTTGCAATTTTGGTATTTCTTTGCATGTAACCATTTATACACATTCCTCATTTATTTGTTATAGTTACCATTTTTTTCTTTACTTTAAATCTTTTTTCCTTACCATTCTGATGTTGTTCGGATGTTTGCAAATGTCCCCACTGTGGGAAAATAAAAGGCCACATCCCATCTGGTCTTAATTTGTAAAATTTCATGTGAAGAGATAAACATTTTCTCACTTGATGGATATTATTAATCGTACAAATGCATTATCTTATCTATAATTTGTCAGTATTTTAGTGATCAATTTACAGTTCAAAAGAATCAACAGCAGCAGAGGAGTATGACAATAGGAAGCGCTTTAAACTAGGTTTAGATTTTCTTTCATATTTGACAATTGTGCAAAAGACGAGACAGAGGAGAAAAAAATGGTAATCTGCTTGAAAACCCTTAAAAGAATCAATTTGGCAAGGTGTCTAAGAATGTGACTTTATGCAGCGCTGTGATTCCGACTGTCTCCTGTACGAGTGGGATGACTGTCTTTCTTTCCTGCTGACAGGCAGACCAGGGCCAAATTGACAGTTCTTTAAAGCGCCTGACAGAAAGCCGCATTAATTAAGTCATTGCTGGACTTTAATTGTGTTAAGAAGTTGGAAAAAAAAATCTAATATGAGAAAAGGTTACCAAGTCCTCCATGGTGTCAGATTTTCTACTTTCTATGAATATTAATGTGCCTAATGAAGACAATCTTCACTTCATCTCCCCATTGTTCTGTATTCAGGTGCCAAGCTTTCACAGCCATTGATTTGTTGTTAAAGAACAAATATGTCATGCAAAGAAATGACTGCCACATCTTTTATCTGAAATTTATCAAGAAAAACGCTTTTCTTTTTACTTTTTTTTTTCTCGATTCTAAAAAAGATTTTAGCTGAATGAGTGTCAGCCAAAGTTGTCAAGGTGTATTTGGGTGTTAATTAGATGTAGGAAGCCATTTTTTTCCTTTTTTCCCTCTCTGCATAACAAAAGATGAGCTGCAGCGCCAAAAAAATAAAAATAAATCCTACAAAACAGCACGAGCCTTTGTCTTTTTGAAGCCATTCTGCCTTTAGGGTGCAATATCCTTTTTTTTTTTTAAAGGTTTTATTCATTAGAGAGAGAAAAATCAAATTAGGTTAAGTGCCATCAGGACACATGGAAAGTAAACACACTTTGCACAAGATGGAGATCTGCTGAGGTGGGACTGTCTGCCACTTCTGCCAGATAAAAGTCATGTGATGAGATATTTGATGGCAAGTTACAAGTTCTTTGTGCCTGCTGCAGAGCCTGGAGGGAGAACAACACAAGCACTCCCCAAACTTCAATATTAAAGGGGGACTCATGATTGCCAGGCATATTGAAGAGACAGAAATTCAAATGAACCTCTCCGCCTGTGATAAGACGACCTGAGTCCTTGTGAAAGATGAGCTATGGCTATTTCTGGAGAACGAAGTGCTCGGTCTCGCCACAGGGCAAACCCTGAATAGCCGGGTTTGGAATTACTTGAAAAGAAGGCCTGCCTGATGCACTTGGCACTTGTCATTGAAGGAGTGCCTTTTTGTTCACAGTGCCACAGATCTCCATCAGAGGAAGCCGTACAAAAGGACTGGTGTGTTTCTGAATCCTTTTGTGAAAAATAAACATTTTACAGAGGGGAGAAGCATAGTGTTGGAAAATTCATTTTGGTCTCATTTAAATGACCCGTTCAGATGTGCGGAGTGTTTTCTTGTTGTGGATTAGGTGTGCACAAAGAGTGAGGGATTGGAGGGCGTTCGCACATGTGGTCGTTCCTTTATTGCATCTGACAGAGACGATTTCTCTCTAATGTCATCCCTCTGTGCATGTGGGAGTTGGTGAAGTTCAGGTTGTTTCCCACCAGAGCAGACACACGCTCAGGAGGGATCAGTCAACGTTGAGACGGGAGTCTCCAGCAGCATCAAATTAATGCTTCCTACACCGGGAACTGTGTCAGAAGAGTGTATGGTAATGCAGGCCGAGATAATGTTATCCAGTCAGTGTGATAAATGTGCCACCATCTGCAAAACTTTGAGCTTGTGAAGCTTGGTTTATTCTGAGGCACCTACTCCTTGAAGGCAGGACTTATCTGTACTTTTTGGTTGCATTTTTTTTACTGCTTTCATGATAATAAATTCAAGATGGCTCCCAAATCTGTAAACATAAAAGGCGATCACACGGACCATTAGCAAAAAGTAGTACACCTAAAGTCTATTTATGAAAGGGCCTATATCAAGCTATTCTTAAGCCTTTCAGAGTAAACTATATCAATATATTTCTAGTATTATGATATATTACCTTTAACACACTAAAAGAACACGTTTTTAATGAAATATGAGTTATTTTGGTGAGCTCTTTTCCTACCTTGAAGATGACAACTTGATCTTTGAGGCTCCCCCCTTCACTGCTAGTGGGTGCCGCCCATTTCATGAAATTATTCTCGAGCCAACCTCAGCAGAGTGTCTGCGTTTGGCCCACCAAAACAAACCACATCCGAACTTTTGCAAAGATGGATGTACATACCGTATATCTACTAAAGGCAGATTTACTGGATTGTGCATTTAAAAAGAAACCATTTTGCTGATCAGCCACTAGCTTCTTGGAGAAAGTGTGGGAGCCAGGGGGCGGAGCTGGCAGCACAGACTCTTCCTGGAAGGGGCCATTCTCCAATTTGTGACATCACAATGTGAGAGCGTTTTTTTTTATAGAATGAGAGGGGCTGGTGCTCAGTGAGCAGAAATGCTCAGAGATACTTGAACAAATTAAAATACCACTTTGGGGGTGTTTTTCGGGAGAAATTACCTTTAAAATGCACTAAATGGTAAAAAAAAATATTGATTTTGCATAATATAGGCCCTTCAGGTAAGCATAGGTATAGTAGGTATTCTGCAGACTATATATGTATTGTGTGGGAAGTATATTAACAGAAAACTTCTTAAGAATAATTAAAACATTTTAAGCTTACAATGCATCTATAGTATCAAAGTAAACTTCAAGTATACTGCCTCATTTTTAGCATAAACATAGTATCACTGTAGTACACTTAAATAGTTTACTTTAGCAAATGGGAGTACTACATGCTGGTTTGGAGTTGTTAAAAATATGAAATGAAATGAAAACATACTTATATGGAATATACAATACGGCATGGATATAAGAAATGATGTAAAATATGAAGTATTTTAATATGCCGTGATGATTTCTTATGTAAATTCAGTGTGACAAACACGTAATAAGTGCCAATACGTTTTTGTTCATTTAAACACATTTTTAAGAATGTAAATAAATATTTTGAGCAATAAAATTAGACTCAATTTGTTAATATTTGTGGGAAAAACCCCATTTATTTTGAAAATATAGTTAGTCTGATAGTCATAAATGACTCAAATCTAAAAATTCCTCCTATCTTTCAAAAATGAAAAAAAAAAAAATCACTTCTACTCATTTTTGATTGCTTCCCAAAAAAGACAGAGGAAACCAAATGGAGAGCAGCATCAGACGGAAAATAATGAAACGTCTTTCAACAACACTTTGTCTCCTCGGCCAAGTACAGGATACCTATTAACACTCCCTTTAAATTATTCATTCTGATGGATAAAACACCTCCACAATTAATTGCACACGAGCCGCCCAGCCCCCTTCAAACTCTTGAAAAAGACGGATATTCATGATGTTAAATGTATGCGTTGGACTTAAATATTGACTTGAATATAAAAGCATTAACCTCATGGTAAATACAGTATAAGATGCCCACTGTGGAATGACTGCAGAGGGAAATATGCTCTCTTCATCAACCTTTTCCAGTGTAAAAATATTCCTTGAATAGACAAAAAGAATAGAGTAGACCCCCCTCCCCTCTTTGATAAGAAACTTTCTTGTGGTTTGTATATTCTCTTTCATGACCATCACTTCAGAGAAAATGAACACCACAAGCCTCACTTGCTCATGTAAATTACATCAGAATCCCAACCTTGCTCCAGTCACTATGAAAATGCTATATATTAATCATAAACACCATCAATATATGTTTTTATTAATTGTCCTACTTTCAAAAGAAAGACTTTATTATGCTCCACTGCTCGTTTCACTTTTTGCAACCAAATTAGCCTCCCATAATGGTTATAAACGATTTCTGCTTACACTTATAGATGTGCTTTGTGTGTATTGATAACTAACTCTCTTTTCTAAGTTCTTAAACCATAGATATAATGGATTAGCATTCTTTGGTTAATATCTGTAGATTTTCAAAGTTATTTTATCTTATCTTATCTTATCTTATCTTATCTTATCTTATCTTATCTTATCTTATCTTATCTTATCTTATCTTATCTCATCTTATCTTATCTTATCTTATCTTATCTCATCTTATCTCATCTTATCATATGATAAAGTCTTTTCATCTGCATTCCTCATTCCAGATTCATCTTCCTTGTTCAACTTCCACCAGTCGATCTTCTGCTCTGCTCTTGCCGTCTTTATCTTCCCACCACCAGCCATCCTATGTTGTCTGGGTACCAGCCACCACTTTGCAGTTTGCTGACTTATTTCAGGTTACAACATCTACAGAAGATATGGTCAAATTGCATTCTCCTCCCACCACTCTAATATGTCCCCCTGTGCTCTCCTCTTTTCTGTGAAAATGTCTTCACCACTGCAGATTCTAGTTTATCAAAGTCCACCACCATCTTCTTCTGCGTTTCTGTCCTGAGCACTAAACTTCTCCATTACTTCTTCATCACCTCTAAAGTCAGCCCTAATCACCATTCTCTCCACTCTCGAGATACCTTGGATCAGGAACATCTCCTTCTTTTCTAGCTCACAGTCTGCCTGACAACATTTACCAACACCTTCAATGTCCAGCCTCAGACTCATCACCCTGACACTCTCTGTACCTCCAAGACATTCTTATCAAATTCCTCCTTCAAGATCCCTCCTCCTCCATTCTTCTTTTCATCCACACCATAATAAAACAGCTTGAACCTGCTCCCTATCTATGAGCCTGGCTCCTTTTCATCTGCTTTTTCCATCATTCTTCTTTCCACTATATCTGCCATGTCTCTCATTTTCTCTGTCAAAAACTCTACATCCAAAGTTGCTACACTAATATTTTTGACCTTAAGTTCTTTACTCCTGACCAAGGACTGTATAAAAGAACTGGACCAAGTGAGTCAACATTTGGGATGGCAACCACTCTGACCAATCAGCAGTATGCTTGTTGGAAGGCCACACTCCTACCCCTTGAAAATGGACTTGTGAGAATCTTTCAGTCGAACGTCTCAAAAGTTCAAAGTGAGACCGCATACTTTTGAGGCGTCTAATTGGTCAGTTTCTAACTCCATGAACTTTCACTACAGTTGAAATATTACAAAATAAAAGTATTATCAAAAGAATGTTGAAAAAAAGGTATCAGAGCAAGAACGTTTCTTCTGACAAATATAATGACAGAGTAATATCGGTTTATCTCTAGAAGTCTGTTGGATTTTGGCTTCCTCTTCTCCTTCCACCAACAGTAACCCCATTTCAACCCTGCAGGTCAACAGCAGCGGTGCTGTTTTTAACTCATCTGCATCAGATTCACGTGATTGATATGGATGTGGTTTTACGTTTTGTGTTTCCTGACACATTTTACCGAGCTTGGGAAAAGCACCATATAGTGCCCCTTGTGGTTGCTTTAGGCACTGCATTGAATAGTAGTGAGTGGGCTGCAAATGTAGCAGCAAATCTGGAGGACCCCATGTTAGCAGCTGCAGTGTTAAGCCGGTACAGAAGCATCAACTGCATTTTAGCAGCCGGAACTGCAGTACTGATGCATAATAAAAACACGGGGGGTGTGTGGGTGTGTGTGTGTGTGTGATCATGGTCACTTACAGTGCTGTTAGTGTCTGATTTGATGTGGTTTTTTTTTTTTTTTGGAAGTGGGGAGACAAACTTAAAGACTTTAAAAAGTCATGTGAAAGAGCAACGCTGCAAACAGGCGACAGAGACTTTGTAAAGGGGGCTCGTCCGGGAGGAGAAGTCTGCTGCCCGGCTATTTATTGCCGCGCCGCTGAATGCAACGCCAGCTCAAAAGGCTTCAAATCATCTGGGAGATTGTTAGGCTTCTGCGAAAATTACAGAAATGCAGGGGAAATGGATGAGCAACACTTCATAACAATTAATCAGAGCCCGCTGATTAATAAAGTTCATTTTTTATTCCCGATGATTCAGGGGATTATCAAAAGGACACTGTCCTTGTCATTTTGATTAACAAACCCATCCTTGCATTGGAGGAGGACGCGCTGAAGGGAGACGCTTTTCTTTTGCCCATAAAATAAATATTGAATGAGAATATTAACTCGTTAACCTTGACAAGTATTTGTAATTTTTGTAAGGGTGGTGGAGGTGGTGGTGGTGGGGGGTAAACTAGCAGATTCAGCACAAAAAAATACTGTAAGAGTTTGAGGAAAGGCACAAGAAGAGGGGGATGGAAGGGGGCGACAACACAACAAATTAGTGAGAATGAAGAATGCTACTGCATGAATCCTGTCATTTTTATGGGCTGCAGTGATTAATTTGTTTGTTCAAATCCTCAATTAAGCCGGGAGGATCCAGTAGAATTAGAAAAGGAGAGCAGAGCGGTGCTTTCTTGGCTTTGCAAGCCTCCCCTGGGGGCACATATCCCTACCTGATCCCTGGTCATCTGGTTATTTTGCAGAGAGGCTGTGCAGCCAGGAACTGCAGCAGACACATGAAGCAGTGCACAGAAATAAGTGCATTATGTAAAATAAATATATATTTATATATATATATTCTTTTTTTTGTCCGCCCCATGACAAATCCTCCTGCCTTTTATCCAGGTCGCCTTGTGAAGGGTAATGTCCTTAAAATGTCAATTGTCAGCGAAGGGCCTGCATTGCACTGCATGTAAAACACACATCAGCTCAGAGAAAAACAGCAGTCAGTCACACCGCCGAACAGAACGGAATAAAATATGGAGCCCGCTCTTCCCGTTTCCCTGTGGGCACCGTGCACTTATTATTTGTCAGAGTGACAGATGTTTTTCAAATGATGGTGTCTCATGTGGGCTGAACTTCTACCAAAGCCCAGGCGCGAGAGACTGCGGGATGCTGCTCGCCATCTGACGGAACCCTCCGAGGACTGAATCCCAGAGCCGGGAGGCGTTTCTGAGAAGAAGGTGATGTTGTCAGGGTGGCCTTCGTCGGTGGCGGCAACACTTTCCTGCAGAGGAGCAGGCCTGCACCTGACTGTGGCTCTCTGGAGAGCGAGTACAGCAGAGCAAAACACCGAATCCAGAGCTCGGGGGATGTCAGTTTCCAGACTACTGTACATTTGTTTTGGCCTCCGCAAATAGAAAGATGCACCCTGTTGACAGAACATGAATTAGCAAAAATAATGAAGGAAAGAGGAGATTTTAGGAGTGGTGTTTTTGCATTAGTTCCACTATTTTTCCTTTGGATTAGCATCTCCAGTAAGAAAAAAGATCTGATAAGGAGCAGCTCTGGTCTGTATTTCTTACAGAGGTGCAGTAGAGCACTCCTGATTTAGAAAGAATTATTATTAGGAAGGATTCAGACACAGTGTCAGATCACAGTTACTCAAAGGAAATTGATATTTTTGTCCTGTTCTCAGCCTTCTGCCACAGGTTCATGTAAGCTGTTGTCATTTGTATCACCTGTTAACCCCTGCACAGATTCTGCTGTTTCTGCTCACTCCAGTGCCAGTTCATTTGCTCTGCATGTCCTGTGGTGATTCCTGCTATGTCAAATGTTTGACGGCTGTGAGTTTTGATTCTCTTACCTTTTTTTTGTGATCTGACCTGTTGGAGTTTTTTTTTTGTTTGTTTCCTGTTTGGAACGATGTTTGTTTGTTGGATTTTTGGAGGATTTCTCTTCTGACAATTTATGTGAGGGGAGGGGCCACGGCAGGAACTTTGGACTGTGGAAATCCTCGTTTTAATTATTTTCTATTCTTTTCTCACTTCCTCCTGTGTTTGGATTGTTTTGGGTTGTCCTCATTCAATCATGAGTTTTATTTTGAAAACCAGAGAAATCCTTTCTTTTACAGCAGTTTTTTTGGTTTGTTTTCAGATAAACAGACTTCCTGCAGGATTTGTTCCTTCTGTCAGGAAAAATACAAGTTAAATCAGTTTGTATATCATATGTTTGGACAACAACCTACTGTTAAAACATGGAAAGATAAAAGTCCCCCTCAAATCCTCTTTTGATCTATTTAAAATGTGTTCCCTACACCTAGGAAGACAGCTCGCACATGCACGGGAGAACATGCACGCTCCACACAGGGGGGTCTCAGCCAGGACTTGAGCCGGGGCCTTCTTGCTGTGAGGCAAAAGCACAAAACCGCTGAATCCTTTTTGCGGTTGCTGGGGCCTATCCCAGTTATTATTGAGTGAAAGTGGGACAAGCCTTGGACAGGTTGTGAGTCTGTTACAGGGCCACTCACACTGAGAGGAAGTTTGAAGTATGTTTTTTGGACTGTGGAGGGACACATGCAAGGTCCACATTTTACGGACCCAACTTGAACCAGAGCCTTCTCGCTGTGAGGCGGGAGTGCTGACCACTACACACTGTGGAGCGCTCAAACCAAACACTTGAGAAACCAAATCAAATATTTGGAAATATATAATTATTGGACCAAGAAAAAGTTTGCCGTGCTCAAAACAAAAACTTTGAGACTGAATCTCATGTAAAAAAAAAAAACAAACACTGAAAATAAATCAGAGATAAAATAAAGGTTCAGATCAAAGAGACGAGCTAAAGAAAACGTAAAAGCCAATTATTTTAATCGAAAACAGCAAAACTGAAACAAAAGCACATAAAACATCTCCAAATAGGAAGTGTCCTTGAATGTCAGAATTTTAGTGTTATATTTCTCTTGGTCAAGATGAAGGTATTTTCCCTCCTTTTCTGCACTGAAATCTACTTTATCTGGTTTTAGCAGAGCTGTGCGAGACGGACTGCTCTGCCTAACTCGAGGGTATCCCGATGCAAATGTGCTATTTCGGTTCGTTTACGTAACATCTGCGGCTCATTGTGATGCTGCTCTTCTTTAACGCGCACGCCTGCAATCTCCTCATTGTAAACCAATTAAAGATCTGAGCCAGCGATGTGTGCACACAAAGTTCAGCCTCTCTTTCCACGCCATGCATTTCAAATCAACTTTTGTGTTTCATTTACATCTTTATTAGACAGCCACGGGTTCCAATCACTCGAGGCTCTCGGCTGCTGTGTAACACCGGAGTCAAACAAAGGGAGACATCCTGAGCATCGGAGTGAAACCGGCCACAAAGAGATCTTCTGTTCTACACACTCTGCAAATTCTCCACATGGTAAAACTGCAACTTTGCTGTTGTGTTTACAACCATTATATGATTTTTGTAATGAAATCACTGTATGTTTTCCGCACCAGTGGGCTTTTTTAATGGGACGGCCACCTCTCTCTTTTTTTTTCCATTTCAAGGTGTCCTCTAATGCAGCTTCTATATCTATAGCCGCAGCATTGACTGCAGCCAGCACTTGTGAAACGAAAATGCTTATTAGTCAAGCAGTCCCCATCGGAATAATGCCACGGTCAGCCGCTAGTGAGGGATAACTCTGCGCCGATGACACTCTGGTGCTTGTTCTTCAGGGGATCTGCCTTAGTGCGGCGCGTACAAACATGATGTATGGACACACAAGCAGAGAAGCATCATGGGACCTCGCCGTGGAGGAGATGAGTTACGGTTGCAGGAGCTGGGGCCTGCATGCGATGTACTCCTCAAAACAATGACAGTGTGTTCTAGTTTCTGTTTAATGATCCATTTGCCCCTCTCAACCTTGATCAAATCCAGCCAAAATAAAGCAAATGGAGACAAACTGAAGTGATTCTACCAACAAAATGTCAACCAGGGACGGACGCTCTCGGAAATCAATCTCAGTGACTCTTAAATGCTGCCAAACATTCATAAAGTTAATTTTATTGAATGTGGAACAGTAAACAATAAGCTTAAGGCAGTTAAATAAAACTGTGGAATCCAGTGTCCTCACTCTGGGGTTTGAAACTAAAAGGATTTCAAACCTGTTTTTTAATGTTAATTACAGGATTTTTTATTAACTTTAAACACTGTCGCTGGCGTCACCTAAATAACATACGATCTCTGAACTCTTTGACCGTTTAAGCGATCATCGGGAATCAGCTGATTCTGCAGCTTTTTATACCAGCTGTGCTCCAATCTGCAACACATTTTTTTCTCCTCAAAATCTGGACCGACCAATTTCCAGATGTTGCAGTTCCATTCTTGGCCACCAGAGGCTGGTTTCAAAGGGAGCAACTTTCTATTGAGTTATATGTTAAAAAGTGACATTTTTCTCAAAATAAACTATAAGAAATCTGAAAATGGTTATATACATGACCCACTTAAAGTGTCATTTTAGCAATGTAGAATCCTATGGGCTTAAAGCAAAAATAAACTCAGACGTTGGAAAAGTAATAACTTGCAAAATTTCCATTAGCAGCCCAGAGTTCAAACCCGTTTTGCTAAGCATCTAGATCTCTGGATTGTCTTCCAAAAAAGAAACGTGTTACGGTAAAACAGAAAATTTTGCTTGGAAATTACCAGCGGTCCAACCGTAAGGGCATTTGGAGCTTCAGTGGTGTCTGAAATTGTTTTTTTAAAGGGAAGGCGTAAGGACTTGAGCCTGTGCAGGGAGGATGATCCGGGTCGCACTGTGCCGCAAAGAAAGGAGACACGCATTTCTTCACGTGGGTGTGCTCTAATACACGCAAGAATAAATCTAAGCAATGACTTTTTGTTTTAGTGTGGCTTTTTAAAGTTCTATTTTCTGGCAGCTATGCGCTAGATGACCGTTGATTATTGATGACGTCATCGAGGATTAGAAACGTCCAAATGTGAAGACCATTTTTTCATAACTCTCCGTTTGGGGGGCTAAATGCAGGGATAGGGGAGGAATTTAGAATTTAACACCCCAAAAGACAATATTTTGGTCATCTCTATGTGTTTACATTATCAATATAAAAAACACGCAAAAACACCAAAAACCTTTTTTTAATTCAATGTAAAACACAACATTTGATTCTCTTTCTGGCATTTTTCTTTAGATTTATATCTAAATCATCTGAAGTTGTGCGAGAAAACACATTATGATTGTTGTTTATGTCAGACTTTATATGGTTTAAAGGTGGGTCAAAGCAAATCTGCTTTGTGGTCACGTTTGAAACTCTGTGGGATCGAGCGATACTACAATTTAAAGTTTACATACACTTTTGCACATTGTTGTTGTTTGTCTTTTTGTCCTTCTTTGTTCCTGTGTTTGCCACAGCAAAATATTTTGAACGGAGATGAGACAGAGCTTTGTTTATCCCGATCCAACCAGACTGTGTTTGAACCAGCAGCTTGAAGGTAACAAGTTCCATGCCCCATAGCCCTGGTAGTGTCTGAGATATATAAAGTAAACAGCAGAGAGACAAACTGAAGTTGGGTGAAGACTTGGGATACTATCTATTCATCTATCCATCCATCCATCCATCCATCCATCCATCCATCCATCCATCCATCCATCCATCCATCCATCGTTCTATTTTTTAAGCCATTTTGTTTGTAATTTAACTGCACTTTTGCTTCTGAAACACCTCATTGTTACATCTGTTCTTCCTGCTTAGAAAATATTTCATTTTTCTCTCTTTTATCTATGCTTTCATCACAGCCATGTAGTTTATGCTGCTTTTGCTATTTTGCACTAAACAAACACGTACAAGTCCAGCATAAATTCTCCAAATTTCTGTATGATTTTACTGGAGCATTCACAGTTTGTTTTGGGTCGTTTCGCAAAAGTTCACGTTGATGCATTAAATAGTCCTCTAAGACGCTGGTGGAATGTTGAAAATACAATGTTCTTCCATTGTAAAAAATGTAATGACTAAAAGACGGACAAAATGTAACAGCGGTGGAGGTGTTCTGGACTGAGCCGGCCCCAACACAGTTATATTTAGCCTGACTTTCATTGCCAAGGCCCTTCAAGTTCAATACAAATAGGTTTGTCAAAGCATCATATATTTCTGTGGAACATTTGCTGCGTATGGGGAAGAGGAAAATCAATTTCCCACCCCTCCTGATAATTGATTTTTTTATCTGGGTGTACGAGAAAGATGAAAAGTCAAGTCTATTATATGTTAAATGTATTTCTTTCTATCTATCTATCTATCTATCTATCTATCTATCTATCTATCTATCTATCTATCTATCTATCTATCTATCTATCTATCTATCTATCTATCTATCTATCTATCTATCTATCTATCTATCTATCTATCTATCTATCTATCTATCTATCTATCTATCCATCTTTCATGGTTTACTCTCTCCTTAGGTGTTTCTTCATTAGCCCGTAAACTTTCTCAGAATAAATCCAAAGTGGTAAACGTACCTCTGAAGGAATCTGATCCTTTAAAAAAGTGACAGCCACTGACCTTGAGATTTATTTTTGTCACACCCGAAACTGTCTCCCTCAGCAACGGGAGATGTGCTGCCTGTCCAGATGGTTTTGTGTGGCATCGTCTTGCTAATTGTCAGTGATGCCATCAAAGGGATGTAGCAGACCTGACAAGCTAGCTGATGAGCAATGAGCAGAGCATGAGGGGGGAAATTAAGAGTCAAAAAACATGTGACAGTTGGTTTTTTTATTTTGTTTTTTGTCTACTCTGACTCTGCTTTTAGGCACATTAAATCATTTGGCTTCTTTTGTTTCCTGCAGTCTGCAGTGCTGCTGATATTATTAACACAACAGTGGGGGGGTTCAGGATGGTCGTTATAGTGTAATTATGAGGTTGAACTGCATTTAGCAGGGTGGACATACAGAAAAAACAGGCCAGTCAGGCCAGAATAGTTGTATTTCGCAGCGATCATGTCGCGGTCCGCAGCTGAACATCCCCGCTGACTGTAAAACATGCAAGACAAACCATATGACACGAGGGATGATCCTGACCCCAGACTGACATGTGCTAAAGTGCATCATAGTCATTGCCAGGATAAAGGTCACATTGACTACTGCTATAAATTGGACGGGACAGCTCCAGCATTCGCAGAGTGTGAGGAACCCTGAAAGAAAAAAACCCACGAGCGCCACCTTCAAACAGGAAGTTTTAAGGGGTGGAACGACTCATTAAATCCATTTTTATTTCTATGATCCAACCAGATCGATCTGTCTGAAGCAAGTTGTTTATCAAATCTACTTCTACTATCATAAAATGGTTTCAAAATGAAACAAATCAATAATCAATATTGGAAAATACCATTTGGATTAAGAAACAGTAGGTTTATTTTACTGTAACGTACAAAAACCAAATGCCATCATAGCGGACCATCGGATGCAGTAAAAAATATGATCAACACATCATTACAGTTCAATGTGTGGAAACACTCTTGAACACTTTATACGGAGCAATGTAGTTTTAGGCTAAAGATGTCCTGGATTGATTTTAGGTCAGTGAATCAGATCGTTCAACATGAACCGATTTTGACTATGAATCTGCAAACTATGACATGAATTGAATCATTGTTGAAATGAATCGTTACACCGTTATAAAGAGGTCTTCCTATAAACAAAAAAGACACTCCCACATGGAACACTGGACTACAGCGTGATAACGCAACAAAATGTCGACGCCGGTCATCAAAATGAGGCCATTAGAAGGGCTGAGAGTCCGTCTGTGAAGGAGCAAATTCAACGTCAGCTTTTCTGCTGCAGAAAAAGTAAATATTAGCATATTCATCGGAGGTTTGATAGTCTTCCGACTAAGAATAACCTCCCCGGATCGACAGACAAGCGCAGGAGTAGACTTTTGCTTTGAGAAACAAAGAGGAAGCACTTGAAAGGAAATAAGCAAATGAATGCGCTGCCTCATTAGGCTGGTTTAGTTTGACCGTGGCCAATTAAAAGAGCATCTGTAATTTAAAACAGTCAACCTAAAAAAAGACTCAGCCAACGCATCTCCCTCGTGGGACACAATCCTTTGCCTTGTTTTCATTCAAATTGTTTTCCGTCTGTGACATTTTCTGTTTGAGTGAATATAAATAATACACAGAGGATGCAGAGAGTTTACAAATATGCAGATCGGCAGCCTGCAGAAAGAGTTTGCAAAACTGGATGAAAAGTGCGGGCTCTGCGGGGTTGGATGGAGGTCAAGGCTGCCCGCTGAGGTGTTTGGCCTCACTCTTGGCTGGCTCTGCTGACTTGTTTTTTTTTTTTTCCCTTCTTCTTGCTTGGTGATCGATTTCTCTCCCTCTGTCTTAATCAACGACCCGTTGAGGCATTTGCGGGCTGTTGGCTTAATGACACAAAATTTTGAAAACGGAGGCCAGACTGACAGTCGGCTGAGGCATGAATCACACCTGATCGCAGGTGAACGTGGCGCTCCGCACAAACGGGCTGCAGATGAAATACTGACGAGGAGAAGCAGTTATCTGGGCCTACGTGTGAGTGATCCGCATCAAAAGGTTTGACCTAATCCAGATCCGAGCTGCTGTGAAAGAAAAAAAGAAGGAACACCTGTATGGCACACACCGGTTGTTAAGCATTGGAATAAAAATTTTGTGCAATATGCATAAGCAAATGCTGGAATAATGAGCCATCTGTATGTGTGGTCTCCTCCTTGGAGATGCCAAGAACGGCGCCATCTGTGATGCAGCTACCAGCTGTTTTCCTTCTTATTACATGTTTATTAAAAGCGCGAGTTGTCCTCTTCAAGAAGAGGAGAACGGGTGGTAATCCGATTGCATCCATCTCTATCAGAAAGAGTTTTGAGCTCTGTTTCCTGAAAGAAAAACAAAAGATGGCAACATTTTGGAGCCAGACAAGATCAATAAGCAGCGATTGGTCCGAGTCAGTCTGTTTTTAAGTGTCAAAACTATTTGGTGGTTTAACTCCTTAATGCTGAGTGTCAAACAGAGAAGCACTGGGTGCCATTTTAGGGTCTTTGGTATGACTCTGCCTGGATTTGAACTTAAACCTTCCAGTCGCAGGGCAGACACTCTACCACAAAGCCACTGAGCTGGTGGGATGAAGTTTCAACAGAACAGAACGAGTGCTAATTAAATGCTCCTTCTTTTTCATCAGCAGGAAATTAGGAGAACAAACAGGAGACTGACTGGCAGCGGAGCAGCAAACATGAAAGGCGACGAATGAATCAAATCCATCAGCGATGCCACTTTTAGCCCACCTTCGCTCAGCCCTGTGGGTTGAAAATCCCTCTGCGCGTCTTTTCCCTTTGCATTGTTTTTGAATTTTCAAATCCTATTAGCAAGATATCGATCGACAGCAATCGAGCATTTATGCACAGCAGGCAACCTACATCCCTCAAGTCAGAATCAGATCACATCCCCTGTAATGGAGGGTGGCAGAACTGCAGACCACCCTCTGCAACTGTCAACAAATTTCAGGGGCTCAAACTAAGACGCGTCAGGGATGAATACCGCGCCGGGTGATGGACACTGAGAAGGAGAGCTGGAAACGTCCATCAGCATCCTCTGCCATGAGCTGAACAAGACAGGTCAGGTCTGAATAGACGCTGACAAACCCGGGGTGGACACACTGTCGACGCAGGCTAAAGCAATACCAAGGGACAAGTGACAGGCTGCTCTGATGCCTTACCTAACTGCATCGCGTGCGTGCGCACGGGGTGAAGACCCCGCCATCCAGAAGCCGAGGCCCTAAAAACCGAACGGGACGACATCCCACGTTAATATGTGTGATTACACACAGTCTGAACCGGGCAAATTGATATTTTGGACAGCACGTCCATTTCTGAGGTTTCACTCTGCTCAATGCTCAATAAAACAAACAAATGCCCGCCATTTCTCTGTAAACAATTACCTGCCACGGACTGTAACCTTATTGGATCGAGTGGATGTTTGAAATAAATCATTAGAGGGCCTGACAGCGCATTTATCTTCACTCCTGCTTTAATGCTCCATGCACAACTGCAGCGGGTCGAGTCAGTCAAGGGTGCGGGTGGTTTTTTTATTCTTTCGTTTCAGGGCTGGCCCCAGTGTGGCTGAGCAAGCACTGTTGCGTCTGTCAATCCTCCTGCGCAGACGGAGCACTTCATTCTGAACAAAAAAAAAAGCATGAATAATTAAGACATTTCACAAGACAGCTTTAAAGATATTTTACATGGGAGGAAGTAGGTCAAGCAGCCATGTGAGAAAGATTGTTTTGTCTGGGGTGTTGTTGGGTTATAAGAAAGTGGGGCCTTGTCCGTGCACGCTTCCCGTGCTGCGCTGCAGAGTGAGTGACAGCTGCAGCTTCAGAATCGTTTTCCTGTAGAAAGAACAGCTTTTCTGATAAGTTTCGCTTTTTTTCCCATCTGGGTCATCGTGCCGTTTCCCCGTAAGAAAAAGAAATCCACTGCAGGAAGTTGGATGCTGCTCACAGATGTATCAGTGTTCAGGTCCTCCTCTCAAATGATAATAATTGTCACATTTCCTTAAACAGCTCATTTCATTGGACCCGTGTGTTCCTAGCGCAGGATGCACCGTAACCAGAAACGTTCCGTGTTCGTTGAATTCGAGATTCTTTTTCAGTGACTAACCTCGGGCTTGTTAAGAAAAAAGAAATCACATTAGCTGCTACATGTAATACAGGAGTCTGATGCTGGACTCTTACACCGTTCTTAGGAGGAAGAAAAACTCTGCCTGGATGACAAGGTAGATGATAGTTGATGGCGATTTTTAAAAATACCGGTATTCTAATTGTTGTTTTATTTTTGATGGCTTGCGATCTATCAGTGTGTTGGGAACTCCTGCAATAGCTAACTAACTAAGCTAGCTAAGACTGCAATGACATGCCGAAACGCGGCTGCGCAGTGACCTGAATGACTGCTTTTTTCTGTGGGAGGCCGTGCCGTGTTTGCGCAGTGGGACTTGTAATCGTGCAGCGGCCGTCGCGCTTTACATGCAGTGCAGCGGCTTTAAGAAGAAGTTAAAATTCAATTTATGACATAGGTCATTTACCGCCCTGGCAGGACGGCTGCGCGGTGGCAGTCCGGTGGCAGGAACGTCATTTTTCCTGTGTCTATGCATACACACAAGCCATGTTTACATGCCACCGTGACTCTGACGCTGTCCTTTTTTTTTCGCGAGGTACTCACGTAAATCGGGTGTGCACAACTCCTAGAATATTTGCATCTGACCTCAGAAGGATGAGCTTGTCTGAGCATTTATTTGAACGTTTGACACTCAGGGGAGAGAGGAAAGAAAGAAGGAAAGAAAGAACAGGCCCCATCCGACCACGAGTCCATTCCCATCAGTTGTGTTAATGACCCTTTCGTTCCTGAACGCCATGTTTGTAACTTTGTTTTTGATGTAAATAGCATAATGTGTATGTAAGTATGTCATTTTGTTTTGTGCGCTGCTCATGTTTTCTCATGCACTGACAATGGGAGAGCAGTTTGTAATTGCGCAAGCGTGCATGGAATATTGCCCCTGGTGGTGGCACTTGATATGGACGACCGCCGTCCAGAGACATTTACACATCGTCCAGTCAAAGAGCCGCTGCTGGCTGACGATCCAGCTGACCGCCCAGCTGTTGCCCAATTTTGTAATGACATCATCCCCACCTGACTGACTGTCGCCGAACGGCACCATCTGCATTCATGACCACGCCAACAATTTTTAGAAAAATCAAAAAAAATCTGCCAGTGCTTCCTCCATCGCTGTTGTATTTGTGATAGACAGACAGACAGACAGACAGATAGACAGACAGATAGATAGATAGATAGATAGATAGATAGATAGATAGATAGATAGATAGATAGATGGATAGATAGATAGATAGATAGATAGATAGATAGATAGATAGATAGATAGATAGATAGATAGATAGATAGATAGATAGATAGATAGATAGATAGATAGATAACTGGATCCACACCCCTTTTCTTTTATTTCTTTCATCTCAACAGGTGAAATCCAACCTAACAATCCTGGATAATCTGGAAACACACAGGATGGAGATGCTTTCTTTGTGGGACAACCTTCCAGTGCATCCGCAGGACCCATTTCCACTCCATTTTGACCCGGCTGTTGTAGCAGACGTGTTTGCGCCACAACAACCGAATTTAATAAAACTTTAACGGAAAACAGCATCAGCATGAAACACAACCAATAAAAAACCCAAAACAAGACACACAACAGAAGAGCAGACCGTAACCAGCTACAAAAGGCCTGCAGAGAACAGACTGAGGAACAACAGGCTGAAACAGAAACAGGAGCAGCTGTAGATTGGGGGGGGGGACTGAAAACAGAACAGAACCTGAACAGAAAAAAAAACTTAAACTGCAAACAAAAGGGAGCTGTGAGCTATTCTTCAGTTTTATTGACAAATTCATTGTTTTTTTCTTTCATTTTTGTTTTCTTAAATGTTTCAACTGTTTATTTAAATTTTCTTGTATTTTCTATTAAAATCTCCCTAAACTGTCTATGAAATGTGTAAAAATGGGGAAAAAAGTGTAGGACTAAATATTTGCTCTCAAAAGATTGTTGGGTAATTCAAAGAAAACACAATCACAACAAAATGTTTGAATAAAATATAACAATGTTGTAATAAAATAAATAAAAAACCTATATTTTTACAGGGCTCTGTCTCAAACTGTTTTTTTAAACTGCAAATCCCCTCAATTTGGCATCAATCTGCTGCAAAGATAATCCAGAGACACCAAAAAACCCTCCACCAGATTGCTCTGTTTGCAAACACTCCGGTCCACACAGATTCGCCGCTGATTTGACCATCAGTTGGCGCTCTGACGGCGTGCAGCTCTCAGCAGAAATGCAGAGTGCATCGCCGTCGTCATCTGTCAAGAAAAGAGCCACAAGTGGCTGCTTGTCGCGCCCACATTAGCTGCAAACAACACAAGTGCATCACAGCTCTGCCGGTGTCTCTTTTCTGTAAAACGGTAAAGAGAAGTTTTGATTGATGCCAGAAGAACTCCAACAGATCTCTGTCATGTGTTACATTCAGCCCCGAGGACAAACACGCCGAGTCCCACGAAGCTGCTTGAACTGAGACTTCAGCAACAACACATCAGGATGTTCAGACGCTTCCCGCACAGACTGGGACTGCTCAGAATCTTCTAAAAAAACAATTTTACCTTCACAAAAGTTATTTCCTAGTGTTCTTGGTGAAAACAATGTTTGGTTTTTTTGGTATTTCAGAGTAAAATATGGTTTGGACTATTTCCAAAATGTAACGTCCAAGTCCTGGAGGTCACAAAAAGTTTTTCTTCATCTTCATTCTTCATGGTAAAAATAGCTTCACCTTGTGGAATAATATATTCTCTCTGCATTTTTAACACTTGATCTGAACAGAGAATGGTGTTTCTGGATCAAAAAGGAGGGATTTCACCAAAACATTTCTTTTTCCACAGAGGAAAAGTTTGTACTTTTTGCAAATCCTTGATTTTAGAAAGCAGAAGATCTGAATGTGAGACACGAAAGGCTGAAAAGTAGAGAAACATTAACGAAACAGTGTGAACAAAAGGTGACGAGAGCGAAAATCCAACACTGGAGAAAGGAAACCATCTTTCTGCAGTGTGCTGAGGGCTCCACATGACAAACAGACCGCTGCAATGACTGCAAACCTGCAGCTGCTGTGAATGCAGGACAACAGGAACCAAACTCTGGAAAACGAAGCAAAGCTGAACACAAAAACTGAAAAAAAAAAATGAATAAAAAAACAGAAAAGTCCAATTCAAATCACAGATGCCCACAAGTACGAATTCTCTCTGAAGTCTTTTTCCTACCAGGACAAAATCTTCTACGTATTTATTATTTTGGCATTTTTCTTTTATTTAATGAATTTAGCAAACATTTCTTAAATCTTATTCACAACAGCCCTTACAGATGGAAATGGGCTATTTCTGCAGAATAAAGCATGTATGCATGTTAGCCACCAGTCCTAGTGAACACCTGAACAACCCATTCATGTTCAGTCAGGGTGAAGTAGGCGGGTTTGTGCAGATTTTTCTTTCAATCCCCCTAAATCCTGCACACAGTGCAAGGAGGCCGTTAGTGCTGTTCACATGTTAGGTGGCGCACTGACAGCCTGACTGTTAGAAATGAGGAAATTAGACATTCGGAGCGTAGTTTGCTACGGGCGTCAAACACCCCGTGTATGCACACCTTCCTATCGACTAGAGTATGGTACATGACAGCATCATTCGAAGGTCACAAGTGCGTTCAACTTACATTCGCCTTTTGAAAACTTCCTCAGACTTTTACCACACGCATGACAATTGTACGTCCATTTTTATGAGCCCCAAGGGAACCAGAAGTCTCCCCTCAAGCCAGGGGTGACCAAACTTTTTTCAAACAGGGCCACATTTGGTGTGGCGAAAAAGTGTGAGGGCCAACCATTCAGCTTGCATATTTTAACCCTTTTAATTACAATAAATGCAAATGATCTGGTTAATTCACATGTTATTGCAATTGGAAACGTTTCATTTCTTCACATAGAAGAGAAATATATTTAAATACTTTTTAACAAAACTTCAGTGAATTTTATATTTGAGGACCAGAAATAAAACAGAAAATCTGTTTGGAAAAAAATACTTTTGTCAACATTAAAATCTGGCTTCACATCATATGTTAAATATTATTCATTGTTAAACGCTGAATATAAACTAACAGGAAAGTAACACAAAGTGTTATCTTATTGGATTCATTCATGTTTTTTTTATTTAGCCCAATATCACCAAATAGTTGTCACAATGGACATCACACCGGTAAATGCACAAAAACATGAAGTCAGTCATAAATGTAACCTTTTTCCAGAAGAAGTTTGTTTCGTTTACAGTCAACAGTTTAGAAACAAGCTTGAAAGTTTCACACAAGGGTCCTGTGACCGTGTTCCCACATATTTACGACTTCTAATGGAATATAGCCCAATATCACCAAATACTACACACAGTTCTTAGAAAGTGCTGGGAGACGCATATCATTGATTTTATGACGGGAAAGTGTGGCCTGGTAGAAAGTTGAATACGGCCCGCATTTGGCCTGCGTGCCGGACTTTGGACATGCCATTTAATAGAGCTAAACCTCCAGCAATAAAATTGAATACCGTAACTTAACGTAATTCCAATGGATTCTGAAGTGGACAAAGCAGTTTTGCGCCGTTTTGCAACACTTAAGTTAGTAAAGTGCTGCAAATCGGTGCTAAGCCGCTTTTCTCTGCGTTAGAAAAAGTGTGTATTATTTGTAGGTGTCCCCGGCAAAATCTCCATTTTTAAGGCATAAGACACGGTGACTCCTTTCTACAACTTTCCCCGGTCCGGACTACCCACAAACTCGAAGCACACGTATGCGCCATATGAGAGCATGTGACTAAGACTTTAACAACAAACTTCTTTGTTTGTTTTCTTTAGAAACTTCCTCACATTATCCACAGAACTGCAGTGTAAACACTTTTCAACTCCAGGATTTTTGCCTCAAAAGTCTACAAATCAGCGGCACATTTGATCAGGATGTTGGCTGCAATCTTTCTGAAACCAGAGGTGTTTGATTGCCGTCTTCCATGCTCTCCATCTAGACTCTTTGCTTTGTCAGAAAGACCTGCAGCCGTGGCGTCATTTGAAATCCGTGAAATGTTGATATTTGTTTGTGTCATCCTCTTCAATGCGTGTTTTCGTCAAGGAAATCCATTTTTAAGAGGATATCTTTCTCCCTGTGTCGTCCGACGACAGACGGCTTTATTTTTAACCACTTGTCAATCACATAACTGGGAATCTCAGTCAGGCTGCTGGATGTATCCGAGTGCTTTTAGAGAAGTGACAGACAAAAAAGGTGGAATTTCATTTTTGGAGCAAAGACAGGTTGGAATTCCTGAGATTATCTCCTTATCCTGACTGAAGCATTTTAATTAGACTCCCTATTGTGGAAAAAGGGTGTAACTAAATATTTCAGCCACACAAGATGGATGAGGATGTTCTAAGGAGTTCAGATTTTACTTATGACCAGGGAAAAGGCACAAAAGGCTTAATGTTTTTGTTTAATGTTCTGGATTCGTGGACAGCTAGTAAATCTCCTAATGTGATCCGGTCTGTGAAGTCTCCGAGACGCCGCTCGTCTGACTCGGCTTTGAACTCGCTCTACTCTCACTCATCTCTGTCAGAGAAACGCCGGCGTCTGCTGCATCGTTAGACAAATGATTGAGTCATTTCCCCCCAGGATGGTGTTTGTATAGAAAAGCTTTATGTGTAAAATATGCAGATGTTGGGAAAATTACATTGAAGTCACCCAGCACGTCTTTTAATGAAAAGATTGGCAAATATTTAACTTCCAAGGAGACACGGCGTAAATGCCACGCTTCACGCTCAGAGTTTTCAGAATGAAGCTTAAAGTGCTTGTCAACTTTAAAAAAGCGCCTATCCAGCCAATTAGATGTGTTTAAAATGCAGGAGTAGGAGAGGACAGACGCTTGTGTCAGAGATGAAGAGGAGAAATAAAGCAGCTTTGCTCAATCTTCTCACTGAAACCAAAAAGTGGAGGCTTGATTTCAGAGAAACCTGTCAGAAGTGAGGAACGTGGAATGTTTCCACTGAAAAATAGCGTTTTCTTTTGATTTGGAAGTTTAAAGACCCACTCCGATGAAGCTTCTGTGTTTTTAACATGGTCTTGTGGCATTTTTCTCAGGATGGAAGACGTTTATAAAGGGAATTAAGATTAAATTGCAACTTTTTATTCAAATCGTTGTGAATCAGCAGCAGACAAAAAAATGCTTTGAAAAAAAACTTCACAAAAAAACTTGTGATGTCACAAGTTTGTTGGGCGAATCACAAGCTCCCTGCTCCACTTCATTCTGATGCATCCACTTGTAGACAAATGAATTAATGTATGTTTTCATTGTCTGCGCTGGGATGTGGTTCAAAACTGTACAGCTGGATGATACAATACTGCTCACCATTTTTGTCACCATTTTTTGGCTGTAAGCTAGCTGGGGAAGGGAAAGGGGGGGCGGGGTTTCTCAGCAACAACAGTCTTGCAACAGTCAGAGGTGAATTGAACACAGGTTTTTATTATTTTTGGCTAAAAGCAGGATTTTTTGGTAGAAGTCGTGTTTTTTGCGCAGTTTAGCTGGAGGTCCAAGTTATGTACAGCTGGGACTTAAGCGTGCTGTTTTTTTTAAAGGTAAACAACAACCACCAGAGGGCACTGTAGGTGTGTTTATCACTGATCACATCGTAGAAGAAGAAGCGCCACTCAGAATTATGGCAGTCTTGGCAGAATTTTCCAAAGCAACACAGATGATGAAGAATTCAACATATTCCGTGATTTAAAGTGGTATAAAGAGTTAACTTGACTTGTTAGCATATTCTTTATGGTTATCTGAATAATTGTTTATTTGTTGTGCTAATGTACTAGATTCCTCCTGTGTTTCATGAAGCGTGCGAAGATTCAGTCCATGTATTCTGTTTGACTTTCAAAATAAGATTTGTCTGCTCTTTTTCCTGTAGTTAATTCAATAAATTTCTCTCAAAAGTGTGACTTCTATAGAATTATTTCTCCTTTATTATACTCCTAAAAGTCCAAAAATGCTGCAATCTTAACGCTTTTAAAATAGCTCAACAGATGATCAGAGTGGCTCTTTAACTTGTTGAAACAATTGTTGTGTTTTTTATTTTTTGTTTTAAAGTGCTAACATTTTGGGGAAACAATTGACATTGGAGAGCTGTTTCTTTGAAAAGAATTTGATTTTACTGACAGATTGTTTAAAAAAAAAGAAACCTAGCATCAGTTTTGCTCGTCTGTCTGGCGTGGAAATGTGAAATCAGCTGTGACCCCATGATGGTTTGACCCCATCCAAGCAAATCCAATCTGCTGAAGTTCTCCTGAAAGTTCTCTTTCAGCAACACAGTGTCATTCTTTGTCCATAAAATGCTCTTTTTAACTCTCCCATTTTCTTTCTTTGAGGCTGGCAGCTCGGTGGTGTCGTGGTTAGTCTGAAAACATGCTTCATAGGTGGTTCTAAATTTTCATTTAGATGGATATGTGGGAATTTGGGTGAACGTGCGGCCTTGTGACGGACTGCAACCTGTCCGGGTTGTATCCCACCTCCATCCAACAGTCAGGGATAGGCTCCAGCAACGGCGTAACCTTGAACAAGACCAAGAGGGTTAGATGAAAAGAGTATCTAATCAGAAGTGGTTTTTTTTGTTAAGTGCTGTATTTGGAATGTGGACTCTGTAAGTAAAGGTCGGTAAATACATATCTTTGCAAGCATTCCAACTACTCTAAGTTCCACTCTCTTTTTAGCATCAACTCTTTGAGGTCTGCAGACTAGTGTGCACGTTTTCCATGACTGGAAGGAAAGCCAGCCCAAATTATCATACCTCCACCGTCTTCCATTACAGTTGCAATGATGATTTTGTGCTCTTTCGTTGTGAATTTGAGTGAAAAAATGTCATTAGAGAGCAAAGAAACGTGTCCTCAGTTAACTCTAAAGTCGTTACTGGATTCTGTTTCATTTCTGCAGCTTTCAGATGAGCTGCAGTCCGCCTTTTGACATCAGTAGAGCTGCTGCAACATCCCCGCTCCATTGCAGTTGCTTCTAACAACCTGATGCCAATATTCAGTCTCTGTTTAGTTCTGGTCTTTACAAGCTCCTGAGGGAAACCTGTGGCTCAGCTGCAAAGGACTTTCATGTGTTTTCTTGCAGTAGCGAATAACTGTCTGCTGTGGAGTCCTAAATGGACCTTTGGATTGTGGAATTTGATTCGTTTTGTTACAAATAAATTAATGGAACACAAAAACTGTAGGATTACATCTTCATTGCATGTATGCTTCTTTTTAACAGGTAAGATTGGAGCTGCTTTGGTGTTGGTGGGTACAGGGGCGGAGCTAGAACATTTTATCTGGAGGCAGGAGGGGGCAGAAGACTTTGGAAGGGTGGCAAATGAGAACAAACTTTTCTAGTTTTGGTTGTGTTCGCTGATGTCGAGAGCACAAGGTCAAAAGGTTTGGTTGGGTATCATTGTAAATGCCCTAATGTGTCAAATGAGTAGTGTCTTGAACTGCTTTTTTTACGAGCTGCTAACAAGACTGGGAATTAGCATAGTCACAGTAACATTTCTTTTAGCTGTATCAGTCTGTTTTTGTCATGTATGAAACAAGGTTAAAAGTAATTGGTATTGTGAAATATGCGGCTAACATGTAGCTGTGTTGGACTGTGTTTTATGTGCTTATTACGTTTTTGTTGTGGGTTTTTTGCGTTTTACTGTGAGTTACAAAAAAGGTTGAGTGTAATTATTAATGTGCTAACCCTGCTAATGTGTAGCGGTGTCAGACTGTGTTTTTTTATGTGTTATTAACAGGGTAACGTTTGTTTTAGTGGGATCAGTCTGTTTCTTGACGTTTTCTAAACAAGGTTGGGAATTATAGGTATTGAGAATATGCTAATGCTTCTAATGTGGCTAACGTGTAGCATGTTACAAACAGGTTTAACAGTTACTGTGAATTCAGTAAATAAAGACACAAGTGGTACTAATGAGTAAAAAAAAAAACAACATAAATCTGAAGAAGTGTGAGGAGAAATATACAGGGTGGGTAGATGTGGTCTATTGATGGGAGTTTTTAAAGACATGGTAGTTGTGGGAGCAGCAGGACAAGCTACTTTTCCTCATGCTTTTTTTATTGTTTGTTAATGTTCTGATCAAAATTCTGTGCTGCCCCTAAATGGCGGCCTTTGGAACTGCTAGATTTTTTCAGATGGTACGGTCCATCTCGATCCCCCCACAGAGGGCAGGAGGGGAATCAAACAAAACTAAAGGAAGGAGTTGAATTTATTAGAATTAACGCTCATTAATGGAATCCAATCAAATAGCCACTTTCAGAATGATGTCAGACCACTGGATTTTGGTTACATCTTTGTTACATCTTAACAGGGTTTTTAGAAGGCTGAATTCTAACTTATTCTAATTCACCAATTCTTTCATTATCTTCTAGAACTTTCTGCTGATTGGCTGACTCAAGTGACTCACCATTCTGATTGACTGATCACATCTGGTTTAGGTAGTTAGCATCACGCAGTCCAGGGATAGCTGGTAACCAGGCGGGGTTGAGGCTCTTGAGGACCAGGATTGGCCAGACCTGTGCAAGGCGAGCTCAAAGTTGAGGACTGAAGGTGGCAAAAGTGCTGAAGCTGCAAAAACAAATCCATCCCTACATTTGATCTAGACATCTCTATTCCATTAGATTTGGTGTAACTTTGCAACATATTTTTCGAGGGAGGAGCAACCGGTAAACTAAGATTATTCTGCAATCATTTGTGAATAAAGCTGGGATGAACTGAGCATGCTCATTGCGGTCTCGATGCAGATCTTGCAGGTTCTCTGAGAACTAAATAGTCTAACTTTAGAACATAAACCTGATCACTAACATGTAAAATTTCTTGAGCGTTTGCTCCTGAACTCTAAACATATCGTGCATTTGTTGTGTGTTGTGGTGACACACAAGTCGGCCATAACTTGTCTTTCTGACAGCTTAACACGCCTTCTTGATTTTCTACTTTTTCTAGATTTGATTCATGTGTTTTGTTTTGTTTTTTTTTAATCCCACAGTAAAACAAAATCACGTATGGAAAATGTCCATCTGTGCACCATTAATCCCGTTGGGACCAGTTACGAAGGCTTCACCACTGAAAAAAAGTGCTTCGGTTCCTTAATTCGCGTTGTCACTTCCTCTCACAGCCACGGAACACACCTAAGTGACATCTGCTAAAATGAGATCCTGAAAAATCCTCGAGCAGACACTTGTAAGAACCACACCAGCGAGGAAAAGCTCATCAAGACTTTTGGGGCTGACGGCCTCCACCATCTGCACGAGGACTTCATGCATAAACACAACCTGAGAAGTTCCCAACTCAGAAACTTTTTCAGTTTGTGGTGTGGAGAAGCAGACAGATGAGGTGCTGGTGTTATGGCTGTCACCACCACACAAGGCGGCCGTGTGGGCTAGCTGTCAGACAGGTGAAGTTCAGGCTCGATCTGAGCCGTGATTGATCGCTCAGGTTCAGGTGGAGTTCACAGGAGGTCTCCGGTATCATCGGCAAGATGACTGACAGCCGCAAAACAGGGTGATGGAATATTATCAGGAAGCCATTTGTAACGTGGGCCGAGCTGGGATCTCTGAGGGGTGTTGTCCCTCTGAAATGAAGTCATCCATCACTGCGCTTCATATTTGATTAGACCACGACGAGGTTGTGGAGAGCAAGCTGCCGTCTAAACCACCGCCAAAGATGGCGGGAAACAAGCCCTCTCCGGGCGTGTCGAAATGTTGTTTGGAGCCAACAGAAAAAGTCTGATCTGAAATGGTAAAGATTCAGTCAATCATATACGATTTTGCTTTTGTCAAGAAACTATAACAGAGTACTGGGGCCGCCAAAAATATAAAGAAAAAATATATGTATGAGAATAAAGTCCTAAAATTATGAAAAAAATCTGTAAAATTAGGAGAAAGAGTTGGACATTAGTTAGAAAAAAGTCAAAAATGTATGACAAAGTTTAAAAGTAAAGAAGAAAAACGAACATTTTACAAGTAAATGTTGTATATTTATGAGAAACAAGTCATAATGTTACCAGAAAAAAGGTGTAGAATTAAGAGAAAGAAGTCAAATATTTACAAAAAATAAATATATTCAGAAGGTATGAGAATAAAGCCTAACTCCTTTCTCGAATTGTTAAAGTATCTTAAAATCTTAAAAGCCATAATAAAAGTAAGAATTTAATTGGAATAATGTTTGACAATTTGGAGAAAATCCAATTTATGATATAGAATTTCAAAGTTTATCAGAATTAAATAGTACAACTATGAAAAAGAATTGTAATATTAAGCAAAACAGGTTAACATTTTACAAATAAAAAAAAACATTAAACAAATATATAAACATACATTTATAAGATTAAAAGAAAAAATTTAAAATTTTACCAAAAAATAAAATAAATATATAAACATAAAATTGTAAGAAAAAAAAGTCAGAATTTGACAAACACAACGTTGTAAAATGAAAAAAATAAGTCAAAATTTTACAAGACGAAAGCTGTATAAGTATGAGAAAAAAATTGAACATTTTACTACAATGAAATTGCACATTTATGATTAAAAAGTCATTATTTTACAAAGAAAACGTCACGTCTTTCAAAGAATAAAATTGTAAATGTATAAAAATAGAGTTTATGTTAACAGTTTGATTGTCTTTGTTGAAACATTTCGACAGCAAAATGTAGCATTTTATTTGTGAAAAAACATGAATTTTTCCTTGTAAAATTACAACTTTTTGAATTCAAAATGCATGACTTATTTGTGGAAACAAGTACACAACCTTTCCACAAAATTGTACAATTTCTTCTTGTACAATTTTGACTTTTTTCCCCAAAAATGTACGACTTTCTTTCCTCAAAATTTTGATTTTTTTTCTCAAAGATTTACAGCTTAATTCTCATTTATTTGTCTCTTTTTTTTTCTTTCATTGTTGTAGAAATCATTTCTAATGTTTTTAATAAAAAGGAGCCAAGCATCATCTTCTCTGCTGCTCTTTCTATTGAGAACTACAGTGAATACAAACAAAACAAAAAAAAAAGTTTATGAGAATTCAAGTATTTAAGAAGCTTATTGCAACAAAACGCAACCAAGTGGAAAAATGTTTTGAAATCTCTTCACTTTTAAAGTAGCAAACCTGCTATTTTTCTACTTTTGTTTATTTTTTCTGAATTTTCTGAAAGAGTTTGTCTTTACACTTCAACGGACCACGTCTGGGGAAGTGTTTCTTTATTTACTTCATCTGGTTTCTTTGAATATTGAAGCTAAATAAGGCAAATATGATTCATTATTACCTTCAAAATGATGGGATTAAATGTTACTGATGATATTTGTTCATTTTATGTTTATTTTTACAATGTTAGACAGGTTTATGAAACCTCTGATGTATCTTGATAAAATATGAGTAGAAAAAAGCAGGAAAACTTTGAAGTAAAAGAATGTCCTGAAATGTCTAATCTAGACTTCTGAACCGCATGTTTTACTCAACGCTAAAGCTTTTCGTCGATCAGTAAATTAGACATGATGAAGTCCAAATAAATAGAACTTTGACTCATCCCACAATGTTGATTTGTTACCATAGCTTAAAAACACCCAAACGATAATAAAAATGGAAATAATCATAACAGATAATATTTAAGATGATTGTTTTTAGGAAGAAAAATCTTAAGTTATTTAATCTATTTGTTTTTTCATTGTAAAATCGGGTTAAAGCTTAAAGACGAGGTGCCAGTTGACTGTTTTAAATCATTTTCTGTCTTATTTTCACAAATATTTGGGAATCTGTGCCTGTTTGTGTTTTAAATATTCAGTTTATAATATATTTACCAGTCCATGTTGCTTTTTTCCATGTTGCTTTGGAGAAGCATTTTCTTACATTTGGACCTTTTTTAAGATGTTTAAGTAATGAAGCGGCAGTGAAAACGAGAGACAAAACTGCAAACATTTATGGGAAAATCCTTAAATCTTTGGGTGTTTTCAGACAAAAAAAGTCTGTTGGTCCAGACGGAGTCTGCTGAATTATTTCCGGATCGAGTCCTAAACCTTGTGTTTGGTCTGTTTTCAGACCAGACGTTTCTGTTTGGAGCCAAAGCTTGTAAACATCACTTCAGGTATTGGCTAGGTTTTGTGAAAGGCAAAGCAACAAGAGAAAGAATAATGGAAGTCCTTCGCCTTACAATCGATCAGGAACCTTTTTCAAGCCTTATGTTTCCAGCACTTGTTACTGCTGCTTTGGTACGGTGGAGCCATGCTGTAAGGAGGTTACTGACGGCTATGATTTCACGCTGATATGGCATCTAGATTGTCAGGAAAACAGTGAGAAGCAATGCGAAAAGCATGTAAGAAGGGTTTTTAGCTGTGTTAAAATAAATATTCTAACAAGTAAGCAGTTGGACCCTTTTTTCTATCAGATAAATGTCGTTGCTTTACATTTGTCCTGAGCTCACCGTCGCTTCATTCCTCATATCCTGCAATGACCACCTACGGTGGCTGTCTTGGTCCAGTTGTTCTGCTTCAAACACAGACCGTATTCAGACTGAGGGAACTCAGACCGGACTAGAGCTCAGTCCAAGTAGAACATAACGGAGACCACCTCCAAAGATGGGTCTGAGAGAGGTTCCTGGCCCCAGACCAGGGTCCACTTGGGTGTATTCACACTGAAAACTGGATCCGCATTATCTGGTTCACTTTAAGTGAACCAAATGTGTGAATACAAAAGAAAAATGTCTTAAAAGCACCTTTTTGTCTTTTCTAGATAAGTGTCCATCGTTTGTAGAGTGATGATTAAATGTGGCAGAAAAACACACCTTGGGACAAAACGGTTCTTTTGCGTTGGTTTGCATCACTTTATGGAGTAAACGTGACATTCTTGGGTCAAAAAAAGAACAGTTGTGTCCAGATTCCTGCTTCCTTCATATTTGTCGCCTAGAAAAAGTTCCTGGAGGGAACAAAGCGGAAGTTGTTGGAAAAAAACCACGCAAAGCTGCGTGAGCGGCGAGTGACAGAGAGCAGCTGCTGCAGCCTGGCCTCTGTTCCTTTAATAAACTCCTGCTTATCTAGTGTAACAAATGTCTCGCTGCCATCATCAAGTCCAGCCGAGGAGGGAGGAGTTTTTAATGTTCAGTTTGTTCTCCGGATCGATGTCTGCTGGCATCGCCTCTCCTCCTTTTCCCTCCCCGCGCCGCGCCGCGCGTAATATCACCGCAACGCTCGCCTTTTTACGCGCATTTTGCCTCCCGCACGCGGACAGGAGCTGAGTGGCGCGCGGCGATCAAACGTTGCGCGGCGCTGATGGACGAAAACAGACGGTGAGGAAGGGACGCCCCGGAGCAGCAGCAGGAGGAGCAGCAGCAGGAGGAGCAGCAGCAGCAGCAGGAGGAGGAGGAGAAACAACGATCCTGCTGCCGCTCTCCAACCTTTCCTTGTTGGATTTTCTTGACAGAAGAAGTCGGAAGAGGCGAGAAGAAAGACTCTCTGTGTGTGCGCGCGCGCTGGGGTGCATGTGCGCGCGTGCCTCTGCCTGTGTGTTCATGGACTATCTCCTCGCGCGTTTCACCTGGACTCAGCGCTGAACTAAGAGGAGGAGGAGGAGGAGGAGGAGGAAGGAGACGGAGAAATGCCGCGGAGGAAGCAGCAGGCGCCCAGACGGGCTGCGGGTAAGAACCTGACCCAAACCTTTCCTCCGTCAGCCAGAGAAAAAAAGAAAGAAACAACAACAAAAACAACAGAAAACAATCAGTGCTTTATCTAGTTTTGTAGGATGATCCAACTGTTCTGTAAAAATCGATATTTTATTTTGAAAAGACAGAAAAAGTAAAGTTTGAAAAGGAGGAGTTGAAGCCCCATAGTTGTACAGAAAAAAAAGCCAAAACGGAAATAATGTTTACATTTAAATATATTGCAACCTGGTTGTGTAGTTTCCCCTGAAGGAGTGGATCCTTCCCATTCCTGATCAGAAAGTTTCTTTAGGGAAAAAGCAAAGTGCTGGTTTGGAGAGAGATGTGCTGCTGCTGCTGCTGCTGCTGCTGCTGCTGCTGCTGCTGCTGCTGGAGCCCATGAACTCTACATGAACTCTTCATAATCTTATGGACAAATGGAGACAGGGTCACGCACACAGACACACACAAAGCAACACACACAGGTTTGTACTTCTTCTGTGCACAGCTGCAGGTCTGCAGGCCCTCCACTTGTGTTTGGAAAGATGATCTCTGCTCTCCGAAGAGGCCCCGGCTGTGGCGCTCAAAGTGTCTTCTGACTTAACCCCATTGTTTTCTTCTTCTTCTTCTAAAGGACGGAGCTGCTTGATTTAAAGAAAAAAGGGAATCCTTCTCGGGAGGATGTTGTGAGGATGCTCTCCGAGAAGTTCTCAGTCTTTATTGCGGCTGCGGATGCAGCAAGCAGATGGCAATTGTTCTCTGCCAATAATAGCGTCTCTTTACTCCCCCTTCTTTCTCTCCGTTTAAGATACCGAGACCCTTATCTGCCCGCCACACTCTCCGTTTGCACACACAGGAGCTCGCCGCCTAACACTTTCACAATAAACCTTTTTTTTTTAAAAATCCTTCTTTCTTAGAAACAATACCCCCCCCCCACCCCTAGGTTTTTTATATTCCAAGAACTTTTAAGAAGATGCTTAAGTGATCCCTTTACACGCTCCCAGCTGCAACGCCTGCTAAATGTGTCAGCCCTGCAGAGAAATAAGCCTTCCAGAAGAGTTTCTTCATTGTTGAGGTAATTGTCTCCTCTCTGACAGGCACATTCATCAGTGGCTTAATGGTCAATCAAAAGTTGGCAGGCTGAGTGTTTTCATTCTTTCCTATCCACTACATTAGGAATACTTAATCAAAACGTCTCCCGGTAATGGCTGTGAAGAGTTCATGACTGACTGATCCGTTGTCTGCGCCGATGGAAAATTAACAGCTCGGCACTGGAGAGATGCGGGCCTACAGATAAACAAATTGTGCATTAATATTTCATCTTCAAGACCTGGGGATGTGCTATCAAGCGGTGGAATATTCCTGCGCCGTGTTGTCATTTTTTTTTCTTCCCTTCATCCCCTGCTGTATTCTTGAAGGCTCTTTGCAGCTGTAACTCATTTCACTTGATGACTTTACTGGGGTTACAGAGAGTGACGACAAATTGATTACCTGGCAGAGCAAGAATGGAGCGAGGAGAGGCGCGGGCTGACAGTCATGTTATAATAATATGTTTAATGATGTGTGGAGGGGGGAACAAGAACAGAGGAGTATTGAAATAAGAGCATGCAAGATGCAAAAGAATCATTTTTTTGTCTTGCTTTTAAAGATGCAGGATTTTGCTGTGTTTTGAAAGGCGGTATTTCAAAGTAAAGGTAAAAATAAAGCTGTATTTAGGGGCGGAGTAAAAAGATTTGCCCCGCAATTTTTGAGTCAATATTAGTATCATGATTGACAAATAATATTCCTACTTAACTATTCATATCCACATTTCTGAAATTTGATCAAAACTTTCCTTAAAACCCCCTGTAGTTCATCATCAGCCCACTAGGGGCAGTATAAGGGCTTTTATTATTCCTTTTAAAAATGGCTGCCTCAATGAAACCAAAAAAATAGTTCTGGCTGGAATTTATTTTTTTATTTTTTTTGCTAGTTATCTAAATCTTATAGTGACAATAACTGATAAATTATTTTTGATTTTTTTGTTTTTTTTTTTAAATAAGGACCTGCTGTGAAAAAAAATCTAACATTTTAAGAATAATTAATTTGTTATAATACAGTTAAAACATGTTAAAAATGTGTGGCTAACTAAGCTAACATTAACATTCATATTTCAAAGATCTCATCAGCATGATCCAAACTTTCCCTACAAACCCGTTGTATATAACGTGGTCTATGTTTTCTGCCCTGTAGTTCATCATCCTTCCACTTGGGAACTATTAGGACTTTTGCTGCTCATTTCAAAACAAACACTTTCGGTGGGGAAAAGTATAGCTAATTTTCTAAACTTTATGATGAGAATACCTCATTTATTGTTGTTTATTTTTTATGAATGATAACTTTCTATATTGAAATAATACTACATTTACTGACAATTATTTCTTTAAAATATAGTTACTCCATCTGGGTCACATTTGAGACTGTTGCTAAGTAAACTACCATTGTTGTGAGCAAAAAGTTCACAATATCTATATGTCATTAAAAACAAAATATTTTTTTAAGGACTTTATCAAAGATTTAAAAAAAACATCTTAATTCCAAAAAAAGAAGGAAAAAATCTGTAAATTCTTGTATGGATGGTCAATATACAAACTTTTTCATGCATTGCAAAAATAAGAAAATAACAATATTTTTAAATAAAATGTCGAGCCCCTCAATTTTTTGCTACAGCCCTGTGTTGTTTTCTATTGTATGTGGGCCATCAGCACCCTGGTCTTAGTCCAAATCTGTGCCGTTTACATGCTATGGCAAAAGGAATTGCTCATATTTGGAAGACTTATTTATATTAAAATGGTTAACATATTTTTCGCCCCCTTCCCAAAGTCTTTCACCTCCCCTTCATATGAAATGTTCTAGCTCCGCCACTAGCTGCACTCCAGGGTGTACTCTGCCTCGATCACCTGAGGCCGCACCCGCAAAGACTGGTTTCCTCTGATTTACCTCCTCTACACACTCATTTAAAGAAAAAAAAAAGCCAATTACTCACCGGGCCAGAATAGGGACGCACTAAAGCTCTGCTTTATTACCGAGCAGGAATCACAAAGCCAGAGGCTATCAGGCTCCAGATTTCAGACTGGAATTTGTATATTGGGTTTATATATGGTGTAAACAGGCAGCCCTATAAGTGCATGGGAGGCATTTTTAAGTGAAGGGAGCCATATGTTACTCTGTGGCCGTGGGAGCCCATGTCTCGCTGAATTTTTTTTTTCTTTTTTGCAATAGCTCTGTGCTTCAAACCGTTAGCCCAATTTGCTGTTAACAAGATAAATTGGAGAACAGACAAAGGCATTAAGTGTTGCAGTGCCAGCCAGTGACTGACAGCAGCTTGTGGGAATTGGCTAGCAAGGAATTCCTCCTAAGTGGTTTGTTCAGAAAACAACCTATGATCAAGGCAGATGTTGTTTATCCAGTTTAGGTTAAAAAAAAGAGTGGAAATGGGAGGAAAATAGCAGCAACTGTAAGAGCTTCTTATCGTAGATTAGCTTCTGCTTACGGTGTTGCAGATTTCATCTGTCCTTCTTATTGATTATTGTATTTTTACATTTTTTTTTCTTTTTGTAGTTGCTAATGAAACAAATCACCTTTGTTTCATATTTTTGTGCACTTTTACATCTTTTTCTAACAATCCTTCATTATTTTAAACTAATTAAATTCATTTTTAGACTAATAAATTCACGAGTGACATTTAAAAGAGACATTGACTTGTCTTTTAAAAAACGGGTCGTTTTATGTGCAAAAGATGGAAATAAACATGAATGTAGAAAGACATCGAAAATTGGCATTTTTGGCTAAAAAGTTGATTTATTTTTGTGAAATGTGGCTTTTTAAGTTATTTTATCTTAAATGATGTGAAAAAATGAAGTAAAAGATACTTTTTTCCTCACTTCTGGTTGTTCTGAAGCAAAGTTTTGGAGAAAAAGGTGAAAAGTATGTGCACTCCGATGGCAAAATGTTGGGGTTTTTTTTGTTTACGAGGACTTTTGTCATTAAACGGGACGATTTTCCTTTCCGAATTTAACGTTGTGAGCAGAGCGAGCTTTTGCTGCAAAGCTTGCGATTTTTTTTTTTCTTCCAACTCTCGAGTGTTCCCCATAGAGACAGCCTTTAATAACTTTTCCCTCATCAGCTGTTTTTTTCTGACTGTAATAAAAAAAAAAGAGAAAAAAAGAGTGTGGAGTCAGGTGCTTTTTGCTGTGATGTCACCGTCTGCTGGCGTTGGATCACGGGAAGCTTTTGTTTGCCGAAGATGCAGACAGGGTGGTGCAGCAGCGTGGAGGTGATAAGAAAGCCAGACTCCCTGTGCCCTCCGGCGCAGCCATCTCGCTCCTCCTGCCTGCGTGCGTGGAAGAAAAAAAAAAAAAACCCTCAGCCCTGCTATGATGGGTCTCCCGGCGAGTGCGTGCGCAGTGTCGCACCTCTCCACAGCGGCTGTTCCTTCACCTCGCCTCCCCTCTGAGACCTGCGCCAGTTTCCAGGCAAAATGACACAATTTGATACGCCGTCGGGGTGATTCATGTGGATAATGTTTCCGTGTGATCATCATCGCTGAAAAGAGATGATTCCTCGTTGTGCTCGCTCGTGTTTTTGCTCACAATCAGTGGACTATGGGGAGGGGGTTTATGGCACTGAAAAAAAACATCACTTTTTGTCTTTCGTCCAACCATTTGGGAAAATGCGTAGAAGGAACTGTTCTTTTACTGCGGGTGAAGAAAAAGTGGAGCTCCCAGCTGGTACAGTAGCAGCCAGGGCCTGCTATTGATTTCCCAGAGTCTGCGGTGGAAATCACTGCCACTCATGTGCTTTGGATTAGCGTAATGATATACACTCCCGCTAAAGTTTATGTCTTTGTAATTTATATCCTCAGCAGTTTTGTCAACACGTAAGCGGCGTCCGTGGCGAGTCGAGAAGATTTAAGTGAAGACATCCATCTTGCAGTTGACCTACATGTGTAGTCAGTCAGAGGCCTACATGCCGGCCATATGGTAGGGAGGCTCTGAGGAACAATCACAGCCGGATCGGGTTAGCCTCACCGGAGATGCTTTTGAAAGAGTTTGCCATATCATGTTTGCCGTTTTGTTTTTAAAGAGCTCCTTTGCATCTTTAGGAGTCGGTCAGCTCTGATTTCAGAGGTGGGGAGCAGCTGCTCCGCTTCCACTCCGAAAAACACGGAAAGCATGTTTTTTTTGTTTTTTTTGTTTCCACATTAATGCCAGTCATGTTGTAGAGAAAAAAAATCTCCTTTTTGGAGTGCGAATACAGTCTAGCCACTCATCTTTAGTTATCAGCGCTGTACCTGATTTGTTTCTTATCAAATTCTTAACGAGCTTCAATTAGGATTTATTATGCAAATTAACCCTCAGCTGCTGCTGACTGCAGGAGCAGCAGCTATGACAATATTGTGCTAATGGTGCGATCTGTAACAATTACAAAGGTAAACTGCCTTCACACCGCATGCTCTCCGAGTCTCTGGGAGGTCAGGTTGCTGGAGGTTTGGGACAATAGTTTATTAGGCCCCGTGGAGGCGCATTAAGATCGCAGCAGATAAGCTGCGTTCATTAGCTTCGCTAACCCGCCACGGTTTCCGTCCCAGCCCAATCGAAATAGCTATCCAGGTCGCACAAATGAAGATGCATCCGACTCCAACTGAACAACAATGATCTATCCTCTGATTGCCATGGTTACCACAGATGGTGAGGTTAGCCACCAGGAGGAAAGGCGGCTGGGACGCCGGGCTCTCACAGTGTATGAAGTTGTGAACCTTGCACCTATTGGGACTTCATTTAGCGTCCGGCTGATGGCTTTCTGACAGCTTTATAGCCCCCTAGTTTATGAGTCTTCATGCGGCACAATTACACCGAGCCTAATTTGATGAATCAAGTCAATGTTCCAACAAACTCCCTTCACCTTTGCGACCCACCATCCTCCGTCTCTCCTCAGGGGTCAGACAGAGGCTTTTCCACTTTGTACAAATCAGCCACACTCTGAGTGAGTCGAGAATGTTGTGAAGCAGGGACATGCGGTCAGGGGAGGCAGTGCCTCACCTGTCACCATACTCACCTGTCTTCATAAGATATAGACCAATAAAAAAATAAATATTTGCTCACTAATCTCTGCTATAGATGCATTTTGTACGTACAATTCTCATCGGGATCTCACAATTTACTTTACTCATGATTTAGTTCAAACCTCGATATTTTTTTTATGGTCACAGTTCCGTTTTAGTTCAATATATGATGTATCCATCATTTAACAAGCAATAATAAAAACGAAAAAGAAAATAAAAACCTTTAAAAAAAAAAGTGCTAATAAGCAAGTAACAAAACACAAACCCTTTAATTGTCTTAAACTAAGCATGCACTGCGAAAAACAGAACCTCAGGAAATTAAAAGACTCATTTCAAGAAAAACTCTTATTTTCTGACTTGCAAGAAAAATATTAATAATAAAAAAATTCTATTGCAAAAGGATTAATCTTAGTTTGCAAAAAATGTCTATGTGAGTACATTTTTCTTTCTAAAATAGGAATTCTTGTGAGGCCATTTTTCTTATCTCATTGGCACATTTTTTGTGCTTATATTAGAAACATTTTTACATTTTTTAAAGAATTTTGACTTCAAAGTCTCGTATCTAGGTGTGTGAAATTTGCTCTTCCTATTTGACCCATCCCCTGGGGGAGCGGTGAGCTGCAGACACAGCCGCGCTCGAGATCCATTTGGTGTTTTAATTCCCCGATCCAACCCCTTAAGGAACTGAGTCCCATTTTTAGTGTCTTTGTATGACTTGGTCTGGATTTGAACTTAGGACCTTTCATTCTGAGGAGCATACTCTTCCACAAGGCCACTGAGCTGGTTGACTTATTTCTACTTGGTCTGTTTTTGCAGTGTAGTGTGATGTAATGAAACAATAAATAATAAATCCTTCTGAAAATGACATGTGCTTGACAATTTTAATGTAGACATATTGGTATTCAGTAGAGATGCAACGATTAACTTTCCCCACGTTTCGGTTCAATGGTGTAATCTATGATTTGGTTTTAAACCAGTAATTGTGGGATCTCTAGATTATAATCATCTTAATTTTTAAAATGTTTGTATTTTGCGTTTTTCATGTTTAACTACAGCTTAATTACAGCCTCATGTTAGATGACGAAATCCCATTCAAACTGGGTTGATTTCAGGCTTTTACCTTTCTCAGTGCATGCTCATGACGTCGTTCTTTATTGAGATTTTTGAATTCATCAGAACTTCTGATGTTTGGTGAACAGCAACCAGTTTTCTATAGAGTTCCTTGGTCCAACAGGGTGGTGTAATTGGTGTGCCAAAGCTAGAAAAATGAATTTAAAATATAACAAGGGATTGTTGATTGCATTATAACAAACCAAAATCACGCAATATGATGTTCAGGGTGACCACTTAAACATTTGTTGATGTAAAAATCAACTTGACTTTTTCGTTGGAGGCAGAATTAAGCCATTTTCTCTCTGCAATTCTAATATACAGTCAGTGGTTAGATTGAAGCCTCAAAGTTTCACATCTTTCATGACTCACTCAGACTGACAGTTGTTCGGACAGCTTCATCTTCTTCTTAAAGCTTTTATTCTCTGTGAAAGTTTCTTGTCTCCTGTTTGTCCAATTTCTTCTCTTCCCTCCAGCTTCCTTCTTTTTTCCTTTTGTGTTCTTCTTTCTTACTGATTTTATTGGGAAAATTTGTCAAAATAATTTCAATTAATCTAAAACCAGTTTGACATCAAGACCAGAAAGGATGATGGCCCAGGAAAAAAAAAGAAACAGATTTGCTCTGATGACTTGTTTTAATGTGAATGCGTTTTGCGAATCAACATTGATTCTTATTGGAAATCTAAGAAATCAGTTTAGTGCTTTAAGATTGTTTCAGTTTTTATGGTACAGTTTTTTTTTACGTAAAGATATTTTCTGGCCCATAATGTTGTCGGCTCGAATACCTATTCTAATCCTAAAATCAAATACACACTTCTGATTTAGGGGTCAATATATATAAAACAAATGCTGCAAAACTTTTTGCAAGAAGAAAATCCGTTTTTCTATCAAAAATGTGTTTGACGAACTTTGAAGTATCGTATCTTTTCAGCCGTTTACGTAATTAGCGTAAACCAAGTGATTCAGAGAAAAGTGTTTACACGATCACCGTAAATCAGCTGATACTGAACCAGAGCTTCAGAATTTGTTGGAATTACGTTAAAATGCGTTAACGGTTTAAGAGTTATGTTAGTTAAAAAAGCGGGGTTAATCTTCAAAAATTTCTCTAAAAACTTCAAACTTCACTATTTTCAACAGATTTTTCTTGTTTAAATTTATTTATGTTAACATTTTACGGACAATTAAAAGCGCTTCTCTAAACTGGACACTCGGGTGCAGTAATGAAATCCAATGGCAAAGCAGAAAAATAAAAGTTGATTCCACTTTCTGCTGGATCACCTCTGACAGTTGCGTTGAATCTATCAATTGTTTGGTCTTCTCGTTGCTCTTTTGTTAGCGGTTGCCATGGGGAAGGAACGTGCTATGCTAGGTTTTACAGATGTGACATGCTGATCTTCAACCCCCCGCAGTGCTTCCCACTGCTCCATAGCCTGAGGCATTTTTCCACACACACAGCTGTATGAGGATAAATATCCAATGGTCTGCCAACATATGTTACCTTTAACGTGCTTTAAACAGATTTTAGAACAATCGTTTGGTCCCATCGTCAGCGGGCTCCATGTATTGTTAATGTCCTGCATATTTTCTCGGCTAGAAACACTCATTTAGGCCACAGGAACTTCAGCTTTCTAATTAGCGGAGCTTTGAGTCGTTTGATGTTTTTTTGTCAACATCAAAGCCGTCTTAATTTCAAACCAAAAGCAGAATGACAAGAACAAAGAGTTTCCTTAGGGCGGAGGAGGGGGAGTCCAGTGGATCACCAGCCACTTCTCCTCATGTGTGACACTTTGAGGTGCGATGAAGTGTGGAGCCTCGGATGCTTGGGTTTAATACGCTCATCCTAAATGGCAAATTTCTGATGAATCAAGCAAACCCAACAGCGTTAGATTAACCTGAAGAACATCTTGTTTTTACATGCACTGTTCTTGCTTTTTCTTGCTTTATCTGAGGTGAGAACAGTTAGCGAAATGGACGTTCTTGGTTACGACCATTAACTACATATGTGAGAATTGGACTGACTGACCCCTCCCCCTTTGCATTCTTAAGTACCCTCTGGTTGTAAGAAGCCAAAATCCCATTGACTGTCCATCTCCACTGCAGTACAAATTAGGCTCTGTAGCCGTTACCATGACAACGCATTACACCACGCATCAAATAGTCCACTTTTTGCAAAAAAAATGTCCGATGGTTCAGGCTCATGAACACTTAATGCACACTTTAATGCACTACCTCTTCCATGAACTGAGCAATCAGATCCTTTGTACGTGGTGACACACAAAAGCGTTTGACAGATTTTGCATAGCCTGCTTTCAAGTGGTAGGGGAGTGGACTTCCAACAAGCTCACTTCTGGTTGTGAGAGTGGTTGCAATAGAAATGCTGACTCAAATCAACGCAGACCAGTCACTGCTTTCTGATGATGTCTGGCTTCAACATGGCGACGTCCATAATGGGAAAAAAAGCCAACTGAATTGACTAAATTCCATTAGAGCTGCAAGTAAGCCATTTCTTATGGGTGACATCGCTCATTCCAGTTCTCACGTACAGTCAATGGTTTTAACGGCTGTTGTGAATCCTGCCTAGTCCCTTCCCGGCTTCGACGTTCACACCACACCTGGATTAGGGTCAGAGCTACTGTGTGTGTTGGGAAGCGTCTCCTCAGGGTCCGCCCCGCCTGTTTGTGTCTGCTGGAAGTGCTGAGCTAGTCTGTTGAAACAGCTTAATTGATACTCATTAAACGGCAGTGACAGCCTCGGTGTCCGTGATGAATGCGGAATAATTCTGTTGTGCTTACAGCTTGATTAGGGAGAAAGGCACAACGTGGCAGCGTTGCGGCTTGCGGCTCGGACTGAAAGCTCCCAGCAGCCACGCACGAAGGAGATCCCACCTGGCTGTTTATCTGAAATCTGTTTTTTTTAAATAAAGTTTTCAAACTCTAGCCTGCAGAGCGTTGGCTTAAGGATTGAATCGAGCTTTTAGTGTCATTGACTTTGATGGTAATAGCCTGTGTGAGGAGTTCAACACCTTGCAGTAAAGTGCGTCTGAGAGTGAAAACTATGATTACTTTTCTTTGTGTTTGCTCAGCCGCAGTATGGTGTTTTTTTTCATACAATAATAAAGACGATGGATGTCAGGCGGATGAAAAATGTGCATCCCGCATTGTTTCAGTTAGAAATTAGAGGCAATTGAAATTGGTTTCAAATTGACTGTCTTTGTAATGAGTGCATGACAAATGGTATAATTTAGAGGAGAAAATGAATGCTGGAAAACCAAAAATATTATTCCGCAGCTTTTTATGTGTCGTCATTTTCCGTGACGATGAACTAATTTCTTTAAAGAAAACATAAAATCCACAAGGTTTTTTTTTTTTTAGTGAAGAATAGTTCAGACAGTGGAAATCACAGTTGTTTAATGAGGGTATAAAAAGTTGCTCTGAAATCCAAATTTGAAAGCTGAAGGAGGTCTGGGGAACAGACTAAATCCGTTTCTCAGGCCTGAGAATATTTGACAGAAGGGGAATTTCCACCAAGGATGGATTTACAACTTTATCCTCACATGATTGATAATACACAGGGAGGTCTTTGTACAGGAAGCGGCATGTCTAATTATGGTCCGACTGCGTCTTGACTGAGAGCAAACATTATGTCAAAGGCTGGATGTGGGGTGATGTCATCCTCACTCTGGTTTGGCGGAGCAGCAGAAGTTCTTGCCACAGACTTGAAGCCACAAGCTCACCAAACAACTTGAGGGGACATCTCTAGTAAATGCAGCCGCGGTAATGCTTCTCTTTGTTCCAAGGTTACGCACATCTGCAACATAATGACCTCAGCGATGATAACTACAGCACGTCCACGTTTGCTAAGAGCAGATGCAGATCCATCACTCTCCCTCCCTTTACAAGAATCTCAGGGACTCCGTGTCCTCCCTCGTCTGCCTGCTTTCCCGCCTGCCTGCCCGCCTGCCTGCGCATCATATATATCTCATCCCAGACATTCAAGGGGGTTGCTGGCCAGGCCGGCCATAAGTCATGCTGTCGATCAAGACGGGACGCCTTGATTTTTCACCTGTTACTTGTAAACCAGGACAGCATTTTTCAGAGCAGCTAAGTGACAGGAAGGCCTCTAAAAGCAACGTGTAATGGCACAGCAAGCTCCAGCCGTTTTTATGGCTTTCACTGTTCGTTGGCAGTTTAACGGCCTGATGGAGACTGCGTCTCAAGCTACGTTCACACTGGGCATGCCATGCATGTTCTTGAACGCATGTTTAGTCCATGGTGTTCGAACTGGACAAGAAGGGAGGGGCTTCTTCTTCTACTTTTTTTACTGTACTCGAGCATATCTGCCACCTACAGTCAAAAGAAGCTTGGCTGGTGTCAAATGTCAGAAGCGGTTCAAATCTTGTTCTCGGCTTTTTCTTTCAAAGCTCTATTCCGAAAGACTTGGTGTCATAAAACATAATAATTAAAATCTCCTCCATGATCGATTTTCAAACGTTTGCACTTCCGTGACCTAAAAGTGACACCAATCATTCGTCACTACCAAATCCGAGTCCCTGATTGGTTCGACTTTCAACGTGTTTTCAGTGGTTTTGAACGTAGAGCTTGAAAATGACAGTAGAAACATACATAGCAATGCGTGAATACAAAAGTACAGAATTCAGAAGCCTAAAATGTTTGCCTTTACATTGACTTTTAAACAGAAGCGGCCACTTGAACATGAGGGCGGTGTGAACATAGCTCGAGGGAGCCAGGGAAATGTTATGAGTCTGCTGTGTTTCATTAGTTTAATAAAACAGAAGGTTTTGGCAAAAGCTTGGCGGGTCTTGAGTTCTTTCCCTCCTTCTCTGAGGCTCGCTTTGTGCACCTTTCTTTGAAGAGTGGGGGTCTTGAAGTGTCAATGCGTGCCTCCCCTTGCCTCTCCAATGTCAGTGATACAGAACAAACTGTCAAAATAAGCTGCTTTAAGTCCAAAACCCTCTTCAGGTGTCAAGGACACGTTTCTCTCCCCTCCCCGTATCCTGACAAACATTGAGTCAGCGATTGTCTATTGTATTTTCGGCGCTGGTATCTCCTGCTAACCCTCGGGCCATTTTGAAGTTGTAAAAAGTGGTGGTTCTGCCTCTGTGTCAAGAGGAGGTCAGTGTTGTTGCAGTCTACGAAGCTCTGCTGTTAGACACAGAGTCTGCTGGGAACCTTAAAGACATTTTGTCCGGGGCGGTGAGCTCACTGTCTCTGTTTCCCTCCGCGCTAAAGCGTTTTGTGATCACTTCCAGATCCTCCATTTTAATTTATTTTTATTTTTTCAAGCACAAAAGGAAATGAATTCTTAAACCTCAGAGCAGTTCAAATTCTTTTATTTTGCTGGCATGTATTATGGAAAACATCCGTTTGTGACCTCTCCTCCGTGCTTCTTCCTTCACTTGTCCTTCTGTCAGAGTAGTTATTGTCGATTTTTACTGACTCTAAATATCTACCTGTCCTTCCAGCTCTCAGCCTCTCTCTCCATGTCACCCAGTGACATGTCCTCTCTGCCATCTCACCGCTGTATCGTGTATCCCAGGAAACAGTTGCCCGAGGCCCCTTCAGCCCTCGCCTCTAGCAGAGGTCACTGACAAAGGCCTCGCTTTAACCCAGAGTGACCCGGCACTGCTCCCCTGGTTAAACCTTCGTTGTAATTTTTATTTTTTTATTATTGCCATGCTTCTCAAAATTCTAATAATCTTTTAATGGAGTCAGAATTTAGAAAACAGACGTGACTTGAACTTGTTCTAGAAGAAGTTGGTGGAACCAGATTATGTGGGCTCTAGTAGGAACCTGATTAGAGACATATTTTGCATAAAAAGTTCTCTCAGTATTCTCATAAAAAATTATAACGTTTTTTTTTTGTATGGATCTTTTCCTGCTGTCAAATCCTTTTCCTGGATGTAAAGGAATCATGGAGAATTTGCATGTGTTTACTGTGCTATCCTAAGAACCTGCTTAGTTTAGTATATGTGTTTTAGCAGTGGCAGAGCCTAGAACAATTCATTTAGGGGATCGGTAGGGAGGCAGAGGATTTTGGAAGGGTGACAAATTAAAATATGTTATTTTAATTTATTGTTAATTTAATTTAATTTAATGTTATTTTTATGTATTGTTATATTCCAATGCTTAAAAAAGCATTTATAGATGATATCTTAAGCTTTGTTATTAATGATATTGATGTTTGCTCAAAAATTGGAGGGGAAAATAGGGGGCAGGGGCACCCCAACCTCCTCCGTAGCTCCGGCCCTGCTTTTCCGAAAGTAAAACAAAGTGAACTGATTTTTGAGGTTTGGAAATCACTTAGATCAAATGCTAGATGGATGCAAGACATTTAGTCTGCACATATGTGATCTTTTGGAAAATAAAAGCCCAAATTCTGTAATTAAAATTTAAGGGAAAAATATATAAATAATTTGCACACTGCAAAATCTGAAAATTCAAGAAAAATTGCCTTTTTTCTGTCTGGCAAGAAAAATAATTTATCAGCAAAATAATCTTAGTTTAAGAAAACACACCTTGTTTTTCCTACCCCACTGTCAGATTTTTTTACTCATTTAAATAATAGTTCTCAAATTTTAAGTAATTTGTTACTTAATTCTACAAATACAGTGTTTTGTTATTTTCAGCAACTTTAAGTCCATAACTTATTTACTAGTAAAAAAAGTATGCGCTGGATTAGCTAATTATGAATATCCGTAAAAAAAGAAAATTCTGTTCAGTTCAGTTTATTTATAAAAAAAAAAAAGCAGTTGGTAATTGAGTTCACTTTAACCTCCTCAGGCCTGGCTTCCACATACGTGGACATCACATTTTGGGTTACCTTTCCACAGCAGCTAATGCTGTGTAGTAAGCTAATGCTTAGTGTAATTATTGACAAAGATTACGAAATGATCATAACACGTGTTTTTAAGCATTGCAAAAATAACAAAAGCTATGGTTTTAAATAAAAATTTAAAACATGTTTTTTTTCCTTTTATTTGTAATGGCCTTCCTCTCTGCTGTTCTCTTTTGCTCCCCTCTCGCCCTTCCATATGAAATGTTCAAGCTCCGCCCCTATTTAAAGTTTTTATTAGAAACAAAATCTGTGCAGTTTTTTTATTTACAAAATTTGTAGTAGAGAATATATGAAATTAAAAACAATACATTTCATTCAACAACACATAAGATTAGATATATTTTTAGTCTTATCAAAAATTTTTTTACATTTGCGTTTTTTCCTCTAGTTTGGCTAATAGCTAATATTTGACACAACTGGCTACAATGTTGTGGTTCTATCTGGAAAGATATGGAGAAGCCTCAGTCGGCAGTTGTCTGTGTATGTTAGAAAAAATCCTTAAATCAAGCGTCTTTCCTTAATTAACATTAAAGTTCAGGACATCAGCCGTCGTCTAATGAACCTGCTGACAGCTCCGACTCTGCCTTTAGCTCCACGGCTAACGCCAGCGCGTTAGCTAATGCTGTGATGCAGGCTGACAGGACGAGCTGCTGCTCTTTTCCTTAAATAACTGTAGGTCTGGAGTCTCTCTGCTGGCTCACAGCTTGTGCTTATTTATACTTCAATGCATTACTATTTTCCAAGCTAAACTATACTAATTCAATGAAAATGTCGTAGCGTTGCTGTCGTCTCAAGTTTTATTTTGGGGGGAAAAAACGGCTCTAGATTTATAGGAGTGTTGTAGCCGGTGTTTTCATCTCTGAAGTCAACAGCTGCTTACATTCTTTCTTCCTCCTTTATGTCAAATAAAGCGCACAGTGCTAACCTGGGTATTTGCAGCTTTTGTACAGTGGTTTGTCTGTTTCCTTTCAGAGCGGCAGCTCTTGTGAAGCCTGTTATAATCCCCAGCAAGCTTTCCCCCTCCTACTTTGCTCCCTGAATTAGGTCTTGATGTGGAGGATCAGTTATTCTTCGCTCTCAGGCGGGCTCTCCGCCCTTGCTGCTGGCTCACCGCGTCTAACCAGGTTTTGGGTTCTCTTAAACCTCTCCTGCCACATCCACAGAGGCATCCGCCACCAAGAGGCAAATTGGCGTGGCGTTAGACTCCTCTCAGGTCCCATGCTTCTGACTCCATGAGTGTGCAAATATGAATCTCTTATTTAAGACTCACTCCAATACAATTGTTTTCAACATGGTGGTTTTTAGGTGAAAAAGAATTTGAAAATTAATCTCAAAATTTGATTTCTTAGTATTCAAATCATGAATCAGGAACAGATGAAAAAACGGTTTGAAATATTTGTGACCTAAAAAACACGATGGGCGGGCCACAAGCTCCCCGCTCCGCCCCGTTCTGATGCATCCATTTGTCAGCAACTGCATCCATGTACGTCTTTGTTTTCCTTGTCCGAGCAGGATCCTGGCCCAGAATTGTACATCTGGATATCTCCAATATCTTGAAATTATTTGCTGTGCAGTTCGTTATTCTGTCTGTTAACTGGGATGATAAAAACCTAAAAAAAACTCCATTTCCAGCCACATGTTTTTCTGTTTATCTTCCAGCTGTTTTGTTTTTTTCTTCAGTATGTGTTTCTAACATGCTCCGTGACAGGTCTTGCGCCCTGGCAGCGACCCATCTCAAAAAGTTCCGGTACTGTCCAGACATATCCTTTGGGGACCTCATCAGCCCCTGGATTTCACCCTTCTCCCCCCACACCTCCCTACCTCACGCCTGAGGGCATCCATATTCATTTCCTCCTCTGATTTTTGGTGGGGGGGTTGATGAAAAGATTGGCCTTTTTCCCAATCTCTTATTTCCTGCCAAGGTTGCTTGCATTTCAATGCGACGTAAATCTGCAAAGACCTGCAAACTCGCATTTGAACATGACCAGCTCTGCCTAATCAACATCTCAGTTCATCCGTAATAAAAAAAAAAGTGCCAAACTTAGAGGTAGTCCACAGGACAACGAGGATAAACCCTCTTCTGATAAATCGTGGGGAATAGTTAAAGACATTTTTCTACAGTCTGTACTTACTTCTCATCTCACCCACTGTTAAGTTATGAGGGCTGGATGATGGAGATAGCTGCACTGGTTTGAAATCAACCTATAATTACACTGGTGGGTGGCTATTTACTCGTACCGGAGACAGGAAATGAATGTTAATGAAAAAAGCAGTCAAATACAGCAATAACCCAACTCTGTAATTATTGGCAGCTTTGATGATACCATGCACACACACACACACGCACACACACGCACACACATGCACACACACACACACACATATGTGCGTCTGCTTAACCAGACCTCAGGTAGACGATTAGATCCGCCAGCGGGATCCTGCCCTCCGTGACAGAGAGGCACTCTGGGCGGGGACGACTGTGCCTGGCGAAGGAGTTGGGTGCTCGGCTGCCGTGGCAACGCCAAACACAGGCGTACACAATAAAGAAAAAAAAACAGAGGAATCCCCAACTGCCACCAGAGAGGATCATCCGTACCTCTGAGCATCAAGAATGCTCTCATCCCAACCTGATCATTATTCATGCTGCAGTGTTGGACTTCCAGCTGGAAGGTGACGAGCATTTTTTTTGTCTTTTTTCTTATGTGTTCAACAGCCAAGCGCCTCAACGAAAAAAACCACGCGATGCTGGAAGCCAAAACGCGGGGATTCTGCACGACTGCGCTGACATGCATTATTTACCTTCAGCGCAAGAAATCTGCAGAAACTTTGCATCAGAAACCTGTTCTCTCCTCAATGGCCGCATATGATAGAGACATGGGCAAAGGGGGGCTAAATGCTGTACTCGCCTCCCCCAAAAGTAATTTCCTTAAAAAATCTATTGCTAACTAAAGGCAAAGAATTCCCCCCAAAAATCAGAAAAAACAACCCCCAAGAAAATAAAATGAAAAATAAAAGACAGAAAAAACTTAAGAAAGAAGGGACAGACAGATGAAAAAACAGACTAGAAAAGACATGGGGGGGGGGCTGTACATAAAAAATCTACAATGAACTAAAAAAGCTGAATTCCAAAATGACTTCACAAAATAAATGAAAAAAAACAAACAACAAAAGCAAAATAAATAAACAAATAAATAAACGAAATGCAAAAAAACCTAAGGACGGACAGATGTACAAATAGACAGACAGACGTAAAAAATGAAAAACTATTTTAGCCTCAGCAGGACACAAACCAGAGTCCTGGTTGTGCCTGTCCCAAGTCCGGTGAATGCAGAGGATATGGTCAGTAAGAGCATTCAACATAAAATTACACCACCAACTTTCATGCAACCACTTTCAATAAAAAGTCCACATAAACCCGTAAATGCACGTTTTGGGCTTCAAAACTCTGGTGATCACGTGTCGCTACGCAAGTTTCTGCAACCGTTTTTGGGTTCTATGTACAAAACACGTTGCCATTGAACGCACATCGAAAGTTAAACCCGGTCAAACTTTGACCAATCAGGGTCTTTGCTTTGGTATAGTGACGTATGGATGGTGTTCTGTTTAATTCCAACAATTTGAAAATTGGAATTATATGACACCAAGTATTATATCATCAGAATACAACTGGGAAATTCAAATCCTGGAGCACGATTTGAGAGATTTGTACCACTTCAACATTTAAAACCTCTTCCAGCTGCAGGGGGCGACAAACGCTAGAAAACAGCAGAAAAAGAAAAAGAAGAATTTACCTTCCCTGCTTCTTCAGTGTGAACACTCAATGCAGGCTCATTAAACGTATAAAAAATGTCAAATTGATAAACTGATATGAAAACATCATCATTTTAGCGGGTCAGAGGGTTATGGCATCAGCCCCTTAACACACCCAGACTTGCCCCCGTACCTTCACCCCACAGTGGTGCTGGCTAAAACCAGGCCTTGTCTCCCTACTTAGACCCCCCCACCCCCACCCCACCCTCTCTTTTACACCAGCAACTTTACATGAAGTTGCATTGTTTGCCTGTAAATCTGGCCCACATATGATAACAGAATTATCCCTCTCCACTGTAAGCATGCAGGCACTCATGCGACCGTCTGTCATCTGACGTCTGCAGGATGCAAAGCAGCTCGTGGCTGCCGGCATCCGATAGGTCTCCGTCTCCTTTTCAACAGAGCGGCTTAAACTCTGCGCCGAGCTGGCGTGGGCGTGTATCACTCTGACCCAAACATCCTTTTTTTTTTTTTCCTGCTGACTGCCCTCCAATCACGAGTGCAGGGTCTGCCCACCCCCCACCCGTACATTTATATGCAGCAATTTCTGAAAATAAATGCGGCTCGTGAAGCTGCGGAGGACGATTAGTCAGGACTGTAAAGTCTGCCTACTTTTTTTCCACCAGCCTCCTCTTCAGATCCATAAAGCTCTGAGCTCTGCAGGTCAAGTTGCACCATAAAGGAACTGCATGTGAGGCCATCTGGAAAATTCTGTTGTTTTTTTTTTTAGGAGTCTGAGTAAAACTTGAACACAGCAGGGCGCAATTCAGCTAATTGTAAACAGCTGCAGGTGATATCACCCCTTTGGAGTATGAAGGAAAAAAAGAGGGCATAAAGTCCAGATTTAAACCAACGTTACATGGAAATGTCTAGAGTTTCTGATCTGACAATGAAGTACGCAGATTCACCGCACCCTCGAGTAACAAAAGCTCCTCTGTGAGTGGTCATGAGTTAGCGCTGCTTCACGCCACGGGCAGAAAGTATCCGCTGAATCGCTCATTATCATCAAATGGATTTAAAACCCTGCCAAGTCTGCGCACATGATGAGCATGGCGGGCCGCAGATGAGTGTCGGGGTCAAATGGGTTCAGAGGAGGGTCTGTCTGCAGCTCATGGTGTTGGATCCTCTCTTTTGATCACAACAAATTCAGGTGTCTCAGCAGCTGCAGGTGACTGCACGGCAGCCACCTCCAGCACAGACATGGAGGTGGGCTGTCTCAGATTTGGAGTGTCAGGAGTTATGGACTCTGTGGGATAAAGCGCCTGAGTGACAGCAACGTAATTCAGCCCTAAAAGTTTGCAGCGACAGCACGGCAAGCTGACTGTCCTCGCTGAATATATGGGTGCAATTTCCCAAATAGGCTTATAGCAATTCTTGAGAGAGCTCTGTGAGATATTACAGACTTTATCACTGCAGCTGGAGCTACACCTCTGGATCTCTATCCCTCCTCTGAAGAATAGAGGAAGAGGAGGTGCTGAAGGTGCAGCTAAGGACAGGGAGAGATGCCACTCAGCATATCATGTAGCACTGAAAACACGGAAGTACCGAACACCGAATAGAAATGTTAATCAAATTAGAAGAAAAATAAAGTTTTAAGTGTGTTTTCCCTGTTTTGATAAATAATTAAAAAAAAATCAGGATCAACTTCAAGTGAATGAAAAACCACATTGTAAATAAAACAGGAATATATTTTCAAAAAGATTTTAACTGAAAAATGCACATTCAAATATTCAGACCCTCCGTGATTTCGCGGCAGTTGTTTGTAATTGTTCCTGACTAGAATGCCTGATTTTACGGCAATTTTTATGAAACCCAGATATTTGTGCAATTGGTTTAAACATACTTAAGAGATAAATGACATTCAGCAGGTAAAACTGTAACATAAAAAGCAAACAAGCTAAAGAAAGACTTAAAGAAAAAGAAGAACACGACTCAAAACGCAACAAACGAACAAAATAAAAGGAGCCACGTCGGAAATGATCGTGAAGCAACAGGGTCATCTGAAGTTATGGGGAAAATGTAAAGTTGTAAGGCGTGCAACAATTCATGGGGGTTGCTTGAATTTGCGTTACTAGTTGTGATCGCAACATCGCGAGAATAAAATCAATTAAATAAAGACATAAAAAATCAAGTTTTCATCATTTCATTACATTTAAGATATTTATGTTTGAACTTAAATGTAATTTTTACATTTTTACTTTACAATCTGGTTTTTCATTCATTTTAAACTGATCCCGATGAAACCCCATACTACCACAACTTTACTAAGAGTATGAAGTATTTTTGAAATATCGTGATTTTGTTAATTGTTCTTTGACTATAGGGGGCGCTGTGAGTTCTGAACTCTTGTTTATTAACATTCAACTTTTACAAAGACACAATCTGTGTCAATGGATGAGGCTCAGGGCCTTTTTTCACTTCCTTTTTCTAATTTTCCATAGTCAGAAAACACGTTTTTTTATGAAGGCTTTTCTGACAACATGTGTTTTTAGAGTTTATTTATAGGTTTAGTTTTTATTCAGCATTTTTTTAATGCTGTATCTGGAACTAATCTCACTCAGTGTTGAGTGATATCTTGTACTTCAATCAAGTCCTTTTTATAATCACAGATTTTAGCTATTACAATGAAAATCTATAAACTACACAACGTCTACAGATAAAGATGATGATTAAAAACTTGTTTTTTTAAGAAAAATTGTCAATTTCCCACCAGAGAAACCTTTTCTTCCCCTAATTACAGATTTGACTGAAAAGTCTGTCCATGAAGCTTTATTATTATTATTATTATTATTATTATGAGTGGTAGTAGTAGTGGTAGTATTGAATACAGTTAGAACATTTTAGACTCTTTAGAAAGATCTGGACCAGGTTTGGAGCAACCTTTAAAAATCTCATTGAGATGCTGCCTTTTCTTTTCATTTTGTGGATCATATTTGAAAAAAATCTTGGTGAATATAGGTTTCAAACTAACAGTGGGTGAACTTTTATTTAACTTAGTGCAACATTTGTTGACCTACAGCTGCTTTGCAGTTTGCAGCATGAATGTATTTCTTTGCTCAGACTCTTCTCATCTGCATTCATGATAACAGGTAAAAGGAAGCGGGTGACGTTCATTGCCGTGTTGATGTCACCGTTTGTGACTAAAGCCTTGAGGGCAAAAGCTACACTTTTCAGATCAATAGAATAGCGCTTATGTAGGTGAAGGACAAAATTATATGTTTGCATCTTCGTTTTCACAAATTTCTGCTTCATTTTAAGTATTAAATAGAAAGACAGTCTTTTAATCCCCCTAAAGTGCAGAAAATCCCACAGCAATAGAGTACACAGCGGGAACCATTTACCAAATAGTCAGTTATTCATATTTAACACAAAATTAAGATCCGTTTTTTTGTTTTGCAGCAAATATCAAAGTTATGAAGCTTAATCACTTAATTCCCCCCCACTGTGACAGCAACCTATTGAAATAGAGGAAATCACAACAAGCAGACTGTAACTCAGTAATGGGATTGTTAAGCAGCTACACCTTTAAACCTGATGACCTTCCTGTACTTTCATATCAGGAGGTCCTTTTTTGTTGTTTTTTTTCTGTTTAAATACAGTTTTATTGGAAATGGAAGACCTGACATGAACTTATGTGAAGACGTCCTGCACCCCACTGAGTGTGTACCATAAATTGATTTTGACCCAAGCTTGGAACAAAAGGAACTTTGTTGCGTTGCCATCCACGGCTGAAGCCCCTCCCCCTTTGGCTCGGACTGAATGCCCTCCTTTAATCTTGGGGTAGGGTGGTAGCTGGTCGAGGGGGGAAAGGAAAAAAAGTTTTTTTCCTTTTTGATGATGGAGGAGAGGTGGGCAGAGCGAGGATGGGATTTCTCTGACTGGCAGCGATCAATCACTCTGTGAGGGGAAGTTAATGAAGCAGGCTTTGGTTTATTAAAGGGTTAGGAGAGAGGAGATTAGTGAGGGGCCCCAGCTTCCCAGAAGCTTGTGGAGGGAGGATCCGGGGCACCTCCAGAGGTTGGAGGCAAGTCCTAAATAAATCAAGGTGTTTACTCTGAGCTGGCTTTCCGCGTTTGGTTTGGGCGTGAATGCGTAATCTGTTTTACAGAAAGAAATTCCTCAAAAAAATAAACAAATATAAAACCTCCACTGAAAGTAGACTGGTGCTGATGTACAGCGTGAACAAGAATCTGCAGGAGAATGTCCGTTAAGAACGCTTAAACGCTTATTTTAAAGAAATACGAGTGCATCGAAGCTGCGGCGCTCCGTTCGATACGCCGCCAGACAAACGAGTGGCAGGGGAGTGAAAAATGCAAAGCAGATGTTTTTTCCTCTTAGTTTTTAATGGCAGCAAGACGTCACTGATGTCATTAGAGACCTTTTTACGGCTTCTTTTAATCCCCCAGCCTGCCCCAGGAAAACTAACCCCTGGTGGAGTTGAAGTAGCCTCTTTACTTGACTACAACAATTTGAGCCCATTTCCTGCTAGTTTGCCTAATCTGCCATGGGCCTTTTTTTCTTTTTTTTTGTGGCTTCCTCTGTAATTATTCTGCTCTGGAGTCAAAGGTAAAGACGCATCAGCACGCACTTTTTGGGTAAACAGGTGGCTCGCCTCACTTAGAGGTGTCTTTTGTTGCAAGTGGCGCCACACAACATCCATCCATCTTCAAAACTTGCTGAATGGGGTTGCTGGAGCCTATCCCAGCTTCTGTTGGGTGAAGGTGGTGGTACAACATGGACAAGTCACACACAGGGGCAATTTAGAGATACCAAAAACCTATGATGCATGTTTTTGGACTGTGGGAGGAAACCAGCGTACCCAGAGAAAACCCACACATGAACATGAACAACATGCAACCTCCACATACAAAGGACCCAGCTGGAACATTAACTGGGGTCTTGTCATTGTGAGGCAAGAGTGCTAACCACTACACCACTGTTAAGCCATCAGAGCAAAAGCTTGAGAAACCAAAGAAAATATTTGGAAAGCAATAATTCTGCATTACTTGACTGTAACAAAAAACATGCTTCATAGGTTAATTGGTTACTCTAAACTGTCCCTAGTTGTGGATGTGAGTGTGCATGGGTGTGTGATTGTGGCCCCTGCGACAGACTGGCGACCCTGCCTTCGCCCATGAGTAGCCGGGTTAGGCTCCAGCAACCCCGTGACCCCAAAAGGGATAAAGCGGTTTGGAAAATGAATGAATAAATAAATTGACTTGTATTGAATTGAATTGTAAATTGAATTGTAACAAATTTGTTATTTCTTCACACAGAAGCGCCCAAACATGCCACCATTTTTTATTTGGTCTTTTCAGTTTTTTTTGTTTCCGTCAAAACAGTAATGCTTAAGCAATGTTTACACTGCCCTTGGTAACGCGCGCTCAAGCATCCACTTCAGATAAAAAGTCTTTGTAAATGATTTTAAACGTGTTTCCATTTTCAAAACTCTCATGGTCATTTAGCTACGCAAGTTTTTAATGATTTAATTTTTTTTGGGCTCTGCGAACAATACGCATGGCCATCGAATGCGTGTTGACAATAAGTTGAACTTTGACCAATAAGAGACTTGGATTTGGTGGTGAAGTGTGGAATGTGAATGCTTTTCAAGTAAAGATAAACCAGGGTCTCTCTCCTGATATGATGTTAATCCATCAAGCATGCTAGCAATAAACCAAACCAATTCTGATTTGTGCCCTGTTAGTGAGATTAGCAGCACTTTAACATTTGTCACCAAACCTCTTCCAACTGTAGATGGCAGACATGCACCAGTAAACAGAAAAAGAAGAGGAAGCCCCTCCCTGCTTGTGAAGTGTGAACACTATGGGCTAAATGCGAGTCAAAGAACACGCAACAAATGAACAGTGTGTACGTAGCATTAGTCACATACATCTGTACAGGGGTTGACCCGTACATTTGCGGTTGGTTGTCCAGGCCCACAGAGGGTTGTAGAAAGGACGGAGGAGCGCAGGTATGCTTTGCAGTCCTCTTGAGGCTCATACAGTCACCTCAAAGGATGTCATGTCAAAGGATGTGTAGTAAGTTTATTATGAAGTATTTGTAAGGCTAATGTAAGTTACACACACTTATGATCTATGAGTGATGCTATCATATGGTCTCCTTACACTCCTTACACGTTAGTAAGTACTGTCCCCTTATTGACCGCAACAGACTGCTTCACGCATGAGGTGGGCAGGGCTTTCATAGGGTGCTTGTAAGATGCCTGTAGGATGTCCACACCAACTACATTCTGATTCCTTATTTCTAATAGTACGCGTGGAGCATGCACCTTTTTCTTGAATGTCACTAACAGGCCCTTTGCGCTGTGGACAGGTTTTGTAGGGTTACATATCCTTACATGTTGTAAGGATATGTGTTTGCTATGACCTATCGTCCACAGCATGCTCTTACAAAAAGTGCATTAACATTTTCTTTCTATTGGTTCACCGAGTTGTCTATGATCTTAACTTTTTGTGTGGGTCACCTGCGTACCTTTTACAGGTTTGTCCATTTTTTGACCACAAACAGCCTGATTCCACCCCTAAGGGCAGTTGTGACTGAGGCTTGAAGAAATCCAATCAAAAGGTTTCAAAGTGTCTACCTAATCTGTTCAAGTCTGACCTGTAAAACTCAGACTCAGAGGAAGATGGCTCCATCCTGCAGTGCAGCTGACTGTGGATCAACTGAACTACAGCCGTGTGTGTGTGTGTGTGTGTGTGTGTGTGTGTGTGTGTGTGTGTGAATGCTCGACCCATAAATATCCATCCAAACCCCTCTGCCCTGTCCCACCACCCTAAAGGAGCCCCTCTACTGGTGACGGCGAGAGGCCGTTGGTGTCTGGGTGATGGAGCGCGGCTGCTCCTGGCTCAGTGCGTCCCTGCACTGAGACCCTGGGTTGGGGAGGGGCCTGCCGCCAAACGTCGGGCCCCTGTATCTATGCGCACTCGTACCCAACCCCTCAAAAGCCCCGTCATCCCCATCACTCAAATCTGAAACAATCAAGGCGCAGTAATTAGCCTCACTTGCCGCTTTGTAATTGGGGGCAGACGGAGGTTGCCCAATCTAAACCACCCACCCCCTTCACCACCACCCGGTTTGGTAATTGCACATTTTAATTCTCCCCCCTCTCTCTTTGATTTTTTTTTAAATCCTCCTAAGCTGGTTCCCATGGATACAGCGGTTGTTTTGCCTTTCATCCGTCATCAGAAGCTTCCAGAGTTTCCAGCGAGAGTTCATCTCGGAAACCTGCCGTCTCATTTCCCTTTTTAGGCTTCGGTGCCGTCGGCCTTCCCACCGGCAGATCCCCGACACTGTCCAGGTCCGTCCTACTTGGCAGGCGGCAGAGCCGCAGAGAAAGGCCGAGTTTATTTCCTGTTCTTGTGAATCATATATCAGGACAATTCCCCTCTGTGCTGTTTGGCAACGGTGGAATGACGGGTGTCATTTATCATACGGGCTGAAAGAGGCTGTGGGAAAAGGGATTTGAATTCTTCTGGAAGTGTGTGGACTCTCCTTAGCGGTGAATCATTAAACGGAGGAGTTTTTCAGCAGGGACATGAGAACGCCACTCTCCCCCCTCCCCCCTCTCCCCTCCCTGTTTCAATGGCTGGATCGCTCATTAAAAGCCTCAAAAATAAGATTTGACTGCGCAAACTGCGAAGACACACGGAGGATTGAGTCCTGCTGAATCCATTAGGTTAGGCTTGATCAAGATCCCTGCAAGAATCCCATCTAAACCCGACTGAAAATACAAATCTGATTAAGTCCAGCTTTTGTCTGCTTCCTGTTGTCCTGTTTAAGTGATTCTCATCGCTGCTGTTGCTCAGCTTTTTCTCTCCGACGTTTGTGATCTTTTCCTGCACTTGTCATTGACTGTTACCTCCTCCTCATCGTTCTTTTCCTTTTTTTTTTTTTTGAGGCAAACGATCAAAGAAAAGTGGTTTCGATAAGGCTGTCAGCGGCTGCAAAGCGTCAAGCTTTAACTCATCCTCATGCTCCCAATCCCAACTCCAACACCACCCTGCTGCTTTACTTGAGTGTAACTTTACTCAAACCTGTAGCACAAATGCAAAACCTTATGGTCTGAAACTGTGAACTTGCTGCAACCATGAAAATGACTTATTGCTCCAACCCTTATAAAGTCAGTTTAGTCGTCTTTTTTTTCTGACTACACAAACACCAACATTCTGAAGCCGGATAACATCATTAACCAGTGAGTGATCTGAGTCAGTTTGAATAGTAAGAACATAGTCTATTTTCATACTTATGTCATGTTTAAGGCGCACTGTACTACAAGGCGCATTGAGTGACACAAAAAGAGCCAGAAATAAGTTCGTCCATCAGTCAGACTTTATAATTTATTTATTGTTTTTGTTATTCACGTTAGCCACTTTAGCTGTGTTAGCGTAATTACAAAACCTGTAACTCCCAACATTGTTTGTAACACATAATAACGGATCAAAAAAGTTACAAAAAACTATGCTGTGATTACGCTTATTCCAAACCTTGTTAGTAACTTGTAAAAAAAACAAAAACAACACAGTCTGACACGGCTACATGTTGGCTGCGTTTGCGGATTTACAATAACACCCAACCTTGTTTGCAACTCACAAAAAAAACAGAGTCATGTACCTCTCAGATCACCTCAACATCAGAATTACAACCAGTATTAATCCATTTATAACAATGGCTCAGTTACTGACAACCAGTAAACCTGGGTTTGCCAGTGTGGGTCTTTCGGCAAGACCCTTCATGCTACTGCCTAATGGGGTCTCCCTGCGCCTTGAAAAAACAGGGTTCAAATCGCCTGTGTGAATCAGTGAAAGCTGCTTTGCTATGGCGACCCTTGATGGGGTTAGCGGAACAACATGAGGCACTCCAGATTATAAGGCGCACTGTTGTTTTTTGAAAGAATAAATATTTTAAGTTAGCCTTATAGTGAGGAAAATACAGTACTTCCTACTTTGAATGTGAGGGACGAGGGGGGGGTCACCCAGTCCAGGTCTCAAATACAGTCAATGGCTGCAAGTCATTTTGTTTGGTTCTCCCACCCATCATGCCTACATTTCCCTCCACTTGAATTTCCTGAAACGTGTCAATAAGGGAGTGTTCGGGAAATAGGTGCTGCTGTGTTTGAGCTGTCAGCAGCCGTTAGTTGTCTCTCATGTGTGGATCACAAAGTTAAATGTGCTGTCAGCAAGTCCTCAGCTAGAAATAGACGTGTTGAGGTGAGCCTGAGCGACGACGGTGGCGGCGGCGCCCTGCGCTGCCCAGTAGACAGCAAATCCACGTGAGCTCGCGTCAAGTTTGAGGCGTAGTTTTTCCTGCTCTCGAATGTCGCAATCTGTCATCAACACATTATCTGCGTTTCTGACGTCAGGCGCCGCTCACCACCAAGAGGGTTTTGGACCGCCTGCTGTTGTGCAGAGTTGATGTTTTCTGAACCGACGCTCTTGGGTGCCTGACCTCTCCCAGAGTCTGATATCCTGACATGTAAGCCTGCCACCGCCTGCTAAAGAAGGGTGGAGGTGCCCTGAGGGAAATAGTAAAAAAACACTCGGTTCTTGCCAGACCCGTTCACGTCTCAGCCGGGCCACAAGAGCTGGCAGGTGACACGTGTAACCAGGAGAACCGGAAGCAGCGCTCGTGGCCTACTTCTGTCCGCAGGCCGCAGGAGCGCAGGGGAGGGGTTCTGGTGCGCGGGTGAAGCTGACAAAGACTGACCTGAAATTCAGGCTCATCCTTTTATGTCTGCTGATCTCATTCTCTTATGTTCTGGTGTCAAATTCAAGGTGTTGATAACCGTTTTTCTCACATTTCAACATCCACAATTACCCTGAAAGACAAAGTTTTTCTTTCATTTTTCTGCTAAGATGAAAAAAACACATTGTTTTGTTCGCATTTGAGCTTCTTGGTTAATGTAAGGATGCTCTCTAGTTCTGGAGGATAACACTGCAGCTCACTGGGTTATTAAATCAGAGGGAATAGCAGGCCAAGTTCTGGCCATTCTGGTGATTGATGAGCCGAGCTTTATTTGCTGAGGCGGTGTGTTTGTTCCTGTGTAATTGTCTACCAGATGGCTTAGCTAACTGTTCTTAAATGCCTTCAGACCTGCAGGGGTCTCGGGTCTTAACATTTTCCCCGCTAATGACATTATGCCTGCAAACATCTACGACTATTATTCCTCCCTTTCTTTCTTTCTTTCTTTCTTTCTTTCTTTCTTTCTTTCTTTCTTTCTTTCTTTCTTTCTTCCTTTCTTTCTTTCTTTCTTTCTTTCTTTCTTTCTTTCTTTCTTTCTTTCTTTCTTTCTTTCTTTCTTTCTTTCTTCCTTTCTTTCTTTTCATCTCTGATTTTCAGGATCAAAAAGGCTATTTGAGGTATTTAGTCTCCGTTATTTCCTCTCTGCGACTCTGTTTTTAATTTGTTCAAAGCCGATGTTTTGAAGTAATTTTTTCTGAAAGTAGATTTGGAGGAGAGGTAGAAGGAGAGAGGACCGCACTCCTACCTGCGAGGAGTCAGATTGGAGGAGAAAATGAATCTAGGTGGCAGCCCGAGTCATCAATCACAGGCCCTCAAGGGGAGCTGCAGCTAAAGCTGCTCTGAAGTACTATCTGTCAGCTGCTCCCATCCTGCCGAAGGGTGGGTGGTGTGTGTAAGGGTGGAGGGGTGGGGGTCGTATCGCCACCCATCAGCTCATACCGGCACACAACTGCCATGTAAACACAAGCAGGTGCAACCGTCAAAATTACTCCTGGTCCTTTGTCGGTTTTTTCAGATGCGAGTCCGGGGGTGTTAGCGGAGGTGAGCGCTTTATCGTGATTAAGAAACAAATGTGCCGATCGGCACCGCTTTCGTCCCTCCCAGCGCGGCCCCTGAATAGAGCCACCAAGCGCTTCTCAGCTCACGTCAGGCCGCATCTGTCGATTCCTCTCAAGATGGATAGTTGTTCTGCGTGCTTATTGATTGGGCCCAGGCCAGAGATATAAGTATCATTTGTCATTTCTGGAATTATTTGGAGTCCTAGTTAAAACCCAGAGTGGGAGGGTGGATGTCCATGCCTTTGGCAGGAAGGTGGTGGTGGGGGGTTTAGTTTGTGGGGGAGTAGCGACCTGTCTGGGCTTTGATGAATTGCTGTATGGGTTTTTGGTTTTTACTGCGAGCGCCTGGGCCCTTTAGCTGCTATTTGCTTTCACCACGGTCCAAGAAAAACAATGCGATGGGTCCAAGGACTGAGCTGCGCCGTCCTGTCAGGCAGGGTGGTCCGGGAGCAGAGGAGTCAGGAGGAGGGTGGGCCTTGGACACAAAAAAAAAAGCCCCTAGCCGGTCAGAAAGCATCCCGCTGCTGGGCGCCCCCCAGCTGACGGCCTGGAAGCATATGTGCTGAATTTGAATATGGAGGATTCCACAACGACAAACAGATTTTACTGTTGAGTGAGAGCGCAGGGGGATGCAGCAGGGTCAGCGCAGCTCCGGCGCATCCCCCTGCGGCTTTGATTATGTCCCGGTTCGGGCATGAGGCCAGCGCATAGAGCTGGCTTCATTACTGTATGGATCATCTTTTAAGACCATTTAAGATCAACGAGAGCCATTGTCCGCTAATGACAGACTCCAAGGAGTTCATTATGCACCGAGCATTTGACTCATTCAGCCGAAGAGGCGGTAGGGAGCAAACGCAGACCTTCAGGTTATCCTTACATCTGCATTTTCCCCCATTTGTTGCTCTTTCGTTTCCGTCAGAGTTTCTGAGTTGTGCGAAACAAAAGTGTTTAACAGAGGAGCATGTTTAACAGCATCAAAAGAGGCAAGACGAGAACCCCCACCCCTCTGACACATGAGTGACAAGTAATTATTTCCTCTGTCCATCAAACGGTGTTTTGATGCAAGGATGCGATCAAACATGATATGAACAATTTCAAGCCTTCAAGTGAGAAGGATGCTGGAATGGGGCAAAGCTTTTTCTTTTTCCTCTCTCTCTGTTGCGACATGAATCATTCATCGACGTACACACTTCTGAACATGAGCAGGACCAGGTTCGGATCCTTTCTATCAACTTCCAGGGTCGGATGGCCATTCCTTTTCCATTTCAGACCAGGCCAGACCTTCAATCGCAGTTACAAATACCCTTTCGGTAGGGCTGTCTTTGAGTGAAAAGTAGGCAAACATGTACGGGGCAAGTATATGACCCACATGGAATATTAAGGCCATAGACCTGCAGTCATTCTGCGAGCGACAGGTCGTAGCAAACACTTATACAACACATGAGGATGAGTAGGGGTAAAGTAGGCGTGTCTAACGGATTTTCCTTTTTTCAACCCCAGTGAAAAATGTGCACTGCATTAGGAGTCCATTAGTGCTGCTCAAGTGATATTTGCGCACTTCTTGCATGCAGCCTGAGTGTTAAAAGTGTGTAAATTAGACTATCAGAGCATAGTTCATGTGGCAATCGTACGCGCGTCCTTTGGGCACTTGCGTATCACGTGCGTCCAGCATTTGCTCACGGTCTGTAAGGCCTTAGTAATCGCACCTTTCTAACAAATTAGTGTGGCGTAAAGGCAACATACAAAAGCATCAATCTTACGTCATAAGTGCGTGCAACTTACATTAGCCTTATTAATACTTGACAAAACTCTTACCACAACAATTTTACTTTCTATTTTCATTCAGTTTCTTGAGATGTTTGTACAAGCATCAAGGGAACAGCAAGACAAACCTGCGCTCCACTTAAAATTTTTAATAGCGGAGATGCTGCTAGCCATACCTAACACCCTCCTTGATCCATCGTGACCCTTCGACTTAATGAATACATTCAAATCTGTTGAAGAGTTACTGTAGTCGAAAGACTGTAAACACTGGAGCTGCACTGTGGCTGCTCTTGTCTACGATCCTTTACGTGCTCGTACAGACCAAAGACCTGCAACACCTGTACAGGTCAACCTCTCTACAGGTGCATGTGACCAAGGCATCTTTTGAGCAGCTCACCCTGAGATTGATCCTTTGAGAGGAAGCTTTCCTCTCTACAATTATTTACCTTAAGTAGTTAAAATCAATGGCGAGGGGTTCCATCCAAAGTTCTACATAAAAGGTAGCTGGTCAGTAGTGCGGCCTTCATTTAAATTAACTTAAGATTCAAGGCCTTCTATGGAATAATCATAACCAACCTGAATCTTTGATTTTTTTAATGAAAGATAATCTACACACATTTTGATTAATGATACTGATTTTTGTAAATTACTTCTTTGATTTATGAAATATAATTATGTTAAGTTAAGAATTTTTCTGCTAAAAGAAAATAATAATTATATTCTGCATATATTTTCTGATGTTGGATACTTGCTTTATTTAGCTGAATTTTCTAATGAGAAATAATATACATTTGTAGATGTGTGAAACTTATTTACATCACTGATTTTTTTCTTTATTGAAAAATGTTCTGCACATTTTTTTGAATTTTTATAATAGATCAGCTTATGCTATTATCTAGTTTAAATATTGTTACTACTACTTGCATAGCAATGTGATTTATCATTAAATAATGATTCCTAATGACCTCAAACAATGTTGATAAGGAATAAATATCTCATCCGAAGTTGTGAACTGGATGCTGATCATTTATGTAAAGTAAATTGATAAGTTGATTAATTGTGTTACATATATATTATTCTTGCCTGATTGCTTGAAATAAACCATTTCAAATTCTAAATGTTTTTTTCCTCCTCAACCCAGCGCCTTTACAAACTCTTCAGCTATAAAGTGGAACTTTTTAAGCAAATCAAACTTCCTGATTTAGTGTAAGTTTGGTCAGACCAACTGTTGTGCTGTAAACCACTCCTTAAAAACCACTCCTGTCATCTTTTTTCTATTATCCCAGTGATTTTTTGGTTATGATTATGCCGTTTTTAGCCAAAATAATAATAAAAATAATAAAAAAAAACTGTGCAGTTTTCTAAGACATCGTTTCTGCAGAGCAGCAGTAGTTCTTTAGACGTTTTCTTCTGAGTTGGGAAGAAACCCCGCCCCCTTTCACCTCCCTATTGCTGAGAGCTCAGCAGGGAGCTTGTGGCCCACTCAGTGTATGTTCTACATCACAAATACAATCTTTTTCCGACAACCTGTTTGTCTGCTCCTGAATCACAATATTTTCTTTATCACTGAGAAAACTGCTACAAGAACATGCCCAAATCACCAGAAGCATGATTTTCATTTGGGGGGGTCACTGAGGACATAAAACTGAGCTGTAAAAAGTGTTATGTCACGATTCAGCTGAGGTTTGATTGTAAACCAAAGTTATATTTTAATTTATAGGAAAAAATGAATATGGATTGTTTACAAAAAAGTGTTTTTTGCATAAATAAATCGAACAAGTTTTTTATCTCAATAGTATGAGATGTGTCATTAAGTTATTCTTGCCCTTTTGTTTTAATAATTGACATTTAAAGTAGTTCATACAACAAAATATGTACATTTGTTTCAATTTTTCATTTGAAATTGCAGGAATTGTCCGCAAACTACCTTATTTTGGTTTTAATTTGGTGCATGGGGCACTTCCTGCATAAGTTAATAAAAATGTGAAACATCAGTGAAAAATCTTTGTTACATTTTTTTAGGAACATGATTTTTTTTTCTTTTTCAAAATGATGCTCAAAAGATGTCTGACTGGATTTGGTTTAAATGAAGATATTTTGCTCTAAAGAAATAATTTAGATTAAATGAAGAGAAACAAATCTTGACTGATTTGCAGCCAGACAGTCTTAAAACAGACAATTTTTAGCTAAGTTTATTGTTTTTCTACAAACGTCAGGTTTTAAGAAGGTGTAAATGAGCTGGATTGCACTGAGATTTGCTTAATTGTAATGAGAAAGGACATTTCTGCGTTTGCATTTTGTTTCCAGGGCTGAGATGGCGGGGGGAATCCAGCCGAGGCCCCTGCTTAATGTCCTTCAGAGAACCGGTGCATGAATTGATATATTCTCCTCTCTGCCTCTTGCTAATGTCTTTCCTAGAACTTGAACAAACAGCCTGTGCGTGTAGAACACATAAGACAGATGTTTAGGATTACTTTCACCTCATTGCTCTATTGTGTGCACTTTGAGGGAGCTCAGCTGACGTGCGGTGCCACTCATCCGGGCTCTGTGCTCCTGCAGGGCTCCTCCTGCTTATCAAAGTGCCATCTGCACTCGAGGCAGAACAACACGATTTTCAAGAGTGGGATGTGGGAGCACGAATTCAGTTCCTGTGTGCCGCTCTGAAAGCTTTAAGAAAAAACAAAAACCTCAGGACTATTGACCCTCCTTTACTGGCTCTTGCACAGATGTAGAAACAAATGAGGCAGAATGGCATTGAAGCTGTTGAGGGGGGGACATTATCTTTTTGCAGGGCGCTTATCTAATCTGGCTGCTGTTGTGAGCTGCTGTTGAGGGACATGGGTCGGGGAAGCTGCATCTTTAATTACTACTGATATCGCCAAAGAGATGAGAGGGGATGGAGGAGCCGGGTGAGAGGGGGAGAGGACCCGAGCTCACTTTTTAATTAAGGCTCCGTAGTGTAACTCGTCAATGTACATTATTGGAAGAATGAACGTCAATGCCATTGCTTTTTCTCCCCCTCCTTTATCTCTGTCAATGATTCAAAGACATGATTTATGGTTCGTCTCCGTCTTTCAGGATCATCCATCAAGCGCCGGCTCTGCCGCAGCGCCACCCGTTGTAAATCATTCTGAAAGCCTGTCACTCATTTCCATTAACCGTTCCTCTGTCGCCCTGGTCTCCGCCTCCCTCCCCCCTCCTCCTCCTGCTTCCCTTCCCTCCACCCTCCCGTGGTGCCCAACCTACAGCCACGCTGGGTATCAGTTCCGTTCCGCTGCTTCGTCCGCCTACCTTCTTTTCAATAAATTAACCACTTTCCCCCACATGCAATGAATAAAAAGGCTGTGCACTCCTCCTCCATTGTGGCTGAACACCTTACAAATGTCACGGCGCCGGCTGTCGTGGAGGGTAAATGAGGATGTGGGGCACAGAAAAATGTTTTAGTTGCACAGACTTTTTCCACAGGCGATATTTGAGCAGCTTTGATATGTTTGCCGTCGGGTAAAAACAGACACATGCGCCACATAAATGGCAAGAATGCATTAATGTGTGGTTTTTATTTTTATTTCAATTATTCACCTGAGCACTACTCGGGTCTCGTCCGGACCAACTGTTTCATGCTCATCCTTAATAATTATTTCAGGAGCATCACTGTTTTCCAGATAAATAAAAATCAAACCCCTGACAGTGGATTGAACGGATTCATGTAAAATTATGAATCTTGCTTATCAAAAATAAAAGTACAAATACATACAATTGTAGTGTTTTTTTAAACATTTTTCAGAGGCAGTTCTCAAATTTAGGAAATACAGCTGAATGAAGTGTATTTCTTTTTTTTATCAATTTGCAAATTGTGTAAATCCTGATACAATTCTTCGGATCCTAAGCTGTTTTATTATTTACAGAACAATTCCAACTGGATTTTTTTTTTTTTTTTTTTGGCTAATTCTCAATTGTCGATACAGAACTCTTTAGCTTTTGAAATGGAGGGTTAAAAATAGAAATATAAGAATTGAGAGAACATTTAGAGTTTATTCTGAATCCAGAAATTGATTTTTATCAGTTTTAAACCTAAAACAATCTTTGGGATTTTTCTGAGGTCCCTGATTTAGCCTATAGAATTCATAAATGCCTGCTAGTGTGATTTCAAAACGCAAAAATTGGTATTTATTTTTATTTTACTTGATGACTTTTGCATATAAAAGCATCAAGGTAGTTTATTTAAGACAAAAAATTGAAAAAGTTCTGGCCAAATGTGGGTTTTTTTTTGTTGTTTTTTTGTGCATTAGCATCCCTCAGTTAGCATGACCCCCAAAAAAGTATCTGATTATAACAAACAATTACATCCATAACTATTACGATTGGAATCAATTATTTTGACACGTGCAGAACAATCTAAAATACCAGAAATGACCGTAGAAGTAGTACTAGTGGAGTGCTGTTGTAAAGAAACATGGCTGCGGTAACATGGAGTGAGACGATCCTCTGCGCCTGCTTTAATTTCATTCTTTTTTTTAACGTGACTATTTGCATGTAAAAACATGTGGCTAATGCTGAACTGTTTTCCTTGTCGCACGCACCCGGAGGAAGGGTTAGGATTACGGTTCGGTTAATACGTGTGAACGACAACAACATTTAGCCTTGGGCGTACCCTTCCCTGCTGGCAGACATGGAGCTCCAACGTCCGGCTGCTCTGCTCTGAGACACGGTGCTCCTAAGTCTTGCTCACTTTGAGCAGCTAGCTGGACCGCACTTTGAAGCCTCCTTTGGAGCGCACACCTTCTACACATGGCATAAAGGCCAGCGCAGTAGTGACCCACAATCAGAATAAGTGTTACGGTACACCACAATCTGATCAACAATCGGCATAACCCACCCATCTCAATTGGAAGGAAGTTTTGACCTGATTGAGTTTGGTCGGGTCCGAGTATTCCAAACGGCGAGTGAGACATTTTAATTTTGATCAGGCTTTTAATCCGATTTCTTGTGTCCATGTAATTGAAGCTGCTGCGTAGTACCCTAACCCAATGCTAACAGATTAAAACAAAGTGCTTGTGGGTAAAGTGAAACGTGTTGCTTTTTAACACTTTCCAGAAAGGAACTATAGAGTTGGAAGTGTACGGTTGTAACAGTTTAAAAATATGCTAAGACGACGGACTGGTTAGCAAAGCAGGAGTTACATTGCCTACCGCTAACAATGGTAACCTTTACAATTTAAAGTGTTTGAAAGAAAGGTTTCGCACAAATTGGAGAAGACTAAATGACACCATTTTCTAATGTGGATGATGGAAATTATGACTCATTTTTGTCTTTTACTGCATTTATGGCATTTTTTATGGTTGTAATTTTCAAAGTTTTGAGTAGTTCCTTCCCTTTTTGTCCAAAAAATGACACCCAAGCAAACATGTGAAGTGATGTTTGTATTAAAGTCCATCAACAAAATGTATTTAAAAGTGTTTTTTGAAGAAAAGATTGCTTTAGACATTCAGTATAATTGACCTGATTTCTTTAAGCTGCTATGAGCATGAAAACATCTCATCAGATCTACATTAATGTGAAAATATCTTTGTTTTCCCAGCCTGTCCTCCTTTGATGGATTGATACAAAATAAGCATTTTGGTTGCTCTTCAACTACTTTTTAGAAATGTTTTTTCCGTACTGAAAAAGAAAATATTGGTCGTCAAATGTTCCCATAAGAGTCCCTAAAGTCTAATGAACACAAATAAAGAAACTGTTGATCTCTCATCATCTCGATATCAACACGGCGGAGTTCTCACTAACAGCTGCAAGCCTGTTTTGGGAGGAAACTTTCAACTACTTGGTGCTGGCACATTTTGCTGCTCGGTGTCCATTGTTCTCAGCTGTCACGGTGACGATGAGCGCCAGGCAGATCCAGAAGTTTGCACTTTTGAGGAATGACAGTGCACCCCTAATCATTCTGTTAAGGACGCTTGACAACAAGTTTCCCATTGAAATGAATGAGGATGGGAAGCTGTTTTGATCCGGTTCTGCCTTTCCTGCTGTTGTCTCACTACTCCCCGCCGTCCGCCAGACATGGCTGATTCTTTGCACCCCTTCATAAACTTCCTGTAGCGTCATCCTTGAGAAGAATTGCAGTATCACTCCGTAGAGTCACTTGTGTTTAAAAAAAATGTCGATCTACTATTAATGGACTTGGAATGCTAGAAAAAATAAATAAATACATTGAAACTCCCTTTGTACTGGTGGAAGTAGAGCTGGGGCTGGGAGTCATTCAGAGTGTAATGAAAGGTTCATGCAGATGTAGAGTGGCTGGGAAGAGTTGGTCGAAATGCAGATTGTTTTTAGGAGAAGGCAGGCATCCTTCTCCAGCTGCTCTATCCGAGTCACGGAGGCCTGACCTTGATGAGGGCCCTTGTTGTTTGGGGACGGCCAGTGTTTAGGGTTCATGCAAAGTTTATGATGCAGGTCGTGTGCATACATCCACCGTCTCCCAAGGGGTTTGCAGCATGGCTGAAAACATGCACCGGCTGCCTTTGTCAAACGTGGTGCAATGACAGTTTTAGAGAGAATTCGATGCAGAGTTTTTGATGAAAAAAAAAAAAAAAAAAACAATTGAAGGACGTAGCACGTGTTTATTAAAGATCATAGAGACTGAAGTGGAGTCTTTGGTCAGGTTGGTTGTGAGGAAAAACAAACTGCACATGGGGGGACTGCAGCCCATCATACCTTTCACTCAGTGTCTCATAAAAGCAGCACAAAAGCCTTATGTGTTGGAGGCAGTGGTCCTTTAAACGACGTCCTCCCTGCTGCCACGCAAACATTCCTGACTGACATTCAATCAGGGAAATTTGAACCGAAGCAGGATGGTCTTTTATTAGCGCCGCCCTGTTTGCTCGACTGGTCAGCTCCAATATGCGAAACGCTTTGAGTGGCGTGCTGTTAAGATGATGCTTGGGCTCTCTGATAAGGGTGAATGAGGGGTAAACTGCTACTCTGCAGAAAGGAACTATCAGACCTCATCATGTCGCTCCTGGAGAGCCGTGTCACGGGCTGTTCAGAAACCGAGTGACAGAGCGGCGCCACTAGAACCCCCCATCACTACCTCCTTTTTTAGTCTTGCCGGTATATAAAACAAAAAGTAAAGCCACCTGGCCTTTCCTCCAGATACTTTATCAGTAATCTCAAAGATTATCCTGAAGCAGGCAAATATTCAAAGGCTTTTAGCCTTTTCAGAAGCAAAACAAACCTGCCATATCTGTTAGCAAACCACACAAACGATCAAGTTTCTATTGTTTCTATATGTGTTTTATCCATTCACATGTTGCTTGTGATGGTGTCATATTATGTTAAATCTTCCGTTTTAAAGCTCCGTGGAGGTGAGCTTTGCTAACTTTCATTAAAGTTTCATTAAACAGCTCATTATGGAGGATTTTATTCAACAAAGCTCGTTTTTTCTACCTGTGCCAAGTACAAAGTTTTATGGGACTCATAATAAAAGTTCCACACATTTTGCACTTGTCAACTTTAACACTTTGTAGCTCTAAAAATATTTACTTCAGTTTAAAAAAATGCAGTTGGCCCATTGGTTTATTTAAAGTGTTTTTAATAGTGGTTAGAAAATGTTATCTCAATCCAAAAAGGAGAGGTCTTGCCTAGTGGGGATGAGTACTGAGCTAAATGAGCAAAAGTTCGATTATACTTGGATAATATTCATGTTTACAACTTTTTGAATAATCCGCAGGTAATGGCGGATAACTTGTTCACGGACCGGCCTGTACCAGGCTGAAGTGAGCATCTGATTTATTTATTTTTTCTTCATCCTCTGTAAAGTATCTTCAGCTGCTTCAAAATTTATTAGATTTGGTGTAGAAATCATTAAAATATGAAATCATTTGATTTCCTCTTAACCCGTAACTGTCAAAGTGAGACCACTTTAGCCTCGCCTGACTTTTAAGGTACAATAAAAACAAAAAAAGTCTGATGTTTTCTAAATATAATTATAATCCTTAACTTTATTAGAAGCATTCTCGTAACAGTAACCAGCCATTTACTGAATATTATGCATTATTATTATTATGGGTGTCAAAACGGCTGTCTCAATAAATCCATATTTTGAGTAAGAACGCCAGATTTTTGTCTGTTAACTGTCTTTTATTTTGAAGTTGAAGGCTTTTATTGTGTTTCCTCACTGGCTCTGTTTTGCAAAACGAAACTTTCCAAAAACGTTTGTGTTTATTAACTTTGCTATCTTTGGGATTTAGTGGTTCGTTGTAGCAATTTAAAAAAAGTAGCGGTTGCATTTTCAACCTGACAGAGCAACTTGAGTCACATGCAGTGGAGAGAAGTACTTTAAAAAAACAAAACAAAAACTTCTTTCAGAGTCTGATTTTAAATAAAACTGAAACTTTGTTTTTTTCTGCAGCCTGGGACCGACTGTCCCAAGGACTGGTACTAGTCCGCAGCCTGGGGGTACAGGGGGAACGCTGCTTTTTATCTTTCAGGACAGTGAAATGATGTGCTTTTAGGAGTTTTTGTCAATTCTTTCTTAAAAGTATGTTCGGCTTGTGTATGATATTCAACAAGAATATTCGGATTGTGTCTTTGGGAGTTGGTAAGAGACCCTTTGGAAGTGAGACGTCTGTTTTTCAGTTGTGAGGGTCTCCCATCACTCTGTTATTGTCATCTCCAAAGCAGAAGAGGCTTCAAACTCAACAACCTCCATCAGTGATATCATGCAGTCATGCTCTGCAGGCCAGTGTGGGCCAAAAAAAATGGCAAAAACTATTTTTTCTTTCACTGTTGCATAAAAAATCTCCAAGCAGTGGCTGCAGTAATTGTTTGCTTCAGCCCTCTCAGTGTTTTTAGTTCACAGAATGTTGGTTGTGAAAACATTTTTGATTAATTGCCATAATTATTGTGATCATTTTTGCCCAAATGAACAGCCAGATGGCAGGATATGGTGTCATATTTGCGATCCTCTCATATTAATCTGGCTCTCGGTCCGTCTGAGCACATTGTACCATTTGTTGTCTCCACAATCTGTCCTCGAGTAGTCCGTGCCTTCTTTGGAGCTGCAATGGTTTTTATTTGATTATACTATTAAATATTAAAGCCGCGGCTGTAGGAAAGCGAGACATTTATCCGCATGAATGGCTTGTGTTTAGTGAAGTACGTAATGCGCTTTAAGTAACATCGCCTTCATGCATACAAAAATTAACTGTGAGTGTTTCCATCTCGTGGTTTTGTACTCAAAACCCCAGAAAGATCTGGAAAATCACTGGGTGGGGTTGCAGACTTTGGGGGGTTGTGGTTGCTTTCAACCCACCTCACATTAATCTGTGTTATTTTTGCCAGATTGTTGTACCACAGTTGATAATCTGATGCAGGGTCTTTGAAGTGGATCACTTTTTTTTTTTTTTTTCAGAATAATGGGTCACATGGGATCTCATGACAAACTCCTGTTTAAAGGCAAGTCAGAAACTATTTCTTTCTGCGATTTCAATTAACCCCCAGACAAATTTCATCAGGAGGAGCAGCATTGGAGTGATCGTCTCGTCTTTACTCTGCCGTGTCCTTGGGCTCTGGGAGACTGTTTCCTGACAGGGAACAATGAGAAGTGAGGTGTTTACAGATCTTTACAAATGGCTCCGGGGCGCCGAATGAGGTCTTCGCCGTTTTCTCAAGCGGTTGGGTTCAGAATTAACTTCAGACGCGTCATCAAGGTGATCATCAGCGTGTCTGACAATGTGTCTGTTTGATCGTGACGTGCACTTCTCGCTGCGTTAGTCAGATATCGCTGTCAAATATTAAACCAGCTCATTCTAATGATAGCTCACAGATGAAATCACATCAGGGGTGACTTTTTGAAATGACATTGCAGAAAAAAAAAAAAAAAAACCTTCACAACTTTGATTAGAATGATGTTTTGCACGCCAGGTACTTTTGACTGACATTTCACACCTATTTATAACAACAGATGAGTGTCTCTGAATGTACAAGCACAATTACCGAGCTAGATTTGAAAGAAAAAAAAAAGAGGAGTGAGTCTGCCTATCCAGCAGGGCCTCATTTTTAAACCCTTCGTCTTCTTCTTATGGCATAAATCCAGGAGATGAAAATGTCATGGAGCAGGTTCATTTTGCGAAGAGGTTTTGATTGCCATGTGCGTGTAATTGATTGTTCCAAGGACAGGGGGAAATCTAGAAATGTCATAACAGTCCTGCTTAGGTTGGTCCCACCGCCAGGCAATCAATGGGAAGTAAAAAGAGATATTGATTTGTGAGCAGCAAAAAGTGTAGCCTGAGACAACCAGAGAGCGGCGGCAGTGGTGGTGGGTGGAGGAGGGAAGTGGCACAGACCTGTCACCGGCACCTACGAATTACCCAATCTCCTTTGACGATAGTGATACCCTCGGATCCCGCCGAACTCCGGAGCCGCGGATTGCAGGCTGTCCATTTAGGGAAGCTCGCCGGGTCGCTAATCCCCCACCCCCACCCCTGCAGCTTGGCGGGATTAATGAAGGAAATGTTGACCTTCCAACAAATAAATGCTCCCGCTTTTCCGCAAAGTTCCTGCTGGAACTCTTCACAGCTGTCACATCTGAAATGATCGGCACGTATCGAATGGAGTGGCGCAGGAGGGTCCCGGGAGGATGTTAATGCTCGCGATTGAAGCATAAAGATGTTATGTAAGCCTTTAGCACCATTCCAGTTGGCAAATGCTGACGTGAACATGATCTGCGGTTTTCTATGTCTTCACTGAATGGAAGAGTTGTGGGGGGCGGGGGAGTGGGGTCTTTCTCTGGGCTCCAGAACAGGCCGCTGCTTCTGTAAATCCAGGCCTCGCTGTGCCAAGAGTCTGGTTCAACGGATAAAGGTTATAAACACTTCAACTGCCTGATTTACGATGGACACCTCAGGTTTTTTGACCTTTGCATATCTATGTCTGAAGAGATAAATTTGTTGTGACACCAATTGGAGGCTTTACAGCGCTTTATGACATGTTAAATCTCGTGCACGACATGTCAGGTTCTTGTTTTGAATGGCAGCTAAGGGTTGTCTGACTGTGTTTTACTTTTCATCTTAACACTTACATTGTGTGAGGTTCAAAATGGACCCTTTTCAAATGGGAAAAAGGTTCCATTTTGACCCGAACACAATATAAGTGTTTAGTCCAAGAAAATGCAGTTTCTTATAAAGATATGGTAAGCTCAACAGAGGTAATCCTTTTGAGGAGCGTTTTTTTTTTTTCCCTCTTGGATGTGATGACGAGCTTGGAATGGCGGCAGCAGGGTTCAAATCAGGAGCTGGCATAGCGCTGTTATAAATGGAGAGCGAAGCCGAGTCAGGCATGCGGGTATCTTGGAGCGATCCCTTCCAGAAGGTTAATTGGCACCTCTGGATGTCTGCTACTTAGGGCATCTGATATAACGGCACAGAACAGCAGGAAGGGCAGCTGTTCATCGCTGTTGGCTCCAACCTCAAATACTGAGATAAGGACAAACATTCAAATTAAAACTCGTGGAACTTTACAGGATGAACTGTACCTATACCCTTAAAGGAAAGATGCACCCTAAAATAGAATCCTAAATTGACAGTTTCCTCTCTTTTTCTTTTCATTTTGTGTTTCTCTGATGCACTGATGGATCAGTTCAGAGTTCTATCAGATCCATAAAACTTTGTTACAATTTTAAACTTTGTTATTCTTTTTATGAGAGGTTGGTGGTCAATTATCGAAGCCACGTCACACAACCTCCGCAATGTGCGTTCAAGCAAACACTTCCAATGAAAAATGGATGTAAAATGTAAACGCGGGTAAATGTGTGTTTTGGGCCTTCCTGTTCCACGCAACTTTTTAACTCTATTTTTGGGCTCTACGTACGAAACATGCATCCTGAACAGATTGAAAGGCAAACCAGGTCAATTTTTGACCATTCCGGGATTCATATTTGGTTTTGAATGATGGCGTTCATTTTGATTTACGGAAGAACCAATCAATGAAAAGAACGAAGTAGAAATTAATAATTGCGGTTTGTGCCCGGGCAGAATTATACAGCACAAAGTTTTTTTATATATAAGAATAGAGCTGGGAAAGAAAAAGCCTGGAGCAAGATTCACAAGATTTGCACCACTTTGACATTTCGCACCGGAGGGGGCAGTCCAGTGTGATCACATATGCTAAACCCACACTCAAAAACCGTGTTCTTGAACGCTCATCATCGCTGTGTACGTAGCATTACAGCTGTTGGGCAAACATCAGACAGGTTGGCAAAACAAGATCGTATAAGTGAAGGAGTCTTCTTGCAGAATTTAAGTTTTACTGATGCTTTTGTACTTTCCATAGTAGTTTCAGACTACTAAAACTCTAAAATGCTAAATGTTCCCTTCTGTATTCTAATATCTGATAATCTAACACTAGTTATTAGTGATGTCATTGCTCGGACATGTCAGTACAGGACATGAATGGAGGCTTAGTGGTCAACTGAACATTCAGATGTTCTGTTGATCCCAGATAGGTCAAACTTGTAAATTCGGTTCCGACCTTTATTTTTAAAAAAATAACTTTGATTCTTTAAAACAACAACAATAAAAACAAGACAATTTAAGAAAATCTAGATATAAGGAATATGAGGAATACCTTAGTCTGAGTCAGATAAGTTCAGTTCACGAGAATTATTGTCACTTGATTTTAAAATCAACCCACGTCCAGGATCGTTCAAATGGGGAGAACTGACGAAGTAAAGGCAAAACATTCTAACGTCAAAGTTAGTAACCATAGGACTGACACAAGCAAACCTTTAACACTGGAGATGTGGCTGGCAACACCTAAATACACACACCCTTTGAAACACCCAAACTCTTTGACTTTATGTATTCAACATGAATCAGCTGATTCTGACGCTAAGAATAATGGCTTAAAAGTATAAAGTGTTGTAGAACAGCACAATTCCCCCTTTTCTTTGCTACAGATTTACATTAAGAGTAAACACTTCACTACTGTGAAGTTTTGCATATCAGCACAAAACTGCATTTTTCCGCTTCAGAATCCAATGGAATTTCATTAATAGCGTAAACGCTTGAAGAGTTATGATAGTTGTCAAAACTAGAGCTGGTGCTCTGGTGTTAAAGAAAGGAAAAGAAGTGCAGCAAGATTCAGTCCACATTAATGTCATCCAGGTGGGACACCCACATTTCTGCAGTTTTGGGTCTTCTTTGGAACTAATGAAAGGGCAGAATGGTAAATAGGAGAAAATTGTGCCTGAGGCCTCGACCTCCTTTTAGGGAGGGGTTATTAACATGTACACACATTGCTTCTGTGACCACTTTTTCACTTTATCTGTCTTCTCTGTCAATAGTCTGTACATGTTGGTCTTCAAATGAGTGCCTTCTGTCTTTTAAATGAGAAAACACATTAGAAACTGGTTCAGATGTACAAATACAGAAGAAACAGCACCTCAGGACACCACAATTCTCGGTTAAAACCATATGGTGCACCATTGAACCCAATTGTGGTGGAAATGAATTGTGCCAAACACTTGTATCAGAAGGATTTATTATTTTATTACATTACACCAGTCTTCATTTTTTTTGTTTGTTTCGTTTTGTTTTGTAATAGCCTACACAAATCATAAATCGAACTTAAACAAAACTGTGACCAAAAAATGGAGGCTTGAACCAAATCATTGCATCCCTACTAGAGAGGGTTGTGTTATTTTACTCTGCACCATCCACATTCATTCACACTGTTACTGAACTGCACCAGGGATCACTTGCTGTTAAATGTTTTCTTACAGTCAGTGTTTCTATCAAAGCTCCGTCAGTACCTGCTGAAAGAGTGTACCAAAAGATATCATTAATTATCTGACAATCTCTTTGACTAAAAAAAGTTTGATTTGCCCTGAAAGAATTAAATGTGTTTTTTTACTTTTAACTGATTGTGTGTGTGTGTTTTCACTAAAGCCTTTTAAGTTTGTTCGTCCAGACCATCACTGCACTCTGCTCAGGATGTTCATAGGATACTAAATAAAACATATCTCTGCTCTCCTCAGCATCAGTGGAATTTTGGGAGACATCATGTATCTCAGATGGTCAATCAAACGAAAGTCTGTGTGTGTGTGCAGGTTTTATTGTGCATGTTTGTTTGGAAAGTCCAAATTTTCCATCTCCATCCATTAGCTGGCGAGCTGTTCATCTGCTGGCTTTCTCTGGAGGCGCTTGTGAAATATTGATACGCAAAAAGTCTTATTTTCAGGAGGCGAAAGCCGATGAAGACGCTCTACAGGCTGCCGAGTGCGGGACGCCTGAGTGCTAGGCTCCAGCCACCCACCCTCCACCACCACCCTCACGAAGTGCCTTCTATTCAGAAGAGAAATATTAACCACATGAATTGCAGAAGTGCCCGGACAGGGCTCTTAGGTCCTATTCATATTTAACACAGAGCACATCTGCCACATCTCTCCCAAAATGCACTTTTTTCCCCCTTTTTTCCAGTCTGACTGCGAGGTGGAAAATATCTAAAAGATATATGACAACTCTGACAAACTGCATTTATAGCAGGACATCTTCCAAAGATATAAAACCATCTGTGCTGTACTCCTGACGTGAGAAAATGATGGATGGATTTAAAATAATCTGACAACGACACTGTTAAAATGGTTAACAAAAGCCTGCAGCTGCATGAAATTCCTGCGATGCTGAATCAGTTTCCTCTAATTGGAAGATGGGAAATGTGTCAATTAGAAATTCTGTTGTTTAATTATCTGTTAATTGAAGCAATAATGTTTGTGCTCTGTGAGTTGAGAGAACAAACAGGTGAATAATGAGACTGTCAGGGAAAATATTATGACGTGACAGAGTGCCGCTATTATTTTGAAAAAAGTCGCTGTTCCTGTCAGATTTTTTATGCATTTTAACACTTTTTAAACAAGTTTTATTTGTTTTTTGTGTTATCCACACAATTTTGATCTTAAATTTAAATTATTGCGGATTTTTTTTTAGTGGAAAAGCATCTTCAGCTGTCATTTTTTCCATTTCGGATTGATTGCAGACACGACACTCTCCTTGTTTCCTTTATTGCACTTCTCAAGTGTGACTGTGCAAGCAGAGAGCTCACATTTTCATAGGAGTTCTCAAGCATCTGTAATCGCTGTGGAATAGGTCATTTGCAATAACGCTTAACAGGCACCAGAGGAATCAATTTTCTTTTGTCACTCAGTGGCCAACAACTGTAGTAAACATCTCAACTTGAGGCCAAGAAACTCCTGCACAAAGCATTAAGTCAATGGCCTGTCATGAATCAAATTGTACTGTTACCACAGCAGCCGACCGTTAGAAAAAGTTCAGAGAACAGTTGTTATTATCACATTGCACTCTTCTAATTAAAGACCCACCCTGATGAAAATTGTGTTTTTGGTGTTTTTCACATGTTCTTGTGTTATTTTCTGAGTATTTCTGTTTTCAGATCAATGTGAATCGGGAGCCAACAAAAAAAAAGCAATTGGAAAAAGATTGTAGGTGTGACATAGAAAATATGTTGGGCGGAGCACATCCTCCCTCCGCTCCATTTAGATGCATCCACTTGCATCTGGCTGAAAACTGTACGGCTGGATAGCTCCAATATTGCTTGGCATTTTCGTTGCACCAGTAATGTCAGCTTGGTGGGGTGAGGGGCTGTAAGGTAGTGGGACAGCATGTAAACAGATGGATGATGGGAAACGAGGGCTTACTATTTGCCAGCAGTCCTTCCCACAACTCATCTCCGATGAACTCCTGCCGGTCTGCAGAATGCCTTAAAACAACAGGTTTTTGATTTGGGCTCATAATGGCATAATCATAATTAAGACCACTGGGAAAGCTGTGACGCGTTAAGGCATCTATAACTCAGTTCCTGTGTTCTAACGTCCTTCTTTTGTGTCTGTTTTTTAGTGTACATGCCCGATGAAGATGCTGCTCTGCAGGATCCCCTCAATGAAGAAGATGGAGAGAATGACCCTCAAACTGAGGAGGAATGCTCGGAAAAGACCAGCCCCAAACTGTGTGAGGACAGGGAGCTGGACAACAAGAGCACCAACACATTCAGCAATCAGAACTCTCCCATCAGCGTCCTGTCCAATCAGGAGGCCGAGCTGGAATCGCGCCTCAGCGACAGCAGCGACAGGCTGTCCGACTTCAAGACCTCATCGCCGCCCGAGAGCCAGAGGGACGAGGAAAGCCGCAGCTCGAAGCATAAAGAAGAAACGAGCAGCAGCCTGGAGAAAATGAGGGCGGCCTATGCAAACTTTCTGTCCGATTCCTACTGGACGGGGATTGGAATGGACTTAAAAATGGGCAAAACCACCAGCAAAGCCAACTGTGACAGCACCAACGGGAGCACCAAGAGTGAGTTCGACTGGCACCAAGACGCCCTCTCCAAAACCCTGCAGCAGACGCTCTCCCCAAAACCAGCATCCAAACCGAACCTGTTCAGCTCCGTCCACCTATACAGGCAAACCACCAAACCCTGTGGCTCGGTGTTCACGGGAGCCAGCCGGTTCCGCTGTAAGGACTGCAGCGCCGCCTACGACACGCTGGTGGAGCTGACTGTCCACATGAACAAAACGGGACACTACCAAGACAACAACCACAGCAAGCAGAGCAACTCCACTGCCTCATCCTCCAAGTCTCGCAAGCGAAACCTGCAGGAAATGGAGGGAAAGGAGGACGCTCAGAAAGTTTTGAAGTGCATGTTTTGCGGCCATTCCTTCGACTCGCTGCAGGATTTGAGCGTGCACATGATCAAGACGAAGCATTACCAAAAAGTGCCTTTGAAAGAGCCGATCCCGGTCATCACGCCCAAATTACTGCCACCAGCGAAAAAGCGGGCCTTTGAAAGCACACGGCCGTGCTCCCCTGACTCCACAACCGGCGTGTCCGGCTTCACAGAGGCTCAGCGGGCCGCCATTTCAAATGCCAACAACAATCGCCACGGCTATCAAAATGGAGCCAGTTACACGTGGCAATTTGAGACGTGCAAGTCTCAGATTCTGAAGTGCATGGAATGCGGCAGCTCCCACGACACCCTTCAGCAGCTCACCACACACATGATGGTAACTGGACACTTCATCAAGGTCACAAACTCCGCTTCCAAAAAGGGCAAACAGTTGGCCCTTGACCCCCTGGCCGTAGAGAAGATCCAAGGCTTAGCTGATCAGCCCACAGGCGACACAGACACAGAAAAGACCTCTCCAAAAACCGCGTTGCCTGGGAACAGTGAAAAGGAAAGCCAGGGGGAAGGAACGTCAGACAAACCGGAAGAAACTGACACAAAAGAGGACAAGCAGGACGGTGATGACAAAAAGGCAGGTGACGGGGATTTTAAGTATCCCTATTTACGCGAAGAAGATCTAGAGCATGACTCGAGTGGGGGAGGGGACATCCTGAAATCCTTAGCTAATACAGTAGCCTCCGCCATAAACAAAGCTCAAACGGGTACGCCAAGCTGGAGCGCCTACCCCAGCATTCACGCCGCCTACCAGCTCTCTGGCATCATCAAAAGCGCCCCTCTGTCCGCATCTCCCCCCGTTCAGCTAAAGCAGACGTTCAACCACAAACTGCGGCCGATTGCCCCAAAGGCGAAGCTGTATCCTGGTGAATCCGCCCTGGGACAGCATCCCAACTTGGACATCAAAAAGGAAAAGGTTGGCATTAGCGATGCTAAAGAGAGTCAGAATATAAAGTTTGACCTGGCGGAGAACGATGACAGCGATTGTCAGGATGACGCCTCCACCTCTTCAAAGCTGGATGCAGACTGTGTGACTGAAGGGAGTGAGGCGATCAAAGGGAAGCTGAGCCCAGATTTCTCTGACAGAGGCAAGACACCGAGCCCAACTGCCAGCAACGGACGCAGCACAACTTCAGAGCCACTCAGTGACACATCGGATATACTCGGCGTAAACCCCCTAAGCGCTCTTCAGTCGGTTCTGAACAATCACTTAGGCAAAGCTAATAAGCCGAATAACTCCAGAGCGGACAAACTATCAGCACATACGCATAATATTTTTGCCGAGATCAATCGCAGCAGCGAGAAACCATCTTCAGTGCTTGGAAGTCCTGTGAGAAAAAGACCTCATAACAGCTTTCTTTTTGTTAGTGACGACCAGCCAATAGACCTGACGAAATCAAAAAGCAAACCCAGCTCCTTGCTGCTGCAACCCTCCACCCCACTGCCTCATAAATATGCTCTGTCTGATATTGCAGACATGGTAAAGGTTCTTCCGAAGGCCACCACGCCAAAACCCTCAATGCCATCAAGGTTTCCAACCACCAAACTGGAATCGGATGTCCGGCGCTTTGAAGACGTGTCCGCGGAGGTGTACTCGGTCCACAAGCGCAAAGGCCGGCAGTCAAACTGGAACCCTCGGCATCTCCTCATTCTCCAAGCTCAGTTTGCCTCCAGCCTCTTCCAGACCTCAGAGGGAAAGTATTTGCTCTCGGATCTCGGCCCCAGGAACGAATGCACATTTCCAAATTCACCGGATTGTCCATGACCACCATAAGCCATTGGTTAGCCAATGTCAAGTACCAGCTGAGAAAAACAGGAGGGACGAAATTCCTGAAAAACATGGACACGGGTCACCCCGTGTTTTACTGCAACGACTGCGCTTCCCAGTTTCGCTCACCGTCCACTTTCATTTCCCACCTGGAATCCCATCTCGGCTTCCAAATCAAAGACATGTGCAAAATGCCGGTGGAGCACCAGACGAAGGTAGAAGAACCGGAACTGTTGAAACCCCTCGGCATCAGAGCCGCCGAGGCTCTGGCCGCCGAGGAGGAGATGGACTCAAAGTTCAAATGTAAACTTTGCTGTCGGACATTTGCCAGCAACCACGCGGTGAAACTCCACCTGAGTAAAACTCACAGCAAATCCCCGGACAACCATTCACAGTATGTGGAGATGGACAAGGAGTAGCCGTCCACATCATCCCCCACTCACTTTTTGTCTTCTTACTTTGAGTTTATCACACGGGTCAGACATCTCAACCATTTCCCAACTGCGTCCTGATGACTATGGAGAACAACAAAGACACACTGGTTCAAAGCTGTGTAAGGAAACACTAGAATACTTTTGCACCCTGCTCAAAATGCACCACCAGTAATGAAATGTATTACTGCTTGAAGAAATAAAAGTGCTGATGTTTGCATGCTATAGCCTTGGCTATGACTACTATTTATTTGTATAATATGTCAAGTTTCAATTGTATTTCAAAGGCAAATTAATGAGCTAATTGAACAGCAGCCTCTGTGATGCAGAACACGTGCACTAAAGTGCAAATGTAGCCCATTATCACACACACACACACCTACACATACACACAGGCCTGTACAGTTTAATGCTTTGTAAAGATGTTTTGTGTTGCAATGACAGAAGAAAAAGACGAAGAAAAATAAAAGCACTTTAATAAATGTTTAATCACCAGTTTAGATGCAAATTCTGTACATGACTCAAACTAACTTTAGATTGAAAAACAAGGAGATTTCACTTGTAAATATATTTTAGGAGGGGAAAAAAGTGAGTTTCATGCAACAATGTTAACAACAAGACAGATGATACCTGTGATACCTGCACCATTTTTTACCTATTCAAATAAAGAGTTAACATTTAATTTCGGCTTGGATGATTTGTGTTTCGTCCCTGAATGTTTCTTTTTGGTGCATTCGCAACTAAAGATGAACTGATACAACACTGCTTCATTCATTGTGAAATAAAGGGAGTTTAGTTTGTTGTGGTTCAGCAATTAAGAGATGTTATCATACTTGATTTTTGAGTGATAAATCAAAAAGAACCAATTTATATAATTTCAACTTTTTGAACTTGCATACAAAAGTTCTTGGCGTTGAAATTACTCTTACTGTATAATCATAAATAGTTATATTTGTCTTTATATATACAGTATGTGACACAAAGAGTCGATTTAAAAAAGATTGCAAAGTAAAAGTTTTATTAATTGATTGAAAGTGAGTAGAAGCAAATTTACAGAGAAATTTACAAATTTACAAAGAGGTGAAGAATTTCCTATTCATTTTTAACAAAAAAACTTGCACTTACAGGAATCATCATTACATTCCATGATTACAAAAATGGATGGACAGAAATTAATTAACGCCATTAATTTAAAAAAAATTATGCTTTGTTTTTCATTAACGCAGATCAATTAATATTCAATTGATTTTTAGTTCTTTATTCTTGATATTTATTAGGTTTAGATAATTTTTTTTCATAAAAGGCATACTATTTGCTACGTAATGTGGCCAGCTGTCATGGTAAAAAGTCGATGCGTCACTGCAGCGCCAGCGACCTTTACTGCAGCGACAAAGGAAAGCGATAAAGTGTGTATATACGTTCTGATCGTCACTGTAGGTTAAACAAAGTTTACTTCTTACTGCTTGTTTTTGTGCAGAAGATGAAGCAAAAGTTTGTTTTAAAGAAGCCTGCACAGAACATTGTGACAAGATCTTCTTATGGAACACCAGCAGCCAATCAGATTAGAGTATTTACCCAGACCATTTAAAGTGCAGAAACACGTTTGTTTCTTATGGCTGTATATCAGCACCTTTGTTTGCTTGGAGTAATACTGCAAACTTTAAAGTCTTTAAAGTTCTGCTTATCTTACTGATGATGTGTTTTGTTTACACAAATTACACTTCTGAGTTAACACTTTATACATTTAAACATTTCAGACAGTAAAACATTTTCTAACTGGCCGTTTTTTTTTTTTTTGTTCAAAAGCTGCGTATTGTCGTATAAAATGCTTCTTGAAAAACATTGTGATTAATCGCGATTAATTTTTTTGGTCGATTGACAGCCCTAATTTTTACTCACAGCTCTTATTTTGAAATGTAACAATAGTAAGGTGTTAACAATCGCCCCATAGATGTATTTGTTGATGTGCTTGGTTTTAGAGCTGCTGTTAATTTAGCTTGACAGCTGATTTATTGATAATTTATTTAGTTGATTTCATAAAAATACTACACGTACACAACCACACTGTGTGCTTTCAGTACATCTTCCAAAGCAACGCAAACTCCAACGGTAATGTAACACAAATTACAAAGCAACAGATGATTGGAAAGGTGCACACTGAAGAAAAATATCAACAATACATTTTAAAAAAACAAATAAACAAATAAAAAAACATTTAGATTGTTTTTTCTAAAGCAAGTTTCCCACAAATTTTACTAGTAATAAATTCTGCATAGTCCATGAGTGGCATGCCAAAACTAATGTTTTACTGCACATTTTTGTGTTTCTGAACATTTTCTTAATTGAAAAATATTTGTACAAACTTGTTGAGCATTCAACAATTGGTCTGTTAAATAAAAATGACTTTTTTAGCCCTCACATAACCGGGTTAAACGCAAAATGATTAATCATTTAGATTCTCATTTCTATTAAGGCTCAAAAGCCCAATTCACCCATGCATACACACATTCACACACTGATGGCCACTCAAGCTGTGACCACCAGGACCAAAGTGGGGTTCTGTATCTTGCTCAAATACAGTGTGGGGTGGGGCAGGCTACCACTGCACCAAAGCTATTATTGTCAACATAACTGAACACATTTTTGGACATAAAGTAAAGAAAACTGCTAATCTCTTCAAAAACATCAATTATTAAAATATTGTGAATTTACAATGTGTTTACACTCTTTTGACTACCGTAACTCTTCAACCATTTGCACAGTTAATCTGATTCCAGCAGATTCTCAAGAGATTAAAAGTACTGATTTGCAACACTTAACAGTAGTAATGGCTTCCATAGAAAATCTGCTTTTCTTTGCTTCCAAATCAGCTGATTCACATTGATCGCATAAACGATCAGAAAGAGTTACAGTAGTTCAGTGCGTGTGTCAGTGAGGCGTCACCGCCGACATCTGCACTTTTTATTTTATTTTAGCTACCTCTTTTTTCACACTACAGGGTGCACCAGATTAGGGACTCCAGTGAAACTTTTACATGATTTTTTTTCTTTTTTGTTATGTTTTTTTTGCTACTGCAACTTATGCTTCATAGCAACTTCTAGTCCTGATAGACTTGTACTCTGGAGTGACTTATAATAAGAAAATATGCTAATCTTTCTTTAGATTGATAGCTGTATTTCATCATTCAAGTACCTCCTTGAATTTAGCGTGATGTCTCTCGTGTCACATGTTTCTTGTCCTTAAGGACTTGATGGTTTATGGAAAAAAAGATCCTTTAACAGCACAGTGCACAATATTCTCTGCTCACCTTATGACTCTTAGATAGAACCCAAAGATAGATCCTCCCTCAGACTTTTATTGCCTTCCTGTGAAAGGCTCCTGCCGTTGCTGCAAGATACTATCATAACAATTAAACATATTTCCTGCAGCTCTATTATTTCAAGGCTATTAAAAATAATTGCCTTCCAAATTCATAAACATTTTATGCATTTCATCTCTTTTCAGGCAATCAAGTCCCTCAATTACCTCCACCCATCAAATCTCTGTCTTAACGGCCAAGTGACATTTGATGGTAAATGGGAAAAAGCACATGGGCACTGTGCTGATTTGAATGCTGTGACACCAACTTGCCCCCTATTGTTGGAAATGAGCAGGCAATCACGTTGTTCATCAGATGACTCCTAATGCAGTTAAAGTATTCAGCTATAATTTCTTCCTGCATTTATAATTACTGTCAAAGACCACACACCTCAGTGAGCAGATTAAAGCTATAAATTATTTAGAGCCTTTCTTCTTTGCCGAACGGATCTCTGATTTGTCTGCGGGGGCCATTATGCTTCGGAGGGGCAACTTATTTTGTGATTGTGGCGAGCTTTTGTTCTTAAGCTGCAGCAGAACGCCATGCAGAGGAGAGGGTGCTTCTTTTATTCCATTTGGAAAGGGAAGGACAAAATTGAAAAAAACAAAAATGATGCAAACAATCAACAATCGATGTTGACAACGGAGTGTTTAATACGGAGACTCCGAAGTGAAAATCACATCAACAAATGACCAAATAATAAAATAAAATTACATTTTAAACATAATTTGAGAAATATAACCATCATTAAAACAAAACAAAACAATTCCAGATAAATGCACCACAAATGAAAAAGGGAAATTGATTGATTGATTGATTTGTTTATTTCAAGCATAAGTTGGACAAAACACAAAAATAATCACACAAAATTATCAAACTCATTATTCAGACAATAAAATGCATTGATTGAGAGGAAAGAAAGGGAAAAAAAAAGAAACCAATGAAAAACAAACAAACAAAATCAACGCACTTCAAGTCTTAAGCAATAAAATAGTAAAAAATGAAAATAAATAAAAAACAAGAAAAAGTAGATCTTATACCATACATCACTGACTGGATGATGAGGTTTCTACACCTTTTAAACTGGAAGTTATTTGGCGTGACACTTTGTTTTGTCTGAATTCCATCACTATAGTGCACTATGTAGTGTGTTCATCTTTACATAGACCTGTCCAAATCTACAATACAAATTTCCCAAGAGCCTTTGCAAAAAACCAGGGAGTATCAATGTTCACTCGATTGGCGAATATAGACCATAATGCATCGCATTTATATAATTGTTCATGTAAAAAATGCATTTGACCCTGCCGAACCCAAGAAACAATTTTCTATTGAGCTTTCAAATTTAACTGAACAATTTGTTTTTTGTTTGTTCGGTTTAGGTAGCACCAATTACAGCGGCCAAAAAGCTCGAATGAAAGAAAAGCAATAAATAAAAAGAAGGAAAAATTTTTGTTAAAGCTGCGAGCGGCGTTGGATGGCCCACAGGTGGTACCCGCTCACGCCCTCATCGCTACTTGCCCACGCCCTGCCTGCCTGCCTCTACACACCACTGCCACCCTGAGTGCCCACCTCTACGCATATCCACTGCCCTCGCTACTCGCCTCTACTCGCCACAGCCACAAATGGATTACAACTTTTTTTTGCTGAGTTTTTTGCTGCTGTTTTTTGTTTACCACGCCCACAATTTGAATATGATCATATTATAAATTATATTGTTACGTTCAGCCTGATTCAGCAAACTCGTGGATACACTTTTTACGACAATTAAAACGTGAAAGCTAGCTAAAATCAAAACAGTTGCGTACTGGCCACGTGCACGCTGTTCAAAATCTAGTCCAAAAATTTTGCACATCCTGTGCAAAATGTATGCAAAATTTATGTGTACGTGCACTTTTGTGCTTGAGAAGTTGCAAGACGATCAGTGAAAATCCTTAGCACAAATTCTTTGTTTGTAGCTGGGACTAAAAGTGCTTTTTTTTTCAAAATTCAACATAGCGGCACCTAGCCAAGGTCAAAGGTTAATAAAATGTCTGTGGTGGTTGTAGACTGAAGCAGGCGGCATGTGTGTGAAAACTGGATGAACAAAACTGCTGTGTCTCCATATTGTGAAAAAACGTGAAAAACTCCAAATCTCACATTTTGCCACACAATGGCCGCTGAGCAGTTGCTGGAGTGGCCATCCCATAATAATTTCAAAAGTTCTTTTGTAAATCCTTGACACGTGTGTTTTGGTTTCCTTTGTGTATTTTGACATTTTTTTCTCTTTTTTTGCTGCATTAGCAAATCCAAATCCATTCATTTTTTCAATGGTTTCGCTCGCCGTGATGTCATTCTGTTGGGTGGGGTGGGGGTGTCGTTCACTCTGCCAAAAATTCAAAAATGTCCCTCTGTGTGCAAATTTTGGTGACTTTTCGTGCATGTGGCCCAGGCACATCATAGTAGTGAGCACAGTGTCCGAATTGCTTTTAAAATCCAGGGCACTAGATGGTTCCGTGCGTATAGTTTTTTATTAGTTAGGGAGTAGTGAGGGAATTCAAACATAACCAATATCTTCCAACTGAAGATATTTCTTTAAGCTTCTGGCCACACCCACTGCAAAAGTTTGACGATTATTCTATCATCGCTTTTCCACTGTTCAAGCAAAACCCTGTTGTGCTTCCCCTCTTCTTCATAACTCAAAAATCATCATCCAATCAGTGATGTCCCATTATTCTTACCTTTTTTCGGTTTCTTTTATTGTTTCATTTGAAACTCTAGAAGTTACTTTTCTGAATTTTGATGAGTTGTTTTGCTTTTCTAAATGTGATCTTTAATATGTTTTTGCATTGAGCCATCTGTTGATGTGATTTGCACTTCAGGGCCACCGTACGGTAATGCACTAACAGGGCTATTCGTCAATTTTCACAGTTAAATGGAGTTGCTGCATTTTACAATGCAGAAAAAATGAATCTTAGGAAAGAAGGAAGACTTTAGTTTCTACAAGTTCTTTTTTCTCCCTTACAGGAAAAATATAAAACTAGATACAAAAAAATAATACAAAGTAATGATTAAAAATAATCTTATCAAGAGAATTCATCAAAAGCACAATAATCTTAGTTTTTTTAAATAAGAATTCTTGATAAGGCCATTTTTTGCCCCATTTGCATATATTTTTTATTTTTTGATTTTAAAAGAAATATTTCAAAATTGTAATAATTTTTTTAAACTTATTTCTAATATGTAAAAGTTATTACAGTGTTAAACTACCAAAAACAAGTTAGCACAAATGATTCGGCTGTTTTTTCCCTCCAGGAGAAATTAAAACTGCCAAGAGTTTTGGCACTGAAAGATTTCAACTGATTTTATGATTTTAGGTTAGCATGCAGACTCTTCCAAAGTGCAAATTATTCCCCTGTTTTTGCCACAATATTTGTAACTAAACATCACTGATGATGAGGAGGAAGAAGGCCATAGATCTCTGCGTGCTTTGTATTAATTGATTTAGGATGTTTGCATATTAACACTGTTAATTGCACCGTTTATATAGCGTGTCACTGCTAATTACAGAACACCGCCAGCTTCCGTAGCGTGCACACAAACGCAGGGATGCATGAGCGGCACACATATCAATCCCGGGCATATGTAGCTCGGAGTAAACAGTAAGTGAATGAATGTATGGAAGGGAACAATTGTTTGCAGCTCTGTGTTGGCACGGCACAGATTGTGTGGTGATAAAGCGCGGCATTGGCTGGCTCTGTGAATTCACAGAGGTCCACATGCTGCATGTTCACTGTGAGTGTTGGCCATGTCACCAAGTGTGGCTTCAAAGCGCTTATTTATGAAAAAAATGTCAAAACACAAGAGTGCTGAGGTCACACTCCACAACTGAAAAAAAAAAAATCTAGGCAGGAGTTCAGCAGGCCTCGCCAAAGCCCGCGCCAGCTCGCGTTTACAAATCCTTTGTCAATCTGTCATTAAAAATACTATCAAATAATGATAAGTGCACGCTCTTGTGCTCGCACTGGCGTGCATCTGCGTGACGATGATGTGCTGTAATAGGGCAAATGTGCATCAGGCTTTGCCTGCTTGGTTACACACAAACACATTTACACTGAGCTCTGCTCTGCTGCGCCAGACGAGCGCCCGCTCACTGCATCATCTGGCCTGCAACGCAGAGGTGGAATGGGAGGCAGGGGGGTTCAGAGATGTTCATCACGCAGCAGCAGCAGCAGCAGCAGCAGGGTAATGACTAGCTCATGTGTTTAATGAAGGGCTTTAGAACTTATAGCCATAATGACCCATATCCTAACTCTCTTTTCTACCATCTATTCTCTAAAGTCCTCAGGTCATGACGTCCCTCTGAGAAACCATCGGAGAAAACCTTTGCACTAACTGCAGGATGGTAATATTTTATTCTCAAATTAGACACAGATTGGTCACATCCGCCGCATTTTGCGAGAACGGAGAGTGAAAACCGGACTCTCTGTAAATCTTAAACAACCGGAGTAGCAGACAAAGAGTCCTGCATGAACGTCAGCTCTCCTGCATACATCACATCTTCCAAATAGCCCATAGTCCTCCCTAGTTAATGGTGTTGCTTTGAATATGCTAATTAAGCAAAAATAAGTGATGAATGGAATACATTTGATCAATCAAGTAGACCTAAGCCCCCGGTGCTGCATATTCATTGTACATCATGAATATGAAACCAAAGCCATTTATCAAAAATCAGTTGCACATTTGTATCTTATTAATCATAGACGCCAAAACTTCTGTCTTGTCAGGAGAGCCGAAGGTTGATGAAGCACTTGCAGGAAGGATTAAAGTCAGGAAGTCAGGGTTAGCGCGTCGGCAGAAACTTCCAGAATCTTAAACAGACGGTCTGGTCTTACAACCCATCATGTGACTCTTGCCCTTTGTCCTCTGACCTTTAGCTCCTCACACCGGTTGAATAGACGTTAATTATTTTGGTTTGTCTAAATATTGATGCAAAAAATGATTCAATACATGTTGTTTCAGTGTCTTGTCATTAATATTTGAAAGACGACTATTGAATGTTTGATGACTTAAGGCTGAATCCCAATGACTTCCTTACACCTATGGCTTCTTCTTATGCCCACATTTATCCCCCCAAGTGGAAAGATTTGGGAAAAATAGCGTCTTCAAATTTGGACAATACTACGGTCATTAATAGTTGCCGGTCTTCTACTTTTGTGCGTAACTGCAGCGCTTGGAAAATACGTAACATCGAACAGTCATTTTTTCACTCCATTTATCACTCCAACAGGACATGAACACAGTAAATCTTTAAGTTTGTGTTTGTTCCTGAGGAACATCAACTCATTGGTGGAATTGACAGTAAAATGAGAGCAATTGTCAGTTTAGAAAAATAAAAATGTTCTGTTAAAAATATATAAATACATTGAATTTCACACAAAATTAAAGCATGTTTATGTTCAAATTCCAATGTTTTTTCTTTCTCTTATGAGATGGATTACCAAAATACTGCAAGTGTCTCCTGGTACAGCCCTTCTGTCAAATTTTAGAACCCTTAGTGACCCATGGGTCAATAAGTTTGCTAGGATATAAGCTCAACCTTCCAGCATGAAGCCACTGATTTCACTGTCATCCTTACTGATGAAACACATGATAAAGTGAACCGCCACTTTTTTAGACATAAGCCACAACTACCCTCCTACCGTCTGTGGGTGAAAACTGAGCAAATCCACGTGGTGCATGCAGGTGCCCTGCACCAAATGTTAAGATTATAAAGGGCTCAATGAGCCTGGAGTGTGTACATTTATTTCTGCTGCGAACAACAGGTCATAGTACACACTTCTACAACCCATAGGGGAAAGTATGAGTGAAAGTGGTGAGACGCATCACATCGTTGGATTTTTCTTTTTTTTAGGATACTGTGTGCTCTTTGCAGACTTCTTTTGTGCAGCCCAACCATTAGAGATGAGGATATTAGACAAAGCGTAGTTTGCGTGGGCATCATTCTACGTATCATCTGTATGCTCATGGGTGCAGCTTTTGAGCATGATCAGTAAGCACACGGGTAAACGCTGTCAGTACTCGTGTGTGACCAATGATTAGACTGTAGCATAACGACACTGTAAGACATTTTTCACGATACATTGACCACACAAACAACACAACCATTTTGATGACGTCCCTTAAGGTGGCCACACAAGCCTCAAGGGAACAGCAAGAACGCATTAAGTTCTGCGTCCTGATTGGCTGCTGACCTTGCCAGTCAATTTTCTCCGTGTGATGTATCCTGTTCGTGGTTTGAACTTTCAGAATTTAAACAAGAGAAAAGTGTGAAAATGTTCATGTCATTAAAAAAAAAGAGTATAAAATATGTAGTGATGAGTTTTACAGCCTAAACATTTATAATTATAGTATTTATAGTATTATAGTATTATAGTATTCACCTATCACAGGTTATTTTTAGAACTCCCACAATAAATCAGGGAGCACCATAGCTTCACTGGTGGAGCCAGCAGTCCAGAATACTCAACTCCATCAAATTCTGGAATTAGACTCAACATTCTAACTATAATATGTACATATCATAACAAAGCTCATCTGGATCCCAATAGTTAGACTGTACAAGTTTGACTAATTAAAAATCCAGTTACATGTAGGAAATGATATGCAATTGGTTAATTTACTTCATTTGTATTGAAACCTGATTTATCAAAGCCAAAACAAAAAGAAAAGGAAATCCAATTAGGTGAGATTTCTGCTGTCCGAGCCAGTTTTTGTATAAAGTTTTACCGACTAATTTGGATGATGAACTATGGTCACATCCGAATCCCCTCACTACTCCTTTACCCCTAACAGGCTATTTAGTGTGGTACTATCCAGTGCTCTGGATTTGAATGCAACTTGGACATGTGCTCACTATTTGTTTTTAATGGCAACTATGACATCACCAAAGCAAAAAACCTATTAATTCTTAGCATTTTACAGAGTATTTATAAATCCACTTTGTTCTCATGATGATAACTTGAAGGATTTATATATTTTAAAAAAAACCTTAAATGCAGTTTTTTTTTTCAAATGACACATCAATTAAACCCAATGCATCATGGTCTATGTTTGCCAAACTAGTGAGCATTATTATATTATTATAGATTTTGGAATTGTTCAGAGACCCTGAAAAAATGCTGAAGGCCCCTTAGAGTGCAGGTAGTGAAGGAATTCAGACACAACCGTCTAGTATTGTAGAATACTTTTAACAGGTTTTATAACAGAAATCAAACAAGAAGAAAAACTTTTGTCTCAAATGCAGCAACATTTCTTAAAATGGGCGGAGCCTTAGTGGAGTAATGACTTTCAACAATCACTGTGGTTTATCAGATTAGGGTTTTTTTATAGACTGTAATAAAGCCATATCAAATGTTTTCCATCTTGTGCACATAAATGCTAAACTGGGAAACTCAAACCATTTTCCTGTAACTGGTTACTTCAACATCAAAAAAATCCCACGCTTTCCATTACACCAGATGCTCATGGCGAAAACAAAAATGAAAAACTGATTCATGGCAAAATAAATGAAGAAAAGATCACTGCACACATCCACTCTTCTCCCTTTCTAACTGATGTGTGTTATTAAATTAAACTAAAATGATGTCAAACCTCTGTTTAACAACGTGAGGAGCTTTTTGCCGCCGCCGCCGCACGCTGGATGGGGGGAACTAGCACTTGATTGCCAGCAGTTCATCAGTGAATCCTTCATATTTGTCACCCGGCCCGCCTCAAGGCAAGCGTGCTAGCTCAAATTGAAGCTGACGTCTTCCAAATATGAAAGCAACAAATCACACATTTTTATTGGGCTTAATCTCTAGCCCGGCCCCTTGCAGACATCAGCACAATCACACACGCCGCTCTAATTCTTGCCGACCGGCTGCTTGTGCCTCCCGAGCATCTCTGGACTAAGGAAAAGCAACATGGCCACACCGCAGAGACGGCAGTGACACCTCTGTCTATTAGGAGGCTCAATATGTTGCTAACATGCAGCTCCAAGAGGGGGTGGGGGGTGGGGGGTGGATGTATAGATTTTATATTTAGAAACATTTGATCGCACTGAAGAGAGGAGAGGGAAAGGAATCAGTCTATCATTTAAACAATGAAGAAAGGGCAAAGACATTGCAAAGGACGCACATTCTGAGGCTTAATTTTAAAGCCACGTTCACACCGGGCATGTGATGCGCATTTAAATAAGCTAAAAGCATACTCTGATTTCTTTTTTTTTTTTTTTTTAGAATTTTAACTTATTTCTTTGGGGCCTTTTATGCAGTTCAGAATGAGAAAAGGTAATTTTGTGTTGCTGCTTTTTTAGAAAGCAGTGGATGCAGTTTACTTTTCCCCGCCAAGACAGATTTGTGAATAAAAGTCAAGATAGTGCTGGATTCTCCACAATTTAAGGAATATCATTAAAGGAGTGAAGCTATGTTTGCATCAGGGATGGAATGCGTGTTCTTGAACGCACTCTCAGCATATGGCGATCACTCTTTCTTTTCTACTGCTTTCGAGTGCCTACCTACAGTTAGAAGAGCCTTGTTGCGAAATATCAAATCTTGCTCCAGGCTTCTTCTGTCAAAGCTCTATTCCGATATTTAAAGGAATTGGTGTCATATAAATCTGGAATTATGCAACTATTAATTCCTCCTCCATGATCAATTTTCTGGGAGGCCGTGGTGCAGCGGAAGGGTGATCATAAGATTAAAGGTTTGGTTCCTGCCTTGTCCTTCCATGTGTTGAAGTGTCCTTGGGAAAGACACTGAACCCCCAATTGTCTCTGGTGGAAGGTTGACGCCAGTGTTTGGCATCAGAGCCGCCAGCAGTGTGTAAATGTGAGACTGTGACTGTAAAGCGCTTCGGGCTTTTAACAAAGGTAGAAAAGGGCTATTCAAGTAAACGCTATTTACCATTTAACGGTTGACACTTCCCTGAATTAAAAAGGACGCTATCCGTATGTCACTAGAAATCGGAGTCCTTGATTGGTTAAAGTTCAGCCTGGTTCGACTTGCAATGCGCTTTCAATGGACGCATGTTTTGTTTGTAGAGCCCAAAAAGAGCTGTAGAAACTTGCAACGCTACACGTGAACACGAGAGTTTTGAACGCAGAAGTTCGAATCGCACATTTACACTTTCACATCGACTTTTTGTTGAAAGTGGCCACTGGAACGCATGTTGCAGAGGGCGGTGTGAACGTAGCTTTAGAGTCTGCGAAAGGTTTTTGGTTAGCTAGGTGTCATATTTGTGTTTGCAAATAATAATAATAATAATAATGATGGATTGGATTTTTCTGCATTTTTTCCAGATGCTCAAAGCACTTCCAATGTGCATCCATTGAACTCTTATGCTATCCAAGGCAAATTAACGTTGGTTAACAAAAGTTAACAAAAATCAGACATTGTGATGCCCGATTCTGTGATTCAGGAAATAATGCACACAGATATCTTGCTTAGATGATTTTATTTTGGAGTTACTTTAGGCCTCAGATAAATAACCTCTCAGTGACATGCAGCAGTGTTGTAGTACAGTTTAAGATGAAGCTAAAAGCCAATTCATTATTCTCCAGTGTTAGCGAAAGTCAGGTGTAAAATGAAGAAACTACAGTTTCTTCAACACAACAACAACCAAAAAATGGCCGACTGGAGTGATCATAGTAGATTTTGTTGGGTCAACCCATTGGTCCCTCATACCTGCCAATCAAAGAAACAGTAATATCCACACAGTTCAGCTTTATCAGATATCTTAGCAACAATGAATCCTGGCCACCCTTAGTTTTGATTAATTTAAAAGAATTGGATTTCTTAATTTTATTGGCTTAAATGTTGACATTTTAACATAAGTCAGTGGAAAACTGCTCCCTATTTTGATTCTTTCTCCAGTATTGTATATTGTTCTATGTATCTCTTTTCCACAGAGCGTGGCAAAGACTTTTATTTTCTTAAAGCATATGGAAATGACTCTGTATGTCCTAGCAGCACTTGTAAAAAGCCAAAGAAACTTCATTTTAACTAATCTGTAGTTTACCCAGTTCTTCACTGGTGTCCACAAGTTTTTGATGCATCTAATGCACAATCAACTGCAGATTTATTGCACCACATTTGTGACGCTAAATAACCCCCCCCTCTGTAGTGAAAACAGGTGCAGCAGCATCTGTGCCAAGCAGACTGAACCAGTGTTGATTAAATGAGGATTTTCCAGACCTCATACTAAAACTTAATGACATCATTTCAGCGTCTTAAGTCTGAATTCACCTCAGAAACCTTCACTGTGTGTAACAGAGATCTGTGTCAAAACAATGGAGGGCTCGTCACCTTTGACCTGAAACATACAAGGTCGCAGGTTATGGAGTTTTAGGTGTCAGTAATTAGGAAATGCGCTCATTAAATTCATAGCTTAAAAAGCCCGATTGGGACGGGAGGTAAACAAAGTTTCAACCCATAAGAATAAGGGCAGTTGGAGACAGGAAGCACCAGGACTGTGTTGTTTTTTTATCATCTTTAAATATCCTTGAAACAGTTGCATTGGAAATACAAACATTGCTGTTTCTTTTCTCATCTCCCAAACCCCTCAGTTGTTTAAATAAGTCCAGTCCAGGGTTTTGAGTTCATGTCTTTCTTCTTTAGCAAGCTGGTGGATGTGTAAAAGGCCTGTGCCTGTCTGGAGGTAACGGTCTATTTTGGGGTTTTTGTTGGGGTCAGAGTTTGGGTTCTTAGTAAAAAATGAATAGATGTTGACAGTCTTACAAGCTGCCAGGTGACTTCGTTGATTTTGAACAACTTGATCAATGCTGAGGGAAGGACCACGCTGGGTGTTGGGTGATGTGCCTCTGCAACATCACATGGTAACTGGGGACAGAGCCCCTGGACTACCCCTAGGACCCGGGGTAGTAGTCCCTCTTTTTAGGAAAGGGAGCCAGAGGGTTTGCCCCAACTACAGAGAGATGGAACCATTCCTCCTCTCGAGGAAATTCTACTCAGCTGATCACTAGCTCTCTGGTTTAGGAGCTTTCGTCCCAGTTGTGACGGCGGATCAGGTCACCTCACATAGAGTTTATGGGAGTTTGCCCTTCCCATCCACATGAACTTTGGAAAAAGTTATCATATCCATTAGAAGAGCGTATTTGTGATGTAGAAAATATGCTGCGTTGGCCACAAGCTCCCTGCTGTGAGCTCTCAGCAACAAGGAAGGGAAGAGGGGGCGGGGTTTCCCACACTAAGTTCAAGAAAAAGACAGTTTTATTGATTTTGGCTAAAAACAGCATAATCATCTTTAAAAGACCACGGCCAACACTTTTACAACAGATCAAAAGATGATCAGGGTGGAAGTTTAGGGGTTTGTTTTATGTTTTTTTTTTTTACCTTCTGGGTTTCTTAGTGACAGATTAGTCCATTCAAGAAACATCTTGGTGTGATTACCAGATTGTCCACTGAAAGCTTTCCATTGGAAGGTAATCATCTGTTTTCCCAACAGTAGTCTCTTTCCAAATTGTTAGTATTCTTAACTAAACGAGCTGGTGGGGAGAAAACCACTCATAAAAACTTTCCAGGCAGGAACCTATAAAGAACCCGTAAAGTTCTGGGTGGTTGTGTGAGAGCTCCCAGCATCGGAATCCTCATAAACGTGAGAAACTTTTTTTTTTTTTCCCTAAACGAGGCTCGCTTGTTCACTGATCCAGCATCAGAAATCTGAAGTCTTTGTGTACACAGATTAAAGCAGCGAAACAAACTTCCTGAATAGCTCACATGAGCCCAACAGGAGCAGTCAGCTTTCCTCTTTATGAGCCACAAACAAAATATCATCCATGACTGATCTCACTCTGACAGCACTTTGAAACTGATCTCACTGCTGCTCTGTGAATGCAATCAGAACAACACTGATTGGTCCAGAGGGAAATTACACTTCAAAACGATGACACGTCTGCCGCTCAGATGGAGCTGCTACTTTGTTTTATCTAAAATGCACTTCTAGAGGACAAATTTCCCTCAAACATCAAAATCCTCCCTCCTTTGATTGATATTAACCCTTTGTTGTTCGGGCCTTTTTGAGCTTTCTACTTCATACGAAATGCTCTATCAATGGATCTATTTGTGGCAATACTTGATATTTATTTTTTCAGAACAACTCCAGCTGACCTTTTTTCAGATAGATGTCGTTATAATTCCACAATAAACTTGAAACTGTCCAAAAACTCAGTTCAGAGTGCTAAATGCTGTTGTTTTTTATTTTGTATTGTTTTTATTGCAAGAATTAGGAAACAAAAACAAACTTAACCCTGTAAAGCCTGAGCCATTAAATAATTGAAGGAAAATTCAAATTCTTCGAATTTGGAGCCTTTAAGGTCTCTCTGAGCAAACAAACAAAAAAGTTTTTTTTTTTACAAAGAAATTTTAATTTGTATCATATTTGATACATTAGGTCACACAGATATCTTTTTTTCCTGAACTAACAAAAACATTATTTGACCCAAAAAAGTACAAGAAATTTGTATTTCCATTCAACTTGCTCTTCTGGAGGAAAGACTCATGTATGAAATATGACACGTTTGGCTTTAAAAGGTTAATAACATATAGTTTTTATGTTTTATAACAAAGATTAAACACATTAACTAATTGAATTGTTTTGTCACTGTTTTTATTTGATATGGTCAAACTTTTTTAATCGTTGTGATTTAGCACTGGTATTATGATTTTCTCCGATGTCTAATCAACATTTATAAGTGATTTAAGGTGAAGTCCTTAAAAAAGCCTTTAAGGGTTTTTTTTTGTCTCTCCCTGCACTGCATTACATTTGAACTTTTTTGTGTGTTTTAAATGCTAGAAACAATCAACAAACACTAAACTTATGTTACAGAAAACACGGTATATAGCTGGTCATAAAGGTCAATGGTCGTAGCTCTAGTCTATTTGTTTTAAACCACAAAATTCTAATTTGAAAACTTTCTGAAACCTTTACAACCAAAAATATGAATGGAAACTATACTAATATGGAGGTTGGTGTCATTCATATGGCATTGTAAACGATCAATGTGATTGCCAAACGGACTGGTGAGGTCAAAATCTACTAAACTGTTTTCCATTCCTGGTCAGGTAGCATTTATTTAAAAAAAATCCAGAAAACGTTGCTGGAGGGAATTTCATTATCAATTAATGTACATAAAGGATCTTATTTGGACAGATCTGTGTTATTCTAGAGCCAGCACTAAAATAGACCACATGGTTTCTGCTTAAAGGCTGGTACAGGCTTTCATTTCTTTATTTTACCCCTTTCATTTGGTTTCACAAGAACCAAGCGTTGTTCACACCTTCCTATTATTAGATCACTTCCTGACTTGCAGCCCTGCTGGCCCTCTAAGCCAGAAAATACTTATCCCTGACTTGACTGGAATGTAATTATGTCTGAGCAGGAAGCAGTGGCCTTTTTGACAAACAATTTTACAATCTGCTGGTTCTGACCCAGTTTCTGTTCCAACAGCCGTTTAAACGCCAAACCTTGAACCACCACGTGAGCCAAACGTCTGCTCTCAGCAGTAAATGTTCCCGTTTTCGCTGCGTCTATCAGCCACGGAGGTGGCCAGGAGGGGGATGGGTTGATGGATAGATGGAGACCGATGTGTGGGGTGGCGGCTGGGGCGTTCCTCCACCTCTTGCCCTCTTCCGCAGTCATCGGTTGCTCCCCGCAGCAGTCCAGAGGTTGTTGCCGCTTTGCTCACTTGTAATCCGTCTCACTGTCTGGCTGCCGGCTCCCGGGTCACCTGCCACTCAGTTTGATGGGAATCAGCATTGACGCCAGCAGATTTAAGCTATTTCTCTCAGTGGGTAAACAGAGCATGAGTCCGGGGGCCTGGAGCGCTGTGAAAATCAAAACGGCCCCTCTTTCCACCTCGGTACCGCATGTCATTTGATCACCAACAAAAACACGAGAGGGTGCAAAAGAATACTGGATAGGCATATTTTAGGGATGGCGGGTGGCAGGATGGGGGAGTATTCCTCTCACTAACTGACAATCATTGATGTTAATGTGACAGGACTTCCTTCCGCTGCTCACTTTCAAGCCACAAACTCACACAGAGCTGCAAACAGAGGAAATATTTCCCCCCCCTTGTTCTGACAAACCATCAAGTTCTTCCAGCAAGTTCACCTGTTTTTCTCAAGCTTTCCTCTGAACACACGTCAGTCAGAGGAGAACCTATAGGCCGACCTGTGTTTCTGTAAGTGAAAACAAAAACTTTTCTCTGAACATCAGCAGTGGTAATCAAAAGGAGGACTGGAAACTTTTCAGGTCTTAAAGCTTGTTTCCATGTTCGGTTGTCACATGATGAACATATCATCTCTTGATCATCGCCAGGAAACACTTCTTACCCTTTAACTTTTTTGGAAAGCTTGAAAGACTTCAGAAGGACAAGATTTAATGTTATTTTCTGCACTTTGAAGTGCACTCAAAAACCGAATTTCAAATGCAAACGATGTCTAAAGTGTGTCTAACAGTCCAGAGCGCCTTATATATGGATTGATTCTGGTTGTGTTACAGACGTCAAAGCCATTTTGAGAGGTAAGCGGCACTTTGTCAAAATGTTTGCTTGGGATTTTATTGTGAATTAGCTAATGTGGCTAACTTGTAGCGGTGTGTGTTAATGGAATTATACTTTGGGGTTTTTTTACGCATTGCAAACAAGACTGGGACTTACGGGAATTGTGAACACGCTAAGTTGGCTAATGTGGCTATCCCGGCTAACATATACACACGTGGACAAAATTGTTGGTACCCCTCAGTTAAAGAAGGAAAAACCCACAATTCTCACTGAAATCACTTGAAACCTACAAAAGTAACAATAAATAAAAACTTATTGAAAATTAATTAATCAAAATCAGCCATCACTTTTGAATTGCTGATTAACATAATTATTTAAAAAAACAAACTAATGAAACAGGCCTGGACAAAAATGATGGTACCCATAACTTATTATTTTGTTGCACAACCTTTTGAGGCAATCACTGCAATGAAGCGATTTCTGTATTTGTCAATGAGCGTTCTGCAGCTGTCAACAGGTATTTTGGCCCACTCCTCATGAGCAAACTGCTCCAGTTGTCTCAGGTTTGATGGGTGTCTTCTCCAAATGGCATGTTTCAGCTCCTTCCACAGATGTTCAATGGGATTCATCCGAAAACAAATGATAGATAAACATCTTAAAGGTAAAGGCTATAAGACCATTTCTAAACAGCTTGAACTTCCTGTGACAACACTGGCTCATATTATTCAGAAGTTCAAGACCCACGGGACAGTAGCCAACCTCTCTGGACGTGGCCGCAAGAGGAAAATTGATGACAAATTGAAGAGACGGATCGTTCGAATTGTATCCAAAGAGCCCAGAACAACCTCCAAAGAAATTAAAGGTGAACTCCAAGGCCAAGGTACATCAGTGTCAAATCGCACCATTCGTCGTTGTTTGAGCCAAAGTGGACTTCATGGGAGACGACCAAGGAGGACACCACTGCTGAAAAACAATCCTAAAAAAGCCAGACTGGAATTTACAGAAATGCATGTTGACAAGCCCCAAAGCTTCTGGGAGAATTTCCTTTGGACAGATGAGACCAAACTGGAGCTTTTTGGTAAGGCACATCAACTCTATGTTCATAGACTCAAAAACCAAGCATACGAAGAAAAGAACACTGTCCCTACGGTGAAACATGGAGGAGGCTCAGTCATGTTTTGGGGCTGCTTTGCTGCATCTGGCACAGGGGGTCTTGAATGTGTGCAAGGTACAATGAAATCTGTAGACTATCAAGGCATTCTGGAGAGAAATGTGCTGCCTTGTGTCAGAAAGCTTGGTCTCAGTCGCAGGTCATGGGTCTTCCAACAGGACAACGATCCAAAACACACAGCCAAAAACACCCAAGAATGGCTGAGAGAAAAGCGTTGGACTATTCTAAAGTGGCCTTCCATGAGCCCAGATCTGAATCCCACTGAACATCTGTGGAAGGAGCTGAAACATGCCATTTGGAGAAGACACCCATCAAACCTGAGACAACTGGAGCAGTTTGCTCATGAGGAGTGGGCCAAAATACCTGTTGACAGCTGCAGAACGCTCATTGACAAATACAGAAATCGCTTCATTGCAGTGATTGCCTCAAAAGGTTTTGCAACAAAATATTGAGTTATGGGTACCATCATTTTTGTCCAGGCCTGTTTCATTAGTTTGTTTTTTTTATACAATTATGTTAATCAGCAATTCAAAAGTGATGGCTGATTTTGATTATTTCATTTTCAATAAATTTTTATTTATTGTTACTTTTGTAAGTTTCAAGTGATTTCAGTGAGAATTGTGGGTTTTTCCTTCTTTAACTGAGGGGTACCAACAATTTTGTCCACGTTTGTATTTTAAACATATATATATATATATATATATATATATATATATATATAACATATATAAGGTGATCACAGGTGTGCCTTGAGGTTTGTCCAGCCACCTCAAGGGGAAAAAAAAAGTACCATTGTTGTGGTAAAAGTATATACTGTAAGTATATATTAAGTACATTTTCTATACACACAGAAAATGCACACACAGAATATCCAGAAAAAACATTAATATACTGTTCTAAGTCAAAACATAATACTGTTACAGGTGAAAATAAACATATAAACTTTGAAATCACAGCAAAAAAAGTCAGTTTAACACTGCAGCTGCTCCGTAAAACATTACATGACTTGATGACATTCTCAGACTTGTACACATATTTAAAATTACGAAAAGAATGCATTAATGTAGACATTAGTCTTGATTTGCTATAAATCATTTTTTACGTGATCTTTCTTAATCTTTTTTTTTTTTTTTTTTAAGTGATCTTTCTTAATCTGGGCTGCACGGTGGCGCAGTGGTTAGCGCTCTTTCCTCACAGCAAGAAGGTTCCTGGTTCAAGTCCTGGCTGGGGGCCTTGAAACAGTGTCACCAATGGGGGCCTATCTGTGTGGAGTTTGCATGTTCTCCCCGTGCATGCGTGGGTTTTCTCCGGGGACTCCGGCTTCCTCCCACCATCAAAAACATGCTTCATAGGTTAATTGGTCACTCTAAATTGCCCCTAGGTGTGGATGTGAGTGTGCATGAGTGTGTGACTGTGTGGCCCCTGCGACAGACTGGCGACCAGTCCAGGGGTGTCCCCCGCCTTCGCCCATGAGTAGCCGGGTTAGGCTCCGGCAGCCCCGTGACCCCGAAAGGGATAAAGTGGTTCAGAAAATGATGAATCTTTCTTAATCTCATTTTATGTTTCAAACAACTCAGATTATATTTTTTAAACAGCAAATATGAACTTCAGTCCTGTTCTGAGTGGGTAACATCACACTATCTTTGCAGAAATTTGAAAAATAAGTAACAAGAGTTTTAATGTACGAGGACAAATATGCTGGAAAAAAAATTAAAACTAGCAAAAATACAGAGATTGTTTATTTCAACATGAAAACAGATCTGGTTAAATTCTAAAGAAAAATGTCAAAGACCTTTAATCACTTGGGTTCACTTGACACGTTTTTCAGTAGAAAGTTCTTTTTTGAACCTGGACTAAACTCCCTGATGTGACTGAGAGGTTTGATTTCAACTTTTCTGACTCAGCAGGAAGAGGACAGCCTGAGAGTAATCACAGCATCACTGACTGAATGGAGGAGCGGTGGAATGTTGTCAGGATCTGCAGAAGTGGAGCGTTTTTTTATGCTGTAAAAGACAAAAGGAAACATGAACCTTAAAACGTGTTTTCTGTGTGTTCTGAATGATTGTGAACATTTCAGTCATGGTTTTATTTATTTTTGTTGTTTCTCCTTCTGCAAGAACGTTTGTGTTTGGAAAACCAGACGACCAGAACTGGAGGTGATCTTCAGTTAGAACAGTAAATTGTGCATTTGATGGGAGGGAAAGTATCAAGGTGTGTCTTAATAATAAAAGCAGATAATTATGGATTCAAATATGAATCAGAGTTACTAGAGTGCAAATTTGAAAACAGCTATGACAGCATAAAGGTTTGAACATCAACTGAAATTTAAAGGAAAAAACAGGAATGAGACACAGGGAGCAGAATCAAGTTTCAGAATTGATAGAAGAAAACCTAAACTCCTGTAGAAGAGAGGCTAAAGAAAGTTTCTTTTTTCCAAACATTCAAAGATTTTCTGTTTGTCTTTAAGTCCCTAATAGTTTTATTTTATAAAAGAGCATTAAACAGTACTCTCTCAGCAGTCCATTTCTATCAGCAAAGAATACTTTAATCTTCTCCTTAATTACTTAGAAATAATCATTTAAAAAAGCATAAAAAAGGCTCTTCCATCCGTGCATCCATTTTCTAAACCTGTTTTATTCCTTACGGGGTCATGGGGCTGCCATAGTCTACATCTGAGTTCATCTAATCAGTTAATTTCCAAAGTGACGACAGTGACTTCCTGTTTCCAATGACATTGGGCTTTTCTTTTTTCATACGCGCTCAAACTACAAAAGGAGCAACATTTCATTTGTCAGAAAGCTCCCATCCGTGAGAAAACACTTGCTGACAGATCGCACTCTGCATGACTCACCCTGATACACTGCAGTGTTTGGTTTCACTCTGTAGTTGGGTTTTTTTTCCTAAGAAAAACAGCAAAAGCGCTTCGGTTTTCTGAGCTGGCATCAAAGGTCACCTCAAGGTCTGTGAAGGCTCCTGGAAGCGCCGCGTCAACCCATCATTAAAGTGAACAACCCACAATTTCTTACTTTAATACCACAAAACAAATTATTAGTTTGAGAACAGACACAACTCTCTGCACATTTGAGAGCACATCGGTGGACAGACTGCTTTTTAAAGCAGCCAGAGACTGCAAAAGCTGTTCTCTTGTTGTATTGGGACCCACAGTTGGAAATAAAGTCCACTTTTACCTTTAAGATTTGACCCCACAATGCAGAATTGTTATACAGAGACCGTTTTTGTTGATGCTACTGGAAATCTAAAGGTTTATTTTTCTTCCAAAACTCTATTTTGTGATTCAGAAGTTGGGAATGTTCACGCAATCAATGACTTTTTTGCCGTGGTGATAAGAACTCCTTCAGCCCAGACTGATTGTAGAGGGAGGTCAGAGCTGCATTGCTCTTTGATTTGGTTTGTTTAGCTTCTCAGGTCAGAACCAAGCGGGAAGAAGAAAAATGCATTTATTTCTGTTTACTTCCCCAGTAAACCGTGTTCACCAGGACATTTTTCTACTTTTACTTAGTTGGAATAAGGAAGTTGTTGAGCTTAACTCAATAGTCAATAGATTGAAGCTCATTTTCAGGTGGACCAGAGTTTACCTGAGTGGTTGGTGAGCTCTCACAGATGCTGCACATGAAGCAGAGTGAGAATGAACTCTCATGTGAACTAGACTTAGTGTTCCTGCTCTGTCACCAGCAGCTAATCACCGTTTTTGGCCTGTCCTCTGTGGCTACATTCAGACCAGGATGGTTGTTTTGCTGTGAAATTACTCAAACTAAGCATTTAGCAAGGATGTTTCAAGAAAAGCACACAAAGCAGAAGACAACTTGGCTTACAAATGCTATAACTGGACGATTCTTGATCAAACATTGATAATACCAGCATGTTTTTGGTTTGTGTTTTGTGGACAGTCTGGAGTAGAGTTGGTTCATCCCACAATGACACTTCTGCTTTAGTTGACCCTCTAGGTCACCAACACTCCAATCCAGAGAGTTTGGCTTCCCACAGATTGTGCTTCAGTCCTGAGACTTCAATCGTTGGCTTTATCTGGTTAAACTGCAAGACACCAGCTATCCTGAGAGGACTCTTTTATGGAACCAGCTGCTGGATGCTTTTATTAGTCAGACTGTAGTAAACCCCACAAGAGTTCACTTGCAGGTGAGCCAGAACACACATGAAGACAGACAGCTCTTTTATTTGTTTGCTTGTTTGTTTGTTTTAACCAAAAACAGATTTTTAAAAAGATCAAATTCATTTCTGGATTAAAAGCCACAGTTAGTCAGCCAATCAAAGAACAGGGAGAAGGGAAGGAAGGTCTTCATGCAGGGAGGTGGAGACCTGTTTGAACGGACTGACAGATCACATTACAGCATCAAAGTAGTGCACTAAACTGTCATGGAGAAGTGCTCTCCTTCAGCCACCTGAGAAACCACTAAGGGGAGCTCCAAACACAAGAAGGGAACTGACCGTTGGTTCAGCCTCACCAGGATGAAGATGTTGGTCCTCATAAGAGGTAAACTCTGCTTGGAAGCTCTGGATGAAAATACCTTCTGTGAAGGCAGCTCCGCTCACAAAATGGAGGGATGTGAGGAAAAGACGTGTGGAATTTCACTTTCCTGTTGCCAGGTTTCCTGATCTCTTTAGCCTTTGTAATCTCCAGCTTCCTGTTAACAAACTACTTGTGGCAGAATGTAAATCCAGATTATAAACAAGAGTCATTTACTAATACAGAAAAAAAGACGGGCTAAACTGAGGAGCAAATGCACTTTTGATGTGTTTTTGCATGGATGGATGGATGGATGGATAAATAAACAAACAAATACATACATGTAAAACATTTAAATAAAAAGTTAAGTTCTTCTGGTTACATCTGCAAACCAACCAACCAATCTATTAGAAAAAATAAAAAGTAAAATTTTACATTTTTTAATAAAAGAAAAAAGTCAGTTTTTCTGCTTGTCTCTGCCATTTCTAAATAAATGTATAAAACAAGTAAAAATAATAAAATAAGAGTTTTTTTTTAAATTAATAAGTTAAAAAAAAGTTCTGTTTGTCTGTCCCATTTCTAAATAAATTAATTATTAATATCAAAACGTTGAAATTCAAAAAAGTTTGGTTCTTCTGCTTGTCTTCTCTATTTCTAAATCAATCAATCAATGATGCCGCTAACTTACACTCACTGACAGTTACCCACAGGAGACTTAAGCAGCGCACAGAGTCTCACTTAGTGCAAAGTCTTGTTTATGCCACTCTGCCTGCATTACCGAGCGTTTCTATCCAGACCCGATCTTTACCTCACACTGCTTTGTCTCTGGCCTCTGCCTGCCCCAATCTAAGCCTGCTCTGTTGTCCCGACGTCTGACCTGCGATTCTTCCATGTTTGACCTCTGCCTGCCCGACTCTGATTCAGCTTTTTAGACTTTTAGCTGTGCTTGATTTCGATCTTCCTGTCTGTGCTAATACACTTGCTGCAGGTGGAACCAGCATTCTACCCATTTGTGGCACCTGCCATGTCATGTTTAGAGTTTTTGTCCAGTCATGTTTTAGATCAAGTTCTGTTTTTTATTCATATTTTATGATATCATATGATATCATATTTACTGTCACTAGGGCATTTCTCCTCCACTCCTGACATTTGAAAAAGACCACATTTTGACAATAAAAACTAAATTTTATTAGATCTTTTTCAAAACTACGTGCAGGAAAATAGACAAATAAACTTTATCAAATGTCGCATCAAAACTGTGTGTTGAACTGTTTATTAAATAATGAATCTGATCAAATTTTATAAGCTTGCCTCTTTTTTATGGGTGAAAATATCTGGAAAAGTAAAGATCTTCACTAAAATCTCAGTTCTTTAACAGCAGGAAGAATTTGGTTTAAACAGCAGTAAAGAAAAGAGTTTTTTTTAATCCCAGACAGTGCTGGAGAGAAGGTGTGTTCTGAGGTAAGCTGTCACTGCCTTCCAGATTCAGACATGCACATGTGCAGTCTGAAGATGCCAGCCGCTGTGCAGACAGCAGAATCAATACAGTATTTTGTTATCTATCTCTATCTTGCAACTTAAAAGAGAAGGATTATATGTCATAGAGTGAACCCGGGCAGACTTCAGCGGAGATCTATCATTGTTGAATCGCAGGCCCTTTCCTGTGTTAATCATGTGTCACACGGACAGCGAGTTCATTCTCCGGCCATGGAATACGCTTTGGCCCTGGACCCCGGCTTCCATTTTTCACATTTGATCGAGCGCTTCCCTGCAGTGCCGGCCGGACCTGTAAGTAGATTATTTTCTAACATGACGCTTTCATTGTTCGTTTAGTTATTGGCTCCAGTATGAGATAAAACACAAGAAGGAGAAAAAAAATGTCTGGTTCCTTTCAAAGAAATGATTGATACATTTTAATTACTCCACTTCTCTTAGGAGCGCCGCCGTCAAAGCTGCCAAGGGTTTTTAATGTAGCTGAAGCTCGGCAGCAAAGGCGAGGAAAGCAAACGGCCCACTTGTGGCAAAGTTGTGCACAAACGGAATTTTTCCCTCCTGAGCAGTCAGTCCTGTTCTTGCTCCGTAAAGCGAGGCGAGGGCTGGGGCAGTGAAGGATGGGACTTAAAGACCAACTTCAGTAGAAATCGCATTTTTATCATTTAATTGTGACTTTTTTCTGATGATGGAAGATACTGTATATATTTTAAAAATGAACCTCAAAATTGCTTTTCTGAGTATTTCTTTATTCAAGTTACTTTGAATCAGGAACAAACGAAAAAATGCAATTTGAAAAAGATTGTGTTTGTGACATAGAAAGTACAGCGGGTGGGCCACAAGCTTGTTCGGTTCTTAGGTTGGGGGCGTGAGGCTAGCAGGAAAACTCTCAACAATGGGGAAGGGAAGTGGGGGTGGGGATGCTCCACATCAATGCTCCCCCCCACAACTTTCAAATGAACTCCTGCTGCTCTGCAGAAACTAAGTCCTAGAAAATGTCAGGGGTTTTTTTGGCTTAAAAAAGTCCACTGGGAACGATTTCACAACATCTCCAGAGTGGAACATCCTGCTTGTTGACCATGCAAGAGGAATGGAAAGATTTTGTGTGAGGGCAGAAAAATAAAGAAAGTCTGAAATAAATCCCCAAAAAATGTAGAAGAAATCTGTAACAAACTGGCAGAGATCTGGTTTCACTTGCAGCAGGTTTATTAGTTCAGACAGAAACCAAGCACAGCTAAAAGTCCATGAAGCTAAATCAGGGTCAGGAAGGCAGAGGTAAGGGCAGGCGGCAGGCAATCAGAGAATCAGCCCAGTCAGAAACAGAAAATCAGGTCCAGATAGAAAGGTTCGGTAATGCAAAGAGGGTGGCACAAACGATACTTCACAGTGAGCTCGGGTGGTTTGTTCGGCTTAAGAGACCAGTGGGTGATTGTCAGAATGGAGTCAGGTGAGTGGCATTCGGGGACTGTACACTGAGGCTGCTGGGAGGTGTAGTGAGTTTAGTACTCTGAAGACGGCTTCCGCCGATGACCAGAGCAGAAGACAGAGCTTTGACTCCTGACAAAATCTTGATCATAGTTTTAAAAATCCAGGCGGTGAAAGACTTTAAATTAATGGCTGTTTTAGAGTCGACCATAAAGATGCGAGGACACATAAGAAATTGATCCCCAGCTCTTCCAGTCCCACCTTCCTCACCCTCTCACGCCTGCCAGAGAAGGTTAATCTTGTGTATCGCTCCTGATTTCTATTTTACAGGCACTGTATATACACAAGTGTGGGGACAAAGACACACCAGCAAGTAGTCACTCATTCCAGACATCTATATTACATCTGTGGGATGTGGTCTTCCAGAAACAATCATTCCTGCGGAGCCGGAGAATCATCTTCTGTCATGAACATGTGCGAGTGCACACTGTCAGACAGCTCCCACGTTTTTTCTGGAGTATTTCTATTTCCTTTGAGTGTGCAGGGGAATGTTTTTATTTTGTCTTAATGTAGTTTTCAAAAAGTTGGCTGATGTGGGAGGTTATCCGCCGCCCAGTAACACCCACCTCCGGCTGTTGGTGTGAATGAAATTACTTGCACAACAAATGTATGCCAAATATCCGATTACGCCCTGTTATCTGAATTTTGTGGGCATGTAAACACACTAGATGACGTTGAGCCCATTGACTGTACATGAGATCTGGACTGAGTGACCCCTCCCCCTTGCATTCCAAACAGGAAGTGCCCGTCAGAATGACCATTCTGACTCTGTCTCCTTTTTTAACATGTTCTTGCTAATCCTCTTTTTTTTCACATTGTTTCTTTATTGCAAGTTGTTCTCGTTATAAACTGACCAATCAGATGCTTCAAGAAAAGTATGTGGTCTCACATTGAGCGTTTAAAGTTTTTGACACATCCCAAGCCTGCTTTCAAGTGGTTGGGGTTCGAACACACTCTTGAGTGGGGAGAGTGGTTGCCATAGAAACGATGAAACCAGTCCAACTAGAACCAATCCCTGCTTGAGGTGTGTTCACACTGAATGCAATTTATGCACAAGGGTTTCTATCTTAAGTCAATGAACAGATGCGATCAGAGTTCCTGCAGCGCTATGTGAGAATCAGGCTGCAGAGAATCGGGCTGCAGAGAATCAGGCGCGGTGTTTCAGGAAGTATGTTTTGGGATTTGTAACACGATTTGAGCGTTGGGCTCTGTGCATTGGTCTGGCAGCAGTGCGTTTTTTAGTGTCACTGTGCTTTGAGACTTTCAAAACAGAATTTGGGAAAGAAGATGGTCAGGGACTCAGCTTTAGCACATGACGTTTTGATGATGTCATCAGTGGGTGGAGTTCAAAACGAACATAGAGAAGAAACTGATAGTTTTACTCCTGAACTTTGTAACATTTGTCTTTTTCAGTTGTCCTTGAACTAATTCTGGACTACAAGCCATCAAGCTTGGCCACAGAGAGACAGAAGTATTGCTGAAAGTATCCATCAACCAGACGCAGCTCCTGCAGTAGATGATGAAGCTCACCGTACTGGGAGAATGTCTGAACGACCTCATGAACCCAGATATGTAGACATGACTACCAATGCTTTTGTAGATCTCTTCAAAATGAATAAACTTGATCTCTCAGCGTGTCTTCCATGCATAGTAAATGAGATATACAGTCAACACTTCTATGTAGCGATGAGGCTAAAAACTTAAGCTCCTCCCACACACGTCTGGAACATCTACTTTATCAAGAAATTTTTTTTAAAAAGCGTCCAATGACAAATTTGTTGCACGTTGAAAGAGAAACGCTTGATGTGAACGCGACTCTACTGACATAGTCTGGCTCCAACATGTCAATGTCTGAATCAAAAATGGCGACTGAATTGACTTAATTTTTCTTGGATTATACGTGAGACTCACGCAGCCATGCACATTCAGCGGGGGAGACACTGTAAAGTCCCGTCTATCTGTTAGCAGCCTCATTTCTCGTGTTTCTTCTGTAAACTGATTTTTTTCTTCCTCTCTGTGCTGTGTGAAGCTCATGGTTGTTAAAGCGCCAGTTTCCTTCACCTTTGCGACTCAAAGGTGTCGTCTTGTAAGATTGTAACAGACATAATCGTAGCAGGAGGACCATGTAAGCAGCATCGCATCAATTCCTATATTCAGGGTTGAGCAAACAGTAGAACTTTCCGAAAAGAAAAGGAAAAAAAAATCCTTGAAGGTAAAATTGTGATTGAACAAGTTTTTACCAACGGACGGCACTCAGACTCACTTCATTTTTAAAATGGGGGGCCATGGGGGCTGAGTTTAGGCTGTGAAAAACAAGACAGCTGTCACTCAGCTGATTCTTTTTTTCTCTGTAATTTTCTAAATGCTCAGATGTTGTCACGAGTCCACATAGTTTTGGCTTTGGGAATCATTTCACTGTTTTGGTCTAATGTGGGGTCAAATGTGTCTTTAAGTGGCAGCATGTTGACTGTTTTCATTATTGTGTTTATTATTTGTGCTTATATGTACTTCATTCTGATAGACAACATTCTCAAAGTCCAAAGACAACAGGACAAAGACTTTGCTTCCGTTGTTAAATAATATGTGTTCCTAATGTTGAACAACAGTCATGAAAATGGACACTTCTTTAAGAACAGGATTTTAACGGAAGACTTTCTGGACTTGATCAGCTCTTTCAACCTGCAGCAGTTTGTGAGCAGCTCCACACATAAAAAAGGACAAATCCTGGATCTGGTTTTAACTCGTGATGTCAAGGAGATTGTTGAAGCTTGCTTTTCTGCCCATTTTTTTTTTTTAATTGATCTTTTCAGGCTGCCACCTGACTGACACGCCCCAACTCTCTCCCACCGTCTGATTAACTCACGGACGGACTGGATGAAGGTGTTGATGAGCTCTTGGAGGACTTTAACTCTGTTTTGTTTGGGCAGTTTTGATGTGGTCGCTCCTTTTAAGACTAAACATTGCCAACCGGCACCAGAGCCTTGGATCAATGAAGACACACGCGCTTTCAGACGCTCCTGCTGGCGCATGGAACGAAAACGGAAAAAAGGCAGGCTTCACGTCTCATTAGAGGGTTTTTTTCTCCTGCCTGACTCCTTGTGTTTTACTGTGTGAACAGTTTTTAAAGTTTTTTATTGACAAACTAAGTGCCGTCAGGTTTTTACCCTCTGCTTGAACCCCTGACCTCTCTGTTTTAACATCACCACCTGCTGTTTTAGAGCATTTTGAGCTGTCACTCTCTCAGTTGTCTGAGATTGTTCAACACCTGAGGCCTTCCTACTGCCTAGGTGACTGCATTACCCCCAGACTCCTGAAGGAGGTCTGCCATGCTGTCGGCCCCTGGATAGTTGGTCTTGTTAACTCCTCTCTGGTCTCGGGGTGTGTGCAGCTGCTTTTAAACATGCTGTTGTGCAACCCTTCTTAGAAAAGAATAACTTGGACCCTGTTTTTCTTTCAAACTTTTGGCCAATTTCTAAGTTATTTTTTCTGTCAAAAGTTTTGGAGAAGGCGGTTTATCTTGAACTGCAAGACCATCTAGAAAAACATGATATTTTCGAGAAATTTCAGTCTGGTTTTAAATTCTGTCACAGCACTGAAACAGCTCTCATTAGGGTGTGCTGTTTTTAGCTGTTGATTCTGGGTCCACTACTGCTTTAATCTTTTTAGATCTTACTCCTGCTTTTGACACGATGGATCACATTATTCCAACTGGAGCAGGATGTTTGTGTGAAGGGCATCACGCTCAGCTGGTTCAGGTTCTATTTATGTGAGAGGAGATTTTCTGTCCAACAGTTTTCTTCTTCAGAGACTCTCTTTATCTGCTGCCACTGGGGTCCATTTTAGAAAACACAATGTATCATTCCACTGCATGCAGATGACATCCAGATCTACCTTCCCATATAATCTGGTGGAGCTGGGTGTCTTGACAATCTACAGAAGTACTTAGCAGACATAAAAATCTTGGATGGAGCTGAACTTCTTCTGCCTTAATGAAAACCAAAAAGAGGCTTTTGTATTTGGAAAAACTGACCTGCTGACAGGTTGCTGTAGTGCTCTTGGCCCCCTGGACCTTTCAAATGCTCCTTTTATTAGGAATCTTGGGGTAAATCTTGACAGGCATTTTAAATTTGACAAGCAGGTCAGTGCATTAGCCCATTCTAGTTTTTATCAGTTGAAGCTAATCAGTTAAGTCAAGCCATATAAGCCTTTTCCTTCTTTGGAACAAGTGATTCATGCTTTGATTTTTTTCCAGACTGGACTACTGCAACTCTTCATAGAATGGTTTAGACCAGTCTCTGCTCCACCGTCTCCAGCTGGTCCAAAATTCAGCTGCCCACCTGCTAACGGGGACCAGACGGTGCAAGCATATCACACCAATATTACGCTCCCCTCACTGGCTGCCTGTGTCTTTTAAAATTGTTTTTAGAATTTCGCTTCTGGTTTTTAAATGTTTGAATGGTCAGTCAACTCAGTGTCTTTCAGTATTTCTACATTTTTATTGTTCATGTTGAGTCCTAAGATCTGAAGATGAAATGTTTTTAATGGTTCCCAGGACTCGGCTTGTGACTCGGTGAGACAGAGCCTTTTCAGCTGCAGCTCCCAAACTCTGGAATGCTCTCCCCTTTCCTGTGAGGTTGACCAGTTCCCTTCACGATTTTAGGACACTTTGAAAAACCCATCTTTTTAATAGGGATTTTAAATCCAGTGAGCAGATCTAGTGGGCCAGCTTGTGATGTTATTTTATTGCTTTTATAGTTTTTAGAGTTTACTGATTTTACTTATATTTGATTTTATGTTCAGCACTTTGTTTGCTCATGCTCTAAAAGGTGCTTTACAAATAATAAATTGATTGATTGATCCCTCCATTCATCCATCCATCCATCCATGTGGAATATGTATTGTTTTTGTCAAATTTTAAAACCCACCGCCAATCTGATTTCTCCATTTCCTTCCTCTTCATCCTCATCCTCAGCAGGTCTTTCATCTCTGAAAGCGACACAAGATTACGCGAAACAAAGACTGGCTAAATGCCGTCATCCACACAAAGACAATGAACTGTTTGGTCCAGTGTCACGGCATTATGTCGCAAATTCAAACAAAGAACTGAACCTCGAAAGAAATCTGCTCGGAAACGGAGAGGGGTCCAAGCTGCCACTTCAGAATGAAGAGAGAAAAAAGGCTTAACATTTGAAAGCCTAAAGGCTTAAACTAATACAAAAAGTCTAATCAGACTACCAATCCCTGATGTTAATGAAGGTGTCACACGTTGCACAAAGAAAGTTGTGCCTGGCAATCTTCCATTTTTCGGGTGCCTACACCAGTGACATTTCATCTCACATTCAAAGAGCGCAGAGGCCCCTTAATGAAATGCATAATTAACATATTCTAATTGTGCTGAGCACAGTGATGGTTTTGACAGAGCTCACTTTCCATGTCTAATTCAATGCTAATTTAATCTGTTCTTTTCCCGCCAACATGACCTTTCCTGATTGAGTTTCACCGCAAAAATTTTTTTTTGATGGATTGATTTATCAACCCCTTGGAATGCAACTAAAGTGCCAGTTTTAGGCAGACAGGAGAATGGCGGGGGGGTTACCAGCGATGAAACGGGGACGACTGTGGAGGAAAACAATCTTGATATTTCGGAGTGAAATGAAGCCAGACGAGCTGTAAAGAGTCATGTCCTGTGATGCATTGTGGCGCCGAGGCAGTCCTGCGTGGAACGAGGCGCTTTGAATGCTGCAGGTCTAATGGCATCATTTCTCACTGGCGAGCAGAACATTGCTTAAGCTGCTCAGCTGGCGTTACCTTTTTACACGAGGATTAAGAGGAATCGAAAGGGGACTTTGTCACAGAAAGAGCAGAAGATACCAGCGCCATTCATGAATCTTCTTAATCTGAGTATACTAAAGGTTGATGCTGAGTAGGCAGCTAAGAGCATCTCTGCCCACTCAGCTGCTAAAATTTCCTTTCTTCTCTAATGGGGAAGAAGGAAATGATTTGCAATAGAGGAGGAGATGCTAACATAACAGGGAGATTGTTTAGCTTTGAGCTCTGGGTCACAAATTTTACAAAAATTGTTTCTTTTTCTCAAGCACCATAACAGTCCCAAAAAATTCCAAATATGCATTTACGTTCTTTCTTGCGACTCTGACGTGTGATTCCTCGTCTCAGAGTGAGGCAGAACATAGGCAGTGAAATTAGTGGAGGAAAAAAGGCTGACGATGAGGAGGAATGTGGAGCTGTCAGTCAGTCCGTCAGTCGGAAAGGGGATTATGCAGAGCTCAGTGCAGTAATTGAACACCGTCGGGCCCGCCCTCATTTACATCTCAGCCTTCTGCCGGCTTTGATTGGCAGCTGTACATGAAATGCCACATCAGTTGAAAGTATGTTGTGAGCTGGCACTAACAATCCTGTGGCTCCGGGGAGACCTGCCATATTGTAATTTGGTTATCAGGCATGAAGGAAATAATTCTAAGTGCCAGGAAATGTGAGGCAGAATAAATGCTTCATTGCTGCAAGTTGCCCTGGGTGACAGTTCTTATTTAATGTACAAGAGCGTCCTGTTGCCTGTAGATTTAGAGGGCAGAGGAAAAGGGGTTTTCAAAAAGAAAAAGCAAACCTCAGTGATTACAAAATACTGATTATTTGTGACAAAAATGGTAGTTTTTGCATTAAAACATTATGATTTCTTGTGCTTAAAGACTATTTTAGTACAGCGGATTTCCAGACAAAAACGCAGGAGCACAGAAGTAATGCAGATTTGCGCGCAGAGTTGCCTCATTTGCTTGACATGCGGGGAAAATGGGTCCTGAGCGCAGCTACTTCTCTTAAGTGGCTCCAACCCTTATTTGTTTTGATGCACTGTTTTTGCACGGGGAGTCTTCTCTCTTGAGACGGAGCTGTCATGTTGTAAGAGGAAGCCCCCGATGCTGGCAGCAGCCCCCGGGCAAAATGAAAACAAGTAAGTGGCATAGATAAATCATGCCAGCCAACGTCTTGTTGATGAATCAGATGAGACCAGAGCATCTCAGGAATGCTGGGCTTAATGGAGGTCCCGTGGCAGCTGTGGGTGGGTTTATAATGACTGCTGAGTGCTTCCTCTGTCGCCGTGCAATTATAGCACAAGCAGATAGATAGATAGATAGATAGATAGATAGATAGATAGATAGATAGATAGATAGATAGATAGATAGATAGATAGATAGATAGATAGATAGATAGATAGATAGATAGATAGATAGATAGATAGATAGATAGATAGAGGGATGGATAGGTAGCTCAGCTGGAAGAGTCAGGTGCAAAATATAAGCAAATGGCCATATTATCACACTTCCACCACCTTGCCTCAGAGCTGCTATTGGTGCTGCGAAGGGGGATTTTGCTTTTGTAAAAGTTGAAGGTTGTTCTTTTGAAGGTGTTTTGTCATTTATTGAATGCACTGCCTTGGTTACATTTACAGCTTCCATCTCACCCAGGTTTACCTCAGCTGGGCTTGAACCAGCCTGCAGCCTGAGGTCCATAATCAAGAGACCACTAATCTCCAACAGCTTTGTCTGTATGTTTGAATCAGTGAATTGTCTTCAGTTAAACAGCTTTTATTTTTGAAAATGGTCAGATTTTATAGTAGCAAGTCAAGGAATAAAATGTCATATTGATATAAAAATATCCAGCAGATGTTTTGTTTCCTTAAATTCCAGTATAGCAAAGACCATATTTACATTTTATTTGTGTGTCAATTACAGCAAACAGGTGACGAGAACTCCCAGGTTTTTTTTTTATATTGAGATAAACTTTGAAGAAAGAAGTTCAAATCTATCACACTGGATTATCAAAGACATTTGGGTTTGAACGTTTTTTTTTCTCCCTGAAGCAGCAGATTAAACTGCTGAAAAGATTCTTCTTTTTATGTCAAAAGAGCCCTGAGGTGTGGAACATAAAGCTTTTCCCCATTTTTTCTGCTGGGTACAATCTGACCATACTGGGACATTCCTGACACAGGCACAGTACAAATAAAAATGTTTTTCATATTTTGCATTCACTATTGTTTGGAAATCAGCTTTCTTTCATTTCTGAACTGTAACACTGCTTCTCTGAGATCATCACTGATGTTGTTCTTGCTTTGCATAATGTTTTACCTGAGTGCTGCAGCCTAGCCGAACAGAGACGCTCACATTCGTTCATGATCAGTTAATTATGTGCCCTTGATTAGTAATCAACCATTTACCAGGTGTCTTTATCTTTTAGCATTTCTCATCCAAAATTATGACCAATAAAGTTCATCTATCATAACCTGTAAATAAAGTTTTCTACAATGAGCTAAATATTACGCTAAAGTTCACATAAAAAGGCGCATAAAAAGCACTGCAACTATGCTACATATAGCCAACATGCTAACTATCGAAACTTTGTCACAAATGGGGAAAAAACGTTTACTATGTCCCATCTTGTATCAAAAATGGAAGCACTTCAATGCTACAGTTGCGGTGGTTGGTGAGTTCAGAGTCAGAAATAAAGAAAAAACTCCAGGTGTTAGTGTAACCTTGGTAGCTTTACAAAATTAGCATAACATTAGCAAATAAAAAAAGATGGTGAACAACAGAGCAGCCAAAGCAACAAAGAATATATTTCTATCCCAATTTATCAAACAAGATCTTTACTCTTGTCTTTATTTTTAAAAGTTATTCTTCTTTTTCTAGTAGGCTATGTTAAGGACTTGTTTTTGTAGTTTTTTTATGGAACAATGTCATGGCTTATGGGAACCGGAAGTTACGCCATAATGAAGACTCCCATTTTCTTCCAAGTTCTTCTTGTTTAGGTGTGAGAAAAATCACTTTCATTTACCTTCAAAAGACTTGGCAGCAAAAACCTCTGAGAGATTCCCTGGAGACAAGAATTGGCTTTGCAGAGAAAAGTTGGATGGTGCTAAAAGACCAGGTATTTAAAAAAAACATTAATTGATGGCAAGGATCCACTCAACACTAAAAAAATGAATACTGTGGTTCAGGGAGTGTCAATAATTCATGCTCATAATGGAATTGTTCTTGTGGAGATCAAATGTCATCTTTCAGGCATGCTGGAGATGTCAAATTCACAGGAGGTCCCCAACATACAGTAGCAACAGATTTAACTTTTGTTCTGAACAATACTTTTAAAATTGCCTTAAACTTCAATGAAGATGAAGACCATTTCACTTCTACACATCTTGACACTTCTGACTTTCAAAGGTTTTGTTAACATAAAGTTATTTTTTTTAAGAAGTTTTCTTAATTTTTTTTTGTTTTTATATTCTTGCACCCTCCTTAATTTCAAATGAAATAGAATGCTTTGGGTGCAGTAACAATCCTGACAGTGTGTACTAAAGCAGCTCTTTTGCCTTCTGATTAGCTTGTTTCTTAAATCTATACAAGCCTTCTAGGAAGTGCAAACAAAAATGATCGTCACCTCCTGTTTCCGAAATGAACCAAACATACACGCTAAGTTCTAAGAGGGCAGGAAAGCACTAATAATACAAAACATGAAGGAACAACATAAGAATTTGGATCAATGGGGTAACTGGGTAACTAGCTTAAGCATTCTGTCAAAAATGTAATACATATATTTTAAAGTGACCTTATCAATGTAATAAAAACTGCTAGTGTCTTCAAGATGGCTGACGGAAGTTTTGGTGACTTCACATAAAATCAGTCTAGGACTAAGTGCTTTGTTAAAAGATGAAGTCACTTTTTTTAAGGCAGATGCATGGACTGAGTCAACTGTCATCGCAGTATTGTCAGCTTGGGAACTTTCTTGATAAATTCAGTGACTTTTCAAACCCATTTTGCAACATTTTTCTCAAAAGCGACTAGCAACAAATCTAGTGAGTTTTTTTTGGTGTCGCTGGTGTTTGAGTCTCAAATTTGAAAGTATGTTGGCCATTTCTGTTCTCACCAAACAGGATGCTGTTGTCAGACTCCACCTACTCTAAAGCAGGCGAGAGCAGTCACTGCGACAGTCACATCATCGAGCAAAAAAGCAGGAGATCCACACACCCTGTCACATTAAAAGTGCAAATAAATCAAATGACATTGCATTAGTTTTACATGGTAGATTTTTAAAAAGTGTTCATGTTCTCTTCTTCAGATTTCACCAACACAATGGAAGCTATGGGCCAGTTATCACATAAATGTTTATGCTTTGCCGCTGTGACTTCTGGCAAAGCTATACGCAAACTTAAAAAAAAAAAGATAACACTGCCAATGTATTAAGTTCATTTTGCCTGTCTCAGGCGGGTCAAGGATGTTACTATGAACACGCTAATGGGACTCATATGTAGCGGTGTCTGAACGTGTTTTTGTTCTTTTATGTGTTACAAGCACGGTTGGGAGTTAGCATAGTCACAGTAACATTTGTTTTATCGGTATCAGTCGTTCTTTTGTTACTGTCAAGGTTGGGAGTTACATGTGAATATGCTAACGCAGCTAACATGTAGCGTGCTACAAACAAGTTCTAGTCTAACTGACTGACAGGCTTTTCTCTTACATTTTTGTCCCGCTTAATGGGCCATGTAGTTCAGTCAGTGTGCTTTATATGAATATGTTTGTAAACTGACCATTCATTAATGACAGTGTAGAAAATACTATAATATGTGAATTAGGTGATGGCAGAATGTAGCAGTTAGGTCAGTGAATAGGAATCTTCTTACTGCGATGTTTCAGCATAGCTACTGTCTGATAGGGTCTTCTGAGTCGCATTGGACGGCTGCTGCTCATCCCCCAAATGTTCCTTTCAAACTTGGCACCATTCAAAAGGGCAACAAACAGGCTTCATTTGGGCCTAATTCTTAAAGAGCAATGTTGCAAGAAACAAAACAATTCTATTTAAAACACAAATGTTCTTTTTTGTGCTAACTTTGGACAGATATTTGTTGCTACAGAGCTAATTATTCACAAACAAATGGGGTGAAGAGAAAGTGCCCTCTGCTGTCATCTCTCATGTGAACAGAGTGACTGAGAGCCGTGGTGGCTGACATCTCCCCGGCGGAGTGCAGATCATTTGTCCGCAGCAGCGGGGGCTGCTCGGTTCCAAATGCCTCGGTGTGTGGTGCCCAGACAATGGGCTCAATGCTGGGCTATTATCCCCTGTGTCAGCAGGGATCGGCCTCCAGTTTGAAGACGTCCACTCGTCTGCATCCATGCCACTTTGAGGAGCATCATTAGGTGGGCCTGTCAATTTTCAAACCTAATGTTGTCTGGATGCTATATATACCGTGCATCATTCCTCCTCATATTTGCCTTCGCACTGCAGCTGCGTGCAGGACCGAGGAGATGGTCTGCCTGGTGCCAAATGATCTCTGCCATTTGTTGTTAATAAAAATGGATGCCATTGCTCCCGTATGTCTACAGCACAACAATTCCATCTTATTAGACACCAGTGTGCGTTCGCTTCTTTCGACTTCTGTCACTCTTTCAGCAATCTTCTCAGGTTTTTTTTTTCTTCTAAAAGCGCTCTTTGGGACTGACAGTTGACAGGGGGGGGTTGTTCTGTTGGGAGACTCCACATCAGACTGACTACCATTCGTGTGTTGATCATCTGCCGATGGGATTGACACCTGTAAGGTGGCTGATTGTACCGTGGAGTACACATCGCACTAGACTTCTGCCACACCGGATCAGACGGGCTCCAGAAGGACCAAGACATGCCTGGACCATCATTAGTCCGTGTGAGATTGCACACCAGAGGCAGCAATCCCAGCTCATGGCCAAATTGGCTGGATGTCAATCTGTCTATGTCTTGTGAGGAGTTGAGAAGCCTAATGATGCATGTTTAGGTGTATATTGTTTGCTCTTTCAGTGTTTGGACACATTGCATGCATATTTATGAAGGTAAATAGAACATTATTTATTATTGTTGTTTCACAATCCTAAAGACTATTCGAATATTTTTTACAAATGTCTTTATATGGAAAGAAAAATATGAACAAAAAGAGAAACAAATCATTTTTACTCTTTATACATTTTGAAATCCTTAATTATAAAATACATAATAATACATACATAATAATTTGTCTTTTTATTAGAAACACTATATATGTGTTTGATTATATTTTATTCATTTTTTTTCTCATTGGCAGTTTTTTTTTTGCTATTTACTTTGTCTTCATTTTGATAACATAATTTGCTTACTTCTGTTCAGGGGGCTATTTAATGTATTCATAAACAAATATGATTATATGCTAAATAATGCATTAAGACATCCTAAATTCCTCCTTAGTCCTCTGTGGGGTCATGAAGGTTACTGGAGCCTATCCTAGCTGTTTAAGGGCAACGGTGGGGTTACACAGTCAATTACATACATAAACACACAGACAGTTTTGAACCAACAATTAACCTATGCTGCATGCTGTTGGGCTTTGGGAAGAAACCGGAGTACCTGGAAAAACCCCTGTACGCACAAGGAGAACATACAAGCTCCACACAGAAAGGACCCAGCTGGGATTCGAACCAGAGCCTTCTCACTGTGAGGTAAGAGTGCTAACCACTACACAGCCTTTTGTTAAAATGTTCAGATTTTCTTATAATACGTAAACTATGTGCCATGTGTGTTATAGGAATTAAGAAATGCATAGAAAAAACCCAAATAATGAGATTTAAATTTGTCATAAAATCAGTCTATTAATAATATAAATATTTATAAATGATTAAAACATTGAGAGTAGAACAAGTACTAAAGAAAAAAGAAGTAAATGTGATTAAGATTATGCACAAAATTCTAAATAATTTCAATTTTGCAATTCTGATCAATGAGTTGATGAGCTTCCAGGATATGAATCAGAATTTGAGGCTGTGGTCTTATTTGCAGAGATTCATACATGTCTCGCACTCCCTCTTTATACAGTCCAACTCCGATAGTCTTTTGAGGTGTTATAAAAGTGTTCCATATGGTCTTTTAATTATAACGGTCCAATTCTTAACCAAAATCAAAAAACCTATGGAGCAAGCCTGCCCTTACTTCCCGTCATCCATTTGTTTACCTTTCTCTTGATTACAGCCCTTCACAACCTTGACCAAACATTACCAGTGTAACAAAAATGGGGAGCTATATTGAAACTATCCAGCCATACAGTTTTGAGTCCGATTCCAGCTCAGATGAAGAACGTCCAGTGTATTTTCTACTACTCACCTACAAGCGCTTTCAAACAGCATTTTATTTATCTGCTGCTGATTCATAACGATTTGAATAAAGAAAATTCAGCAATGCTATTTTAGCTTAATTTTCTGTATATAAGTCTTTAATCATCAGAAAAAAGCTACATGAACATGTTAAAAACACCAAAATCACCATTTTTATCGAAGTGGGTCTTCAAATCTTTGGCATTGCCACAAAAACTTACCTGGATTTAATGTGAAGATGTGATGTTGTGGAGCACTCAAAGTGCCCCCAAAGAATTGGACTGTAAACCATCATTAGCAAACACAGAAGTGTTAAATCCTTGAAACATTACATCCAGCTGATGTGCCGCAATACCCTTCTTATCCTTAGTGATTACCAAAACATCAAAAAACTGCAGATAATTTGCCTGATGCTGTGAAATCCAATTAACCCCTTTCCCATGCATTTTCTTTCCAAATAATTACATTATAGAGTACATGAAATAGTTGGATTTTAATCTAAATGCTGCTCGAGAGTAAAAAATTGACATTTTTAATGTTAACTTTGATTCATCTGCAGGGATTTTTCTTCCCAACAGACTTGGTAAAGCAGTCTATTTTTTTTCCCATTGTTTTATTTTATGGACATAAAAAAATGGCAAGACTTTTGATGCAGTCAGGGCAAGACAGAATTTCATATTTAAGTTTGACATCTTTGACAATTGGGGGAGAAAGGCAACCTTCACAACTTTCAAGCGCACATAAAACTTAGATCAGTTGCAGTTTTGCAAGTGATCTGAGTGCAAAGGGAAGTCACCACGCTCAAGTGCATCAACATTTCAAAGTCTTCATGGAGCCCTTGACTTTTGTGGCAGATCACAGAGGACTGGATTGGCAAGGCTCATTTACATTGTTCAGAAATCGGAGACTGGTCTGTCTTGAAAAGGAAAATACCCTTCGTATGGCTTAAAGTTAACCTTTTGTCTCCTTTATGTGCAAAAAAAGGGGAAAAAACAACAGCAAAATAAAAAGAGGTGATTTTATTTTGTCGCCTGGAGGAAAACCCATTTAAACTTCACAGGGTTTTACTTATTGTCTTCACAATAAAATGAAAAATAAAAGAATTATACAAAACAAGGAAATTAATTGTGCTTATACTAATTTATGAGCGCTGATAAAATGATAAATGATTTTAAAAATTACAATCGTCCAAAGCAATCGTTAAAAAAGTTCAAATATAGCACTTCATAAATCCAGAGAACAAGCGACTTAATATTTACAATACATTAATGTCGCTAAAACTGTGCAAGTGACTCTTTTTAGGGAGCCCGATCTGTGGTCCTGTCAGTTGATTAGTCGTCTTGATTACCATTTCTAAGAGGCCCCAGTACTCTATTATTTGTGCTCCCATTTAGCCGTGATTTTGCAGAGGGCACACTGTGATTAAACTTGTCATAGGGCTTGATTGACGGGGTCAACTCCCCACAATCCCCTCTGCTGCAACAAGAAAAATAACAAGTAAAATAGACACGCAATGCGTCAGCTTCCCTTTTCCTTTTCCTCTCCCCGAGCTCAGCAAACTCCTTCTCTCCGACTCTCCTTCCTCGTGCTCACTCCTCTCAGACTCGGCCGGGAATGTTTGCATTTTAGGGGCAGATTCTGCCTGTCAGCCCGGACCGAACAGCTCGTATAGTTCAGAGATGTGATGGGTCTGAACCCACCCAAAAAAAGAAAAAGTGATAGAACAAAGAGGAAAAGAGCACCCTTTATTGGACAGATTTAATTACACTGAATAGAGATTAAGGCTGGCAATCCACTGAAGTGTGAAATTAACCCTTGATTACTGATGAAGCTTCCAACAGGGGCTGAAAACAACTGACCACTTGCAAGCAGTGATGGATTCACGTATAGCTTTTGTGCTTTTGAATATGTAGAAATTCATCAACAACCAGCCTGAAAAAGCTAACAAAGGCAGACTTGACATGATCTGAAATCTAGCAACTTGCTTGCATCAGAAATTACTAATCTTTCCGTTCGACTGGCCTTTCCCCGAGGAGCAAAGCAATGCTAACCTAAAAAAGAAAAGACGAAAAGAAAAACAATTAAGAACCCAGGAATAAGTTCATCCAGTCTACTTCTTTCTCAATGATGCTGTGGACTTCTTCAGATAAAATCAAAAATTCAAAGCGAAAAGTGGACAAATGTGAATTTGGATGTCAAAAGGGAAGGGTTCTGTTCCGTTTGCAGAATAGATTTACCTCCATCTGTGTTAATTCCATCTACCAGCTTTATATTTTAGATTTAAGCAAGAAAATGTATTTATTGCTTTATGTGGTTTTGCCAAAACAGTGAGATTGATTCATAAATCTACTCATTATACACAAGAAAAACCTCCATGTTCTTGATGGTTCATTGACTTTAAGCAAAACAGAAGGCCTTCGTGTGTTTTAATGCATTACAGAAGCAAACAAAACCTTTCATCCTTTCTGAGTTTTTAGGAACAAGATATCTGTAGCTGCCATGTTCCTATAAATGTTGTTGGTTTTTGTACATGACTTTAAAACAGAAACCCTTTCCTACAATGTCTCGTTTTAATTTGTCATATCGTTAAAATTCCGTCCCAACAACGTAGGACATTTAATAAACCCATTCATCTGCCTGCTGTGCTGTTTAACTGGAGTGAACTCCTTACCTCTTGGATTGATCATACTTTGAGAAAATTTACACCAAGCAGCAGTGGATGCAGTTTATTTTTTTCAATGAAACCAGTGTGTTAGTTTGTTTTACATCTGAATTGTGAGCAAAACTGTGTTTGTAAAAAGGTTAACAAAGAAGCTGCATTTGTTCTTGTAGCATTTCTCTGATGATAGAGGACATATATAAAGAAAATTAAGCTTAAAATTACATTTCTGAGTATTTCTTTAAGGCGTGTGTAAATGATATTTTTCTATGATTTTTTGAATACACACTGCAGATGACAGAAAAATTGTCAAGTCACTAACCATTTTTAGAATATATATAAAATGTTATCTAACAAACCTCCTAGAGATAACAGTATTGTTTTCTAAAATAAAAACCTTCAAATACACTGTTCCACATTAATACACACAACAGAGTTCCACAACACTTGATCAATTCTAAAGAACTGAAAATGGTCATTTATTATATTTGCTGCATTAGAAGGTCATATTTACTGAAATCAAATCCAATCCAATCAAAAACATCTTAATAGGTTAAGTTACGCTTGAAAATAGGACCTCTTATTTTGGAGCAGCTTCCCAATTCTTGCATCCATTGAACGTGTGAGTTTTTGGAGAGTTTCTGCTTGAATTTCTTTGCAGGACAGAGCTGCTGTTTGGATGTGAACTCCCTCCACCCTCAGAGATGTTTTACTTTGGGATGCTCCAAAAGTTCTCAATAGGGTTGAGGTCAGGGGAGGATGGCGGCCACACAATCAAATACGACGAAAAAATTCCATTGGAAAAAGATTGTGTTCGTAACGGACCACCAGCTCCCATTCTGATGCAAATACGTCTTTGTTTTCCTCGTTCGAGCTGGTATCTGACTCAAAACTGTAGTTCCACCCTTGTTGCACCGCTAACTTTACGTTGGAGCCGTGAGGGGCAGTAAACTAGTGGAAGAGAGTGTAAGCAAAGGTATGACGGGAAGTGAGGGGGGTTTACTCTGAGCCAATAGTCCCTCCTACATCTCAGGCAAATTCCCAATGAACTCCTGCCGCTCTGCAAAAACTACTGTATGTAAAAAATAAAATGAAAATGACACAGAATTTGCATTCTGGTTAAAAACAGATTAGTCATATTGAAGAGACCACTAGGAATGTTTTTAAAATCAATCAAAAGATGATTGGAGTGAGACTTTATACTTTTACAAACCAAAAAACTCATAACCCATGCAGGTCAAAAAAGACTCATAACTCACCCAAATGGTTCAATCTCCCTGGTCGTCAGTCAGCTTTTCATTTCAGAAGAGCTTTATCTCGTGTTTAAGCTCACACAAACTCCAGACAAAGCTAGTTGTTCGCATAATTAGCAGTAATTAATGAACACAGAAAAAAAAGACTCGTTTGTATTTTAAATGATCTTAAATGATCCCATTAACAGTTGTCATAGGCCTGTGCAGTAAACAGCGTGAGTTTAATTAGATTTTAGTCATATTATACAGGGTTTCATGATGCCACTTCTGCAGTCTTCCAGGGTTTTTTTCTGTTTTAATTGTCAGCAAGATGGGCCTAACAGATGTTTCACCGGGCCTGTGAGCTGGGATCGTATGCAGTGGGCAGCGCTCCTCGCGCTTCCTTACAGAAATGTGCATCATCGGGCAGTTAGGCCGAAGCTCCACCTTCTCCTGATTCCTAAGTGTGCGTGCGTGACAGCCTGCATACAATAAAATATGTACCCTGTCTTGTACGTTTCGTTCCTGGTGCTGAACAGACAAGGAAGGAGGACAGAGAAGAGAAATAAAGTGCCATAATGAATCTAAAAGGCATAATTCATTCTGATCAAATGCACTCAGGGATGAGTCATGCTCCGGTGAACTCCTCTGACCACGGATGGCTCCTCAGCAGAGGAGTCGGAATTGACGAGCACACATAAATTCTAATTATTCCATGCGATCTTGCAAATGGCTCGCAATGGAGGCTTGTGACGGTTTTTCTCCACATCCCAGTCTGAAAATGTCCCCTCAGACTTTTTGTTTTCCTTTTTTCTTCATGTGGAGTTGTGGCTGTAAAGCTGGGACAGGAGCTGTGAAGCAGAAGGACTGAAAGCAGTGGTGTGTGTTCATAAAAAAAAAAAAAAAAAACAGTGTTGCAAAGGAAGAGAAAAAGGTACGATGATCAATTAATCCCGGCAGTAATTGGATGAAAGTGTGTATGTAAAGCGGTAATGCTGTAATGAAAGTCATCCATTGTGCACATTCTCTCTCTGGCCGGTGAACCATCCCCCTCATCATCCTTTGGATCTCAGGTGCTTAGCCATGCAAATCTGTCTGACAGCCCAGTACATCTCTGTCTGCCTAATTGGACAGTATAGAGTTGTTTATGGATATTGCAGACATTTAGGACTCGGTTGGGGGCTGCTCAGAAATCATTAGCAAACGGCCCCTGAAACTGGACTGTCAGCCTCATTTCACCAACGTCAAAGCTGTGCAATATAAAAAAACATTAAAAAAAAAGAAATGTTTATCTCTGTCAACAACAGGGATAGCCTCATTTTAAGTGGAACACTGTACTCACTGCACACTCAAACATGCGAGGATCTGGATTCTGCCAGCCTGTTATATCACTTAGACCACACTAGCTGTGGATGTGTGAGCAAGTTACTGCCTGTGTTAATTAGAACAACACTCCATCTGGGTACCTGCAGCCCTCATAGGTATACGTACCATAGAACGTGTAAAAAGAATTTAGGCTTCTTTCATCAACATGGATTTACTAGAAACATCTCGTCTTTGGGAGAAGTTGACTTCAAATCTTTATGTTTCTGGAGATTTTGCTGTTCCCCCAAGTGGGTTTCCTGTTCCATTTGTCAAACAGACTTTTTTTTATGGAGCTACAGAATTAGTTTGATGTTTTATGATGTGGACCAAAAATGTAAACCTTGATCTTGTCTTAGGGGTGATTTTTTTTTTTTTTTACAGGTCCGCCTGTGGTGCGTAGACACAAAAAAATAGAACGTTCATTAATCAATTGGAAAGCATCACAAGTCCCTCTGCATCCCAAGCTTTACCCAAGCTCTATTACCAGTCCGTCACATGTCAGTTTTGGGGCAAAAAGCTAGAGAAACAGCGCGGGTCTCAAAATAATAATAACCTCTGTTGTCCTTTCAAAATAAAACTTTTTAATATTTATTTTATATCTAAGGTGACATGCCGATGTGATAACGTATGTTAACACAGCACTGATGTCCATTTTCACCATAGACGGTAAAAGTTGAATTTTGGCAGTACAAAAACACAACATCATTTATGACAAACATGCATTACAAGAACTCAGTAAGGAAGGAGAGCTTGAGCCCTGATTGGATACGTTTTGGATTAGCAAAGAGATCGGGACGAGCTAATCGACACGTGGGTTGCTGGACATACCACTCCTCCTGGAGCCCGGGGGGACGGGGGATGCACCGCAGATAAACCAGTGGAATTTCGGGGTTAGGACCCACTGGGATTATCCATGGGATGGGAAAGCTGATAAATAAATTACACCGCTTGTTTTGTTTTTAAATAATTGTATACACTCCTGAGAGAAAACCAAACTCAGAAGCTGACCAAACTGTGGGGTAAAAAGTGTGCAGTTACAAGGCTTTTTCATGTAGGGGCAGTATTTTGGCCATGAGGGAAAAAGGCATGAAGAAGAAAACTGGTTAATCCTGCTAAAAACTCCGTTTATCATTATTAAAGGTTATTGTCATGCATTACATATGTCGTGGTTCAAATTTCATAGTCTTCTTCTTTTCTCCCTTTACAGCGCATTACCTTCTGCGTCCTGATTGGCTGTTGACTTTATCAACCAATTTCTTTGTGCCGTATCGCCTATACAGAATCCATTTTGTTGCCAAAGCGACATAAATCCTTGATCGCCAGCAGATGTTTGCCTTCTTTCTGTACCTTTGAGAGAGTTTAACCAAGAGAGAAAAAAAGTGAAAAAGTTCATGTATAAGTGAGAAAATTGTATGATGTGTACTGAGGGGTTTTACAGCCTTAAAACATTTAGAGTAATTGGTAAAAATGACTTTGCTGATTTCACTCATTGGGGGTTATTTTTAGAACATAACTTCCACTATATTATACTTTTAGTACTAGCTAGCGCCTCCTCGCCACTCTGTGAAAACCAATTAGACATTTTCTGGCTCTTTTATGACTTTCACACTAAATTTAGACACGATTAGCGTCATCTTACTGTTTGTTATATAATTTAAATGCAGGTAAAAGAGATTTTAAAAAGTTTAAATAGCTTTGTGTAGCTATAGGGATTAGCATAGATATACTTGGTGAAAATCAAGTCACTTCTGTTCCACATCTCCTGTGCTTTTTCCTAACATGCAGCAATAGCACATCAGCCACAAGAAAGTTAAATTGTACAAACAAAATGCTGAACTGTGGTCACAAAATGGATAAATCTTTGACACCTTAGTGCAATCAGTAGAATCAAACACAGCTGGACTCAGATGAAGGTGAAGAACCATCTCAAAGATGGTCAGAAGAAATGGACAGCACCTGACTTAAATATATGAGTGTCACAGCAAAGGCTCTGAATACTTAGGACCATGTGGTATTTCAGTTTCTTTTTTCATAAATCTGCAAGAAAAATTCTCTGTTTTTTGTCATTATGAGGTGCTGTCTGTACATTAATGAGGAAAAAAATGAACTTAAACGATTTTTAGCAAAAAGCTGCAATATAACAAAGAGTGAAAAATGTAAGAGGGTCTGAATACTTTCTGTAGCCACTGTATTTGGCTCATGAATGTTCACTTTGAAGACTCTGCGACTTGCATGACTGAACATGGAGAGGCCGGGGAACAGGTCAGAGAGACTTCAGACACAAGCTTTTAGACAAGGCTATGCCAGACTGCGCAGGGGTGATGTGCTTATTGCACTGACTTGACCTTACATACAGCGAACAAAAGAGGAGCTGAGAGCTCTGCCCTGTAAAATGCTGCAGAATCTGCTATGCTCATTGGTCAGAGTTATATATTAAGGTTCATTAACACAGAAGCCATTTTAAAGACAAAACGTCAGCCGGTGGTAATAGCGATGTCATCAAGCGGTTTGCCTTTTATGCCGCGGGACGATTTCATCAAAGCACTTATTTCTGTCGGGATGCAAATGTATCAGGCGATTGATCAGTGACCACAGAGAAAGGCTTCACATCAAAACCGGTGAACTCAGAAGGTGATGCTGAGGCTGACTTGTTCTTTTTTCTCCGTAATCTTTTTCTTTTCTATCCTCCTCTCTTTAGACCATCCTATCTTTATAGCCAAACTAATCAATGGCAAACCAGTGTCTATTGTCTGTTCCGTGCTCAGGCCACTGCCCTCTTCCTGCACCTCCCCATTACAGAAATGTTTCTTCCCATCAGTGCCTTTACTTATCACTTCCCGGGTGACATTGAACTTCCTATGCCCCGGCTGCCGAGACACATCTCTGAACTCACACAATTACTCTTCATCCCCGCTAACAATTTAGTAATGAAGTATTGATTTCCAGATTCCTCTCTTATGGATGATATTAGATTTTGTTTGATAAACTGTGCCTGGGCCTCTAATCTGCACTGTCCCTTTTCCCACCGTCTGTAAAACAAAGTGCCACTGGAGAGATAATGACCAGGGAACATCGATGAACTCATTTCATCAATTTGTAACACTTGACAATGAAAAAGGGCAGGCATTTTTCAAGCAGCAATGTCAAAGTTTATTGCTCTGGGTGTGCTCTCATTGGAAGTCCGACATCTTGAGCAGCATTCAGTTCTAATTTATGGGCCCCAATGTGCCAGTTACTTTTAAAGGAAATGTTTGGATTCTGGGGGGATGTTAGTGTTGCACCTGGGTTGTCTGATTCTCAGGGCCACCGGGGATACATGCGTCATGCACGAAAATACAAAAACAGCAGAGGAGTCCTGCACTTGCAGTGCAGGAAGCCGCCGCGCGGCGCACAAATCATGGTGAGATGTTGCGTGCGTGTCACGCGAGGACGGATTCAAGGCCCACATAAATGCTGGAATTTTAATGCTCCTGCTTAAGCTATTTTCTCTCTATTTAATGCTCCGTTGCAGAAACAACAACAAATACGCTGAAAGGGACGTTGAGAGCATGTGTGGTACATCGAGTCTCTCGGATGAATTTGAACTGCAACTCTCTGGTGAGTTTTGGTCTTTACTAACTGTAAATCTATAGGTTAAGGTCAGGGTTGCTTTTCAATAAATTCTCTTAAAACCAACAGGCTTAAACAGGTCTGAACTAAGTCGTCATGGAAACGTTAAGCCGTTTCTCCTTCTTAAATAAAAGCCGCTCCTGCACAGTTGAGGGCAGAAAACTGTGAACTGCCACTTGTGTAAATCCAAAAGCTCAACTCCCTTTCAGTCAAATATCTGAAAGGGAGGGGAAATGAAATGAAAAATGAAATTATGCCTTGAAGAGAATGAAACACGGTTTCTGAAGTGACCTCTGACACGACAATCAGCTTTGAACTTACCAACATCTGAAAACGGCGTTTAAGAAGCTCAACAAAAACACTCACACTAACAGGCAGGCTGCAAAAACTGAACCAGTTTTTAAGGACAGTGGTTCGGACATATGTGTTTGTTTCTGTCTTGCAAAAAAATGTAACATAGGAAAAAAATAGCCAAAGCAAAATCGTTTTTTAAGAGAATGTACCCAAGGTTTTCTCAACAGAATATTGTTAGGAAATCACGAAACAAAGAGGAAACCATTTACACTGTTTCCACATTAAAAAAAATGATGGAATAGCTCAAAAAAGGACTAAAATTGTCATCTTTTATCTTGTTTTGTGGCCAAATGTGTTTTTTTTTGTCAGTAAAGTTGCGTCCTTCCAGAATGTTGCAGATGAGGATTTTTTAACCTGTAAACATAACACGTTATCTGAAGCCGGTGAAGGTTCTCAGTCATCCGGGTGGCGTGGTCCTGAGGTTGAGTCATTGTAACCTCACTTAAAAATGTCTTCCTTTGAAACGTTTCGCTGCTCATCCAAGTGGCTTCATCAGTCTCCATCAGTCATCCTAAGATATTTTGTTGTTCTCTCTTTGGTTGATTGATTTCCTCTTACGTTCAAACACAAAATAAAATAGTCATATAAACAGAAATATAAAGTGCTTGTAAAAGGAGCAGGTAGAAGAGATCTTTTTTTTCCCTACTCTCAGTTGTACCATAGTGTGTGCAACAATTTTACACATTAATAATTGAATAAAATTGGGACTCAACTGCAAATAGCTTTATTTTGAAAAACATCATAATTCTTTGCCCTTTGCAGGTTTTACCAAACACCTTAAGGATCATCGGACACTTGTGTCTTGTGGTGCAGTTGCAGATTGTAGCCTAATTTCCTAAAGTCAGCGTGGTCACATCAGAAACTTACCTGTCTGGTTTTTAAGGTGGTCAAGATAGAATCTTGACTGTACATGAGAACTGGACTGAGCGACACACCCCTCCAGGACGTAGCTGCTGGTTCCAAAAAGAAAAAGAGAAAGTAAAAACCTGGAACAAGATTTGCAAGATTTGCTTTGACATTTCACACCAAGCCTCTTCCAACTTGATTGTATGGATATTGGGTGGCAACAGTCCAGTGTGAACACCAATGCCAGTACATCAAATGCCCGGTGTATGTAGCATTAGCATCCAGTGGCAGGGAGTGTGTTCACATCTTAAATGTATACTGCAGCATTAAATACCTTTTGTTTTTACAGCAAATATGACACCTCTGTGTTTTTTGTATTTTTAAAAAAGGTAGATATACTTTTCTAAACTTTTGAAGAATTGGCAATGAAGCTGCACAGCCTCCCAGAGCCCCTGGTGTGGCTGCAGAGCAGTCTTATCAGATTTGGATCAGTATGTTGCCATTGGCTGTGAGTTGACTTTATGAAACAGATTAATCCTGGTTGAGTTTGTTAGGCTTGCTCAGGACAGGTTTCCTCACAATAAGCCCTGTTTTCCGAGCCACCTTTATGAAACACTCCAACACCCCTCTGGTCATCCGTGACAACAGATCTGTCTTTGTTGTCCAATAAAGCTCCCAGTTGCTCCTCTTGTTTTCAGCTGATTTGCAGCCACTCGCCCTGGCGTTTTGGTTTTTGACAAAATGTCTCATTAGGAACGATCCTCCTTAAATATCTGCAGATTTTTCTGCGTTTTATTCAAACGCATGAGGATGCTGCATGTCTCTATCCTCAAATAGCCCGCAACGCTTCCTGTTCCTGTGAGCTTCAGTGCGAGACTATTTATCTGCGCAAAGTCAAATCATTCATTTCCCCTCATTCATCCTGTTAGAATGAGAGACCCTAGGAAGAACAGCCAATTTAAACTGAAAATCCCAGTTCAGCTCAGGGTAATCAGATTTTTCTGCTCCTCAGAAATCTACATATAGTGCTTATCAACTGGATTACTGGCAGGTAGGAAGAATAACCCAATTTGAGGTTACTTGTTTCTCTGTGTGTAGTATTCAATGTCACGTTGCATTAGAAAAAGGAGTGCTATTGCTTTGTAACTTCCCTGCTCCCCCTTTCACAGATCTGGCAGTGCATTTGCTGGCATGTTTTGTTTCTTTATGTAAATCTGCTGCAATCAGATAATGGCTTTAAGGGATTGATTTTGGAAGGAAAAAAATAAAAACATGATCTTTTCAAGCTCTTATTTCTCATCCATAGAAAACATCATCGTTTTTTTTTTTTAAATTGAAATTCTTGCCAAGAATGGTGGAAGATGATACAGTCACAGGATCTGAGTCATTTTCTGTGTGATGCCCCTCCAAATCTTCACATGGGGAACCTGACGTGCCTGGTTATTATGGTGTTTAAGCATTATTGACTGCTTTATGCAAATTTAAAGGAAAATACATTTTTTCAGGACATGCTAAGACCTTCGCAGTCCAGAAGACTTGGTTGGATTTGCAATACAGGAATAAAAAAGGTTTCCCTTTATGTGGCTTGACATGCTTTCACAATGCACTTTTGAGAGAGGATCTAAGCTGGATAACAGTATCAACAGCTGCTTTTCGGGGGAGCAATTTTGCCCTAAATAAACACTAAAAGTCCAGATGATCTTATTCCAAACTTTTCCTGCTCTGGAACCATCCTGGATGAATGAGACTTCACAGATTCTGACCAGAAAAGGAGAAACTAAATAAACCCCGACTACCTGCAAGAAAGCCCTGGTTCAAGTCCCAGCTAGGACCTTTCTGTGTGAAATTTTCATGTTCTCCCCACACATACATGGGCTTTCTCCAGGCACTTCCAACAGTTTCCTCCCACAGTCCAAAAACACACTTTATAGGTCAATTGGTTACTCTAAAGTGTGTGTGTGGGAGGGATTGTGCGCCCTGCAACACACTGACAATCTGTCCAGGTTGGACTCCATCTTAGCCCAACAGTAGCTGGGACAGTCCCCAGAGACCCCATGACCCCAAACGGGACATAGTGAGTTAAGAAAAAGTATGGCTGGACAGGGGTGTTATGCTTAAGTGCCACTTATCTGTGGTTAAAAATTAGTAACAACCACTAGATAGCACTGCAGGTGTGTGTATCAGTATTTACTACTGACAGCAACACTAAAGAAGAGACACTGCTCATTCTTACACCGGCCTCGGTAAAACTTCTCCTAACAATTGTTCATATAATGTTCAGATTTGTCTTTCTAGAAGAAATGTCTCTTCTTGTCCCTGTATTTTGCTAAATACATTTCGTTCAACTTTTACTCTGAAGTGACTTATAGTCCCAAAAATACGGTTTACTAGTTCATCACTAGTACTGACTATCATATCTTATCTCTCATGAGATATCTTCCAACCTTTTGTGGGATTCACGCTCCCCTAAGGTCCTATTCAGATACTCCTATTCCAGGGAATCTGTACCGGAACACAGTAGAGCAATAATGTACGCTTAGTCCACCTTTCGACTCATTCAGTACCTACATTTCCTAAAATAATTCAGACCTTGACGACTGTGTCACACAATACACCCTCTTTTGTTTTGAAAAAATCCATTCCATTCTTCAGTTTCAAACAGATGTCTCTGAAAGAGCTAAAAATCTTTTCTGGGAATGATAAATTTGTAATTTTTGAGTAAAAGACTTAGAAACAAGAAATCTCCTACTGACAAGGAAAAATAAACACGTGAACGCTGAAAGAAGAAATACCAAACTAAAGAGAAGGCAGCGTCTACACACAGAGGTCAGTCTCTGTTTAAGTAGGAGCTGTTCTCCCTTTGGAGGTAATTGTCAATTAAAGGATGACACGCCATTGTGGACGCTGGAAAAACTGCGCTCTTGTTCCCTGCACGGAAGACATTTCTTAATTTATAAAAACTGGGATGGCGCACCATTTCCGCAACCATCGAGTGAATGACTGTACAGAGGAAACGGCGTGGAAATTGTCACGGATTCGTGGAACCGTGTCGCTTTTTTACAGATGGAGTCTGTCGAACATCGTAGAAGGGAAACGATCATCTCTCCTAATGAAGCAAAGTGTCCTGGAGCTCCCAAGGTTAGAACAACAGACACACACTAACACACAGTCAAGCAGAGCTTTGGTAAATGCAGCGCGTTGAAGTGAGCACTGTGTCCCCTCATTTTCCCACAATCAGGGGACATTTTGATCTAAAGGAGCTGGACAGCAGAAGCTTTTCCCATTTAGGCAATAGAACGAGTTAACACAGAGATTCTGAAGGTGCCTTTTGACTGGCACAAACAATTTTTAAGGAGAAAATGAAAAAACCTGTTAAAGACTGTGTGTTCATTGTGGACATCTGGTCTTTTGGAGGATTAGTGAGCTCACAAGGGAAAAAAATATTCTGGCTTTGTCACAAAATGTGATTACTAGTTACACAGGTTACTGAAAATCAAAGTTTTTTTTTTATTTAGCATTAATCACATTTTTTGTATGTGTATACATAATTGTATATGTTTTAAATAAATAGCAACAACCACTTGTGGGCACTATTTGCTACTGACAATATCAGAAGAAGCAGAACAGCTCAGTCCTAAGCTACAAACACACCAGCATGTAAAGGGCATTCTTGAACGCCCAATGTAGCCCACGGTCACACCGGACTGTTGCTACCAGATACTAGGAGAAGAGTGTATTTGCAAGCCTGGAGGCCCAACAACATTCTCAGGGCAACGCTCTCAGGTCAATGCTCTAAGGACAAAGCTCTAAGCGCAACGCTCTAAGGGCAACACTCTCAGGACAACGCTCTCAGTACAAAGCTCTAAGGGCAACGCTCTCAGGGCAACGCTCTCAGGGAAACGTTCTCAGGACAACGCTCTCAGTACAAAGCTCTAAGGGCAACGCTCTCAGGGCAACGCGCTCAGGGAAACGTTCTCAGGGCAACGCTCTCAGGTCAATGCTCTAAGGACAAAGCTCTAAGCGCAACACTCTAAGGGCAACACTCTCAGGGCAACGCTCTCAGGGCAACGCTCTCAGGGAAACGTTCTCAGGGCAACGCTCTCAGTACAAAGCTCTAAGGGCAACGCTCTCAGGACAACGCTCTCAGGACAAAGCTCTAAGGGCAATGCTTTCAGGGCAACGCTCTCAGGACAAAGCTCTCAGGGAAACGTTCTCAGGGCAACGCTCTAAGGGCAACGCTCTCAGGACAAAGCTCTAAGGGCAACGCTCTCGGGGCAACGCTCTCAGCACAACGCTCTCAGCACAACGCTCTCAGGACAAAGCTCTAAGGGCAACGCTCTTAGGACAACGCTCTCAGGGAAACGTTCTCAGGGCAACGCTCTAAGGGCAAAGCTCTCAGGACAACGCTCTCAGGACAAAGCTATGAGGGCAACGCTCTCAGGGCAACGCTCTCAGGGCAACGCTCTCAGGACAACGCTCTCAGGGAAACGTTCTCAGGGCAACGCTCTAAGGGCAACCCTCTCAGGACAACGCTCTCAGGGAAACGTTCTCAGGGCAACGCTCTCAGGGCAAGGCTCTCAGGACAAAGCTCTAAGGGCAACGCTCTTAGGACAACGCTCTCAGGGAAACGTTCTCAGGGCAACGCTCTCAGGGCAACGCTCTCAGGACAAAGCTCTAAGGGCAACGCTCTTAGGACAACGCTCTCAGGACAAAGCTATGAGGGCAACCCTCTCAGGGCAACACTCTCAGGGCAACGCTCTCAGGACAACGCTCTCAGGGAAACGTTCTCAGGGCAGCGCTCTAAGGGCAATGCTCCCGGGGAAACGCTCTCAGGACAACGCTCTCAGGACAACGCTCTCAGGACAAAGCTCTAAGGGCAATGCTTTCAGGACAACGCGCTCAGGACATAGCTCCAAGGGCAAAGCTCTCAGGACTGTGGATTTTTGAGACAGTGCCGTCTATCTACAGGGTGAAGTTTGGTTTATTACTTTCTGCTGACTGTACGAGGCACGTTGCACATTTGAGTGGTAAGAGTATAAATAATGTATTGAAGCGCTGCAAAAACATAAACAACTAGGTAATTTATCACATGAATCTTAAAATATAAAAAGTAAATTACCAAGACATTTCTGGTTTTTACCAAAACAAAACGTCAATGTCTATCTGTAGCTTAGCTTAGCTTTTTTTCATATTAATGTTGTTTGTACAAATCTTAAATTCATTATGGTATGTTAGCAATACAACATTTAACATTTTAAAGCATATATACTTTTGGTATCTTCCCATCTTTTTGTTCTGCATTAATTTTGTCTCATTATAACCCAAATGTGGTTTATAACAAAACTGGGGAAAACGAAATGTTTACTGAACAAAACCAAATATGTATTGATACATTTCTTACTATTTTGTAGTGTAACATACAAACTGGATTTATTGCTATTGCTCAATAACATTACTTCTTATAATAATAATAATTAACTGTATTGTTCATAACTGAATGACTCTGTATACTGTAGGTCTACAATTGTACATTTGACTTGTGTATCTTATTCCAGATGGATATAAAAATTCAAAAGGGGAAGTCTCTTCCAGAGATTAAACGGTGTGTTGAATTCTGCAGCAGTCACCACAGCCCATTTTGTTCTACAAAATATTTCCATTGTATTTTATCGTAAAAAAAAAAAGACAAGCGGCACCCAACAGCAAGGAGATGCTGTCTCAAAAAAGTTAAAGTCCTGTGAGTGCTGTTGGTCTTCCAAGCCTGCAGATTCATGCTTGAAGCTGGGCAAAATAGACTTTTTCTTTCACAGCTCTATTCCAATAAATGAAAGACTCCAGCCGGGCACAAATTACAATAATGAGTGTGCAATTTGTACATAGAGCCCGAAAACAGTCGTAGAAACTTAAGTAGCTTTGTGCTGGGCTAGGTGGAGTTGCTCCAAAGCATGTTTTTTTTTTCACGCCTGCGACTTATACTCCATAGCATCATCAGTGCGAAAAATACAGTTATTGTTGAATTATTAAATAAAGACTTAACAAAAGAAAAGACCTTAGACACTGTCTAACCTGAACACGAACAGGGAAACAAACCAGAGGATCTGATAAGATAAAGCTGTATCCATATGCGCACGCTGAAGGTCATAATTTTGTCTTTACTACCCTTATATTCACACTAAAGCCCTTTTTGGACTTGGTTCCAATAGATGTAAAATTTTCACACTTTTACTGGTTTCTTTGTTTTTACAAATGTCATTATCGGGAGTGAATAAAAATCCTACAGTTCCTAATGCTGCTCACTTGGGGGCAGTAAAGAAGCTCTGACCAGAAAATAAAAGTATGAAGGAGAAAATCAGACTGTCCCTCTTGCCCTCAGATCATCATGAATTCATAAACGCCTCCCTTCTACCCCATGTTCACCCACCAGATATGTTTGTGATTCACTCTCCCTTTTTGCTTCCTTTCAGTTCACCTGTTTGTTCTGCACTCACTTCTGGTGAGCCTTCACAGCTGCTTAGTGAAGAGGACCATCCAAGGGAACGAATGCTGGTGCAACTCAGACCTGTTTGTATGAATGTCGCCCAATCTGATCTGATTTTCATTCAGGTGTTTAAAGAGGCAGGTTTTAAAAGCAGACATTGATTCTGCTGCAGACTTAATAAATGAGCACTCATCCACTTCACAGCATTTGTCTTAGTTCACTTGTCAATGAACTCTGGTGTGGTTCTGCACAGTGTGAGGGCAGATGGACTTTCTGCTGAAAAGAATTCTGAATCTAAAGGAGTAGAGGACAAATCAGGCATGTCTAAAGCTCGGCTCCACAGGCTAAATGTGACCTGTGGTCAATCTTAAACTGACCGAAAAGGCTTATTCAGAAAAATAATAACAAACATGATCAACAAGCACAGGAAAGTGAAATACATGAATCCAAAAAAAACTATTTCATATTTCACCAGAAGATGGCAGCAGTCACACACTCAACTGCTGAATACGGTATGCATGTGCAATAACGCGGTTAACAGAGCGGTGCTCATATGGATCCACGATTTAAAACTAAGACTGGATTTTGTGAGCAAAATGTTGATTTCTTTATGTGTTATTCTGGGAGGATTTTCGGGAGACTTTAGATATGTCTCAACGGCTGCTGATGTAACCTTCATCCTGAAAAAACAGCATTCAGTGCTTTTGGATTGTAATTAAACTGATCAATCACAACGTTTTACTCAGTAAATTCTGTATGACAATATGCAGCTTTTGAAAAAAAAGGGAGAGACAACATTTTTCCTTCGTTTTTATTGTCTGAAATGTTTTAACTTATAAACTGTTAGCTCAGATATCCCAGAAATGTAATTTATGTGCACAAAACACATCAACATTAAGATAAGCAAAACACTAAAGAATTCTAAAGTCTTTAATGTCTGCAGTATTACTCCAAGAACAAAAAGGTGCTGATATACAGATATAAGAAACAAACACTGTGTTTCTGCACTTGACATGGTCCGGGTGAATACTCGAATCTGATTGGCTGATGGGTGTTGATGCGTACCTAAAAAAGTAGTTTCAGTTACATAGCCCAAATGTTCTGTATCACTGTGCAGGCTTCTTTAAAACAAACATTTTGCCTCATCTTCTGAACAAAAACAAGGGGTGAAAGGTGAACTTTCTCTTTGAACTGATGCTTTAATGAACCTTTAATGACGATCAGCTATGGCGCTTTCTTTTGCTGCTGCAGTCAAGGTCAGTGACGCTTTGTTGTGTTACTGCAACAACGGGCCGCACCACCAATCAAATAGTCCGCTTTTGGTAAAAAAAGCGATCCTAAAAACAAGAATAAAGTACTAAAAATTGATTGATTATTTACTTCTTTTGTAAAATGACCATGCTACAAGCGGGATGGTGCCCGACGAAGTATGCATTTTCAAAAATGAATGCACGCTGCGGAAGCCCGAACCGCCAGACTCAAGCAGAAGACGGTTGATTCTGATGTGTAATTAATTTGCGTTAATAAATAGTGACACGTTCATTTTTTTTTGTTTTTAGTTGACGTTGACAGTCCGGATTCAAACTGAATCATCCTTTGAGCTGTGATTAGTCCAAAAATCTAACAGATGTAACTTTTCATGTTTAGTTTATGGAAATATAGCATTACAATAATAGCACAACTGACGTCAGAATTTGTGTCCAATCATATTTTTTTTAAACTTCTTGGAACTTCATTTTCTGACATATCTTTTATTTGACATGGCCTTCTATTTAAAAATTAATGAAAACTTAATTAATGTTACATTTAAAGAAATTGCTATTGTTACATGTCTAAAGTGTCCCTGCTCCACTCCATTCTGATACACCCGCTTGCACAAAAATAGATTCCTTTACATCTTTGTTGTCCTCATCTGAGCTGGTATCTGGCTCAAAACTCAACAACGGCATAGCACCGATATCGCTCGCAATTTTTGCCCCACCACTGATGTTAGCCTGGAGTTGGGAGGGGATGTAAACTAGCGGGACAGAGCATAAACAAAGGAATGATGGGTTGTCAATCAAAGGTTTTGAACGTTTGCCCTGAGACAACATACTTTCACTGAGGCATGTGATTGATCAGTTTAAAACTTGAATAACTGACACAAAAGAAAAAAATGTAATGAAAAAATGGCAATAGAAATCTATCTGATTTTGTTGGGTTTTTTTTTTTTTTTTGGAGCAGAGGTCACTTAGTCCAGTTCTCATATATACAGTCAATAACCTGCACTGATACCAGATGAAGATGGAGGAATTTCAAAGAAAGACACAGGAAGTGGAATGTGGTCTACATCACAGGGGATTTACCTTGGCTTGTGAGTCAGCATTAAAGACCCCTGATGAGGAATTCGGTTGATTAATTCAGTTGATGTTTTGTTGCTGTTCTTTTTAAATAAAGTTATGTTACGTTAAGCTCTTTTTAGTCTTCTTCTATTTCGCACAGATTAGAATTTTCTCTCTACTTTTGTTCTTAGACTAAATTTAGTTTCGTCTAAAAATAGATTTAAAAATGTCTCTTTTTCCTTGGTTTAGTTACAGCGCTGCTCTGCTAAATTCCACTGCATAGGTGACTTTGAAAAAGGCTTTGCTGTATTGTTATTTCGTTAAAAAACTGTGAAGCAGTGTAAAAAAAAAAGCATTTGCTTCGGGGTGCCATGTCCCACCAATCACTCCCTCCTTCTAAAGGGGGCTGCAATGGCACCTGAGGGGGAATCTCATGGCCGTCATCCCAGAAAGCCTGCCACACTGATGCTTGCTTACCATCTGCTCCCCATATGAGCAGAAACAGGCAATTGTCTGGGAGGAGGCACCTCCATCATGCTGTCATTGAACTAATATACTTCAACATGTTTTTCGGGGGGACGTGGTGGAGACAAGCTTTTGGTGGTGTTGAGATAGCAGTAAAGGTGTGAGATGTGCAGCTCCGGCCTGTCTCGGTAAACCCCTCCCTGCTTTTTGGTTTTATCATTCCCCACAAATGATTTTGAGGGGGCCTCCTCTACTGTCAACAAGAACCAGCATTATTTAATGGCGTAGAGATAAAAAAAAAAAAAAAAAAAAAAAGAGGAGGTGGAGGATGGGGCTTTAAAGAAAAAAGGTCCTTCAGGGGGGAACATAGTGTAAATGAAGTTCCAGGAATGACACAGGCGAGCAATGAGGCGTGGATGGCAAATATACGCCGCACATCATCGGATAGAGATGCCAGTGGAAATGGCTTCATTGAAGTGTCAGCCCTCATCCATCAATCAATCATCCGCGAGAAAACAATAAGGGCTGCGGCGGACGGGGCCGGCTTACTCATGGGTATCGGAAGCAGCACTTAAGAGCGGTCCTGATGCTGGGGGAGGGGGACCGCTGGCGCGCGTGCAGGTGTGGGGGCGGGGCTGGGCGCGCGGATGACTTCGCCTCAGCCGCATCGCGCGTGCCTTTTGTTCATCCGCGCTGCCCGCTCCTTCTTCCGGATCACCTCAGAACAAAGACAAGCCTTTGGTCCAATCACGTCACGGAACAAGCCCGCGTGCGCGTGTGAAAACAAAACAAACAAACAAAAAAACAATAATCTAAAAGAGATCACAACAAGGAGAAACAGCGGAGGGAATGCGCGGAGTGATTCTTGTTGAATAGATTGTTGTGTTGTTCGTCTCCCTGCAGTGTCATTTTAAAAGTCTTTCTCTTGTTTTTGTGTGTGAGCGGCTGTTGTTTAGAGAAAATGTCATTTTTTGAGTGTTTGCTGAAATACATTTGTGTTTTCAGCTTTGTTGCAGTGTTGTCTAAAACATAAGGTTGTACCTGTTGTTGTCTCTGAACTTTTTTTTTATGTTTCTGAGTTTCTAGTTTTTTTCCTTTTGGGAAAACGACGTCATCTGTAGGATGAAAAACTCCTGCTAGACTTTTATGTATTTATCTATTCAAACAATTCCTATTCATTTGCAAGATACACCTGTAAAGACGGTTTTGCAAACAGCAGAAAAGTTTTATTTTAGCTAACTGTTGACTTTTATTTTGTAAAAATCTTACTGAAATGTGTTTGTTTTGAGACCAGAAAAAGTGGCTTAAAATTGTGGAAATGTTTTCAAATATGAAAAGTTTGACATGTTCTTACCATAGTGTTAAATATTTCTCTAAATAAAAGCATTTCACCTCTTTTAAAGAAACATTTCTTCTGGCCTTCTTTCATCCAATTCTTCATCTTAAGAAGGTGATATTTCCCCCCCAGTTTTACATCATAAGATGTTATGTTACAAGTTTTCTTTTGCAATGTTCTGTGTTTACTTTGCTTAAATAAATATTATCTGCTCTATTGTTTGCATGTTTACGGCCCCCACTGACTTTGAGGAAATTAAAAATAGTTTACACCTTTATTTTGAAAGTCTGGTTCAAAAACTGTTTTAATAAGCAGTAACCATGCTGGAAACCTCACTCAAATAAGTTGTGTGTATTTATTTTATTTCTTATTTCTTTAATGAAGAAACATAACTTTTTTTTTGGTTTCCTTTGTTTTTTTGGAACTAAACCTACATTTGGACATTTTACTCCAACCGATGATGTAGTAGCAATACCCAGGCTTCAAAAATCTATTTTTTTTAATTCAATCATAACAGCACATTTTTATGGAAAATGTAAATGTAAATGTAAATGTAAATGTAAATGTAAATGTAAATGTAAAAAGTAAAAGGATTCATTATTAGCCTTTCTAACCATACGAATGTGATGACTTAAATATTAATAACTGCGGAGATTATAAACATTCAGAACACACAAAAACATTCCTAAGTTAGAATATATATACTGAAATATTGTGTTTAACGTTTGTTTTTAAGCTGTCAAACTTTTTTAAAAATGTGGGAACATTTTTCCCACATTGACTCCTATTGATGCGAATATGCATCAAAGCATTTCTGCTCCAAAACCTAATTTAGCCTGAAAGCAAAAGCATAAGAGATTTGCTGGAAATCAAGTCAGGTGTCAATTATGTTATACGACCAAACCAAAGCCCAACTTCTGTGTCAAAAGATGGAAAAAAATATATAAACAAAAATGATCAATTGATTGTATGAAATGTGCAAAATAAATAATTTTAACTGTATCTTTTAATTTCATAATTTAATTTAACACATAACAAGCAGTCAATTTCTAAATTCTATGAACACCCTTTGTTTTATCATTTCTTTCTTTGTAAACAAAAAACTTTTCCTGCTTGTAAACACTTGAGCCACTAGGGGGTGCTGCAGCTCTGTGCTTCCATGGAGACATTTGCAGGTTTTTTCTCCCATCAGTCCATACACACCTGGATTCAGGTGTGCGATCATAAACACTGTGAACAAATCTCTAAGTAACTTTGTTTTACCAGTTTTGCTGTAAGATTTTTGTGGTATTATTTTAAGCGGGTGTTCAGTTGAGCACAGACTCCCCCCTGAGCTGCATCATAAATAACCTGCACAGACCGCAGGTGCTGGAAAAAAAAGAGAAAAGATGATGAGAGTTGCATGCACTCTCCCAGCATAGAAAATAATCAAAGAGTGCTAAATGGCCCAACAGTCGCTTTTGCTGCATGTGAGCCTTTTGATTTCCCCGACCCAAGTCTCTTGATGGCTTCCCTGCAACATGAAACATGACACATCATCCATTATTCTGTACATGCGCCTTGCTATCTCAGCCTGCTCCATATGGCCCCCGTTGTCTCCAGACACCCAAATCCCTTTCCTCAGGCCAGGAGCTGCTTTTTTCCTTCTTTTTTTTTTTGTGGAAACCATTACATTACTCCTCTTCCTCAGAGGAACGGGGCGATGACGATGATGAGCAGCCAGTCCAGACTTTCAGGCTCACAATCTTGACAGGAGATTCAACAATTGAGTGTAATCTGCCCAGGCTTGGCCCAATTGCTAATTCATGCAAGTTGGGAGGGGGGGGGGGTGTCTCGAGGCGACGATTACAAGCGATGAAGGCAAGAAAAACAACAGAGAAGACCACTTTGAGGGAGGCAGCTAGAACATCACAGTGTCTCAGAGGAAGGGGGTCACAAATGCCTACGTACGGGTCGAGTTTTGACAGTATGTGAGGCCTGGACCGAGTGACCCCTCCTCCCTCACATTCCAAACAGGAAGTACCTGCTGGTTTCAAAAAGCCCAAACCCCGTAGACTTCGATTGAGAGATAAACTGCTATTGCACAGCCATAGTATCTGTCACAATAACCACCATTTTTAATTTGGTTTTGATCTTCCTAAAATTCTAAATATGTTTTCTGCCTTCAATAACCTCCATCTATACCTCCCGCTGTCTCAGCAGAGACAGAAACATTCTGAAGGACCACAGTCATCCCAGCTTTCACCTGTTCAGACTGCCGCCCTCTGGCAGACGCTACAGGGCAGAACTAGCAGGACAAAAAGCAGACTCAAGGACAGTTTCTTTCCAAAAGCTGTGATTATACTGAATGCTTATTTCAAACCACGGGCCACCTGATGCTTGCACATTCAAGACCTGAGAAGTAAAAAATATCCTTTTTTTTTCTTTCATTAAATAGCAGCCGAATCCAGGATCTAAAAACAGTTTTCAACAGTTTAAAAAAAAAAAGGAAGACTTTTATGTTGAAAGTGACAAGAAGGGTCACTTCCTATTCCAGCCCCCGAGACTCCAGGATGGATGTGGACTCTGCTGCACCAAGTTTCTCCACTGTGTGAGGGAACATGAGGGTGATGCTAAGTGAAATGCTCATTTTGCGTTTGTGATTACCAAGGCCCATGGGCGATATGCACTAATGTGAGCTAATGCAATAGATTACACAGTGCCGGCCCAGGGGAACAGACAGCAAACAGATGTGGTCTCCACTCAAAAGAGGAGGAGGAGGAGGAGGAGGAGGAGGAGGAAAGCAAAGTTTAGAGTGCTGCTCAGTGCACTGAAGATTGTCCCTGGTAATTTTCTGTTGGAGGAGGAAGCAGCCGTGATGAGTTGTGTCAGTCGTCTCTCTGTGAGCAAAGACAGGAAGTGGACCATCATGCTCTGCGCTCAAGGGGTTTCCAAACACCTTCCACAAGGTTTTTACAGAAAGAACCAACTACGAGAACTCTTGGTGATCGCAGAGGAAGCGCCAAAAGGTGGATTAGCCATACCTGGGTGACATCATCAATCAGGGTGTGGCCATTTTTTAAATGAAACTCAAAGCAGAAGTTGTTGTTTAGGGATTTTAGTTAGAAAGGTTGTTTTAAAAAGACAGTAAAACAAATGCATTTATTATCATATGTTGTACATTAGTTTTGTAGTCAGTGGTTTGAGTATTTGGTTTTAATTTCGACTCTGGGCCAAAGATTGAGAAAATTTAGCAATGTGATTAAACTAAAATCAGAGAAACCCACTCTAACGTTGGCAACTGCTGCCCTCTGCTGGTTCACCTGCCTCACTGCATGAAAATGTTTTTTTGATTCAATGAAAATTCCAAACATTTTTTATAAACGAGGCATAAATATTCATAAATTCATCTATACTCATTGCATTTGTAAAATTCAATTATTTTTCTAAAAAGTGACCTTTGTTCAAATTTTTTTCCCAATAGAAAAAAAAATCAAATATTTTTAAAACACAACTAGATATTCATGTTATTTTCTTTTAATTATCTATTATCTCTTATTATACATAAAAATTCCATAGTTTTTCTACGAGAACCACATAACTTCTAAAACTATTTTTTACTTGAAAGAAAACTCTAAATATTTTTTAACAAACATTATGAATTATTTTATACATCTTTAATCTTTTGTTGTTTTAAAATTCAATTATTTTAACATTTTAATTATTTAAATTATTCAACATTTATTCAGAAAATGTTTTGGTACCTAAAAAAAATCTTTATTTTTAAAATACAATGAGCCATTCATATTAATTCCTTTATCTGTCTTTAATGTCTTATCAATTAAAAATTCAGTTATTTTCCTTCAATAGCAACATTTATTTTGAAAATACTTTGTTTCCTACTACATCCTGAGCTGAGAGTACCTGAAAGACTTTGAAATATCTTCTGAATTTTCTCTTGTAATTTAGTCTTTATAGAATTTAGTGGTTGGATATTTTTAATCAAATTGTTCTTAGAAATTACTAACCAATGAGCTTACTAAATCTGAACATTTCTGTTCATTTAGTTGAGTGTTTAGACGTTTCTTCAGCCATAAAAGAGAAACTGTAAAAACTGAAGAGAAAAACTATGAATAATAATTGTATCTCAAATGATACTTTGGAAGAAATACATTCTCTATTTGTTTGATTTAAAGGGCATGTAAAAACGGGGATTCAGTGGGAAAGTCACTTTTGCCAGAGGGATTGTTTTCCACATCATAACCGGTTCGTCCAGTCAGACCGCTCCAATTCCTTCTTAAACACACAAAGCTGAATGCACAGATTTCTTCAACGTTTTGCTTTATTATTGAAATATTTCATACAAATCTCCGAAACAATATTTTTACTTTTCAACAAATTCACAGGAAACCTTTCCGCCCAAAGAAAAAGGTGAAGCTCAGGGCGTTTAAAGCGTTGGAGATGCTGATGAACTCCATAGCATTTCCACAAATGACCCTGAGTTCGGTTCTTCACAGTGTTTCGTTAATTCTAATGTCGGCCATTTCCGCTGGTAAAGAAAAATAGAAAAAGGAAAGGAAAAAAGGGCAGCTGCCACCTGAAAACCAAACATTTTCGGATTCTGCGTAGTGAAAACAGAATCTGCACGGACTGAAATCCCAACTTCTGCTCTCAGTTGAACACGCAACAAAAAAGCAACTCCGACGGGAATGCAAACAGCGCCGCATGAACGCCCCTCCATCGCATCAGTAGTGGCTGTGATTAGCGGATGGAGTTGTGGCTGTTTCTGGGCTTCGCAAAAACGGGACGTGTCTCCATGAGGTAGATGGACGTGAACGCTTCAGACAGGCTCCAGCAACACTTCTGACAGGAACATTAGTTGATTATGTGCACTTTTCCCACTTAAAAAAATAACAAAAACTACAAAAATGTTAACGCAACACTTTTGTTTTTCTACTCAAACATTAAATAAAGGGAGCACAGACACGCTCTGAGCAAAAATCCATCTTTCGTACTTAATCCACAGACTTAACACATTTTCAGTGAAAACAAAAACAAAACGTAGCAGCAAAGTTTGCAGTCCAGAAAGATGCTAACGTAAGCCCAGACGCGTTCTGAGATCAAATCAGGAATGAAGGTGTTGCTGAAAGTCTATTTGTGACCTTTCACCTTTGTGGTTTCCTCTTCAGGAGCTTTTGTCGGTGGCTCCGTAGCGTTGGTGAGGGTAAGGGCCCGAGGGGTCCCTCATCTGCAGGGTGGGGAGACTGGGCAGGTGTTGGTACAGTACAGTCCTGCTCCCTGAGGAGGAATTTGTTTAGTTAACTCTAGGAAAAACTGAAGGAAAACTTGGGATAGTCGGGGTACGTACCAGGTCTCGGGGGGCCCAGCCCTCCGTGATTGGGGTTTGTCGGCGTGCTGGGATAGAGGGAGGCTAAATCGCCAGGCGTGCAGGAATGGAGGAGGTTCATCATGCTCCACTCCGAGTTCAGGCTCCCTCCTAGAGGCCCGGGTGTGGAGTTTATTGCCCCCAAAGCCTCGGCGGCTGTGGTGGGGCCCGTGCCCTGGGACATGGTTTTCAGCAGCAGCCTGCTGGATGCGTCCCCGTGTGTTCCTTTGCATCCAGACTTCTCCCCGTCAGCCTCCCTGCTCACCGCCGCAGAGAACTTCAGCCTTTTACCCGAAGGTTCACCTAAATCTATTTGGGGGAAGCTCCCGAAGCGGCTGGACAGACACAGCCGGGCAACATCTGGGTGCCAGATGTCCCCGCTCCTCGCTGGGTAGCTCCTCTCGCCAGCAGCGGTTCTGTCCATGGGGGCCCTCCTGTCCCCCGCGTGCTTGCTGCCGGTGTTGGTGGGCCTCATCAGCTCGGTGAATCTGGACGGTTCCTGGGTGAGGTGCGAGTCGGGGTTTTGTCTGTGGCGATGGGGCTCCAGGTAGAGCTCTGGCTGCGGGGCGTGGATCGGGGACAGCTTAGGGGCGGTGTGAGGGTTCGAGGGCGCTCTCTCCTGGGCTCTCGCAGGCTGAGGGGGTGGGGACTTGGTCCGGCGCGGGTGCTGCCTGTCGGTCATAAGGAGCGGGGCGACGTCTTTGCCTTTGAGTGCGGGGGGGCAGCCGGTGAAGCGTTTTTGTCTGAGGCTGCATGAGGGTCCGGTTCTCCTGGGGCACTCTGACTTGTCTTTGTGCGTTAGCTTGACGTGCATCATCAGGACCTCCGGGTACATGGTTTTGTACGAACAAAACAAGCAGGAAGCTGGACTCAAAGTGTGTTCGGGTTCAGCGTTAGCGGGGATGGAGACAGACACTTTTAAGGACAGATTGAGGGGGGCCTCAGGACACTCATTCTTCACGGCGTCCTCCTTCAGGTTAGCGGCTGCGGGGCTCTCAGTTGACGCATTGTCAGGGGAGGAGCCAACAGATGTTGCATTTAGTGGATTGCTAAGATTACTGGCTTGTTTGTCAAATGTATCCTTTGTTTCTACTTTTGTCCATGAAGTGACTCCGGGAGTCCACAGTTTGGAGGCGTTCGGAGTGGCGCTTTCAGGCTCACTTCCATCTTTTCCATCTTCAGGGGAAGGAACCGAGCCCCCGGATTTGCTGAAGATCGCCACGTAAGGTTTGTCCTTGTGACGCCGATCCAGGTGGTATTTTAGTGAGGTCTTCTGGGCCGCGGCGTAGTCACAGTAAGCACACTTGTACGGTTTCTCACCTGGAAGAGGAATGGCGTGAGGTCAACAGCATCAAATAAAAATAAAGAAAGGAAGAAAATAAATAAACAAACTGGAACATACCTGTGTGAGTCCTCAAATGAACAGTCAGGTAGTAACTTGACCTGAAGGATTTCCCGCAGTAACTGCACTCTTTGGATCTGACTTTTGATCGATCAAAACCATCTTCACCTTAAAAGAAAAAGAAAAAAACAGAAAAATATGAAAAACACAAGTAGAAGCAAAACAAACTTGCAAGTGTAGATCCTGCCAGCAGAGGGAGCTCTCCATGACAGTGAAATGTTCACATCTAAAGAGGCCAGACCATGAAAAACCAACTTTTTGAGCTTTTAAGTGTATTATACTGTTCATTCCTCACTATAAACAACCTCAAAGAGGTATTTTGATCTGTTTATGCATTTCTGAGTAATCCTCTAAAAACCTGTGCTCTCTGCAGTGGCCCCTCCCATACCCATGAAAATGAGCTGACGGCATAGATTGAGGACAGCCCCTTTCAGGAAGAGTCTGTGCTGCCAGAACGCCCCCCGGGCTAACACACATGTTCTCTGCGGAGCAATCTGTAAAACGCTTTCATTTGATATGCCCAATTTGCACATCTAGCTTTGCAAAACGTTCAGATGTTGTGTGTTTGCGTGAGCAGACAAGCTCTAGGATGACATTGTGAAATGGGCGGGACCGACGATATAGTTTACTCTGAAAGGCTTAAGAAAATCATAGTATGGCCCCTTTAAAGATCCACTGTGATGAAAATCGTGTTTCTGGTGTTTTCAACATGATCTTGAAGCATTTTTCTGATGACAGGGGACATATATAAGGAAAATTCTGAACTTCTAAATATTTCTTTATTCAAAATGTTGTGAATCAGGAGCAGAAAAAAAAAAACAGAATAAAATTGCGCTTGAAAAAGAGCTTATTTACTCTGTAGAAAACACACTACAAGCTCCCTGCTCCGCTCCATTCTGATGCATCCACTTTCAGTCAAATAGATCCATGTATGTCTTCGCTTTCCTCATCTGAGCTGGAATCTGACTCAGAACTGTACGGCTGGATAGCTCTGATGTTACTCTGCATTTTGTTGCAGCGCTAATATTAGCCTGGGGTTGTAAGGTGCTGTAAGTTAGTGGTAGAGTAAACAAATGGATGATGGGAAGTGGGGGTGAGGTCACTCTGTGCCAGCAGTCCTGCCCACAACTCAGAAGTTAATTTCTAATGAAATTCACTATCGCTCTGCAGAAATTACGTCCTAAAAATGACCGTTTTTTTAAATTAAGAATGGCAAAATCCTGATTAAGAGGCCACTGGGAACGCTTTGAAAATAGATCAAAAGATGATCGGAGTGGGTCTTCAATGAATCCAGAGCCATATTTACCTGATACCAAGTTCTCCTCCATCACTTCCTCGGAGCCGTCGTCTGCGTGCTCTGATGAACCCGTCCTCGCCAGCTTTACGTCCACAGAGGAGGTGGGGCTTTCCCCGCCACCTCGCTCTCGCTTGTGGACCCTGGAGTGGAGGACCAGCTGGTGGTAGGTCCTGAACGTTCTCTGACATTCTAAGCAGGTGGTTGGCCTCTCTCGGTCTTGATGTTTCTGAATCAGGGACCTCCGTGGCGGGTTTTCAGAGGCAGCCTGCTGCTGCGAGCGCAGCTCTCTGCCCAGCACCTCCTTTGTGGCTTGACCTTCGGCACTCATGTTTGCCTCCTCCTTATCAGACCCGCAGTCCTCATTGTCTGTGCTAACTTCTTGGCTAATATCTTTAGAATTATTGGGCCCGACAGCTATCTTGCCCTTGGTAGCAAGTTGCCAGGCCTGATATGTGTTGAAGGGGTCCAGCTGGGCGATCCCCTTCGACGATCTCATACTTTTTGAGGCGGTGGAGGTGGGATGGAGGTTCAGACATCTCAGAAATTCTTCCTGGTTGGGTGAAGACTTAGCAGCATGCTCTAAACTCCATTCGTTTTTAGCAGGATCAAGATCGCGGTTGTGAACTTTACTGTGTTCAGCCAGACTGTCGTGGTCAGGGAAGAAAAACCCACAAACCATGCACATTTTGTAAACAGTAACGGCGGGCTCAGGAGCCGCCTCCTGTATGACGCCATTCACTGTCGCCGGGGCGTCTAGATCTTGCTGAGCTTTGCTCTTCGGCCCTGGTTTGATGTGCATCTTCATGTGGTTCTTGAGGAACCAGGGTTCTCTGAACCTCCGTCCACAGACATTGCAACAATATGTAAAGTAGTCTTTGTGCTTCCTCATGTGGGCCTCCAGCTCGCTGGCATCTTGTGCGGCGTGGCCACACACAATGCACCTGTGAACCTCCTCCTCCTCAACTGGGAGGCCGCTTATTTTGGATCGCTGTCTGTCTCCGGGGATCCGGAATTCCGCTTCCACCCGGAGCACGGCTGGCTCGAAGAACGTAGTGGGGTGCTGCGCTAGCACATGGGGGCCCAGCTCGTCCTGGTGGGTGAACGTCTGCTCACAGAACATGCAGGACAGCTGTGGACTTCCATCCGGCTTGTCTGTGCTGCTGCCGAGCGGCGTCATGGTGGAGCCCAGCCCGGGAATACGGGAGCTGCTTCCGATGAGTCCATCCGGACTGTATGGCAGCAGTGAGTGAGTTGGCATTTTTCTGGATTTTTTTTTACGCAAACCTGCAAAAACAAAAAGAGGGATTTCAAGTGTGTTTTATGACTTCAACCAAACATAAAATCTGTTAAGAAACAGCACAAAGAGAGGCGCCTACTTTCACACTGCAACAGGAAACGTATAGTTTTTAGCAATCAACTACACAGAAGACTCATTTCCTCTATGACGGCCACTGATAAAACCATTACTTTTTTCTCTATAAAATCTCACACATTAAATACTACTTTTATTTGAGGGTTTTTGATGTAAAAGTAATAGAAAATATGTATGTAACATACATATGTATATATCAAATAATATAATGTTTTTGTAGGGAATAAAAAATTTTAAAAAATCAAGCGCTTTTATCTCACAAGTGTGCTTCCTGTTTTTTAAATGAGCTAAACTAGCAATAAACAGAAACCACACACCTGGAATAAATCTGGGTACATTTAAAAGATACCTGTTGATGGTAATGTAGCGCATGATTGTGGTAAAGAAAACCCCCGTGACTGTTCAACTGGAAAGGATAAATCTCCTATCATTTAAAATTTGACTGCTTGTCATTAAATAACTGGATCTACAAGGTTTGGAAAGACTGACGCTGTAGTTCCTCTACATTACCAATGCAGCCCAAGGCGTGTGGTGTAACAAATAACTTTGCTTTTTGGGAACATTTCCCAGAAGTCAACAGTTCTGCTGACTTTTACTATGGAAATTCCTTGATTGGCGTTGAAAAAAAAAACTTATCAATAAAGTTTGATTTAAAAAGTTTGAGGGGCGTCACTTTTCTGAAAAATAAAAGAGGAAAAACCACTCAAACTGTTTTTTAAAGTTTATAGTTTAAGGTGGAAGGCTGTTTTATGCGACGTAAATTTTTTAATTGAAGTAGGAAGAACACTACATGAGGAAATTTACATGATTTCCTCACAAAAAAGGGGGGTCGAAGTTAACAGCTCGCAGCTAACGCCAATAAAGTTAGTAGTTTATTCAGCAGGCGGGCTATTACACTTCTATATGTGCATCATAAGCCGAGCTCGAGTAAATAGTTCACGTTTTCCGTCAAAGCCAAACGGATTAATAGTTGTCTCAACGTGAACACATTAGCTAAAACTTACAGAAAAGCTGAATGGAGCCGAATGGAACCGAGTTGACACAACGACGACGCTGTTTTCGACTCACTAACGGTGTCGCTTGATTGTTTTGCATTGGAACCCCAACCACCCCCCAAATACTTATATATATTTGTGTATTTGTCTGCCAGTTATAAAAGTTAACCCACGTAACAATAGGCTAGCGTCACCAAGGTAACCTAGAGCCGTGAACTGGCATGTTATGTCGTTTAACGCTAGCAAGGTACGACTTTTTCCGCTCCCGAAACTGCAAGAAGAACTCACCAAACAATACAAACTGAAACAGTTTCCGGATTAACGATGACAAGTGAGAGTACGGGAGCGCGTGCGGCGCCAGCTCACGCCGTCTGCGCGAGTCGCTTCTTCATCTCACGCGCCGCCGTCGCTGGCGGACGCCTCACCTACAACTCGATTGTTTGATTCGAATCATGTTTGGTGGAGACTCGTCCTCACTGTGCAGCTGTTGACTCCTCATTCGCTCTCCTGAGGACGATGGAGCGCGTGCACGATTGCCCCCCCCCGAACCTTAAAAAAAAACTATGAAGACGGTCACGTGGTCTTCAATGACAGAAAAAGATTATTTAGTAAAATATATATATATATATACAAACTAAATACATTTAGGCCTACATTACTTTTTAATTTTTTGAACCGCACAAGCACTAATGCATTAATTTTGTCCTTTTTTTGTTGTTGTAGTTTTTCAAAGCATTAATTTACAGCTTCTTCTGTGTACAGTGAAGGCACCTAATATAACTTCTATTGTGTCTAGTTCACTGACCTTGCAGCTAACTGGTTAAAAAAAAGGCTACACAGGCTTATAACCGAACTTTTTTGGGTGAGTAAAGGGGACCGAACTCACCTAAAACTGTAGTTCTTCCACGTTTCTCAGGTCATGCATCATCTACCATGTGGGGATGGGGGAGGGGTGCCTCAAACTTTTTCACAACTACATGACTTTTTTTTTTCTTCTTTTTGTCTTGCTTTGGGCCTGAAGCAGATTCCCTCCTCTCAAACTAACTGCCGGTCTGTCATGACAGTAATTCTTATTTAAATGACAATACACGTTTGGAAAAACACTTTAAAGCTGTTCACTTTTTGTGTGTCAAAAGTTATGCAACACACTTGTTTGCATAACTGTGGCGAAGAATGAAAATGTTGTGGCTTTAAAAGAAATTGTCTGGTTCAGAAGGCCAGTTGCTGAAGGAAAAGTTTGATGTAGAATTGTGATAAATCTAAACCTTGTAAAAATAAAATAAGATAAAAAACTGCATTTACCTAAATTTATTTTGGGTATACAATATATATTTTTATGAGTAGGTACTCTCAAATAAATCAATCTAAAAAGAAGAAAAATGACTTTTACTCAGTTGCTGATATTCTTTTTGTATATTTTTAGCACTTATTTACATTTAAACAGCTTTTTTTCTTGTTTTTAACTTGATAGGTTAGTGGAAGAATTCATTTATATATTTCAAAAATGTCATTTTAGGATGTTTCCAGTTTAGCCTGAATAAGTGTTCAGTTAGTATATTTTCTACACTACATATACATAGTCTATAGTACACTTGATATACTTTTACTCAAGTATACCTAAGATTAACTTCAAGTGAAGTGAGTACGTTTGGGGATAAAATCTACTTTTATGAGTAGTAATGCTCAATACTTGTGTTTAGGTCAATGCAGGAAGAAGAATAGTCGCAAAAAACACATATATCTATTTAGGTTTACTACAAGTATACTTCGTCTAAAAATGTATTTTTCATTCTCTTTTTAGACAAAGTTTTGTAATGGAAAGAAAGTGTCTGTTTTAAGACATTCATTTTTCAAAATTGTGCATTCCCTTTGATTTGACTGTACTACAAGTATATCCAGTTTATACTAAACGTGAGGCAGTATCTTTGCAGTTTACTTTTTAAAAACAGGAATCTTCAAATGTTCCACTTTAGCCTGAAGAAGTTAATATACTTCCTATGCTACATGTACATGGTAGGCTATATAGTATATTTGCTACACTTATACTCAAGTATATTTAATAAAAAATAAATTACTTACTTAAAAACTTGCTTAAATAAATTACTTCTGCTTTTTGCTAAGGGGTTGTTGCAAAAACAAATCCAAAAAAGTGTGTAAAATTCGTTTAAATGTAAAAATTTGAGTTCGAATGAGAATTGACACACATTCCAAACCATAAAATATCAGAATTATTTATGTAAGCTGTACTCGAGTAGCCTATTTAACTTTATTACCTTTATTTTGCAAAAGACGGCTTCTTTCTGGGGCACTTTTTGGCTTCTCTGATCAAACAGGGACAGTTAAGTCACTGTTGGGCTGTAAAACAGCTCACAAGAGGAATCCATTGATTATTTAGAGATAAAGAACATCATCCACAACAGCCCCCTCTCCCTCCATACACATCAGTTGAACAACAACCCCTCCTCCACCAGCTCTCTGAGCTGCATTCATGCTAGCCCAAAGCCCCACAATAAACAATCAATAGAGATATTCAGCACTTTTTTTTTTTTTTTTTTTTGGAGACGCACAGCCCCCTCTCTGATGGGAGCAATATTTGAAGAAAAAAAAAAAGATCTGTAGTTGGTTTCAGTGGAACAGAGAACAAAGACTCCATTGGCCCAAACTATCTCCTGCATTAGTCAGGGCCTGTGGCCTTAACCTCCTTGCTGTTTTGCCTACATGTGAAACGCTGTTTTTCTAGCAAACAGGTCGAACTGTCTTAACTGCGCCATGGAAACTGGGTCGCGCACGCAGACCTTGAAAGTGGGAGATTTGGATTAATCAATCTGTGAATTCCAGGGTGTGTGTGAACATATTTCACGCCATTCCTCTGAGTCAAGTTTGAAAGTGAAGACAGAGTCGGCAAGGGATTGGCAAAAACAAAACAAAAAAACTGGGATGCTGGCATTTCTGCCTCACTCCCAAGATCCTGTTACACAAACAAGTCCAGTATGTTAATCAAAAGGCAGCACATGTGACACATGCAGGCCTCCCATTGTTCTGCAGCCACAAAGGCTCTAAGAAAAGCTATCAATCTGGAGAAGAGGAGTGATCGAGCAGGAGGAGGAAGCTGCCCAGGGACCTTTTGGCAAAGACTTAATCAGGAACTGTTTTTGATAGGTTTTCACCTAACCCCTTTAACTTCTTTTATTCAAATTCACCTTCATTTAAAGCACACTTTTCTTGTTGCAAAACACCTTAAAGTGTTTGCATAAAGTAAATAAACAATGATAAATATAACTGTGAAAATAATACAGTATTTTTCGGGCTCTACGTCGTTGTAGAATATGAAGCTACGTTCACGCTGTCATCCACAACACACGTTCAAGCGACCACTTCCCATGAAAAGCTTACATGAATGTGCGTACATGTGAATTTCAGGCTTCTCCATTTAAAACTCTTGTGTTCATGCAAGTTTCTGCCCATGTTTTTGGGCTGAGCGTAAAAAAACGTGCAGATATTTTTCGTGCGTTGAAAGTTAAATCAAGTCCAAATTTGACCAATCAGGGACTCATCTTTGTTAGTGACGAATGGGTGACGTTCCTGTTAAAATTGATCATACAGGAAAAATTAAAAACTGCAGCTTGTACCTGAATGGAATTCTATGAGATCAAGTCTTTCATTTATCCTAACAGAGCTGTGAAAAAAAAGCCTGAAAGAACATTTTGCCAGATTTGCACCATTTTGACATTTTACACTAAGCCTCGTCCAACTGAAGGTGGCGGACATGCGCTAGTATCAGACAGTGACAGTCCAGTGTGATCACCATGGGGCTAAATGCATATTTAGTATGTTCTTGAACGTGTGCCACATGCCTGACGTGAACAGAGTCACAGAAACAATAAAATACATAAGAAAGAAGAAAAAAAATCATACAAAGATATGTAAAAGCATACTCAAAAGCTAAGCTAAAAATGTTTTTCTTTTCTAAAAAAAACCTCTACAGTATGCTGCAAACTATTTAATACTTGAACATTTTTATTGTTTTTTGACATTCAAACTGTTTTACCAGTTTTTAAGTTGCTTTTACTTCTCTTACCTCCACACTTTTCTAAGTATTTCTCAGAATCAGTAAAGTCGAGGAATTTTTGTCTCATTACAGTAGGAGCTAGTTGTTGTTCACCTTTCAGCATTTCCATTCAGGGGTTGTCACAGCAAAACAGCTTCCACTGATTTGCATATTTGGTTCGGCAGAGACTTTGCCCTTCCTGATACAACCCTGTATTTCATCTGGACTGGGGACCAGCACAAGAGGACCCACATTAAGTATGATTTGTTCTTCTGAGTATTATTCTTTTCCTATCTTATCCCTACTTAGCCCCTTTAATAATGACCTTTACTTAGACTGCTACCCCCGTGACCTGGTCCCGGATAAGCGGAAGAAAATGGATGGATGGAATAATGACCTTTAAAAAAACCGTAAAGAAACATTTAAGCTTCCATTGGGTCCCATTTTCTTCATCTTCCTGTCTATTGTTTTTTTTTTTTTTACACAAGTGTATTGAAATGTAGGCAGAGACTCTTAAAAAGAGATGAAGTGAGTGCTTGAATGAGTGATCATGTATTCAGCAGACAGACACCCTGATAGGAGTAGGATCAGCAAATGGGAAAAGTCTGTGGTGGCTTTTTTTCTGTCTCAGTGTGTCAGGAGCAGCTGACTGCATTGTTCTCCTGCAGATTCACAGGCAGGCTTCTTTTCTAATCCTTGTGGAGCATCTGAAGGACACTGATAATGTATAATCTCCTCTCTCAACCCTGTCCCAGTCGTGTTCATTCAGTGCTGCCAGAGGTGGTGGTGTTACATCAGAGCTCTGTAATCAGGCAGACAAAACATTCCTCAAGGCAGATTTTTGAAACTTCATGCTTTGAATGTTTCTCCACTAGAAATCAAGTGTGTCACCAGTTTAACTGTAAACATGCTGCTATCAATTATATTTTTCAGTTTTTATTTTTCTAAACAGTACTTTTAAGACATAGTATAACTCGACACAATATTGAACATATTTTTGTACATACAGCAATATAATGCTTACTATATTCATTTACATATTGAACAAATGACCAACATATAAATATATATGCATTATAAGTAATGCACACTCAGGGTGTTCTTTGATTTACAAAAACATTTACATTGACATATATTTAAAATGCATCTTTAAATTTATGATCTTGAAATATATATTGGTGATAAACACCAATATATTGCTTACCAAAAGGTGCTCTGTTGGGTTGAGATCTGGTGACTGTCCAGTGAACTCATTGTCATGTTCAAGAAATCAATCAGAGATGATTCCAGACTTATGACATGGCGCATTATTCTACTGAAAGTAGCCATCCATCAGAATATTGGTCATAAAGGGTTGGACATTGTCAGAACAATACTCTGGTAGGCTGTGGCATTGTAACAATGCTCAATTGTTGCTAAAGGGCCCAAAGGGTGCCAAGAAAATATTCCCCACACCATTACACCACCCCCACCTGCCTGAACTGTTGATACAAGACAGGATGGATCCATGCTTTTATGTTGTTGACACCAAATTCTGACCCTGCCATCTCAATGTCACAGCAAAAACGGAGACTCATTGAACCAGGCAACATTTTTCCATTCTTCTATTGTCCAGTTTTGATGATCCTGTGTGAATTGCAGCCTCAGCTTCCTGTTCCTAACTGACAGGAGTGGTATCCGGTGTGTTCTTTTGCTGCTGTAGTCCATCTGCCCCAAGGTTGGATGTGTTGTGCGTCCAGAGATGCTCTTCTGCAGACCTCGGTTGTAATCAGTGGTTATTTAAATTACTGTTGCCTTTCTATCAGCTGGAACCATTCTGTTCTCATCTGACCTCTGACATCCACAAGGCATTTCCACCCACAGATTGGTTCAGCTGATAACAAGCGTTTTATCATTTTATAATCATTTTAATTTAGATTTACAGTGATTCAGGAGGTGTTAATTTTCAAAAAAGTTTGCTGAATCCCATCAGACTAGAGATGTTGGAAGAGGAAGGGGTGCGTTCCAAACTATTCCCACAAGGTTGGGACTATGGAAATGTCCAAAATGTTTTGATATCCTGAAGCATTCAGCGTTCCTTTCACTGGAACTAAGGGGCCAAGCTCGAGTCCTGAAAAACTATCCCACACCATCATTCCTCCTCCACCAAATTTCACACTCGGCACAATACAGTCCGAAATGTACCGTCCTCCTGGTAACCTCCAAACCCAGACTTGTCCATCAGATTGCCAAATGGAAAAGTGTGATTCATCACTCCAGAGAACACGTTTCCACTGCTCTAGAGTTCAGTGGCGGGGTGCTTTACAACGTTTTTATTGCACTTGGTGCAGTGTGGCATAGAAAACATAAAGTCAGTCATAAAATACAACAAAAAGAAACCTCAGTGAAGTCCACATGAAGGAGGGATCCTCTCCCAGGACAGACAGGCAATGTGCCATAACTATTAAAGAAGAATAAGCTTATCTAATTCTACAACTACAATGTATTGAGCAGTGTAGCAGATGGGCTTGATCCAGATAGAAACTGGAGGACAGCTGGGGGTGCAAGACAAGTCAATGGCGAGGGCTAAGCAGGACGTAGTCATGAATCAGACAGAGGCCAAATACAAAGAACGAGGCAGGAAGGCGATATACTGGCAAGGGACGTAGATGTGTATTTGTTTTGTCTATATTTTTCTGAATTTCACTTAAATATTAAGAATATGGAAGAAAAACGTTGGATATAGAATAGGTAGAATAGGCACGTGTTTTTTTTTACTCAGTGTTCTTTTGTTTTTTTGGATAATGCCTACACAGTAGCTTTAGATTTTTTGCTTTTTATAAATTGTGATTTCCAACTGAGTGGATGGTTAATAATGATTCCAAGGAATTTCTATCCCATCAAAATAAAGTTTTATAGTGTAATTTGCTTTATCTATACCAAAACCCCATTTTTGAAATTTAAAAAGAACTTGTTGATGTCAAACCAATTTTAAAATGTTTCTAAAACTTTGTTTATTTTCAATATTTATTTAATAGTTTTTTGAACTGAACAATGTAGATTTTGAGTCTTTAAAAGAATGAGCTCCAATTCTTTTTTGTTGTTACAAAATTCGCATTTGTTAAATAAAGTATGAATAATTTTGGTCCTAAAACAGAACCTTGGGGAATTCCAGAAGTTACTGTTCATTGTTTGATACTTACCAAAAATTTCAATAGGCCTAATTTAAAGTATTTTTTTTCAAGTATCTTTGCAAACAGCTCCTGCGATGTCAGCAACCCATCGACCCATCTTGAAACACGGACCGAGAAGTCCAACAGTTTGTGTACATTTTAGTCTGATTTGAATAAAATCACAATCATGCATCAGGTAAGTATTGCAATTCCAATGCCATAAACCAGATGGATTTATTCTTGAACCTAGAGAGCCCCCTGGCTCCAAAGAAAAACACCCATAGCTAGATGCTATGAAGATAGGAGAGGGTAAGTGACGGAGAAATGATTTGGTGCAGCGAGAGCATAAAATAGAAGAGAGGCTTACTGGGATGAGGAGATTGAGCTGCAGGGCAAAGAGAGGGGTGGAGTGAAGTCCTCGGGACAGCAAATGGAAGGAGATGTGGCTCCAGACACAGAAATCAGTCAGGGAAAGAAGACTCCTCGAGCGAGGTAAAACTCAGGATCCTGGGGATCAGTCTCAAACACTTTTGATTCCACAATCCAAATAATAATCTCCAGCGGGGTCTCTGGGAACAATTCCAAAATTTCAGAGGTGTGGGGACTTACAAGGCTTGAGGCGAAAATGGCGCAGCAGAGAAACAGGAGCAGAAAACGGCAGCAGCTGGCAGCATGAAGCCAAGAGTGAAGGTGGATCCTAAAACCTTAACACATTTTAATAAATTAAATGATTAATGTTACATTTACAGGGTCTTCCACATTTCTACTGCTTTGCCAACTTAAAGGTGTCTGTCCTGGCGCTCTACGCTGATGGTCAGTCTGACACAAGACCGAATTTTCGGTTGACCTGCAGGACCGCTGGACATCTGGTGGAGTAGCTTCGGGTTTCTCACGCTCTGGAGTGGGAACGGGAGACTGAGGTTCTGGTGTTCCTTTCCTGGCTGGCGTCTGGCACATCTTACCGTTTGGTAGCCAGGGCCTTTAACATGCCACGCTCCCCCGTGAGAGACGTTGTCCACAGGACAGCAGAAGCATCCTCCAGGTGATCCATAGGGTCATCCGGATCCCCAGCCTGGATGAACTGCCATTAGTCGTCGCTGGTTTTGAGCAGCTCAGTGGGTCTGCTGCCTTCCAAAAGGTCGTGGGGAGCATCGACGGCTGCCACATAAGAATAACATGCAGCTCGTTATTTTAACAGGAAGCTTTTTAATTCAATGCAGGCTGTGTGTGACTCTAAGGTCAAATTTTAAGTTGTGTTTTTTGGTTGTCCAGGATCAGTCCATGTGGGTTCTGCATCACAGCCCAATTGTTGTCAATCAAACATGTCCAACTGAAAGGAGACATCGTTTTGGGTGAAGATTTGCACATCCCATCACGGTGCTGGAGAGGGCATTTGGCATGATGAAGACAAGGTGAAGAGCAATATTTCTGGGGGTGTTGGAAGTAAAGCCACCATTGCAGTTAAAATAATTCCCTGCAGCGCCATCCTGCACAATCTGTGCATCCGTGAAGGAGACTGCTCGGAGCCCACAGGTGTTGCGCCACAGCAGGAGGAGCCAGCAGGATGAAGAAAGGGGCATTCATCTGCGAGGACAAATCTCTGCTTTCCTGTCAGCTCCAACGGTTAGATAAATGGCTCTTCAGGAACATTTTTATTGTCAAAATGTATAAAAAAAAAAAGTTAAATATCAAATGAAATTGTTACCACTGATCTTCATATTTAAATGCTTTTGAGATCATAAAAATTGTTCAGATTTAAATCATACATGAGAATAATTCATTTTTGTATATCAATTTAATAAGCAAATTCCATGTCCGATTTGATCTAGTAGAGTTAAAAGCCTCTCGCTCTTCCTCTCTTCTTGCCCTTTCCTCCTCTCTCCTCTCTGCCTTCTCCAGGAGACTGAAAAGGCTGCCCCGCAGTGGCCTCTTGGCTGAAGGAGCCTCTTCTGTCTCCTCCTGTTCCTCTTCCCCTGTCTGCCCCTGTTTTTGTGGCACTGAGGCAGGGGATGGTGCAGAAGATGTGGAATGGCTCTCATCCCAGGATGAGGCAACGGGACATTGCTAGGAACAGCTAAAATACTGCAGGACCCTAAAGCTCCCAGGCCTCTGGTAGAGGACTAAAGCTTAATATTGTTATAGTTTTCCAACCTCCAACCCCCCCAGAAAACTACACTGCAAAATCAAACTCAGAAATCAGGAACTCTCTTTAACTTTTCGATCATTTTAATTGGAAGTAAATATCATTAGACCAATAGATTAAGTAAAAAAAACTGAAAACAACAGAAAAGATGCAATCCTAATGAAATGTGACATTTGTGTGTGCACGTGTCATTGCACAGAAATGCTACACTACCAGCTTTTGAATTCGAAATGTTGCATACAGGGACATGTACTTGTTATATCTCCTCACACTGTGTTTCCTCATAAACCAGTGGGAGTGGAACATTACTGGTATGGTAAGGTCGTGGAAAAAGCCTTTCTAAGTGGTGAGCTTTAAGCATTGTCTACCCATGAGTTTACAGCTCGGTATCAAGCTCAGAAATTCCAAAGAGAAAGATCTGAGCTCTTCTCCTCTTCTGCAACATCCAGTTTTACATCCTCAGATGTCAACATCTTATAGTATTTTACTCCATTCTTGTCATTTCAGCTCAATTCTCAAATAAATGGTCTGTTAGCCAAAGCAGAAACAGATGTAGATGTCTCAGAGCCTTGGCCTGACTCCTTAGAGTGCATTCAATGAAGCAGGACGTCAGCGGCTGCAAGAATGTTCACATATTTACAGCCATTGAGTCACTAAAGCTGCAACACCCACCATTCAAGAGTTCAGTTGACACAGAACAAACGACTGAAGAGCATGTTTATTGTCTAAACTACCTGAAGTTACAGAATCAGGCTCACATGGAGGATCAGTAGAAGCATCATATTAAGTTTGACTTGAACAACGAACACTAGACTTCAAAGAAGCGACACAAAGTGCTTTCACTAAATTCTTATTTTTGGGTAACTGGCTGTTGTTTGACACTACTGCAAGTCACAACACAAAGACACACTTTTTGCCAATTACAGTTTTCAAAACTTTTCTAAATAGTACAAAAAGGCATTGGACAATACAAAACGGTTTATTAGTAGCTGTATTTATAACTTGATGTTGTAGTACAACTTTTAACTGCATGCACTTCCTGGTTTGGATGGCAAACATACAAACACAAAAGCAATTATTTAGTTTTCTGTGTTAAGTCCTGCAAGCAAAGCACAGCTTTATATATAGCATATAAGTACCATGAGTTTTATTAAACACAGGAAGGATAGTGCTCATGTTCCTACACCTGTTTAGATATTCATGTGATCAAAAATATAAATGTAACTCTTGAAATGTAGCCTTCAACCCGTCCTTCGCTTTAGCTTTCTCTTTTCTTTCTTTTGTCCTTTTATTTCTCAAACAGGAAGTTAAAGAAATGAGAAACACTGAGATGCAGATTGAGTCACTTCTGCACAGATAAAGGTTGAGTGGAGGTCGCAGGGCAGTATGTACACAGAGAGTGGCTTCATTTGGCTTTTTCCGCTGGAGCAGCAGTTGCCAATTCCGTCTGGACCCCAGCGTCTGTGGAGTGACGTTTCTGGCCCTGCAGTTCAAAACACAGAGAATAGTCAGGTGCTTGAATCTTAACAGAACAACGTCACAACACTTTGACTTTTTTTCACACACCACTGAGCATTAAAATGGAAGTTGGACAACATGATGTGACATGTCAATGAGCATTGTTCCAACACTTGGTGTGGCCTGCAACTCAAGTGATGGAACAAGCTGTTGCTGCCATCTAGTGGAATATACCATCAAATAAACCAGACAAATGTGTGATTCTGTACGGAGGTCCAAAAGAGACAATATTAAATAAACATGTACACCATTAAGTTGTTAAATAAAAGCCCCATTAATTATTTAAAATTGGCATTAAATAAATAAAATTGGAAATCAATAAATAAATATTGAAATATATGTGGCATTATAACATTAAAATTGCCATTTAACACCACATTTAAACATTTAATGATAAATTTAATTATGTCATGGTCCCAGTGTGGGGTGGAAGAGACAAAATGAAATAAATATATGAATATGAAATGTTTAAATCAAAGTGTGAATTATTTAAAATTCAAAATAATTAAAAGTGTCATGAAATGTGTTAATATTTTATCAAAATTAGATCATAAATGATTTATTCAAATATCTTTTTATTATGATTCAGTGAAACATTTCTTGATTTAATGAAACATTTCATGGTCCTGTTTGCAGCACTTCATTACTTTATCTGTCAAACTGCCCCATCAAACTCAGGAGTGTGGCTAACTCAGATCACCTGTACTTTATTTATCTGGTCTAAACCATATCATGGTGGCTTCAGTGACGGGAACTTTTGTGATCGTTTTTTAGAGCCATAGAGAGAATGAGAAAGCAGAACTCTTCATCTCATGAAACTCAGGAATGTATTAAAGTTCGTAGGGTTTTATCTGGCACCTCACACACATTTCCCTCTCTATCCACGTCCGTGGGAACTCCGCCACACCAACTACTTCCTTGGCGCTTATCCGGCCCTGAAGCGTGACTCGCCGATTATCCCTCACTGCAGTGTGTTTTTGGGGGCAAACTGGGTGTAGAGGAGCTACCGTCCTGCTTCTCTCCCTGGGTGTGGAAGGAGCTCACGCAGCCTGCTCCGCTGTGTAAGGGGGGGTTCCTGATGCCGTGAGGGCTGCGATGGGTCGATGAGCTCTGCTTCCGGCTCTCTGGGGCAGACACAAAGAGCCGAGAGAAACATCCAGTTTCCCCCCAAAAAACACACACTGCACCCTACAGCCTGGAGTACATGGCGAGTCCCGCTTCAGGGCCGGACAAGCACCAAACCTCCATGAGGAAGTAGGCAGCGGCGGAGCCACAGAGTTCTCACGGATGGAGATGGAGAAGGAAATTTGACTAAGTGACTCTCACAAAAGATCTACGTTTCACCAAAACAATGTTTACAGCTGGTATGTGTGTAAGGTGTCAGACAAAACCCCAAAAACTTTAGTATATTCTTGAGTTTCATGAGATCAGCAGTCCTGTGCCACGACGATATTCAAACCATGCAAGAGCAATGGAGTACAGCTTAACGTATTTAAATGCTGCAAACTAGACCATGAAATGAGTCATTAAATCATTTAAAATTGAATTTTAGTGAAATTATGACACCTTTATTTAATTATTTTCAATTTAAAATAATTAATGACACTTTTATTTCTTTATTTTTCAGTTTAAAATAATTAATGACACTTTTATTTCAATATTTCATATTGCCTACATTTATTTAATTTAGTCTCTTCCATCCAACACTGGCCATGAAACAAATAAATAAATATATCATTAAATATTTAAAAGGGCTTTTTAATGGCAATTGTACTATTTTAATGCCAAATATATTCAAACACTTATTTATTGATTTCCAATTTTGTTTATATAATGCCAATTTTAAATGATTAATGACACTTGTCTGATTTAAGGATTTAATGGTGTATATATTTATTGAATGTTGTCTCTTTTGGACCTCCATACTTCTGAGGTCAGAACTTGAATTGAATTCTGAATTGTAATCCATTAGAACTATAAGATTTTCTTTGCAGTAAAAAATGCAAACTCAGAGAATATTAGTTGCAAAGAAGATCAATTAAATGAATGCCTGTTTTCTAACTAAGAAAATGTTTGTTTCTTAAAATCTCCCAGAATTTTTTTTCAGTGTAACTTCTGAGTTTAAGGAAAATGTGTTTATTTTATCCTTGTTTTAGAAAGTTTCGCGCCGTCCTCACTGATCTGCAGTATGTGGGAAAGAGATTCTTTCCTCACCAGATTCTTAAAGAACAGCTGGATGGAATTCCTCTTCTCCAGCCTTTTGGGGACAGCGGCTGCATCGTCTGTGGGCGGAGACACTGCTGGTTTGTTTTCTGCAGCTGCTTCTGAAGACTTGGCTGCAGGTTTGGGCTCCTCCTTGGCTTTAACTGCCACACCTGCTTCAGCTCCTGCAGGTGGGCTCGCTGCAGTCTTCTTGGGTTCTGCAGCCTAAAAATATTGAAAAACATAAAGAAAAGTTAGGAAAATGACCATAGCGCTCACAAATGAGAAGCAGATAGTGTTATTAATGTTTGGATCAGTGCACCGATAAAAGACTTCGCTGTTAGGATACAGTTTGGCAACACAGAGAGCCTTCAAAAACACACAGACAGCAATACATCTGGCAAATAGGTTAATTAGAGCATTTTTTTAATGCCAAATGTGACTGATGGCATTGCCCTGGTTAATAATGCATCTGTGCACAGCAGGCGAGTTCACTATATTTACCAGTCCAGTAGTTTTCCTGAGGAGCTGTACTCCACTTGTGGAGGCTGCTTGGACTTTAGTGGTCATATGATCTAACAGTACCTCAAATTCACAATAAACTGTTACCAGCTGTTGTCGAAAGCAACCACAGATTTTCAGGGGCTTAAAAGGGTCAAAGCATGGAGATTCTTACTTTGGGCTTGAATGCTGAGAGAAAGGATGTTTTTGAGCTTTTCTTTTCTTCCTGCGCAGGCGGTGGTGGTTCTTGCTTTGCAGCTGCCTCCAGAGTGGCTGCTTTTGAAGAGTCTGCCTTCTTCTATGTTTAAATTCAATCACAGAGCAGAAGAAAACAAGAACATACGAAATGGTGAAGCTGCCACTTATTATGTGAAGAAAGAAAGGATTTGAAGAGCAAATTATACAGAATAAGAAGATATCCCCGACGGAAATGAAGACCCTCCAATCAGTGTCAGAAATGCATCCATCATTACTGAGAGTTCTGGCCCCTCAAAGATAATCATTTTGGAGAAAGTAAAGATTTGTTCTTTATGCTACGTTTATCTCACCCTCTGCAACGCGCGTTCAGGCGACCACTTTTAGTGAAAAGTACACATGCATAAAGCTCATTGTTCAAAACTCTCATTCATACATAGCTAGGAACATTTTTACAACATTTTTTGAGCCCTATTTTCAAAATTCACTTCCATTAAAAGCACATTGAAAGTTAAATCTGAGTCCCCGATCAAGGACTCAGATTTGGTAGTGACGTAGTTAGTGTCAGGTGGCGACGGTCCAGTGTGAACACCAAGGGCTAAAAGTGTGTTCAAGAACGCGCATCACATGCCTGGTGTAAACGTAGCATGATTGTAGTTTACTGGAATTTTAAGATAAATTAAAAAAAATCTCAATTTGATCATCAGAAGTGAAAGTGGAACCACTCCGATCACAGAAAAAGTTTGAATGAAGTTCTTCCCCAAAAAGTGAAACTTCAATGATTTACCTCAACTTCCACCACTGGCTGTGGTTTGTCTTCCTTCTGCTGCAGATACACAGTTTTAAAGCATTTCTGTTAGGTTAGAATGACTAGCAATAGCTGTTTATTTCTCAAAAGAAGTCTATGGTATTTTGGCTTTTTGGAGCCAGCGGGTACTTCCTGTTTGGAACACAAGGGGGGAGGAGTCACTCAGTCCAGTTCTCATTTACAGTCAATTGTTTTTTTAACTGATTTTTTTTAACTATTGCAGCAATCTCGAAAGAAACCAATACAGTTCACTTCTCTGTAAATATTAAATCTACGAGTACTCATTTGTATTTGTTAAACTGGGTCTAAATTCGGACATACCAAAAAATGAATTCAATGAAAATAGCTGAGTGGAAAAGTCCTAAAATGCATTTTAACTTTATGTTTGGCTAAAATTGTCTGCAGAAATAAAAAAAAAAGGAAATTTTCTTCGACACGACTTCATGGAACTATAAAAAGTCTTAGCATGTTAACCTGACAATGGTTGCTATAGCTTTGTGACATAAACTGGTTAAAGTCATAACATGAGACAGAAGCAAATTATGCCTTAGTCACAGGTTATTTTGGTTGTCCGGGCCTGTAGAGGGTAATAGACAAAAGCACCTGCGTGATAAAGGGAGTGCAGGTGCGGCTACCTTAAGGGGCGTCGTGAAAATGAACTGTGCCGTTGTCATGTGTTGTAGGGGTTTCATCAAACATGTAAGGATAATGTAAGTTGCACTTTTGACGTATGGGTGATGCTGTTGTACGATACCCGTACGACACACTCTGTCGTCAGTGAGGAGTGTGGAGTGACTCAGTGCTGACAATTCAATTTTCGATTCAGTTTTCCACAGTCGCTCCCGTACTGTCTGCAGGCTATGCAAACAATGCTGTGCTAAAGCTTTATGTAGCTGATTAGCACAGTGGCTTAGGAAGAGGCCAGGACTTTTTCTAGCTATTACTTTATTATTGTTTATATACTGCACTCTTGCAACACTTCCTGCTGTAAAATACGCAGATGTTGCATGATGTGCACAAAAGCTTGGATAATTAACCCCAAATAACATTGAATTTGCACAGCACGCTACACATCAAGGGTTGTGATTCTAAGGGTTATGGTCACAAATACAACTGCCACCGGGGACAGTTGTATTCGGTGGGGATGACACAATGATATAATGTGACTGTCCCCACACGTTTACAATTGCCACTGAATTTCCTGAAAAACGTGCATTCAGGTCATTGCTCATATCGTTGCTACTATGACTGTATTTTTTTGCATTTAGCAAATATCAAATACAGCTAAAAATGTCCAAAACATACTATTGTTGGTCCTCATAGGGCACTGTACTCACTTGTGGACACAACCATGAATATCTCTGCTGATATCAATGTTTTGCATGAAGCAGTGTTTTGTCTTTAAAACAGATCTTGGGACCAGCATTACCCAACATGATGCAACGACAGTTCCAACTGGGAAAGTGGAAGTTTCTGCCACCTCCAGACAAACGCCACTTTGTCCATTTGGTAAACTGATGAGCCACGGTCAGCTTTGGAGTATAATCATCCACTGTACTGCTGTTGCACGCTTTGCATTGGCTCCGCTCCCTAAAAGCCATTGGTGTCTGGACTTCTTTTATTCTCAAAAATTCACACGTGTTGTGCTATGTGTGAAAATTTGATGTAATGGTGTACAAGAATAGCCTTCCTGGTTGCAATTTGGTTCCAACAGTTTTTTGTTTTGTTTGTTTGTTTTTTTCTTTCTTTTTTTTTACCTTTGAGCGAAACAGTTTACTCAGAGTTGCTGATTTCCCTTTTGTGGACTGCGGTTCCTTCGCTGCTGCCTTGGCTTCGTCTTTGGCTTTCACAGGTTTGATGGCTGCTTCTCCTTTAGCTTCGGTTTTGGGTGGCTCTGGGGGAGGTGGTGGCGGGGCGGGCATTCCTTTGGGTGCAGCAGGCGGTTCCGATACTTGTGCAACCTACTCAGAGCAGAGGAGATGCTTTCAATACAAAGAAATGACAAGCTGTCCACAGTCTAGCCTTTAATGGTAATAAAATGAACCTAATAAAACGGTTTCAGATTCTGACTGCTGGTAATTTCGTTTGACAGATTTACTGTAAAAATTAGGGATGTTCCGATCAAGTTTTTTTTGGCTCTGATTCCTGATTTTGGTCTGATTCTGAGTCATTTGATTTTGAGTGTCTGCTGAAAGTGAGTCACGATGCAATACTTTTGTGACAAATTAAAAAAATGATTAAATGCTAAAGAAACACATTCCTATTTTTATTTCATTCACCTTAAATGATCATTTAACACATAAAAAGAGCACTCCTGTGAAGTACTTTGAACAATTAAGTAAAAATAATGAAACTATCAACTAAAAAAAAAAAAAAAATTAATTACTTACTAATTTAAGTATGTGATAATTAGTCATGTGATTAAGTAAGTTTGGTGGTTGTAGCTTAAAGAACTTATTTGATCAGATGTGATTCATTTATCCATTAAAAAATTGTAATAATTAATTTAATAACATATGTATTTAATAAATGTATTTATGTATTGACATTAATTATTCATAATAATTGATTAATAATGATAATTAATTCTTTAAAAATAGCTGTTGTAACACATGGTGATGAATATTCATGACTGGCTCAAATCCATGGAACCATCTGTTCATTTGGGTTGTTTTTGGCTTGTTATTGATCTTTTTTTTGTTTTGTTTTTGGATTACTTTTTTCCTGGAGCTTGTACTTTATAGACGGTGCCTTAGCAGCTGACACTGCTTAATTCTCCTTTAAAATAACTTAATCTCTTTTTTGAACTTATTGTTTGCGTATGGACAAATCAATACACACACTTGCTGCCAGTTTTCCAAAGTCAATGAGCCAGAATCCCCAAATCTATGGAAGTCTTGTGAGATTTACTGAACTGTTAGCTCAACTCAAACTAGTGCCATATTCTGCTGCGCTTTATGGCAATAAAATATTGTGATCTGTTCATGAAATGCAGACTTTCAGTCGAGGTTTTATCTGTAACGATAAGCTTGAAAATATTTATCACTTATCATTATAATGATATTAAAATAAAGACAACATCCGATGCAGATCGAGTCTGAAACTGTGATCGGGCCCAATTTTTGATCACATGATCGGATCAGGGCATCCCTTATAATCAAACAATTATAAAATTTGTAAAGTGACTTTATTTGGGGCCAAACATTGAATTAAAAGTGTAAAAGATGTCAGAAAGTTTGACACGTTAGCGGCCTGTGTGCTCACAGTGGTGGTTGCTGCAGGTTGAGTCTCCTTCGGCGGCTAATGTGCAACAAACAAAAAAACAAACAAAAAAACAAAAAAAAAGGAAGCAGTTAGAGGAACATAATGAAAACTGAAGTGAGCAAAACTGAACCAAAACTCTGCATGCAAAAGAGAAAGAAAATGTGTTGCTTTTGGCTGATGGTGATGGTTAATTTCAGGAAATATACTGTAAAAACAGGCCTCTCAAGAAATAAGTCCAGAATTCCTAAAATTTTCCTTTAAACCTTTTTATTTTAAGAAAACATTTCTAGTCACTGAGACAAGTTTTCCCAGACTATGATTATTTTGCTTTTGAAAATCATTATAAAAAAAAGAATACATGGGTCTTTTTAGTTTCTGAAGATTCGGTTTTTGCAGTGTATCACAAAGGTAGACAGAGACGTAAGCCTCTATTCACCTGATCCTTGGCAGCATCAGCAGATGCTGTTTCCTTTTTGGACGTTTTTGTTGGGGTCACCTATCAGACAAAAAAAAAAAAAAAAAATCCTTGTGTCAGAGGATGTGACCAAAGCAAGAGCAACACAATAATTCCTCTAATCATGCAGACACTTTTCAGGAGATTGGGGCCCTGTATGGCAGACAGTGCACACTGATGGCCCTGACAGGGCGAGCACAGTACGCACGCTGTCATCGTGACCCCCATTGTACCTCGGAGATGGCGTAGGCCTGCCCGCGCTGGATTTTCGCGAGTCTCAACTTCCAAGCGCACAGGCCTCCCTTGTGAGCTCACACGATGGGGTAAACAATGGACCGCCACATTCCCGCATGCTCAAAGACTTGATTAGCATGAGGCTGGGGCAATGGTGACTCTTTAAAACAGCATGAATCCAAAGGACAGCATGATAAAGAGGAAGTACAATAGCTGCTTGTTGTGCTGCTTCCATAGGAGCTGCAGTCATGGCAGACATCAACATCTGCCATTTTTTTCTGCCATTTCTCCAAAAACAGATGAAAACTTTGTACTTTGTTTTTTTAGCGGTTTTCCCGCTTTCTTTTTCTCATCAACCAAAATTCATCAACTAACATTTCCAGTTATTCTCTTTTTTGAGACACACTAAAAAGACTACAACAGGCCTTCATCTTTTTACTTACTAGAGTTTTGAAGAAGTTCATAACTGGATTATCTTCACCCTCCTCTTGCGCGGGGGGACTGATGCTGCTGGCAGCTCCGGGATCGTTCTCTTCCTCTCGACGTAGATGCGGAGTCTCGTTCTGTGGCCCCGTCACTGGTCCTTGCTTCAGGTCTGCAGTCTCCTGTGCCCCCACCACGCAGAATTACAGCCTTTGAGAGGGATGTCGGAGCAGCAGAGCTGATATGCGAGCAGTGAGCGTCTTAATCGCAGCATTGAGATGGGAGCGCCATTCCAACCATGCCTCTGCCTACCCGGGGCATGGTCAACAATCAGCCTCTTATGAAGGTGCCTGTCCCACCCCTCCCTCATTGATATGCAACAATGTGTGAGAGTTATGGTCTGAGACAGTCATCTACTCAAGCTGAGGTTCTTTAGGATGGTTGGGGTCATTTCTTGTTTTATCGACTGTTATTTTAGGGTTTGTGAGTTTTACAACATCGAATCATCTCAATAATATCGATAATATCTCAATAAACTTTTTTTTGGCTGTGGGGGGGTTCTTTGTTTTTATTTATAACAACTGTTGCTACGTGGACAACAATTCGTAACAAATGTGTATGTATTAGAGTAACATAGAACTTTTTGCTGTTGTGCAGGCAATTTAGTCAGATTTTTACTGTATGTTCCGCCATTGTAGACTTACTGGCCTAAAATGGATGAGAAGGAAAAGTTATTTTCATTTATTTAAGAAATCCAAAATTTAGAACTTATAACAATGTGGTTGAAAGTTTTACACATTTCCCAACAACTGTTCCCTAAGATACAGACTCACAGACGACGGTTACATCCGAATTCCCTCACTACCCAACCGTACGGTGGGGAGGCATCGGCAGAATCTTCAGAATTTCATGCCACCGCCTGATTTTTTTTAAAAAATCATTGGCAGGGCCATAAATGTAGACGGCGGCTGTACGGCATGTAAAATAGCCCCCTTTATAAAATAGCCCCCTTTTTAAATACTTGCAGGCTATCAGGTGGCTGGCAGCACTTGATATGGATGGCCGCCGTCCGGAGACATTTACACATCATCCAGTCAGAGCTGATGCCTTGTGGCCACCCAGCTGTCATCAGATTTCATGAAGGCGTCATCCCCACCTGCCACTGGACAGCCACCGCGCAACCTCAAATGTGCCAGGGAGTACACTGGCCATTGTCAACTTAAAGAGAAAAATTGTTCATTCGCCATTGAATTTTAATCTTTTCTAAAAACCGCCGTGCAGCGTGTAAAAATGTGACTGCTGCCTACTTATTACAAATGCTGCCACGCGGCCACCTGCTGAATTTGCTGAAAAATGTTAGCATTTAGGTTGCTGCTCGGTGGCATTTTGGGACATGTGACTGTAGTCCTAGCACAGAGAATTCCCAATTTTGTCAGACTCTCCGAAACTACAATTCCAAGGCTATATCTGCATTCCTTCATTACTTTCTTAAATGGTAAATGGCGTATACTTATATAGCGCTTTTCTACCTTCATTGAAGGCCCAAAGCCCAAAGCTCGTATGATTGCCTTTCAAAATAAAAGTCGCCCTTTGCCCAACAGGATCATTTTAGTGCAGCTCTGGTCAGCTCCTAACCATTGTTGCTCACCATAAGATAATATTTGCTTTGAACTTATAAAAGATCAGACTTTTAATCACAGTTTTGCTTAGTATTTGAAATTAGTACATTGTGGAGAAAGCATAAAGTGAGTACGGCCTCTTGATGTTAGCAGAGATGTAAAAAAATGTACGAAGTTCACCTTTTAGGTGCACCTCAGTCATAAATGTTTAAACTTAATTAATCTAATTTAAATGCTGATGAAGTGACCCTTACTTAAATAAAAACCACTATTATTTTGTATCTCCTCAGCCAGAGTCACAATGAAGTGGTGCAAGAGCCACACGTGGCTCCGAATGCAATGCCCTGGAAATTTCTTGTAAATCTATGTGAGAAACAGTGTGCATTAATGCACACTAGACTGGCAAATATAAACCACAATGCAATGCATTTGAATGATTTGCCATTTGAAGAAAGTGTATGTATTTTTTTTCCTAATCATTCACGTTTTCATTGTCCAAACACAGTGGATTCATAAACTGTCTTTTTAAAATGTTTATATTTGTTCAATTTTTTCCTTAGCAAATGGGTGAGTCTATGTGTCATATTTGCTGTTGCAAATGTAAAAAAAGCAGCGAGCATGTGACTGAATTGCATGAAAATCCAGAGCAATGCATTGTCCATCACTAAATAGTTTTTAGGGGTTACGGCGTAATGAGAGAATTTAGACATAGTTAATAATTTACCACGAATCTTTAACGTGTTCTGTGAGCTTTTTATTTTCATTCTGAAGCTGAAAAGAATTCTCCAAACTGAAGACCTGTTTTAGATTTTTTTTTTTTGGATAAGAAAAATCTGAAATAATAAATCACTAACAGAAATGACATTAATGGCCAATTAAAAGATAGCAGTGCGTACCCTCTGTGGAGCAATCCCATCCTCATTTAAGATCCCTTTTTGTTTTTCCTGCTCTTCATCAGCTGCACGGTCCGCTTTCTTTTTGAACAATTTATCTAGCAGCTGTGGTTTTTCCTTTCCTTTGCTTTTCTTGCCGTCAGTGGTGTCTGTGGTTTCAGAAGTGGCCTCTGTGTCGGCAGGTGTCACGGCGACCTCAAGGGCCGCATGAATGCTTGGTTCCGCAGCAGACTTTAAAGACTTAGTTTCACCGTTCTGATGCGCATCGCTTTGAACTGCAATAACAGAGGGGAAAAAATGAGTCATTTAACAGGAAGTCACACTTTACTTTGGTGCACTTAATATAGATATAGGTTTGGGACAAATAAAAAAACATATTCTTTTCACATCTGACTGAAGTTTAACTTTAAGATCAGTTAGAAACCTTCATGCTTTCACTCGAAAAAGTGGTTAAAAAAAAGCAGCATCTTTTATTTAAATAATGACATTTAGAGATTAGAGAACCCCAGCAAACTTGAAACTTTGAAAAGCTCAACAAAATGTTTCGGTTACCTTGATGGAATTCCTGGAATTATTGCATAAAGAAAAGTTAAAATAAAGGGGGACCCAAACATCTGGATGTCATTGCTCCGCCACCTCCAGATAAAACTGTCTGTTGTTGCTCTTGGTGACAAAGAACTCATCAGTGATCTTTGAAAACTAGAATCTAACCAGTCACACTTGTTTTGCTTGTATGCTTACCTCCTGTCAGGTAAGCATACATAACTGCAAGGAGCAAAGTTGAAAAAAAGCCATGAAGATGTCAAAGCAGCATGTCAAAATACCAAGTTACTTCTTTTTGCTTTTGAAAATAAAAGATATGAGTTTTAAATGTGAAAAGCGGACGGGTCATTTATGATGGAAAATGTCCAAAACGATTTCTCCAAATCAGGTGCAAAATTAGAACAAGGGAAGCAAAGCTTGAAGTGCCATCAAAACCGGAAGCTATGTTCACACCACCCGTCTCCAAGCAACCGTTTTCTGTTTCTGAGTTTTGAGCTTCTGTGTTCAGAACTCTTCCAACTGTAGGTGGCGGACAAGCGCTAGAAAAGAAAAGCAAAGGAAAGAGAAGAAGCCCCTCCCTGCTTTTCCAGTGTGAACACTATATGCTAAAAGCACATTCAAGGACCTGAGTTGAGCCAATTCACCAACCCGCGTCACATGCCCGGTGTGTGTGTGTGGTAGCTTCCGTGATGCGATGATCTGTGAGAATGCTGTTCTTTCAGGAAAAATGCACCACACAGTTTCTAAACAGATGTCAGGTCTTGTCACATGGAAATGAAGCGCAAAGCTTCTCTTAAAAATGCTTTTCCAACACTCCCTATAGACCTGTGAATGGTTCCTCTAACGTCACGGACAAAAAGGAAAGAGCTGGTTCCTTTGTGGATCTGACAGGAACTGGTGTGGGTTCTTCTTTGTAAACATCCAGGTCAGAAAGTGAGATCTTCATCTTCAGGGACAACATCTCAGTCCTGAGAAAAACTCCTGACCCAGTGGGAAGTACGACCTGCTGTTGTTGCTGCAGAGTGACAGTTCAAACAGTCACTCCGGAGGCTCTGGAGGCTCTGGAGGCTACGCCTTTAGTTTACAGCAGCAGCATCTTGACGGAGGCCAGCTGGGACTTGTGTTTACAGAGAGCATTAGATGAGTCTGAATGACTCATCTGACAAAACCTAGTCCAACAATGTGCAGCAAAACAGGGTGATATGAAAGCTAACTCTGCAAAACATTACTACCTTTGATGAAGTCCATGACAGATTCTAAAAATTGTGCATTTTCTCCATTTAAATCATGCAAGCGTACCGTTAGTCTGCAGTCCATTGAGCTTGACATGTGCAGAGAAGCCATTCACGGATCCATTTTCCTGTTTCTCAGGAGCAATGCCGTTCTGTGAAGGAATAAAGTGAAGACCCGTTACCTGTCCACCGCAGTTTGTTTTAGACTCTGAGTCGTTGCAGATCTGCAGATGACTTTCACGCAACTTCAGAGTTGCAGGATTCATCTTGGAAAGACCTTACCATGGAAACATCTGCTTCACTGGACTGCTCGTTTCCCATGGTTGTTCCAGTTGGGGATTTGACTTCTAAAAACAAATTCAAAATAAACAGTTTTGCAAAGCTTGACACTTAGAACATGGCAAAAAATTAATAAAACTTTATATTATTCAAGAATCTTACCAATGTGTACCCCTGAGGGTGACTGGAATGATGCTGTCCTTGAGAGAATGAAGCTTTTACAGAGGTGGATGCACTTTTCCTGCCCTCCTTGTCAACATGGTGTTTTAATGTGTGCTTTCAGATGGGTGTGACTGTTTTGCAGCCATCAACTGGACTTGCAGGTAAAAAGTGCGCCATGCAACCACGTGAACTTTGATTACTTCTGTGAGGGGAGGAACAGGCACATTGCTCGGCTTTTCGCTTCTGCAAATATGAAACTGTAGTGAATTAGGCTAAAGAATTAGCAATTGTTTGACTACAACTTTCTGGTAGTGTTTCTCGAGAATATACCACACTGCTGAAATTCAGATGCTTGATATAGCATCAAACAAAACACAGCACTAATAACTAAAATATGGCCAATAACCTATTGGTTGATTAATTCATTGATTGACTAAATTATATCAAGAATTACTTGTAGACAACACAAGAAAATAGTAATATAGCAGGATCAAATAAAATGTGGCTAAAATGAGTAATTTTGGTTTTTGTTTGACTTTCTGTATCTAGTTAGCTTTTGACTGATGTTTCACCAAAACATTTTAGGTTTACCTGACTTCACTGACAGGTTTTCTAATGTGAGTATGTAAAATAGTTGCACATTACCCAACAACTGGCTAATCTTGGAGGATAACGTCAGCATCTCGGCCATGTTGAAATGTTAGAATTTTGGCAGTTTGTTAAAACAAAAGGATATATGTGATACAGCTTCAATCAAGTAGAATTTGATAGAAAATCTGTGTTTATGAAACATATGGATAAAATCAACGCGGAAATTTCGCCATTTTAGCCTGAAGCAGAGTTTGTGTATCTATGCTAGAAGATTCCTAACCTTAACCGTAACCTGGTTCAGGTCTTTTTCTAGGGGAAGAGCGTGAACTTTGGTCGAGGGCTTCCAGCTAATGATGCTCTGGCGCCATGTTGTTGTCTGCAGCCAGGTCGCCTTGGGATTATTAGTTTTCAAATGATGTATCAAGCTTGGATGTCAGCCTTCTACTAGTTTTGTTTAGTTTTCGAATTGGTTTAAGCAAAATGAAAAGATGTTAAAGGGAAGGGGATGAAGCAGTGGTCAAATGTATTCTATAGTCTTTTTAAAGATCCACTCCAATCATCTTTTGTACAAGTGTTCCCAGTGGTCTTTAAATTACAATTATGTCGGTTTATTAGTGTTTATGGTGTTTTAACATGGTCTTGTGGCATTTTTCTGATGATGGAGGACATATTTAACCTAGAAAGAAAATTCAGCTCCAAATTGAATTTCTGAGTATTTCTTTATTCAAAACTTTGTGAGTCAGGGACTGAACCAACAAAAAATGTTGTTTGAAAAGGACTATTTTTGTGACGTAGAAAATACAATGGGTGGGCCACAAGCTCCCTAGAAAACAACACCGTTTTTTTTAAAAATTTGGACTAAAAACCTGTATATCACAATTAAAAGACCCCTGGTAACACTTTTACAATGAATGACAAGTTTTTTTGCTCCCAAAGCAGTGCTATGGAGAGATGTATGTCAGAGATGGTCGGGCCATGCACACCACTGCAGATTAAGTAAAAACCCATTAACCATCTGTAACCAATGACAATTTAGTGCCCAACAGGATGTGCATCAAGGATGCGGCATGGTGTGACAGCGAATCAAAAATAGGTGTGTTTACACTCTTGCTGTAGCTTTCTCTTACAATAAAGTTAGAATAGTTTTTCTTTAAAACAGGTCTACATTGATTATTTTAATATTAAGTAAACCATTACACTTGTATTATATGTGCTTTATCATTACAGTTGTCCAAGTCAGAGATTTTTGAATAAAGATTTTGTGTGCATTCAGCCATTAGAGTCAGCACCATTTCTTTTTTTTTTCCTTTAACACCCACCTGTCGAGCCACATTTATTCAAGCCCTCTCACTCTGCAGGATTTTGCCATTTGTCAGCAAAGTAATAATAGAAAATGCCTGGGAAATAAGTAAAAAATGTGCAATATTTGTTCAAATTGATGATGACAAGACTTGGAATCTGTGAACACAAAGTCCTGATTGTTGCATATAGCCTGTGCACTGAGGTGGGAGTTGGGTTTGGATTGTGCTCTTATGACTGCATGCAAAGGCTGCAGCTGAGAGACTTCAATCAAACTCTTCATGAAGTTCCAACGCAAAACAGCCTACGAGCTTTTATCAGCGGCTCCATCCTCACAAAAGGCCCATTGAATTTATGGTAGAAATATCAGCAGAACACTCAGGTTTGATCAAATAAAACTCAAGATATTCGGAAGGATTTGGCGACATAATTGCTTCTCGCAAAAATGAGATTTGTCCCTCTGCTGCCTCTCAGATGTGATAAATATTTGATCTTAGGTGCAGTTCTGTTTGCTGGCCAAACATTCACACAGCAGCAGTTCCGGTTGTTATAGTGTCAACTTTGGCAGGCTCGCATGTTATGTTTTTAGCATTTGTGATTCTAAAAAGCTTAAACGTTTAAAGGAACCAAATGAGTAACGTTTACTTCTGTGGTGGGACTTATCCGAAACTGGCTGTGTGATTGAAAGGCAGCAATCAGTAACAGTCCTATGATACTGTCGCCATCTGTCTCGCATCATTTGAAAAAAAAAAACCCAAAAAACTTGTGACTTGTTTCTCTTAAATGTTCCACGCTACGACATTCACGTCTAGCTGCCCAAGTGGACTCATTTAACCAGGTTTTGAGGTTTTCAAACCTGGTTTTGAGCTTCTTTATTTTTTAGTGGAGCCACAGATTCTAAGATAGTTTGACAGCTGGAGTGAAACCATGAACTGAGCTGTTCTGTGGTGCTAGCCGTCAAAGTAGGGTTTGGGTCATTGAAGGCAAACAATTATGTTACCGTTTGTGCCACCATTAAATAATGTATTGCTAAGAAGTACCTTTAAAAAATAAACTATTTTTTCCTCCCAAACACTAGTTGTGCTTTTACATTTGAACACATTTCTTCCTGATCTGTTGGCGATTGAAAGCACTTGGTGGTCTGTCTAGCAATAATGACCTCAGCCGGTAGGTGGCGGTGTCGCACAACGTCTCCGTGCAGCAGCTTGGATTTTTGTCGTCGAAGAAGGCACGATGGCAGCAGCCACAATGAAGGTAACGGTAGTGAGGGGCCTTTTTTTAAAACAAACATTCTGTTTTTTCCCCCCTTTGACGCTTTTGTGTGACTTTTCATATAATAGCTGCTGAAAATGGTGGTGTTTTCTAAAGTGAAAGAGTCTCAGTAACTATTTTAAAGAGATGGTTAAGAAAAAAAAACGTGCAGCGTTAGCTAGCTAAGTAATGAATCAGATATTAGCTGTTGGCTTTGAAGTTTAAGACAAATATGAAAGACTAACAATTACAGAGCTTGCATAACGACATGCAAATGATAGTTAATGTGTCAAGCTAACACAATGGAAAGCTTTTAAGTCGCTCTTTGTAAATTGACGTGGTTTTCAGGGCGTAGAAGACATCGTGGTCACATTTGAAGACCAGCAGAAGATCAACAAATTTGCCAGAAACACGAACCGGATCACGGAACTAAAAAACGAAATCCAGTCAAAGAAAGTAAGTAAAGGAGAAACCACACAATTGTGTTTGTGTAGAAGCTGAACTAAAAGTGGAAAACTAACTAAAATTGACCTAAAAAATGCAGGTGAAAATTAATATTAATTCACGTCTTCAAGAATTTATCATTGAATGACATTTTATTTTTGAAATATTGTTTTCCCCCTGTGTGTTTGTAGTCCAAATGATATGTATAAATGTCAGCAAGGCAGGTATATTTTATAACACAGCTAAATAAACACTTGTTGCCTTTTTTATGCTGTTTTTGTCTTTAACGGCTGATTCATGTCTTCTAGAAAACGCTGCAGAACCTACAGGACGCCAGCGATGATCTGATGATGTTGGACGACGACACTCTGCTGATTCCATATCAGATCGGTGGCGTTTTTATCAGCCACTCGCAAGAAGAAACACAAAAGATGCTCGAATCTGCAAAGGTTAGTGTGTCACTGTTGTTTCTGCCCCTGTTTCAGTTTTTGATCTAAAAACATCAGTTCAACACAATCAGCAGTCAGACGTGAGTTTAAGATTAGAGCAAAACAAAAATTATGTGCTCAATTATACTGCTGACCAAGCAGCAGCAACACATAAACTTTTTTTTTTTTAAAACAATTGTTATTGAAGCACATTAAGGTCTGTGACAACTTTTGGTTTTAAAATGTTAGTAAAAATATCCTGTTTTTTTTATTTGTTCTTCATCAGACAGAAAAGTTTAAGTGATCTGCAGGAATTCTTTGCTTCAAATATGCTAAAGGTGGATTCACTTAGATTGTTTTTAAGTTAAAAATATTATGAGGTAAGATAGCTGTCAAAAAGAAACGTAAAACTAAATTGTGTTCATATTTTTTCTGCAAAGTTGTGCACAAATTATACATTTGTTCACAACTCTTTATGAATACAAGTTTTTCTTTATGAATACGTTTCTTTTGGACAGTTTCCCTACCCAATATAAAAATGCTTAGTCTTTGTATTTTTGTACATGCGTTGTTGTGAGCGGCAATGTTGATAATGTTCAAAACCTTTTAAGAAGACACTCATAATTAGATCTTGTACACGTCTGCTTTGTTTAGAGAACATTAACGAGGAAGAAAGGCCTTCGTTGATGTAGAGGATCAAAATGTTATGTTTGAGAATGAGTGGGAGTTGATTTTCCTACAGTCTTAAGGTGCATTCACACCAAACCCGAATCACACAGCAAAGTCGTGTGACCCGCCTCTCTCTCGCTGCGCGGTGATATTACTTCTCGTTGCGTGGCCAAAAATGTGTTCCCTAAGCTCGTCGCCTCGTTAGCTAGCAGCCAATGTTGTTGATGATAAAATGAAGCTTTCTTTGTATTTCATTTACAATGCATGGAAGACACGATGATGTTTAGAAATCAGTTTTTTTCTTTTATGAAGAGCTCTTCAAAAACATTGGTGATTAGGTCTTCATGTAGATCGCGGGCCATCAAAAATAAATGAACAAATATGTAAACCATCTATCCACAAAACAAGTAAAATTGAGTGATCAAATAGTAAATACTCCTTTAAATGAACCTGTGCTTGAGACGACAGCGGTTTGTCCTTCGCTCGTAAAACAACCACTCTAGTTGTAACCTGGTTCAAATATCAGTATTGTTGTGTTTTATTTTTTAAATATAAATTTGCATTTTATTAAGCATAAAGAATACATCATTTTTTCAAAGGAATTTCTATGAACATCTTTTTAAAGCCAACAAGAAAACTAAAACTAATGGTTTCATAGATTACATGTATTTTTGTTAACTATGTATTACTTAAAAAAGTTATGTCTATAAAATACCTTCCAATTACAATTCAAATTCAATAAATTATCCTGATGTTTTTAATTAATATTTATAGTAAAGTGTGTTGAGTAATTTAGCAGATTCAACAAAGTACGAAAGTCGTGTGAGGGATTTGAACCCGGGGTTCTTTCAACAACAAAAGTTACAACACATGTGGACTAACCACAATCACCACAAGAGCAGCTGATTGAATTGAAGGTTTGTCACTTTATAAAGACAGCTACTCACAAAATGCTGAGGAAAGCGCTCGCTCGAGTTGTCACGAAAAGATTTGTTCATCCATGGATTTTTAATAGTTTTTAACAGGAATCATGTGTTTCTGTTGTAACAGCATGTTAGTTATATGTTTGAGCACTTCAAAATGAAAACTTCACAATATTTTGTGAGTTTTGAGTAGCTAAAATGCCAAAAAAAACCCTGATTTAGAGATTCTCTGGGTATAGTGAGCTTCAGTCCCACTGTGTCTGGATGGCGGCCGCTTGTGCTGTGTTTCAGTCTCTCTTCGACCGTGTTTGAAGCAGACTGTAGCTCAACAGTAGGGGGAAGGGGTCAGGAAACCCCTCTGTGCCAAAAGGAATATAGCAGGTTAAGAAAAAGTATGAAAGTTCAGGAGATCAGATACTGGATGCAAATTCTTCCCGCTGTCACTAAAGCCGTCACGTGCCCAAAGTCGAGTTCCTGATTGATTGACGAAGACATGGCGACCTCCCCAGAGTTTAGATATTTTTTTTTTACTCTGGCTCGCCGCGTTGCACAATTTGCAGTGTTTCCAGACTTTTGCGCCGTGCTGGCTGCTCATTTCGCACCGCAGATCGTCAATTCGCGTCTAAACCATTGAATCGCAAATCGCGTTTGGTGTGAATGCACCTTTAAAGGTTCATTGAAGATGGAGGATTGATGTTTTCTCCCAGAGGAAATAGAGTGGAGCTGTTTTAAGAGCACAACGTATAAAAAACATATCATTAAAACTTGCTTTTTTAAAACTCCTTTTGTCCAAATACATTTTTAATTCATTTACGTCAAGATTGAAAAAAATCAAGATGTTAGTTTACTTGGTGGTTCTTATGAACTTTTCTACACAAACAGACAAATGCAGCCTGGTTTCAAACATTTTCTCATGTGGTTAAATAAACCACCCATAATAAGTGTAATGGGGGTCAAGGTGATTGAACCAAATAAGGGCGTGGTTTTCTATCTTTAGCTCTGGGGGCACTTTCCTAAGGCCGTGGCCAAAAACATTGTTTGTTCTGCCTATTTACTATGGATGTAATGATTCACTTTCCACACAATTCAGTTCCATACAGTTTGGTTTTAAGCATAGAATTGTGCCATCCCTACTAAATACGCATTTTTACAAAGCCTTTGATGACATAATCTGTTGCCAGGATTGGAAAAGGAAAAAAAAAATAAAAAAAGCAAGTTTACAATTCATAGGAGCAATGCATCTCACGCCATTGGTCTAAATTCAGGAAAGAATAAAGCTTTTGTGTTTAGTGTGTGAGGATCACAGAATGTTATTGAGTTTCTGGCAACGTAAAATATGTTATTAATGAGGTTTCCAGTAGAGAAAAGGCATCTGTAGGTAGAGTGATAAAGGATTTTGTGCAGGGCTGAATGTAATACGGTCCTTTTCTGTCTTTAGTTTTAATGGTAAAAGCATATTGGGTTTTTTATGCTTTTTTTAACTTAACCTTTGGATTTTCCCATTGAAATTTGATATACAGACTAAACCCATAAGAATCACTTTATTTTTTGCCTCCATTTTTATGTTTTTTCATTTTTGTAAAAATTGGATGTAAAAAAAGTCGAGGGATTCCAGACTTCCATAATGATAAATGCAGAGCTGTGGTCTGTAGATCACAGTTGGACAGAAATAAACTTTTGTTTTGAAACCAAATCTGTTGAAATGAAGTTTATTTTGGAGAGAGTTTTGTGTTGCTGCTTTCAGTAAGAATATGGAGTCGAGGCAGAAGTTTGGACACATTTCATATTAAGAAGTTTATTCTGTGAAGTTTTTGTGTGAGATATTGATGGTCTGTCAGCAGTCAGGTCCACAGAGTGGAAACACCTCAAAGGTTTTCCTGAAACATCTGTGTGCAGCAGCTGCTCGTTCCATGCTTCTCTATCATGGAAGCTTTCTCTTAAAACGATGCAGATGGATGAGGTCTGAACGGATTGGCTCCATTTGTTTGGCTATAAAAACGGTTTTTGCACAACTTGCGGTTTTAACTTAACAAAAAGGGAAACTTTCTTTAATAAACAATGAAGTTTTTCTATAAAACTAACTGGGGTAGTAATATGTTCTTCCAAGATAATGAAAGAAATGGCTTCAATTTTTTTTTACATTTTTATAAATTAACAGCATGTTATTGTTTTGTGTTGCCAAAATATTTTTTTCCATAATCTATTTCTGGATTTATTTTACATTTAGCTCTATTTTAAATAAACATTTCTTGAAAAATCTGAAACTTCTGTTTCTCTTTTGCCATCTTCAATCAGATTTCTGTGTATCATGTCTGCATCCTGTGAAGTTATTGTTTTAACACCATCTCTCTGATTTGTCTTCAAGCTTAGTTTTTCTGGTGCAGCTTTTTGACTGACCTCCACCAACACGTCCGTATCTTCCTTTAAATAAATAAATATAGAGCTTTGATTATTGCTATTTAGAAAAATGGCCTTTAAATAATAAAAATTGTAGAGAATTTTGGTTTTTTGCTGCTGAAATGGGACTGATTCTGCATCAATGCTGCATCCGCTGTGCCTTCATTTGGCCACTAGATGTCTCTGTTCTTTTAGACTGAAGCTACAAATAGAATTTTTATTTTTATTTGGGAAACAAACACTTTGTGCAAGGTTTTATCCAAACTTTACTTGTTTTTCTTGTCTCTATATAAATGTTTTTAAGCAAAATTTGGCATGAGCAATTTGTTACTTTGCTGCTCCTTTTTTAGATTTATGCTTTGTTTAAAACACTTCCTTTCAAAATAAAAAGTTATTTAAAAACAAAAAGGAAAAAGTGTTTAAAATTCTTGTAAAAAGATGCAGCAAAAACAAATTCCTGCAGCTGTATTTGTTAGTGATTGAAAAAGTTTGATTGCACTCTGGAAGTTTGTGTTCATCAACAACTTCTTCTCCTGCATGAACAGGAGGCGCTGGAGGAGGAGGTCAGAGGCTACGAGGAGCGAGTTTCATCCATACAGCAGGTCCTGAATGATCTAAAGGTCCAGCTCTACGCCAAGTTTGGAAACAACATCAACCTGGAGGCAGATGAAAGCTGAGCTCCAGATGGACTGACCGCTGCATCGACATGAACGTTTACCCCGTTTCTGATTCACCTCCTTCCAACCAAACAACAAGCCTTTAGAATCGCAGCTTTTAGCCTTGTTTTCTTTCTCGGCGATCACACATACATGTGCTGTTTGAAATGAAGTCAGTCCATGAAAGATTTGGATAATGACATAATAACCTGCATATATTTAATGTTCTTTTTTTACGACCATTGTTGTTTAGAGTGAAATAAAGAACAGAACATCAGTGTAATATTTGAACTTCTTGTCAGCTTCATCAGAACTGCTTCAGTTTGATTTTCACCCTTAAAGCACTGAATGTTGTCTTAGATACTTCCATGTTTGTCATTTAAACCAGTGGTCCCCCCATTTTTTCCTTTTTATTCATACGCTTCTAAAAGGAAGTTTTATTTTGGAAAACTACCCGACTCTCCTACCAAATCCCACTCATTCTTGGCGTGTGTCAAGTCGCTCGGTCACGTGTTGAAAATCCATCCGCTACTTTCTTAAAGCTGCTGCACTGACTGCTAAATTGAAACCCCTGAGCTAGCAGAGCTAACAAAGTAAGTTTCTTTTAGCAGAAAAGAGCCAGCGAGAACACAGAGAAGCTTTCAGCTTCAAAGGCCATAAACAAACAGGTTTCTTTACTCCAAATATGGATTTATTGGGACAGTTTTCCCCACAAATTATAATAATAATGCAGAATACTGCCTACTGGACTATATCCATACAGGACTCGGTCCAGACTAACGCACTTTTCCAGTCTGAAGCTACACACATGGACAACATTGTTGGTACCCTTCAGTAAATGAAAGAAAAGCTCACGATGGTCACAAAAATAACTAAAATCTGACAAAAGTAATAACTTACAAAGTTAAACCAAAGAAAACATTGTTTTTCAACCATGGTTCAGCAGAAATATTTACAAAAAGAAAATCATGAAACAGAAAAATGATACCTGGTACCCTTAACTTAATATTTAGTTGCACAACCTTTTGGGACAATCCCTGCAGTCAAACTGTTCCTGTAACTGTCAGTGAGGCTTCTGAACCTGTAGACGGGCATTGTGGTCCACTCCTCATGAGCAAACTGCTCTAGTTGTCTCAGGTTTTAAGGATGCCTTTTTCCAGATGGCATGTTTCAGCTCCTCCCAAAGATGCTCAATAGGATTTAGGTCAGAACTCATAGAAGGCCACTTTAGAATAGTTAAAAGTTTTCCCCTGGGCCTTTCATGGGTGTTTTTAGCTGTGTTTTGGGTCATTGTCCTGTTGAAAGACTCATGATTGCGACTGACACCAAGCTTTCAGACGCAGGCCAATACATTTCTCTTGTACTCTGCACAGCAGCAAGCAGCCCCAGAACATGACAGGTCCTCCTCCGTGTTTCACAGTAGGGACCGTGTTCTTTTCTTGATATGCTTCATTTTTCCGCCTGTGAACATAGAGCTGATGTACTTTTCCAAAAAGTTCCCTTTTTTGTCTCATCTGTCCATTGGACATTCTCCCAGTAGCTTTGTGGCTCGTCAACATGTAGTTTGGAAAATTCCAGTTTGTCTTTTTATGATTTGTTTTCAACAATGGTGTCCTCCTTGGTCATCTCCCATGAAGTCAAGCAACTACAGATGGTGCGATCTGACACTGATGTTCCTTGAAGTTGAAGTTCACCTTTAAAGGTTTTTCTCGGCTCTTTTGTTACCATTTGTATCATTCTTCTCTTTGATTTGTCATCTATTTTCTTGCGGCCTCGACCAGGGAGGTTGGCCACAGTCCCATGGATCTTACATTTCTGAATATGTGAAACTGTAGTCACAGGAACATCAAGACAATCTTATAGTCTTTTCCTTTAACATGCTAATCTATAATTTTGTTTCTAATGTCCTGAGACAACTCTTTTCTTTGCCTCCTCTGGTCCATGTTGAGTGTGGTACACACCATGTCACCAAACCGCCGTGGCTTCCTGTAGCCCTTTATATAGGCCCACTGACTGATGGATAGTGGACACATCTTGGGTAAACGTATCCCTTTGGTCACATTATTTTCACTCTTTTCTCATTTTTGTCCAGGCCGGTTTCATGATTTTGTTTTTGTAAATAATTCTGTTGAAGCGTCTAACCTTCATTGATGACATTTTATAGAATTTTTATTTATTAGTACTTTTGTCAGATTCAAGTTATTTCTGTGAGTTTTTCTTTCATTAACTGAAGGGTACAAACAGTTTTGTCCACGTGTGTACATGTTGTTCTGAGACATTTTGGATAGTTGGTCACAACTAGGATGACTTTATTCCAAGTTTTCAAAATGTTCCATTTTCTTTGTTGATGGTAACCTTCCCTGCCGGTCTGCGAAATCAGACGTCAGAAATGTTTTTTTTTAACATTTCTCCAGATGTGTTCTGAAACGTTCCTCAAATTATCTAGAACTTCTTTAGAAGGCAGCCTGAGATTTAAATTTGTTGACCTGCTTCACCTACACAGCTTCTGTTTAATCCAGGGAGGATTAAGCAGAAGGGAAACGTACGGCAGTTTTTCAGAAAATGGAATTAACAACAGTTCTTTCAGCCTTTTGCAAAGTGGGAGCAGTTACTTTACCCAAAATACCATGCTAGTTTGTAAAACTTATTTTAACTGCAACATACCATCACAAAAAGTGATTTTATTCTGGCACAAATGTTGTTTAACAATTGGAAACATTAAACCAACAGGGAGTCACTTTTCACTGTAAAGTCTGCACACATTAAATTGGACTGAACACGTCTCATTAAAATTCATTGTCACTTTGCAGCCTACGTGAGTTTGCAAAATAGATTTGGAACAAAAAATGATTTCGCAACGTTTTTAAAAAAAAAGAGAAATAAAAAAAAAAGTCATTTACATAGACAATAAAAAAGATGCTTGTGTTTAGTGTTTAAAAGAGCTCGGTTTGAGATTATTCACTCTGTATTAGGAAGCTTCCAGCAGTAGCAGAAACCACCAGTGGGTGTCTCTGTCTGCTCGGTTATTCTACGGTGAATTTAAGACGAGCTGCGCAAGTTGCAAATATTGGAAAAATTTGTCAAACAAGCTCAGCTCATTTTTTTTTCTCTCCTGCAGAAGCAAAGTGAATGAAAGCAGGAGAGAAGCTCATCCAACTGCAGGCATGAAAATTACAAGCGTGATGTTCTGAGAGCAGAGATGGCTGCAATATTCAGTAACGTCTAAATGTTTGTAGATGTGTTTTTAGTGTTTAGAGGTTCTTCATTTCAACTAATCCTTTGTCCTGTTCAGCAGCTTTAATAAGTGTAACATATTACCTTTGAACCATAAGACCAATTCCAGTAAAAATTGTGTTTTTGGTGTTTTAAATATTTTCTTGTAGTATTTTTCTCATGATGGAGGACATGTATAAAGAAAATTAAAATGACTACATTATTGGTTTGGGTGCTGAAAGCTAGCAGGGCAGAGTGTAAACAGAGGGATTATGGGAAGTGAGCACTGGCTTACTCCGTGCCAACGCTCCCTCCCACAAGTCAGAAGTGAATTTCTCATGAACTATTGTTCTCAGAAATATGCCCTAAAAAATGACACAAGTTTTAAAAAAAAATGTGGCTAAAAACGGATCATCAAAATCAAAAGACCACGAGGAATGTTTTAACAATAGAGGATTGAAGTGGGACTTTCAGATACATGTCAATTTGAAACATTTTTATGTTGGTCATAACAGAACAACAAAAGGTAAAGCAACAGGAGAATATAACAAAAAAAATGGAAAAAAAAAGATCAAAACAGTGAAAAACAATAGGAAGAAGTTAGTACTTTTTAAATCCCTTCCCCTAACCTTATACACTGAGTTTATCCAATATAATCTACAAACACCTGCATTAAACACCTTTAGTTACCATCAAACATCTACCCACATAATTCTAATTCTACACACAAGCACGTACATATGAGCAAACATCCCACATTTGTCAGTCTTATACTTTTTCTGTCCATAATTCTTTCCACTGGGACCTCAACCGCAGCCCCGGTCATCCTCACCAAAAATAAACAATACACACAGCACATTAAGTCCTTCATATAAACTAGCATCTACACAAACAATAGCCTGTTTGAGTAAATGACATTTATCCTTCTTCTTCATGACCATATTTACTGAGGATTATTATTGTGTGTTTTTACTTATATGGATTATACTTTTGCTCATGAATTAGACTGTTCCATATCTTAACTCCATGTATTGTCAGACAAAAGCTCTTTTTAGTTGTGCGTGCCTGAGTTCTCTAAAATTATTTTCTTTCCTGAAACTATAACGCCCCCAATCTGTTATAAAACAGTGATTGTAAATGTACTGGTAATAAAAGATGTTTTGCTTTGTATATCATCTGTAATGTTCATTCATTCATTTCATTCATTTCCTGAACCGCTTTATCCCTTTCGGGGTCACGGGGCTGCCGGAGCCTAACCCGGCTACTCATGGGCGAAGGCAGGGGACACCCCTGGAGTGGTCGCCAGTCTGTCGCAGGGGACCTGTAATGTTCTGTGTCCTATTAGATCAGAACGTTTTAGAATCTTTGAATTTTAGAAATAACTGATCAGTGTGTTGTCAATAATAATGTATTTTTCTTACTGGTTATCTCTAACGGTTTTAAACACAAGAGAATTAGACAGTATATGGCGTGGTTGTTGGGTTAGAATGTGTTTCACTTCGGCCATAACTGAAATGCTCTTTGATATTTTTGCCTGTACAGAGCTAACATGCCGTTTCCAGGAAAACTGTTGTTACTCCCAGGAATTTGTAATGATTCACAGTTTCTAATGTCACTCCTGCTATTTTTAGTATAATTTTCTCTTCAAACTATTGTTACCAAAAACAAACATTTAGTTTGATCCAATTTCTGTGCTAACTTATTTCTGTAAAACCAATCCTTTAGTTTATATATTCTTCTGTTTACTTTTATCAGTAAAGAAAACATTTGCATCATCAGCAAATAATATAAATGTAATTTCATGTGATGTGTTGACAATATATCATTAATGTAAAGATTAAATAAAACCGGCCCGAGTACTGAACCTTGAGGGACACCACACACAATGTCTAAGACAGTTGAGCTATGGTCTCCCTCCTTCACAAATTGCTGCCTGTCTCTCAAATAGGTTTTCACCCAATCTAAAACAGGTCCTCGTAGTCCAACCTTATCAATTAGAAAGTGATGATTTATTGTATCAAATGCTTTTTAAAAAAAAAAAATCTCAAAAAACTCCAGCTGCATATTTATTCTCATCCATGACATCAGTTAGTTCCATCAGAGCCAATGATGATGGTCTGTTCTCTCTTAACCCGTACTGGCTCTCTGTAAGTATTATGTTTATTAATGAATTTACAAAGTCTATTTTTAAAAGGTTTTTCCAGAATCTTAGAAAATTGAGGGATGAGGGAGACAGGCCTGGAATTTGTGAAATGATGTGTATTTCCAGATTTGTACTATGGGATTATTTTAGCAGTTTTCATTTTCAAAGGGAATTTACCATTCGGAAATGAGAGATGACACATATGAGCTTTGGGTTTGGAAATGTCTTCTATCACCTTCTTGACTAACATGTCGATATCATAGCAGTCTGTAGACGTCTTGTTCTTACACTGCTTAGTGACTTCAGTTACTTCTTTTTCTTCCACTTCTTCAAAAAAACATCGTATTGATGTAACTTTGTGTTAAATGAAGACCTTTGCTGGTTGTTGAAATATTCTTAGCTAGACGTGCTCCAATAGTAGCAAAGAAGGAATTGAATTGATTTGGTAAGTCTTTCGGATTTTTATGTCTGTTTTCTCCATCCAGAGATTTCTTGGGATTGCTTGTGTCCACATTTTGGAGAATTCCTAATAACCATATAGAAAATGTTCCACATTCTTTTTGTATTATTTCTATTATTCTCCAGTAATTTATTGTAGCTTTCCTTTTTACACTTCCTCATATTCATTGTTGATTTGTTTTTGGATGTCTTATATCTCCTCTCAGCCTCTTCACTTCTGTGCTTTACAAATTCTTTGGATACATTTTTTTACAAGCATTTTTTTTAACCCTTTTGTAATCCGTAAGGTCCTTACATGTTGAATTTTACTTTTCTATACCTGAGTTGGGCAGTTTTTATCATACATTAATTTGAATATTTACTTTTTCTTTGTAAATACATTCTCAGTTATTCTCCATTAAATCCTTTTTAATGCATTCTAAGACTTTTCAGTTCTAATCCCTCTAAATTATTGTTAAATTTTTTTATAGTTTATTTAATATGTTGCAAAGATAGGTAAATGATCACTGATATCATTTATTAACAACCCACTTACCATATCATTATCAATAACGTTAGTAAATACATTATCTGTTGTGGTTGCACTGCTGAAAGCGATTCTTGTGTGTCTGTTAATCAAAGGATGAAGGCCATTACTGTATATGATGTTAATACAATCCTCAGATGCTTTATGTGTATTTAAATTCAGTAAATCTATGTTAAAGTCTCCACATAAGATCAGAGGTTTTTGACTCATATTAGTAAGATTTTCTTCTATCCAAGTATTAAAAGTCTTCATGTCAGAACCAGGTGCCCTGTACAAGCAACCTACTGTAATGTTTTTCTTTTCCTCCATTATAATCTCAATAGCAATGGATTCAAACACTTTACCCCCCATGACTGTTAAATTCTCTACCACCTTATAATTCTGATTTGTATCCACATATAGAGCAACAGCACCTCCATTTTTCATTCACACCGGAAGCGTTCAAGAATGCGCTAAACACGGGTTCTTGAGCACATGGTGATCACATAGGACAGGCAGGGAGGGGCTTCTTCTTTTGGCGAGCCCGACCTACAGCTGAAAGAAGCTTGGTGTGAAAGTCGCAGGGCTACAAATCTCACAAATCTTTTTCCAGTTTTTTTTTCTTTCACAGCTCTATTCCGATATATGAAAGACTTGGTTTCAAATGAATCCAGCTGGGCACATGGATTCATATTATTAATTGAAAAATTGAACTACCGTGAATTAAGAAGGAACGACATCCATACTTCACTACCAAATCCAAGTCACAAATTGGTCAAAGTTCGACCTGATTTAACTTTCAATGTGAGTTTAATGGCTGCTTGTTTTGTATCTTGAGCCCAAAAAAATTGTAGAAACTTGTGTAGCTGTGTGTTCAAATGAGAGTTTTGACCGCGGAATCCTGCAATGTGTATTGATGCGTGCTCACACAGACTTTTCATTGAAAGTTGATGCTTGAACGTGTTGCCGTGTGAGATTCAGAGACCTCACTGCACAGAAGGGGACATTTTCTGAGATTGTGAATACAATTCTTTCAATAAAAGAAAAAAGGAAGTAAAAATAATAGTAATCTGCTTTCAGAAGAACCCAGTTTGAGTTTGCAGATAACAGAGCAGAATATGAAACTCCTGAGCCGTGACGGCTGAGATGGATGTCAAGTTAGCTCCATCAGAGTGTTGAAAGAGGCTAAAAGCATGATTCCACTGCAGTTAGGAAGCATGTGTCAGTCGCTGTTTGAGATTCTGTCTTTGTGTAAGTACGGGCTCTGTTCAAACTGTGGCCCCATCAAAGCCTGCCATTTAAGAGCAGACAGACTACATTTAATCACAAAGCACGTTTACTTTGGTTTTTGTGGTTCCATTCTGAACTACTCCCTCAATGGCAGTATGGTTCTGCTGATCCAAAGGTTTCTGAGCCCAAAGTGCCACAGAGAGCATCATGTCAACCATCCAACAGTTCTTCAGATCTGGAGAGCGTTGATGCACACAGACGTCTACTGGACTACGACTCTGTTGGATGGAGGGTTTTCAACTAGTAAGTTGGCTTAATCAAAGCTCACATTTGTGCAAATTGGAGACGTGCTTTTACTTTGCCCTGCCTATTTGCCGTTATGGTAATTTTGTTGATTTGGACAAGGTGAACTCTGGTCTGTGTGCCCCTCCCACTTTGGGCGTCATTTCCATTGCACAAGATCGTGTATGGGGTGGTAGAGCGCCATCCACTCAGTGTTCATACAGTGATGGTCTATTTAAAGGCAATACAAAACAATAACTATTAAGATTATGACAAAAATACATGTTTAAACTTGACAGCAAAGAAGTGTGACACAACCCACTCTACCAGCAACACTGTTACTGTGCCCCAATGATGACAGAGCATTTAGGGAGCAGCCGGGGATGGCCCATTGTTTCCGACACAGTTCGGCACAGACGATGTGCTGCACGGAGCTCCTAAAGAAAAGACTCTACACGACTAACGTCTGGTTCCAAGGAAAAAACGTCAATTCCAATTTTGTGGGATACGGATGATGCCATGTTGGAACGAGACGTCATCAGGAAGTGATTTGCCCAAGTTGGTCTGAGTCAAGGTTTCTATGGCAACCACTCTTGCAAGGACATACTTAAAAAGGTATTAGAGAAAGAATGGTTGTTCTGACTGAGCAATAACTGTTTATTCTCTAGTAAAGTCTATGGGATTTTGACTACTTGGAACCAGCGGGTACTTCCTGTGTGGAACGCCAGGGGCAGGAGTCACTCAGTCCAGATCTTAGATACAGTCAATGGCCTGAACAGTGGACCTTTACATGTGTCTCTGAACACAGTTTCTGGATTTAGAAACATTCTTTGCTGTAGACACTCCAACACACCTAGGAGCTGCACTGAACGTATTTGAAGGTCAATAAAAAGCAGTTTCATTAATAGTAATGAATTTTTTTAAACGTTGGCTACAACTTTATGTTTTCTACTCGTCATTTTGCATTCTTGAATAGAGCAGCAGCTTCAGAATAAATGAATTTATAAGGTAACTCAGTGAATTCAAGCAGGATTTTACTTCTACCTAACTTGAAGTGTTCCACATTACAGCAAGATCTAAAAAATGAAATGAAAAAGTAGAACTTATTGAAAACATGTTTTCTCAATTTAATTGATGGATTTCTAAATGACACACAATCAGCTCTTAGTTTTTTCTCACCAACAGAACTGCATGCAGCTCATTTCATAGAGCCAAGTATCAGTTGTTTCCATCTTCTGATTCCACCATTGGAGTTCACTTTTGTGTTTTGTTTAAAACTAGAGATGCATTTTTTTGCCTCTGCTTTTTATTTTAAAGAGGGAAAAACTGCAAGCTTTTCTTCTTGTAAAAAAAAAAAACCTAAAATGCATGAAAACCAATCCGACTTACAATAGAACAAAGCGTACTGTGTCCCTTTCATCCTTAAAAGATTTAAATATATGATAGGAATGGTGAATCTTTTTGTCAAACTTTATTTTTGGCTATGAAGTTGTACACAAACTGGAATGTTGAGTTTTGATGACAAACAAGTCCATTCTTGAGCTTTAAAAGGTCAACTTTTAATTACTGTCAGATTTATCTGCCTGGATTTAGTGACATCACATCCTGCCAAGTTTGCAGCTTTAAACAAAGTGTGTCATGTGACCTGTTGGTGTATTTTACTGTCAGTATTTACAAAGAGATTTAAAACAGTTGATGGAAGGAAAAAAAGAATCAGAGTGCTTTTACTCTTTAACATCAGAGATGTGGCTCGGGACACCTAACACACGCTTCATAGAAGGCATAAGTCACAGTTGCATTTACACATTCACACACTGATGGCTGCTCTGTTGACCAACACTGACACCAACCTATAACCACCAGGAGCAACGTGGAGTTCAGTGTCTTACCCAAGAACACGTCAACACATGGACGGGTAAGGCAGTAACCAAACCTGCGATTCGGATCAGAGGCCGACCGCTGCACCGCGGCTGCCATGGTGTTAAGGCTTGAACTTCTAGCTGTATGGCGTCTTCCTGGAAACATCTTTCAGGATTGTTAGTTGACAACTTCCCTTCAATTACAGAGCTGGGAAAACTAGCTTTAGCTCAAACTATGAGGTCACAGGTTGATGCTGCTCTTTAAGACAAGCCAGCCTAGGGGTGGGCACCGCTGCTCAAAGGGCGGTGTGTCTGTATCCAGATATCCATGCCTACTCAAGGCTTATTACCTGGCTCAGGTGTGTCCAGCCAATTAGGACATGGCAGAGCAGCATATGTGGGAAAACCAGCAGGAATGTGGCCTTCAACCCTGCAGCTCCTTGGATGCTGGGATCCATTGGGGTTAAATGTCTCACCCAGGCTGCTCAGGACCATTAGGCAGCTTCTGCAGCGTCTTTGTGTTCCCTTCAGAAGAATGACTGCCTTCCTTTCCCTCCTGCAGTATTTCCCCCCAAGCAGAGATTTAAACCAGTGACCCGGCGGTCATATTAGTGTTGCACCGACTCAGCTCTACTGTCACCAAATTAGTCTCAATTTATGGCAGCCCAACAGCGAAAAGCAGTTGCCTGTATCCCCCGTAATCACCCCACACACCCCCGCTCGCGTTGTCTCCCACTCTTCCAAGCACACAGCTCAATTAATGAGTGAAACAAAAGGCACAAACAAGGATGAATTACAAATTGTCTCTTTTCTTCATCCAATTAGATGTAATTGATGAACGCCGGCCTGGTCTTAATGTTAAACAAAGCCAGCCTTTGAGTTGTGGTCAGGTAAATGTGCCGGAATTCCGCCATAAATTCCCATCCCAGTGTTTTATGTCCTCCATTATCAGCCTCACGCCGTGGTGTCTGAGCGTCATCCACCTCTCGCGCCATCCTCCCGCTAACACCTCAGTGTAGGTGCTGCGTTGTGTTTTGTTCAAGGGCTCCGCTCAGCTCCAGCTGGCAGACGAAACTTTGATGCATGCCAGCAACTGAAGCAGACCTGCCAATTAAATGCCTGTTGAATACTTTCAATTAGGATATTCGGGCAACTCAGAGATGTAGAGAAGAGCGCATGGCAACACAATTAGGTCTCGTTTCATTGTTTCACTGAAATAGATGGAAAATTAAGAACAAGAAAACTGGAAAAGCATCATAAATAAAATTATAATAAAGCCCTTTGGGCAGCACTTCAACCATAATACAAATGAGACTTGTAAATCTGTTTTTGTGAATCTTTTAAGTGGGAAGAGTTGGGTTTTGCACCCTTTTGATGACACAAGAGAGATCTTTTTCAGGGTCCTGGAGCTGTGGTGTAAAGTAACAAAAGTGATGAGAGGTTTGAAAGGGCTTTAGGTTTCATAAGAGCGGCTGGGGCTAAGATAGAGGGAAGCTCGAGGGATCTGCAGCAAGTTTTACTCTTTAAGTATAAAATAAAAGATACTGAAGCGAATTTGGAATAAACTTTGGTAACAAAGGACTGCATGGGAGCGTAATGGGATATCCCTCACACCAAGAAGACCCTGCTTAAATCCCAGCAGGAACATTTGCATGTTCTCCTCATGCTTGCAGGAATTTTCTATGGGCACTTGGGCTTCTTCCTACTGCACTGACTGTGAACTTTGGTTTTGTTTTGTTATGGTTTTGGCCATGTTCTGAATTGTCCCTTTTTGTCAGTCACACCATTTTCTAGTTTATCATAATCCAGAGCTTTCTTCATGACAGTTTATTGTCCTCAGTGTATTTAAGTGTTTGGTTTTGAGTTCATCCTCGTCAGATCATCTGCTATGTGATCTTTTTGTTTTGTTTCTTTTTCAAGTTTCTTTATTAAATGTTTGAGTTTCTGCCACCAAGCCAAGTCTCCTGCATATTAAGTCCCACACCACCAGGTTCTGATACTCACAGTCCAAAAGGATGTGTCATATGAGTGATTGGAGATTCTAAATTGTCCAAGGGTGTGCATGGGAGTGTTTCTAGACCTTCACCCAACAGTAGCTGGGCTAGGCTCCAGCAACCCTGTGACCCCGAAAAAGGAGAGGCACAGGCAGGATAAAGTCAAAAGTTTAAATGGAGAATTTGGGGATCAATTAAGTCGCCACCTGATACACAAGGCAGCTGGAAAGCCAGACGACAAAGAAAATGAATGATAGTCCTGCTCCACATCATCAGGAGGAGCTTCCTCAAACAGTGAGAATCAGAGATCCTACTGGTGAGATGGTGCCATGAGCAGATGATGTCATGAAGGATGAAAGTTCTGGACAGAATCATGACAGATGCAACACATTCAGAGGATGGATGGATGGATGGATGGATGGATGGATGGATGGATGGACTGCAGTAACATTTTCATGAAAAGTAAGCACAAATGTTGTCATTTATGCCTTTTTGAGAAATAAATCCAATTTACATGATTCCCCTTGCAAGTAGTTAACACTTGTCATCTTTGCTCATTTGCAAACATTTGACCAAATCCAGTTCTTAAGTTCTCAATGATAGCTGCTTTTCTTGGGTATAAATTAAACTTTTCTATAAAAAACACTTCATGGGATGTCCAACAAAAATAACGACACATGGATTATAGGAAGTCAGTGAGACAAACTTTGCTCACCAGGAACCCAAAGACTCATCTCACCTGTAAGAAAATAGATCTGGATTGTTTCTGGACTTCAAATTTACAGATCTTTAATTACTGTATTACTGTACCAGGCTATGGAGCACGCTCAACTATAGGGTGCATTAAGCGAGACAAAGGAGTCATCCATAAGTCTATTGGTAAGTTAGATTTTATGAACTGCAGTCACAGTAACTCTTGTTTGTAGCATGCAATACATTATCCACGTTAGTGCATTAACAACACCAGTAACTCCCAACAATCTTAGCAACTCATAGACAAACAGACTGATACCACTAAAATAAACATTATCATAACTACACTAAATGGCAAAATTGTTAGAAACGTGAAAAAAAAAACGCAGTTACACAGTTACACATTAGCCGTGTTCCCATATTCACAATAACAAACAACTTTGTTAACAACATGTAAAAACAGTCTAATGCTGCTAAAACAAACATTCCTATGACTATGCTAACACTCAACCATTTTAGTAACATCAAAAACACAGTCCAACACAGCTACATGTTAACAGTGTTCGCCTATTCAACAGACTGACTGACATTTTGACATTGTCGTGTACCTCTTTAATGGCTTTGATTTCAGTGAACAACACTAGAAATAATCCATACGTAAGGCGCTCTAGTTTACAATATACAATAATAAAAGAGCATCTTATAGTGCGTAAATACAAGGGAACATCTTACACACAGTCAAACACGGTGGTTGTATTGCTATGGTCGGGGCTACTTTGCAGTTTCAGAATCTGCATGCTTTATAATAGGTGATGGAGGCATAAACTCAAATGTTTGCTAGAAAATTCTGAGATGGAAGGTTTTGGTTCTGGACCAGCACGCTGATCTGAAACTGTCAGGAACGGACGTTGGTAGACCCAAATTCCAGGAGATTAGGCTTGTGTTAGGAGCAAACCCCTCCCTGAAGATAACAAAAAGGTAATAAAGTATGTCATAGGTCTAATTTAAATAGTGTTATGACTTCATACAGGCTGATTTAAAAACCTTTTTAGAAGAACAAAAACCTCCTCCACATGTGAGAATCTCATTATAACAGATGCTGCATGTAGAATGGTGAAACCAATTGTTTGATTTTAGATACTTGCCTTCTGGAAATTGTTGATCAACATAAAAGAAATAGACATTTTTTCCAACTGTGTTCTATGCAGTCAGTTCACCTTCTGCATCATTGAAGGTGAGTCTACGAAATTTTATTTCCTGATCCTTCAGAGAATCCTGCAAATCGTTTCCGAACCCTGCAAACGTTAAAAAAAGTTTCCTCGCCCCTTTTTTTTGAGTTTGAGCTCTCTGAGCATCGCCGGCCTCCATTGTTTGCACATGCCCCTCCTTCGCCGTAGGAGCGGAGGCTCAGAGCGATGCTGCAGCTGCAGCCAGAGGCTTGAATTAATGCCACTCAGAAGCACATCGCTCCTCCACCACATTAATGGCCACCTCGGGGATGCTGGAGGCGAAACGTCCGTCAACCCAGAAGACCGTTTGTGGCAGGTGCCTCATGAAGGCACTAGCTCCCACTAGCTCCTCTTTTGCTGATGGTTTGATTAAAATTATGCAGAAGGTGGATAAGGCTGTAAAAGAAAGCATTTCTCCCACTTTTTCTGCTTGTGGTTTGTGCATCATAATACACCCCTTGGGAGCACATTAAACCTAATGGTCTGTTTTAATTTGAATGGACGAGGAGGTTGGATGTTACTAAATACTTTTAGGACAGATAAAGGCCAAAACCTTTGAAAACCTGCTCTGATCGTTGACTTTAGAAGGAAGGCACCTCCTGTTTCACTGGTAAACATCCAGGGAAAAGACATTGAGACAGTGGACAACAGTCTCTGGATTCTGGATGTTCTTCTTAATGATAAACTAAAATGACAAATACGCTTTTGTTTCTGCAGAGCAGCAGGAGTTCAGTAGAAATTCCCCTCTGAGTTGTAGGCGGGACTTTTGGCATGAAGCAAGCCCGTCCCCACTTTCCGTCACCCATCTGTCTACACTCTCTCCCTGGTTTAGAATCACTCACACCCCCAACCTAACATTACTGGTGCAAGAAGGACAGTAAGCGATATTGGAGCTATCCAGACGTACAGTTTTGAGCTAGCTGGGATGAGAAAAACAAAGATGTACAGTGCATTCGGAAAGTATTCATGGAGCATCACTTCTTCCACATTTCAATGTCACAGCCTTCAGAGCAAAAGCTGCGGATACTTATGTGCATATCTTTTTTCAGGCTTTTTATTTTGAATACATTTGCAACAATTTCTAAAGAAAATTTTCAACCTTGTCATTAGGGGGTGTTTTTAAAAAGATTTTTTTTCAGGACGAAAACTGATTTAATACATTTTGAAATAAGCCTGTGACAAAGTGAGGCACTACTTCCCGGATGCACTGTATATGGATCTAATTGTCTAGAAACGAATACATCAGAATGGAGTGCAGCAGGGAGCGTAATTTCTACACCATAACTACAAGCTTTTTCCAAGAGCATTTTTTCGTCTGCTCCTGATTCACAACTATTTCAATAAAAAAATTTTAACCTTAGTTGCCAAAACTGCATGTTAAAAACACCAAAAACACAATTTTCATCATACTGAGACTTTAGAGACTTTTTAGACACTTTTCCGTGGACTGAGCTGCTGGTGTGTGTGGATGCACTCCTCAAAACAGGAAGAGGATTGACCAACGCATGTGCAGATCCAGCGCTGGGATGTCCCCTAAAGGGTAATGGTGAATGGCGTGTACTTCTACCTTGTTTTAAGGCCCAAATCTTGCTTTACCAACTGTCCACACACTTGTACCGGTCAAACTGAGACATCAAAAATACCATTTTCATTGCTCTGCTCTGTTGCTTCAGCTCACATGCGCTGCTTTTAAATCTAGTGATTCATCTTCCCTGATGATTTTTTTTTGTTTGTCTAAAGGTTTCAGATTTTTCTATCAGAACATCCTCCCGCCCCCCCAGCATAAATGCAGAGAACGTTCTAGGCCTGCAGATGCCTGACAAACCATTGACGTCAGTCCTACACAGCACATTAAAACGACAGTAGTAAAAACACTAAGTGTTTGACACTTTTCTTTTTCAAACCTGCAAACGAAAACACAAGTTGCCGACACTTTTCTTTTTTTACAGCTGTAAAAGCCTCAGCGAAAAAGGCGAGTGACTGCATTCAATGAAATATCTGTTCTGACATTTTTCACAGTTTGTTCTTCTTATTAGGACGTCAGGGATCTCGTTTCTTTTTGTAAAATGAAGTTTAAAGGTCTTTTAACACTAAAACAGCTGACATTTAGATGTCTTTTAAGAAAACCTGGATCTTTACAGCACAACCGAGGAAGATTTTGTGTTGCTTGTTTACTCTCCTGCTTTTTGGGATGCTGCAGCAGAGCCTCTTTTTTTGTGCTGGCTGTCCTTTTTCCCCCACACTGGGACAACATCAATTATTTACCTTTATTTCACCATGTTAGAAAATGGACATGAAGTTTGAGTCTAAGCTAAAATGGTAAACTCTGTTTGTGGGAGCTGACACAGCCGTCAGAAGCCATACCTCTCCAAACGGAGACGTCTCTGCTTTCCGATTCTGTCCTGTTTTACAAGTGGGCTAACATGGAGCATGGGGACTCCCAACGTTAGGCCACATAAATGAACTGATGATGCCTTTTAGAGACTCCCCCACCATAGTCCTACCTGAATGCATTAAAGGAAACATGAAAAATGAAGCTGCAGATGTAATCATAACGAGTGTCCTGGAACCATAGGGGGGCGTGTCCTCTGAGGATGCTTGACAAGTCTTAAATCCAGCTAAAACAGTCAGTGTTTTTTGTGGTTATTTTTTGTGCTCTGATAATCTTGGGTTTATTAGATACAAATTAAAAGTATTTGCAGGGATAATAAAACTAATAGACCACCTGGACTCTTCTGGTCTGGAGATTTTAGTCCTGAACGGATGAGCTACATCCTCCATCTCTGGGGGAGATCACATCCACCCTGTGAAGGAATCTCATTTCTGACATCTATGTCCATGACTGCCTCTTCACCAGCCACCACTCTTGAGAATAAGGGTGAAGACAGGAACACGGTTTAGCAAGTGAAATAGGAGCTCAGTCTTGATGCTCAGCTCTTTCCGAACCACAGCGGGTTGCGATAAGGTCAGTTTGACTGCAGATTGGAGGACTCTTTATTACAGCTCAACAGTAGGAGGGATCCCAGGAGGAGGAACTTAAACAGGGCAGTAGAAAGTTCACCCATCCGTATTGCTTGCAAGTGAACCCCTTTTGGGGTCATGGGGTTGCTGGTGCCTATCCCAGCTATACTGTTGGGTGAAAGTGGGCTACACTGTGGACATGACGTGAATCTATCACAAGGCTACAAAATTACACACACACACACTCACAATATTAATTTAAAATCATCAATTAACCTATGAAGTGTGTTTCTGGACTGTGGGAGGAAACCAGAGTGGCTGGAGAAAGCCCACACACTTGCGACGACAGGGATGCCCAAATCCAGGCCTTAAGGGCCGGCCTCCTGCTGGTTTCCAGAAATTCTGCCTAATCTGCTGTTGATTACCTGGATCAGGTGTGCTCAGCCAATAAGGAGCTTCAATGGTCGCTGCTGCTGCTTCGACAGGGGTCTTGGTGTGGGGATTGCTGGGAATTCTCCCTCCTTTTTTTCCATCATCCACCTCAGCTTAACATGGACATTCATCTGAGCACAGATGTCGGCTCACCTTTCCACAATTAGTTTACGTGACAGAACGGAACGCTTTACATGTGTTGGTTTGTATGCATAAGTGTGCGTGTGAACTGGATGTGGACAACTGAGTATGTGGACAGGCTCCGCCCATTTTAAACCGTCACACTTGACTGTAATGATCATAAACTTCCAGCATCTTCTTGCCTGTTTTATGATTCTACCCTCCCTGCCCTAAAGTCATCCTCTAACTTCTGAAACCCACCCTTTTCCCCCCGACATCCGTCTCTCATCTTCCTCCTTTTTGCTTTTCCGTCCGGTCCAACAACTCCATCCAACTCAATACACAAAACAATACACAACAAGTAAAAGGATACAAACAAAATCAATATAAATAAAGGTTAGTTTAAATAACAAAAGGGGTTTGTATAAATTTATACCTTATATGTCCCATAATTTATAACCCCCGATTCTAGAAGTAAATTCTGCCCAAGACAAGAGGCTCTCAGCTCATCTCTGTTTGCTCAGCAGTTGGACAGGACAAGATTTAAAAAAACCAAAAAAATCTGAGCCTGGCTGGGATAGGCTCCAGCAACCCCCACGACCCTATGACAATGGATGAATGGAAATTTTGAAGTAAAACAAAGACTCAGACTTTTTTCAGATCTGATATGACCCCAACTCTTGTTCACATTTGGCTTCCTTGCCAACAATTAACAAGTGGTTCTTTCATCCAAGGATAAGAGCGCTGAAAAAGCACTTGACTAAAATTACAGCCTGACTGTTGAAAAGACTGGTGGATGTGTTGTTTTAAAGGTTAAAACATTCATCTTTTACTTTTTTGACTGTATTTTTAGCATTGGCACAGCTGTGGTGTCAATTCCTGCTTTTAGATGTTGCTTAAAATGCAACACAAGAGGAAATGGATCTGCACAGTGGTTTAAAGCCTCCTGTGTAAATTGATTACTCCTCCCGGACGCCAGTAAGGAGCTGCTAGATGTAAAGATGTTGCTGGTGTTTTGCAAGCGCTCGCTCTGCATCAGCAGCAGACTGGCCTCATTTGAGAGGTTTGGGGTGGGAGGGGTTTTTGGACCAAACAAAGCCTCCACGAGAGGATTACAAATGAGCTCATCCTTCACTGTGGCTTTATCTTTATCGTACTATTGAAGCCAAAATGCATTTGAAGTGTGGCTCAAAGCCTCAACGGGGTGGAGGGATTCCAGGGTCTGTGAATTGAGAACGACAATGTGAGAAAATGTTTGGAGATCTTTGTGCTGTGTTGGAAACAACATAAATATTATGTCAAAGATTTTGTGTCTCCTCCGAATTTGTATTTTTAATTTTTTTTACAAAGAATCAAGAAACCTTGATTTCAGAGCTGGGGTAGGGAGAGGCTGTCACTCTCTTTTCCTTTCAGAAAACTCATTCTCTTGGTATTTACATGTGTGATATTTTCAAAGAAATCCAACCTGCATATTTTCTTTTTTTTGTGTGCGCAATTTGAATCAAAAAGGGTAAGTGTGAGTAACAGTTACCCACAACAATGTGCAGGAAAAATGCTCCTTTGAAAGGCGTCAGTGGTGTTGAATTGTTATCATTTGGGGATTTTCATGAACGCCACAACTGAGTTTAGCTTTGTGGGGCGGCTCAGCAGTTGACTGATAAGGTAAGCCACGGCGTGCCGAAGGACGGAGGCGAAAGGTCTGTGTGACATCCGGCACACAAAAGCTCCCACGGGCAGTGATTCAAAAGAACCACGATGCTAAAGACCCACTCAAATATCACCCGCTGCATCGTTTTCATCTCACAAACTTCATTTAGAGCTGCTCTTTAGAAATACACTGATTTTTAGCAAATTTTGACTTTAGCAATGTTGCAGAGTTTATGGAGGCAGTGCGATGAAAATTGTGTTTTGGAGATTTTAACATGCTCTTGAGGCCTTTTTTACTGATGATGAAGGACATATGTTTTTTAAAAAAATGCTTAAAATTGCATTTCTGAGTTCAACAGAATCTGAGGTGGTGAGAAGATGCCTGAGGAATGGAGGAGAAGTGTCATGGGGTCCATTTTTAAGAAAAACAGAGATGTGTAGAGTTGTGGCAACTACAGAGGAATAAAGCTGATGAGTCATACAATGAAGGTATGGGAAAGAGTTGTTGCAGTTAGAATAAGAGCAGAAATGAACATTTGTGAGCAGCAGTATGGTTTCATGCCAAGAAGATTGATTATTGATATTCAAGTAAGAGGAGTCTTACTCTCTGGTAGAATTAAAGAGTAGAATAATCATATATTATTAAAAAAGGAGGAAAAAGTAGGGGAAAAAACTGACAAAAAGTGGAGTATGAGTTTAAAAAACTCTAATTTGTAGGTTAAAACTAGTGCTGTCAGTCGATTAAAAAATATTCAGAGTAATCACACTTTTGGATTGTGATTAGTCACCGATAAATGTGTTACTAGGTACATTTTATACAACAATTTGCAGCTTCTAAACAAAAATATGAACACAGCATGTAAAAAGTATAAGATTATGGATGCACAAACGTGCCCTTAATCTGTCGGGCCAATATTTTCAAACAGAAATACAAGCAGCTAATATTTAAATCTTTATTTTTCTTCATTTTGTAAATGATATATCCCTAATTTTCTCATAATTTGGAAATAAATTGTTAGTGGAAATTAAAAACTACAACCCACTGCGTCTTTATAAACATTACAAACAGCACGTTTGTTGTTCTGACAGCAAGAATTCTACATTTTGTGGGAGGCGCACCGGTTGGTTCCTCATGGTTGTATATAAAGCTCAATTATCCCTGCGGGAATTTTTCTACCAACCGATAATGACTTTAGCATGCAGTCAGCTGCCCACAATGGATATGTGTCAAAGTTATTGTGCATCTCTTAAAGAAACAGTGTGTTATTTTTTTATTTTCACATTTGTTCTCTCTTCTTTTTCTTTTCCCTTCAGGGGTGTCTACAGTAAATTGTTTTGGTTTTTATTATTTATTAACTATTATTATTAATTGTATTTTGTATTTTTATTATTATTTTATTTTATGTGTTAATGTAAAGCGCCTTGGATTACAACAGAAGGAAAGTTGTTTTACAAATAAATAAGATAAATCAGTTTCCTCCATCTAACCCTGATCCTATCCATGCTGGTCACTCCCAAAAAGAACCTCAGCATCTTCATCTCTACTGCCTGCACTTCTGCTTTTCCTCAGTGCCACATGGCCACTCTCCACAGTTTTGTTCACTTTTCCTTTCATTTGAGCTGAAACTCTTCTCTCACAAATCACACTTGACACTTTTCTCCACCCTACTGAGCCTGCCTGCACTTGTTTCTTCTCTTCTTTTCTAAACTCTCCATTACTCTGGACTGCTGATTCCAGATACTTCAAATCCTCCACCTTCTTTTATCTCTTCTCTCTGTAACCTCACTCTTCCATTTTGATCCCTCTCATTCACACACATGAACTCCATCTTGCTGCGGCTAACCATTCCTCTCCTTTCCAGGGCAAACCTCCACCTCCATAGCTTCTCCTCCACCTGTTCCCTGCTCTCACTACAAATCACAATATTTGTATAGGTCAGTTTGTCCCTCTTTACTACCCAATCTAGCATGCAAGTCATCACAAGCCCCTCGTTTGGCTTTTGACACCTCTACTTTCACCTGACACTGCATCTCCCTGTACTCCTGTCTACTTTCCTCAGTCCTCTCTGTGTCCCACTTCTTCTTCTTAGCTAGTCTCTTACTCTGCATACGCTCCTGCACCTCCTCATTCCACCACCAAGTCTCCTTATCAACTTTCTTTCATGACCAAGTACACTTCTCCCTGTCTCCCTGATCATGTTAGCTGTAGTAATCCAGTCATCTGGGAGTATCTCTTGACCATCCGTAGTTTCAACTGCTTCTTAAAAATCATGCAGCATTCTTCCTTTTTCACCAGTTTGTCTTCTTCTCTGCCTTTGCCCTTTCTTCCGTCATCGTCTTCATCATCAGAGTCATCCAACACACCACCATCCTATGCTGTCTGGAAACAATCTCACCTATACCACTACTTTGCCGTCACTCATCTCCTTCAGTTTTTCGCATTTGATATTTATTGAAAGATCTTTAATTAAATGTAACTGAGATGATATCATTTGTTACCCACCTCAGCTGATACTTTTCACTTTAGTGGACATCAATTTTAGCTGCGTCTGCTTTCGTCCTTTCTGTGGTTAGCACACTTTGATCTGATTGACTGAAATACATGCTGCACAACATTACTTTTCAGTTTTCAAGGAGTGGGGATGGATAGCAAACTAGACGTGCTCTGAATGACTTTTTATTCTTGTTCATCCTTTAAGTTTAAGAGTTTGATTTGCATTCTTAACTAAAGCTTTCAACAGCAGAGGACAGAGAGCCCGGCTTTTACTCAGAGTGCATGATGGGATCCGCATTCGTAATGAATTATATCAGATAAAATTATTTGATGCATCCAAATGTTTTTACATTTAAAAAGCCCTCTACATCCAATCCAATTTTTCTCTTTACTTTGGAAGAGTCGCTTAAAAATTACTCAAACTCAGAGGGGAGTTTGCTTTTTAAATGAACTGAGTTCAACAGGGTGATGTAAAAATAAATACCTGAAAGTGGCAGTGACAGACTCAACCTCTTTGCTGGTGAAGCTGCATTAAACTCTGAAAAAAAAACAGCTTTCCAGCTTATTTGTAAGCATTAGCATCAGGAATGGAGGAGGATGAAAAAAGGCGTCTACATACTGTATGTAGAGTGTGCACTTAAGAGTCACGCTTGTATCTAATTTTAAACCTGCATACTTTTACATCAGCAGTTACTTTTGCTGTGGTTTTATAGCGCAGTGGTTTTCGCCGCTGAAATCTACTTCTTACATGAGCTGTTAAAGCCGCGCCCCTTTGATTGACTGTAAATAAGATCTGGATCAAGTGAGTGTGTAATGTAACAATGTAACAACGTCTCATTTAATTGGCTCAGTGCTTAAAGATAAGAGCAACCATCTCCTCAATGCACAGAAGCACAAACAGGTGGTGAAAGATTCGTAAGCAAAAAAGATGCCTTTGACTTGCAGCTTTGGGTGAAATTTTTCCACATGTTAGGGGTGACTGACTAGTGATCTTGAGGGCCAGCGTCTAACAGTAGATGGTGAAGCTCACCAAACTTGGAGAGTCTCTGAATGATCTCACAAACCAAGAGCCAATGCTTTTGTAGAAATCTAAAAATCTAATCATTCTGAGCTACTCTCTTAATAAAATCCTTAATGTAGCAATGAGGTTGTTAGCCGTTTAGTAGCTCCTGCCATAAATACATTTGCTTCAGGTTTGTGGACACACTTAAGGGCAAGGGTCTTTCAGCAAACTTGCTGCATGAACCCCGTTTGGTATGAAGACATGGAGCAGAAGAATTGACATTTAGTTGGAAAATATCCAGACCACTCCAGATTTGGATTTTATATTTAAGGACCATGCAGAATTCTGTCCCAGTTAGCTTGATGTAGTTAAGATGTTTCCTCTTGTAGTCACTCTGTGGTTGTCTAAAAGCAGAACGTTAAGAATGTTAGGCTACAGGAACTTTTTACTGTGGAGTTTTCTTTGTTCTGAAGTTCATTGAGAAGAAAAGACACACAAAACATGGCAGTGTTGGTGGAGACACAGCAGTTGAATGACAACATTTCTTTTATCTGTGTAAAGGTTTATCTTTTTTAGTTTAAAGTAAATTTAGAACATTAGGTAAATGAAACATGTTTCCTCAGAATGTTCAGGCTTTACATGCAGAACTCTCCCCTCATGGCGCACAAACGTAATACACACAGACCAACTGTTTTTAACACAAACGACCTGTTAACATGCACTTTGAAAATCAGCTCCATAACTTCACAACTTTAGAATCATAAAATTACGACTTTTTTCTCACACTGTAACGATTTTACTCTCCTAAAAATATGTCTTTTTTCTAATAATGTTACAAGTTTACTCATACAAATATATTTGTTTATTTTCATGGTGGTCCGAATACTCTGTCGTAGCAGAAAGAGACTTGAATTTAACCTAAAGCTGAGACGACCGTCACATCTGGAGCGCCCCCTTGTGGCTTGTTTTTCCACACTTTGATTGTAAGGTTAACACACAGTTAACTTTTTGACATGAGAGATGTCACTGGCGACGTCTAAATGCCACATGCTCATTGTATTACCGTAACTCCGTGACTATTTACACAATCAACATGAGTCAACTGATTCTGACAGAAGAATGCTGCTTTGCACCAATACAAAAAATTTATAGCATAAAGTGTTGCAAAACGCCACAAAGACTTTTCTCTGCGACAAAATCAGCTAACTGACTGATTGCACAAACACTTTCCTACTGATAAGTGTTGCATATCAGCACAAAGCTGCTTTTCTCTACTTCAGAATATGCTCGGATTACGTTAATTGTGTAAACAGTTGAAGAGTTACGCTACTCGAAAGAATGTAAACAATGGAGCTAAAGATTCGGTAAAAAGTTGAACGGCGTGAACAAATCCTCCGACTCTGTTTGTCTAAAAACCAAGAACTGAATCCCCTGCTGCTCTGCCATCCTTCACAATCTAAAACACAATTATCGTGCACTGGGGACAAATTTAACCGAGTGAAAAGTTATGTTAACCATCCCATCCGTAGCGCCCCCCTGTGGCCTGCTTTCCACAGTTTAACATTCCTATACAGAAGTCAAGACAATCCTGGGATTGTGAAATCAAAACAAGATGATTTACGAGAGATTGAAAGAGACTACTGTGGCAAATTCATAGAACAAACATAATCAACACAGAACTTGACTGTTAGAGCATTTTGATAACACAAAAGTTGTGTTTCTGTCTCTGAAACCCCTCCAAACCATGACATATCTCTAGAGTTGTTGTATTGTGCAGCAAGTTCTTTCTTTTCCAGACATCATGTGGAGAGTCTCCCTCAGGAGGAGCATGAGGAGAGCTTAGTGCCAGCTGTGCTTTTCTATTGCACATGTGATAATATTACTTCAGCTCATCTTCCTTAGTGCCATTTGTCATTTTTTTACACAAAAGCATCGTTGCTGCAGATTTTCAAGAAGCACAAAGCAACATCGAAAAAAAGCTTTTTTTTTTGTCCTCATCAGTTTACACAGCCGATGTTTTTCAAGCTGTTTCAGGGTCATCAAGGTAAAAGCATGTGTAAAAGTGTTTGTCTTTCAATTAGTCTGTTGTGAAAGTGACCGTGTGAGCACAAAAAACAACATTTTGTGCTCACTTGATTATCCTGATTTATGGTTTTCTCCCGTTTACGGCTTCTCTCCTTTATCAGGATTTCCTCCGGATATGCTGCCAAATGCGCCTTGTCTGAAACAAATCACTTCTTTAATTTTGCTCACAGCCAAGCAAGCAAGCTTTGTCCCAGGGACCGCAATTAACCCTAAACAATATCAGCTTCTCCTCCAGGGGAGAAAACAAGCCGATCCTCGGCTTTGCTCTGCTGCAGCACCCCCCCACAAACACACATCCCCACCATAATCCCCCAAACATCTCCTGGCATTTTAGTGGTGAAGGTGGGCAGCTTTTTAAGGGTGATAGATGGAGCTTAGTTAGAGGTAGCTGCAGCTTCTTGCAGTGACACAGTCATCCCTTGAGAGCCTTAGTTTAGTGTTTCTCAGAGTAGTTTCCTTTATTGTTTCCACAGGATTCAGATGAAAGTTGTTTTCACTCATAATTCAAATTAGTATTAAAGTCCTAAATACAATTTAATTTGCATATTGATGATGCAATTCAAAAAAGGCATTTTGCAATTTAAAAAAAAAGTATTGCATTTCAATCTTTCATTTTTGAATATAAAAATAAATAAAAAGCATTTTGAACTGTTATGGGATCTTGGTATCATAATTCAAATAAAATGCACAAAGTATCGTGTGTTTGGTCGTGCACTATGAAAATGTTTTAATTCAATCCAAGAATGACATTTCAATTCTTTGTTTGTTTTGAATTCATTTTAGAGTAACATACAGTCTTTTGCATTTTAATTTGCCGTAGAGCTTTTGTGGTAAAATTAACAAAGCACCGCAAAACCCTTCCCCCTGATTCCCACTTACAGGGTGTCACACTTTTTCTGACCCAAAATTCAAACGGAGAATTCAATCTGTCAGACTCTCATCAGGGGGGGCCAACCTACAGAAACGTGTTTAGTCTTATGGAAATTTGCAATTTGTAATATTTTTTATGGAAGTTTAAATTGAAAAATGCATTTTTAAGCCTGAGTTGCCTTTTGAATTCTCTATTGTAAAATGTATTTCTAAATTCCGAGATTACATTGTTAATTGAATTGAACATTACTTTGAATTATGGGTGAAAAAAAACTTCCATAAGATTTGTTTTAGAAGAATTCCAACTTCCAATTCGATGTCACTTTCTGATCACATCATGGAAAACATGGATGATGTTGAGCGAGTAGCTTGTGTTAATATGTTTTAGAGAGCTCTACAGAGGTGCCGGCGTGAACATTGTCGTGTCTGGACTCACCAGATCTTTCTCCCTGATGTTTCTCCCTGCACTCCTGTAGCAGATAAAGTCTGTCTGTCTGTTGCCCAGTTTGAGCATTAACCCAAGAGAGGAAAAATAAAACTGCCGAACGCTCGAGCCACAACGGCAGCTCTCCCAAGATAGTCGGAGAGCACTTGCTCTGCTGAACCCTGTGCAGTGGAGCTTGCCATGCAGTCCACTGGGCTCAATCGTGGCAGCTCCATGGGCTCTATGACGGCCGGCAACCTGTCCAGGCTGTATCCCGCCTTCGCCCATCAGTAACCAGGACAGTCTCCGGCAACCCCGCGGCCCCAACAGGTTAAGAAAATGGATTGAAGTTCAACAAAAATCCTTGCATCGTGCAGCCACATTGAATCTTTTTTCTACCCTTTGATCTAGTCACTGAAACCGTCACGTACCCTAAACTGAATCCCTGATTGGTTAACGCATCATCAACCTTGCAGCGCCACACCCGATGCCGCAAGACCTCAGATCATGTCTTTACATTGAACTCAACATTGAAACTTGGAGTAAATGCAGCATAACATTTTTATTTTTATTTTTTTATCATAAGTTAAATCAAACTTTATTTATAAAGCACAACAGTAACTCGAAGTGCTTTGAAGGTTTAAAACACCAAAATGCCCTCAACCCTTCTGAACCCCCCGCACCTAACATAATGAAACATAAAAGGACACATGAATATAAAGATTAAAAGAAAAAAATTCAACAAATGGGATATTTGCATTTTGTTTATTTCATTATTATTTATTTCTTTTTCAAATGGCGTGGTGGTAATCCCAAATTTAACAGACCAAGATATTGCAGGAACATCCCAGCCGTTCCACCAGAGGAGAGAAAAAAGGTGGGAATTCTAATTCATGTTATGATGCAAAATATGAGTCCTTGTCACTTTTCTGAAACCAATATTTTCAGACATTTTAGATTTTAGAAATATTTCTGGACTGACACAAAACCACCACGAAACATACAAAAAATGCTACAAAAGAGATCTTTTATAGGGATCTTTAAAATTGATCTAAAGTTTACAAATTGACTTGACTTAAGGCACAAAATGTGATGACATACCAGAATAAAAGTCAGAATATCAGCTTCAAAATAAACAACTGCAGATAATCAGGCTAAAAGAAGTGGGGGCCCTTCAGTGCCTGAGGCACCACTGTCTTCTCCTGTCTTTAATCTCTTTAATACGCCACCTACAGACCACACCACGAAACAACCAAGTTGCCTCATTATGGAGCATGAATACCTAGGGCTGTGGAGCTTTTTTTCTGCTTTGGAAATGGTTTAAAAAAGTTAGATAAAATGAAATATTAAGAAATTTCAATCAAAAAGTAGCTGAAAGGAAATGTTTGCTCTCTTGCAAGAGAATTTTATTCTGTGTGGAAAACACTAACTGTCAAACTTATCAACACTCATGGGTCTGTTTGATTGTCTTTCATAGACGTCACCTCAGCAACTGAGAAGTTGTTCACCTGATCTACTCTCGCACATTCCGTCACCTTAAAGAACTAATTAAACCAGGGAAAGAGCAATACACACGGTCAGATTTAGAAATTTAAATCCAAAAGTCTGGGGGGAGAGAGATAGAGAGAGTATGTAAAACAAAAATAATATCACACTTCTATTGTTTCTGTCGATGATCAAACTTTAAGTTTGGGATTTTAATGGTTCGTTGTGCAAAAACGACTCAATAACGTGGGACGACACACAGCAGAACTCCGCAAGCTCAACCTTAAAAGCTGCTGCTCAGCATCTGATTTGTGTAGCAAATCCCAAAAAAGGAAAATAAAGAAAAACCTAAAACTATGATCTACAACTTAACTTAACAGTTGCAAATGTATAAAAATAATATGTCCTCCTATCCAATGTTTTTTTATTTTAACCCTGGAGGACCCATAGGGTCAACATTGGCTTCTGTTTTCCTTTGTTTAATGTTAAATGTTGTTTCAGACTTTTGTTTATTGTGAACACCACAAAGAAATTATTTGGGTTGAACTGAGGCAGCCCAGATCATTCCAAATGTAAAATGTTGCAGTTTCTCTCATGACCACTAGGGTGGTTTTAAAACTGAGGCATTTCCGAAATGACTCCCATGTCAAAATGTCAGATCTTGCATCAGAAAATCAACTTTTTCTAGCAGTAGCAGTTTTAATTAGATTAAAACTCCAACTTGTGCTTATTTTTTACTGGTATTTTTATTATATGCGTTCTGTCATAAGTGAAACTCGCTTTTTGGAGCTGACTTGGTCGGCGCAAACTCAAGTCAACAACTTCAGGCTTTTCCCATTCAGATTCGTATTGGGGAGATTGTCCACCCCCTGCATAAATGTTTGTACAGTAACGTTCTACAGTGTTTCAGTGTTAAATTGTGCTATCTCAAAACTTCCGCTTGTGTGATTTAGTCATGTAGATGTTTTAGAAAGGTTTTACGTGAGCTTTATATGTTATTAGTCACCTAGCCGGTATGTAAATGTTAAAAAATGCAGGAGTTTGGTTCCATAAAGATTTTTACACTATAATATTGGAAAACCTCAACATTTTCACAGAAAATCAGTTGCTGAAAAATTTCAAGTGCAGCATCTGAAAAGTTGTGTAAAGGAGGGGAGACTCACTGGGAGGTGTCACTTTTGTCTCATACAGAGCACTCAAGCAGAACGAGGCAAGGTTTTGCATCGCAATAAAAGAAATTACTTTCAACTTTAGCAGGCGTCTCTCATCCTTTCTCAAGCCTTTTTTGATTTTACTTTGCTCTCTGATGTTTGATTAAAAAGCTCAGTTTTTGGTGCAATGAATGTTATTATAAATCAAATCAAAAACACAGACTTTCATTTAAAGTAACTATAAACTAATTCTTACTTGAACATGGTGTTGCTCATGTGGTTTGATGCTTATTTAAGTATTTCAAGAATCATTGTTGAATTCTGAGTGTTTCTGTTTTGTTGTGTACGTTGTGATGAAGCTTTTTGAACGTTTATTTTTAAGGCTTTGCTAAACAGATGAGGCTTTCCGACCCCCTGAGAACTGTCAACATGAATCAGAGGTGGAGCTACTGGGGGCCAAGTGGGGGAGCTGCCCTCCCATGCAGTAAAAGCTTTGCCCCCCAATTTTGGAGTCAATATTAGTATTGTTTTTGACGCAGATTGATAAATCAACAATACAAGCTCCTTTAAGCATTGCTTAAATTCCTGATATTATTATGCATTATAAACAAGAATAAAACAGTTTGAAACATGTATTTTTGGTTCTTTCATTTCATATCCTTTCTTCTGTTCTCATTTACCCCCCTTCCATCCCTCCACCCCTCTATAAAACGTTCTAGCTCCGCCCCTTACAAGAATCACGTGCAGCTTCTGGAACAGGGATGTCCAAACTTGTTTCCAAGAGGCACATTCGGTGGGGTGATAATGTGTGAGGGTCAACCATTAGACTTGCATTTTTAGAACTCTGATCGTGACATTAAATGCAAATTACATTTTACTGTACTTTTTTCATGGGATACTTCTCATTTTGTCACAAAGATTTCTGTAAAAACATGTTGCCAAAATTAGGAGACCAGAAATGAAATAAAGAAAAAGTTTGTTTGGGAAAAACATTCATCAACATGAAATCTGGGTCCATAAAAAACAATTATGGGTAAAGGAAAATAACGCAAATAGTTACATCTCGGAAACAGATAAATCTGTTCTTCTCCTTTGGCCCTTAAGGCTCTGAAGGTCAACAAGTTGTTGACAACTTAATGTAGTTAACTTAAGGAAGTTAAAGAACTCCATGTAGCCAATCAAAATCAAGAGATCATACACAGTTCTGAGAAAGTGCTGGGGGTTGCTTTTTTTTTTGACGGTGCACAGCATCTTGTGAAAGGGTTGAAAAAAGAAGCAACATCTGTACAACACGCCTGCATTTCACCCACGTGCCCCGTACCTACCCTTAAGCGTTCACTACGACCTGTCACTCACAAAAAAATGTGCATGAACATTTCCTTACAGGTTCTGCAATCTTAAACTTTCGTTTGGGCCACATGCAGGGGTGCCCATTTTTTGCCTGGAGACGGACCGTATCCACAGTTGGGACTGAGGCTTTACCTGTCCTGTCGGTCAAAGCAGAGCCAGTTAGGTTGATATTAAAAAAAATCAAAGCACTACATTTTGCATAGATGTGCTTTAGGATCCCTTCTTTCAGAAAAGCATCTTAGTCATGAGAGAAGTCCAAAATGGCAGCCGTTTGTGAAGAGGGCAGCCATACGCTCAATTGTTACAAAATGTTAAAAGTCTCTTTGCCACGGGCAAAAGCAGTCTTCAAACTTGAGGGGTAAAAACAGAACAGTAAATAAATATGTGTTCAAATCTTGTATTTTCTGGTGGTTAGCATGTTTTTCTGAAATAGGGGATCTCTAGGGACAGTCATACCAAGTTTGGTGTCTGTACCACAAAATGCACGATTGTTTCAATAACTGGCTCCACCATCAAAGCATGTGATGTACAAGAGCTGCAGCAGGAAAACCTTCCTTTAGTGGTTGTTTTGCCTTTAAAATATGTTAAAAGCAAACATTCTTTAAAAAAAAATAAATAAAAGTATTTAATTTTGTAAAAGAAAAAAAACTCTTTTGCAGCTTTACATCAACATAGAGAGAAATCCTCATTTTCAGATTCCAGCTTGATTCTTCCTCTGGTTCAGAGAATTTGCTGTGGTGAACCCCATCAGGGGACTGCTGAAAGGTCAAGGATTCCTAACGTGATAGTTATAACCTATTGTATTATTCTTGTTATTCTCTGCTTTAGAATCACTCACACTATTGAAACATGATTGCTTTGATAACAGCTCATCTTCTCAAGCAGCAGCTCTTCTCCTCACAGGCACCACAGCAGAGACCAACACAATATTTGCCCTGTTTGTTTCAAAATCATTTGCATTAACTTGAGTTTCACAAACCCATCATGTCTGGGGCCCTTTCGGTAGATTTAACCACATAAACAATGTTTTCTGAAAGTAACAGAGGAGACTCTGGTTTTTTCATCATGAATATCTTACTCATGCTTTCTGTCTGGAGTTTTATTTAGTTTAGATTCTCATCCAATGTTTTGGGATTTTGTTCCTCTTCTCCTTCCAGACGCGATCAAAACAGGTTTAGGTATCTGATCACCACAGCTGCTTTCTGTTCGCTCATGGTCCCTCAAGCAGTTTAGTGTTTTCAGTAGCTGTCAATCAGATCCTTGCCTGCCACGTTTTTGTGGTTCAACGGATTTATGCTTGAATTCATTTTTTCTACAGCTGTTTCCCTTTGTTTTATTAAATCAAAGATTTCTTTCTTTCTGCCTCTTGGTCTCCTGCTCTTGATTCTTTAGAGTGAAGCTACTATAGGTTATTGATTAATCAACTTAACTAACTCTTCAGTACCAGGTATTTATCTCCGAGTCACACTGGTTGAATTTGTGGCTAAAGATGTCCTGGATTCATTTCCGGTCAGTAAATCTGGTCGTTCAAAGTGAACCAATATTGATTATGAATCACATCATCAACCACAAATTATGATATGAATCAAATCATTGTTAAAATGAATTGTGACACCCCTGAAGGCCACGGACACACGGGTCATGTGACGCGCGTTCTTGAACGCACGCGCACTCTAGAAGGCGCACTCTAGAACGCGCACTCTAGAACGCGCACTCTAGAGCGCGCACTCTAGGACGCGCATTCTAGAACGTGCATTCTAGAACGTGCATTTAGCCCATGGTGTTAACACTGTACGAGCAGGGAGGGGCTTCTCCTTCTTTTTCTGCTGTTTTCTAGTGCATGTTCACCACCTACAGCTGGAAGAGGTTTAGTGTGAAACATCAAAACGGTACAAACCTTGTGAATCTCTCTTTCACAGCTCTATTACGATATATGAAAAACTTAGTGTCATATAATTCTGGCCGTGGAAAAACCAGAGCGATTCATTTCTCCTTCATGAAACGTTTGGCACTTTTGTGAATTAAAGGGAACGTCATCCATACATCACTTCTAAATCCAAGTCTCTAAATGGTCAGTTTGACCTGGTTTAACTTGCAGTGCTCCTTTAATGGCCATCATGATCATGGAACCCTAAAACATGAGAGCTTTGAATATTGAAGCCCCAAACATGCTTTTACAGAGACTTTTCATTGGAAGTGGCTGCTTGAACACATGTTGCTGAGGGAAGTGTGAACGTAGATTTGTATCCCATGTATGTCTCATAAGCTCCCAGTGAGATCTTGAGGAAAAAATTATTTAGCAGATAATTTTTAAATTTTTTTTTACTTTTTCACCTTTGGTTTGCTCAATGTGAACCAGAGCTTTTCTCCCCCGATGATCCGGAACAAATTTTCATTCTGCATACACCCTCAGATTCCACTGGAATCAAACTGACATCAATTTCATACAAATATCATTCGCTGTTGTTGTCAACAGCTGCAGTTTTGCAGCATACAACCCAAAAGGTCAAAATGGGAACAGTTTCAGCCAAAAGTCTCAGTGGGGCGGTTTTGTTTAGTCTTTCATAAGCATTAAAAAAACAACAAAGCTGCAGTTTGTATCTCCCGATTTCCATCTGAATGAAAAGCCTTGTTTGAATCTATAGAACAGCTTGCAATTATACTCTTATCAGGTTTTTGGCAGGTGGAAAGGTCAGTGGCAGCCAGGTAATGAAGACAAAAAGGACAAAACATTACAATGACATCGCAGGTGAAAGATTTGGAGGTGTTAAGTCCTCAGAAACAATCAGTATGCGTCTTCAGTGGAAAAATAGCATGAGATACACCAACCCAGTCAGGTCAGGGATTTTATTACTTAAGAAAAACCAAAGGAAGAGGAAACATTGGGATCATGGTTGAACTAAGTGAATGAACTAAGTAGAATAAAACTAGACTATTCCCAGTGGTTTTTGAAAGAGGATAATACCGTTTTTAGACAAATCCAAAAACGTGTCATTTTCTAGGGCAAAGTTTCTGCAGAGTGACAGGAATTCCATAGAAAATTGCCCCTGAGACAGTAAGCCCCTCCATTTCCCATCATCCCTTTGTTTATGTGCTCTCCCTAGCTTACAGTACCTCCCACACCCAACATAACATTACCGGCGCAACAAAAATGGCGAGCAATATTATTTTTGAGCCATGATGCCAGCTCAGAAGGGGTAATGTACATGGATCTAGTCAGGTGGATGCTTCGGAGTAAAACGAAGTGTGGAGCTTGTGGCCCACTGATTGTAGTTTCTACATCACAACTACAGCCTTTTTCCAATGACATTTTTGTCATCTGCTCCTGATTGACAACAATTTGAATAAAAAAATGCTCATAAATGTAATTCTAAGCTTAACTTTCTTTATATATGTCCTGTATCATGAGAAAAATGCCACAAGAACATGTTAAAAACACCAAAACACTGTTTTCTGTGGATTGGGTCTTTAACTATCAGTAGTGATACAGACTAAAAAATAAATAAAAAGGATCAGATTGCATTTTGTCAACAAATGTCCCAAATACTAAGGCTCACTATGTGAAGGAAAAAAGGTGTTACTGCCTGGATATTGTTAACACTGTATTATGCATGAGCAGGTGCACCAATGCAACACTCAGAGACAGCAGGAAGAACAGGGGGATTGCTCAGAAAGGCTTAAATTCAATTCATCTTCTTTCAATTCTCAGGAAGGTTTGTGTTCACTCGGATTTGAGTCTTTCAGCTGAAGCCGTGAGTGAGGAACAGGGATGTTCGGGGTTTGCTTAAATGATGGTCAGCCACTGGATATGAAGAAAAAAAAACTCAACCTTGTTATAGTTTAATCCCCAAATGCCCCGGCTTTATGGCGGCCATACTAAGCGCTCTTATTCTTCTACAATCATTCTGCAACTACATGTCCATGAATAAAAATGCAGCTTCTCGTTTAGATTGTTTCCACGGCAACTCCAAAGCTTTGGTGACTTTTTTTTAAAACAATGTGCAATCAGCTCAGAAAGACCCAGACTTGTTTTATAAAGCTGATTTATTGCTGTCCGTGCTGATGAAGTGCCGCGCAGCAAAAAGACTCGTGAAACAATCATATTCAAGTGTGACTTGATTTATTCTGTTTTATGTTAGTAATAGTTGTAACCTTTTATGTTACAGATTAGCCTGTGTGTCCTGGAGGATTTCAAGGTGATGTTGGTGTGACTGACTTTGATTTACAGAGCAGGTGTCCAGCTAACATTTCACAGCAGACAGGAAATGTGAAACGTTTCACACCTCAGTGAAAGAACGGTTTCAAAATGACACCTTCTGCTGGAAAATAAGTCCCTTTGTGACCCATTATGACCTTTTATCCACGTTTTTATTAGATTGCTTTTTCTTCACCTTCTTTTTTATTTACAGTAACCACATAAAAACACATTTAGATCTCTTTAAAAAGTCGACCTGGCCAAGAAGTCAGCCGCACAACTCATAAAACAAAACAGCTCACTGTATTTGTATTTGTCTTGTTATTGTTGTAGAGTAAAACTATAGAAGAAATAAAACCTATACAGGTGTCCCACAAGAAAATGTAAAAGGTCATCGATCGTTCAAGTGAGGTCGCAGAGTGAAAATGCTCATGCATATTTGTTTCTATGGGCATGCTGCAGGTCATAGCGAACACTTACTGTATATCACAGGTAAGCAATGTAATGTATGAGAGACACAGACGTGTCGAAAGGATTTCTTTTTTTTAGAGCTCTCTAAATCCTGTGGACCGTGCAATGGGCCTGTTAGTGCTGTTCGAGTGATAGGTGCGTGTTTCTCACGGGCAGCCTGTTAGAAATGAGGAAATGGAGACTTGTGTCACCTGCACGCCACAAGTGCGTAACTTATATTATCTGAACAAATACTTCATGATGTACTTATCACACATAATGATTAATTCCGTTTTCATGACGTCTCTTAAGGTGGCTGTATGAGCCTTAAGGCACATCTGCATTCCCCTTAAAATGCAGTTGCTCCTGAATTCGACCCTGCATGGGTCTGGGCCACCCCAAAACCCCGCGTGACCTGAACGAGTCAACGTCTGTACCGAAAGGTCCCAGCTGGGATTTGAAGCAGGACTTTTTTTGCTGTTAGGTAGGACTGCCAACAACTGTGCAGCCCTGTTTCCTACTTTTGTGTGTGTGTGTGTGTGTGTGTGTGTGTTTTAACATGAATCTGGTTCCACATTGACGATTATCTTTAAATGTAAAAAAATTATACTGAAGTAAAAGAAAGAAAAAAAAAGACCTGTGAGCCTTATTGACTCAACTCAGTGATAACCTTCAGTTACTTTACAAGTGACCGTCACTGGACATTCATTTGGCCTCATTAACACGTTAAGGGTACTGATCAAATTTAAAGCAATTAGAGATTAGCCTAAAAAAACACATATATTCTTTAGTTTTTTCTTTCACCTATTACTTTCTCATCAGCACAAGATGAAACGTGACTTTCCTGATCTGACTTCAAAATCTAACACTAAATGAGTTTGTTTACATGGGTTTACACAGAATTAAACACAATTTTATGGTTGGTTATATTTTTCTACAATTTAGGAAATAATTACAGCGTTCAGTTAAGCCAATAATTATGTGAATTTAATTTGTCTCATTCCCGTAGCTGCCATGTAATTTAATTTCTTATAAAAGAAAGGGTTAAATTAAAAGTTTTACCCAGATTTGTTACTAAAATCATAGGTGTTATTATGTGGATAAAAGGAAACTGAAAGTTTTGAAAGTTTTTCTTTTTCAAGTAGTTCTTTGAGACAGTGTTGAAATTACTTAAGCTCTTCCAAAGTGGTGACAGGAGTGAGTTGGAAGTCTCAGTGCTCAGAATTCAGGCGGCGGCGGCGGGAAGAGTAGTTCAGGAACGCTCCAGACGAGCCTGACCTTCCAGCTCTCCCAGATTCATGAGGTAGGGCTATTGATTTAAACAGGTGTAAAGGCCCTTCACCCAGCAAGGAAAATGCAATCATGTCCAAGGGCGACTGCATTATTGCACACGACACACCACCTCCACAGAACACCCTTATGTCAGGAGGTCGCACAATATTAATTCTACTTTCACCTTATATCAGAGAAAGGAAAGAGTCTGGACATCTTCAGCAGATTCTGGAGAGAATCGAACGTTTAAACGGGCAAAACAACAGGCGGAGAGCAACAAGGACTGGACCAAGCAGCTTAATCTGCTCCAACATCCTCCATTATTGTGGCAACATCACAATAATCAGGGACCTGAATGAAAGCTTCATAAGTATTCAGTTTATGCTGCAGTTTCTCTCTTCAGTTTTTCAGTATGTTTCATCACTCCTCGATTTATTGACTCTTGTTGCAAGTAATCATCTTTCTAAAAATGAAAAAATGTGTGAGAGTCCACTCGATCAAAAAGCGAAAGAACTAATTTGAGTCTATGCATGTGTGGGCTTTATTTTGGACAGAAGTGAAACTGAATTGATCGGAATATGAAAACAGAGAATATGCTTTTAACAAAATAAAAGTAGATATGCTCATGTTTAGCTTAGCCAGCCACTGATTTCAGAACATCCAGATCACAGATTTTAGTTTGAACTTTTTTTAATCACTTAAATGATTGTAAATATTTGTTTTATTTACAGTGATTGCAATTACTGGTACAGTTCTCCCACCTTTAATGTCAGCAGGACTGAGGCTTCCACACCCTATTCCTGTGTTAATTAACCAGGAAATACCTGTTGTTGCAGTTCCTAAAGTAACCACTGGAGGCTGGTTTAAGGAAAGAGCAATTTAGCTTAGACTCCCAGAGGAAAAATCAAACCAATAAAAAACAATTATAACTATATAATAACGACTATAATAATAACTGCAACAATATAAATAACCAACAATCAAACCAATAAAAAAAAAAACTTTTGTACATCCTAGTTTCATTATTCTATTCTATTTTATTTTAACTTTTAATTTAAAGTACACAAAAAAACCCAAAGATTTTAAAGCAAAACAAAACCTGTAAATCACTAAATAAACCAGAGAGTGTTACAACACAACATAAACAAACATGACATGCAATCAAACATACATGTAACATGAAATGATCTGCAAAAAAGGACAAAGCAGACAAAAAAAGGAGTCAGATCTTAACTGAGCTTCTTTCATTCATTCTTTATCCTTTATCATGTTGCAGTGTTATGTGGGCAGGCTTGGTGCAGCAGCGGTCGACCCCTGATTTGACGACTGCAGGTTCAATTCCCACCTTGTCTGCCCATGAAAAATCCATTTGCGGATCTGGAGCGAAATGCCATTGCTTAGACTGTTGACCCTGGAAAAGCAAAACAAGTTGGATGGATGAAGGAATCTATAATAAATATTGTGGCAACAATTGTAAGGCAGTTGTTTGCTTTTTAAAATACACTGAAAAGTTTGAACGTTTCTGCTGGAAAATCGTTGTTTACTCTGTTTTAGAAGACTTGTGCCATCATAGTTAAAGTTATGCAAATCTTAACATTTATCAGAGCAACAAAATATTTGTTTAAATGAATTGGAGTTTTAAATTTCCTGCAAAACTTTAGTAAAGTGTCATTATTGTATGTACGTTAGAAACTGGAGTCATGTAAGATCTCCACAGTGTGCAAGCGTGTGTGCAGGAGGGCATGCTCAGACTAATTTCAATCCGGCTGATTGTCCAAATCTGTAGCTTAAGTCGCAGTGCTACGCTGAGACCTTCAGTGTGAGCGACAGACGGGGGAAAAGAAAGAGTCGGCATGGCCCAGAAAATTAACTGTAAGTTTGACTATTTATCTTTTTACTGAAATTGCTGAAGCTGATTGTGAGCACAATTACGAACCGGGCGGCACTTACAATCAATGTCCCGCTCCACAATTAAGAGAAAAACTAAAGACATTTGTGTGTGCTGCCACAGGACTTCACCTAGGCTGACTTTTTTTTCATCAGCACATTTGAGGCCTAATTATAGATGTCCAACAATGGCTCACTTGAAATCCTAGAAGGAAACAGAAGAAAAATGATTTCAATTGTTCATTTTGCCTCATGCTGCCACAGATGATTGGGTTATTTTTATGTGTAATAGAGTTTAATCACAGATGTAAAGGACTGTTTCAGAGTAAAGTGAGCAGAACGCTTTTCTCTTTTCTGAATGGGTTGTATAAGTACACTAAGTCTTTTGTGAAATCCATCAGGAATTTGAGTTGCAACAGCAGGCGGCTTAGTCTTATGGTTTTTCCCTTCTCTTCCCCCCTTTAACTTTCCTTAATTTGCAGTTGAGTTCTCCATCCGGAAATACGGGCCTTCTGAGGAGCGTGAGGTCATATCCCTCTTTCGTGATGGGATTCTTGAACATGTGTACCCAGCGTTTTTTAAGGCCATGAGTAATCTGGACCACTTTGGGCTTACTCTGAGTATCTCCATGGCCGGATATGTGCTAGGAGGGAGCTCCTACTTCCAAGCTGTGCTGTTTGGCTTTGCGTGGGCTGGCCTCATTTATTTCTGCTGCCACGAAATCTACAACAGCTACATGATGAGGAGGTTGCGCACCGACATGGCCGACATTGAAAGCAGCTACCTGGAAAACCCTGACAATGGCTTCTGGGTGGCAGAAGCAGACATCAACGGTCAGACTCGAGTGGTGGGGATCATGGGGGTGATGGGGAAAAGTGAAGAGGAACACGGCAAGAGGTTTGATGACTGGAACGGAGGAGTGAGCGGCTCTGAGGTCGCTCAAGACATCATGGGCAGGAGCTTCGGAGAAGTGCGCCACCTGGTGGTGGCGTTCCAGTGGCGTCGCATGCAGCTGGGCTCACAGCTAACCCGCAAGGCCTTGGAATTCTGCAAGGAGCGAGGGTTCACCCGGCTCGCCGTGGACCTTAGTTCACCACAGACGGCGGCCATTTCTATGTACCAAAAATTAGGCTTTGTACAAACCGCGACCCACGGCAACACGCACAGCAATAAGTGGTTGTCCAAACTAGCCCAGATGAATGTGGTGCACATGGAGAAGACCATTTATGTAAAATAAAGCAGAGACTTCAGACCTCTGACACGTGCTTTTCCATCCAGCACATGAAAGTTAATTTATGTGTTTTTCTTCATTCAATACAGAAGAAATCTCAGGTGTGATTTCACCCTTGACTCACCGTCAGGGTTATTCAAAGAAAAAAAACATTAAATTTCCCACAAAGAAGCCTCTCTATTCTCAGTTTTTTTTTTTTTTTTTTTTTTTCTTGCCTTGATCTATTATGTACACACCAGCACTCCTCTCAGTCTATTAAACCATTTGTTGATTTTCTTTTTTCAAATCATATTAGCTTGTTGTTTGCAAATGCATGAAAAGTAAGTCTCTTAAATGTTTAGCTGATTATAGGAAATGAGGTGTAATCACCTTTCAATATTTGCTTTGTTTAGATGGAGCTGCATGAAAACGTGACAGGAAAGATATAGTCGTCTAAAAGCTGGAGAGCGTTTCCCTTGAGCTTATTTCCAGGGAAAAGTTGAGTCCCTCTGCCTGAGAGGAATTAATGCCAGCTGACTCGTAAGACCTTGCAACTCTTTGCTTAAAATACCAATGAAAAATGCCGAGGTATCAGGATACAGAGGGGTTTAAAATTCTTTAGAGCTGAAAGCTCACATGTGCACAAGAAGAATTTCAGGTCATCTTGAATAAAGCAGCTACTGAAATCATTGACATTTAGAAAACAAAAACAAATGTCTGTTCCTTCATTGGTGGTCTTATGCTAAAAAGTCAGGCCTTCAGCATTAACTAATGCCTTAGTGACATGCACTCCTACAGAGGGTTGAACCATACGGCAGCAGCAGTTTTTTGGGTTGTCCAGTCCCGTGGAGGGTTGTAGGCAGGTATGGCCCCATCTTAAGGGGAGCGTAGGTGGGTCCTGCAATTTCATTTAGGCTTGTATGGCCACCTCAAGGGACGTCATAAAAACGGAACGTCTGTTGTCGTGCATGTGGTAAGAGTATCGTGAACTATTTGCAGGGATACTTTGTAGCAATGATGTTGCATGGTTATCACTTGAACAGCACTAATGGGCTCCTTTGCGGGGTGGACAGGATTGGGGGGGGGGGGGGGGGGGGGGGGGGGGCAATGAAAAATCCATACGATTTGTGTAAATGCCTTACCTACAGCCCTCGTCACAACTGTCCTTACAGGTGGAGACAAGCTGTCTGCGAGTGAAAAATGTTAAGATCGCAGAAAGCCTGGTGAGCCCACAAGACAAAAATGTTCATACAAGGTTTTTCCTATGGGCATGCTGCGGACATTGGGTTGTAGTGAACACTTAAGCAACACCCAAGTTTAAGGAAGTTGGTGAGATGCAGGGGTCTTGAACACCCCTCTGAATTCTGCGCTCTGCACAGGGGGCCCATTAGGCCCTAAGGAGCCAATAGTTGCACCTTACTAATAACTGGAGTGCTGCGTAAGGGAAACAACGTGACACCGCCGTACTTCATAAGTGTGCGTAACTTACAAATATTTCTCAGTACACTAACCACATGCACGGCAATTGTACGTTCCACTTTCATGAGTGGATGCATGTGCCTCAAGGGAACTGCAAGACACAGCTGCATGCCTTTTAGGATGTCGCCGCTCCTCTCTACAGCCTTCTACAAGCACGAACAATACAAAACCTGCACCTTACTAATAACTGGAGTGCTGCGTAAGGGAAACAACGTGACACCGCCGTACTTCATAAGTGTGCGTAACTTACAAATATTTCTCAGTACACTAACCACATGCACGGCAATTGTACGTTCCACTTTCATGAGTGGATGCATGTGCCTCAAGGGAACTGCAAGACACAGCTGCATGCCTTTTAGGATGTCGCCGCTCCTCTCTACAGCCTTCTACAAGCACGAACAATACAAAACCTGCAGCATCGTACGAAGGTTGACCTATCACGTTAATCGCATTTTTAATCTATAACTATTGTTGTGTTTACAATAGTTTACTTGCGTTAACGTTACATGTAGCTGAGACAATGCTCTCAGTGCAGGTCTTGATATCCCTGTATGCCCATGTTGTGCTTGTGTTGCTGCTTTGACATCATCAATGTGCAACTTTGTACTTCTCAGCAGTACTAACCCTAACAATGCCACAACGTATAGTTATTATGTAAGGACGGAGTCTTCGTTATCATAAACTAATGGGGTATTTTCTTTTTTAATCTTTCACTGTGCGACAATGTCACAAATTTAAAAGAAAATATCTCAAAATTAGGCGTTTCTCAGCCGTTATTAAGCTTGATTTAAATAGAATGATTAGATTCATTAATTACAGTTCCAGATTATTAATGGCAGAGAACAATGGCTCAGTGGAATATGCCCAGAACACCTCCCCAGGGAAGCGTCCAGGAGGCATCCGAACCAGATGCCCGAGCAACTTCAACTGGTTCCTCTCAATGTGGAGGAGCAGTGGTTCTACTGGAGCTCTCTCCGGGTGACCGAGGTTCTCACCCTTCCTCTAAGGGAGTGCCCAGCCATCCTACGGAGGAAGCTCATTTTAGCCGCTTGTATCCAGGACCTCGTTCTTTCGGTGAAGACCCAGAGCTCACGACCATAGGTGATGATTGGAACAAAGACCGTAAATTGAGATCTTTGCTTTATGGCTAAGCTCTCTCTTCACCACAACCGACCGATACAGCGGCCGCATAACAATGGATGCTGCACAAATCTGCTTGTTCCGATCTTCCCTCACTTGTGAACAAGACCCCAAGATACTTTAACTCCTCCACCTGGGGGAGGAGCACTCCACCCACCCAGAGAGGGCAAACCCCCCATTCAAGAAAACACGAAATGAAATATCTATATTTATTGTTCATTGTTTATACAATACATTTCAAAATAAAGCAGGCAGTTTCCTGTGATCAGTATGAAATAGCCTTATTATATCTGCTCCTTTTACGGCAGCACATTAACACAAGGTAACAAAAACAAGAAATAATAAAAACATGACTGAATACTAATTGTTTTAACAATCAGAAACCCTTCCCGAATTGATTAAAGTCGCCAGTTAAAAGTCTGACTAACCCTGGGCTCACACCGTATGCTGTCTGGCTCCAGTGTGGCTGCGGTCTCGTTATGGTTGGTAACTCACACTGACTGCTGATTGCTTTCGGTCCTGCTTCAAGCAGGCTCTGCTGCAAACTTCTGAACCTCTGTAGGTTCTCGCGAGAACCCGCCATTTAAATGTGACCTCATAGTAAACAAACCTTCATCCCGCTGTGATTTTTGTGCATATTCACAACACTTTTCTGCGTGACTCCTCTTCATACAACAGATTTACAAAAGTGGGCATTACTTTTCTTAACTTTCTAATCTGAGTGTGAATGTTCATATTACACAAACTCACCATCAAGTCCAACAGCCTGTGATATCTCAGCCAAGGCTCTGTTCTTTTTGTCGTTATCCTTATCAATAAGGATGTGTTGTTTTAACAAGGCTGGGGCAGTTCCCGATCTCTGTGATCAGCCTCTTGTTGTCCATGGTGTTATATGGCCGAAATTACGTTCTACCACACACTTTAAGACCTCCGTGTCAGCAGAAATGACGGAATGTTTACAACAAGGTGAAAACAGGGAGTACAGCAAAAAATAGGTTTTATTTTGAAAAACGCCCCAACTTCACAATAAAGTGCTACGATTCAGGTCCGGTCTCCGGAAAAACTTGAAGCCAACAAAATGGATATGGAGCGACGCAGAGACTGGACCGAATGCAGTGTGAGTTCCTCTTGCACTTTTCATGTTACGTAAAGATTCCGCCAGCCGCCAAACCGCGTGCGGTGTTAGCCTAACTGCCCTTCATCATTGGAGTGTATCTATCAAACTTTACCTTTTTTTATTTAACTGTGTTTGTCCATTGTTTAAATATCCATTGAATTTCACAACTTAAAAACATAAACTGATGGATGTTTGTGTCTCAGAGTTGTTCACCCATGAGAAGGATGACAAATCCTACAAAGGTGATTATGGTTTCTGATAAAGTATCAGTGCCACCAGCACCTGCTCACCTGGAAAGAATGTGCATGTTACCAGACTTCCAAATGAAAATATCATGCAGCAGGAGTGTGCAAGGACAGGTGTGGCCTAAATGAATTTCAAGTAATGGATGGATGGATGGCTGGATGGAGCAGCTTGGCATTCAGATACACAACTGTCAGAGACCTTCAGGCATCAATCATTCCCGCTGAGGCTGTCAGAAAAGCATTTGGCCGGTGGCCAGCAGGCAGGTGTTAAACTTGCCAAAGGAAGATGAGACTTAATGCTGCCCAGCCTGTTGTCACACTGGCACAATTACCAGTGCAACTGGCCTTTAGGCGATGACAGCTCGTTGTAATTCAGCTCATATACTTGCACTGCATCGGAGGAACCATGAGACCAGTTACAATGTTTGATGAAAAGGTTTCACCAGTTCTTTGTAAAGCATCAACTATATGACTTTCCCGAGGTTTGTCGAACATTTTAGGAACAATGATGTTTAGAAGTATTAATTACTAAGACATATTGAGCATTTTATTTGAAAATGTGAATATACAATCAAATAAATAACAATAATGCCATAAGTGGAGGCAATCGTAATCCATGTGAAGTGATCAATTTAACAGTGAAACGATCATTTGAAGTATTAATTTAAAACGTTTTGATGAAGTTGGGTGTTAAAAATTTACAGGAATGATAAAACACAAAATACCGACTTTTTAAAATGCTTTCCAAAAACAAGTTAAATTATATAAAGAAATAAAAGTAAAAGGAAATAAAATATTTTAGTTATTTATTTATTTTTTTTTAAACTTTTTGTTTGTGAGTTCTGGGAGGAAAACATCACTTATTCCTTCCAAGTGACTCTAAAGTCCCAATCATGCCTGGCACACCTAATCTGCAAGTCCTAGCAACGTGGAATAATTAAAATCTGAGAGATTTAAGATTTCCATGTGTAAATATGAGTGCCAGAAAAAACGAATGTTTTGTATCTGTCAAATAGGAGAAACCACAACTAAATACAGTTGTTTGTGTCTATTATCATAATGCAAAATAACTCCAATCTCAGTTCACAGAACACCAGCAAATTTGAGTTAAACTGCGTGCACTATGTTTTTGCAATTTGGTGTTTAGATCTCAGGAAATAAGGCTTTTTTTGTGTAAAACTTAAACAAACAAGCAGTAAAGTAAAAAAAAGATTAATAAAAAAAATCTGTTTACCCTTTTTAAATCATAACGACAACAGAAACTTCCCAAGTTACTATGTTCAAAGGTTTATATGACTTTGTTCTGAAAACATGCACACAAGCAGTACAAAAGGCTAAAGGTGAACTTTCTTACCTGTAATTAGTTTGCCTTTAATAATTGTGTGTGCACAAACTGTCTTTGAGTTTCTGGGCTTCCAACAGACCCTTGCATCCTTCATCCAGTGCTGCACCGGCATTTCTAGACTCTGAGTCATGAGGAAAGCTAAAGACCTGTGAAAAGATCTACGGGAAAAGGTAATTGAACTGTACAAAACAGGAATAGGATATAAGAAGATATCTAATGAACTGAGAGGGCCCGTAAGCAGTGTTCACACTTTGATCAAGAAGTGGAAAGTAAGGTATTATGTTGAAACCAAACCACAATCAACAACATTCCTGCAACAAATGCGGAAAAATTGTTAGGAATATTAAGGAAAACCCACAAACTATCTGAGCTGTGATCCTAGACTCTGAAAAAACTGGTTTAGATGTTTCATGATGTACAATAAGGAGACACTTGAAGAAAAATGGACTGCATGGTTGAGTCTCTTTAAGAACACATTTATTTGCACAAATGCCATAAAAAAGCTCACCTACGTAACACCAAACAGCAAAGAGATAAGCCTCCAAACTTCTGGACCAAAGTAATTTGGAGTGATGAGACCAAGATTCAACTTTCTGGCCACAACCATGAACACTACGTTTGGAGAGGAGTCAACAAGGTCTATGATGGAAAAAAAATAAAAACACCATTCCTTCTGTGAAACACGGAGGCAGATCGCTAATGGTTTGGGGATGTGTGAGGTGATGTGCCAGGTCCACCTGTCATTGATTACAATAGAATAAAGTGAAAGTTCTGGAGTGGCAGTCTCAGTCTCCTGACCTCAATACTGTTGAGCGACTCTGGGGAGATCTCAAACGGGCAGTTCAAGTAGGACAGCCCAAGAATTGAAAGGAATTTGAGGTTTTTTTTCCAAGAAGAATGGGCTGCTTTACCATTAGAGAAAATTAAGAAGCTCATCCACAACGACCAAAAGAGACTTCAAGCTGTTGTTGATGTAAAAGGAGGCCATGTCAACTTTTGATTTGTGTAATTTGACAGTGTTAACACAATATTTTAACAATAAATGGCTTAATCCAACCACTAACTATGAGTGGGACTTTTTACGTGTGTTCTCATTCATATTCTATAAAAATAACTTAGAATTCATCATTTGTTCCAGGAAATATTAACTTACGAGAACAATCATATATTTATGCACGCTCAGGTGCTTAGCTTGCCAGTACCGGGTTGAAACCCCTGTTTACATTCAAAACTGCCATAGTGGTTTAGATTCAACAAGGTAATGGAAACATTCCACAGAGAGTTTGGTCCATACTGACATGATAACGTCACACATCACAGGTCAGGGCCACACACTGTAGAAAAGTGTAGGAAGAAATATTTTATGTGCTTTTAAGAAGTTGCAAAATAATGCCTTCTTCAACCTTTTTTTCTCGTGCTTATCTCACTGTTCTGTTCTGATGAGTATTTCAGTAGAAATAATAACCACTGGAAACTGTGGATGAAAATACTGCAGCTGTCAAGCTGTTGAAGAGTGTTGTACAGCTGTAACAAGTACTTCTAAAGAGGTGGTAGTTTGACACTCCAGGGCTACTGAGGGACACAGGAAGAACAGGTATGAACATATTTTGACAACTTAAAAATGTCAATCTTTTTTGATTGGCTCAGGAAACCCACTGCTGTGGGTATAAACATAGGGACAGATTAGAGTCGAAGAAATGACAGAAAAAAAGGAGCAAGAGCACATGTCTGTTATCTCCTCAGATCCAGGAGGACATATCATCATCAGGACATCAGTCAACTCTGCAGTTGTGGTTATGATATTCCTGCACAAACAAAGTGTGACAAAAATAATTGGATGAAAGAGTCATTTCCTCAAGTAAAGGTAGGTGTAGCTTATGGCAGGAAGCAGTTTGGGAAAATTATTTGCAGAGTTGTTATTTCTATTCTTTTGCACAGCCAGTCCCAGTTTTGTTGTTTTTAAACAAGCTAGTACTAGCATGCTAGCGCTAATATTAACCATTTCTAGAATATTTTCATCATCTAAAATGTCTGAGAACAAAGTTTCAGACAATTTAAGAAAATGGCATAAAAAATAAGTCAAAAACTAAAAATAAAACGATGTACATCAATAACCTGATTTAGCTCCTTAGCTTTGAAGATCAAGAGTAACAGTTCAACAATTCAGGTGTCTTAGGGTAAACAATAAAAATGCAGGGCTAGGGTATGTGAAGAGCAAAGATCTAAAGTGTGATCATTTCTTGGTCAGTATGACGAATGCTTCCATTGTTTTTCTACAACCAGTTTAGCTCTTGTGAAATCAAAGCAGCTTAGTTGAAATTCTTGTGCAGCGACACTGATCATCACTTCTGGGAGGCTTTGTATTGTTGTATTGTATATTGCCAGAATGTGGGACCAAACCAACAAATACATCATGTGTTGTGTCTCCGAGAAACCTGACGCACAATTAGATCTTTGGAAAAGAAACTATAGGAATACAGTGAAGAGTCTGGTTTTCCTGTACAGCCTGAAGTTCCAATTTAGTTTTAAGATTGATTCTGTCAGTAATCTGCCACCAGACAGTAACCTTTAGTGCATTTTGTCTTTTTCTTTGGAAACAGCCTTTGCACTACATTTGAATTTGAGGTTTTGTGTTTTTGTTCCAGTGAACAAAGGTCTACATGACCTCCATCTCTTCTTTTTGGTTTGTTCTTCTTTCTCCAAACCTGCCAAATGGCGGCTGGCAACCATCGGTGTCTATAAATGTTCACTAAAGCAACAGCAATTTATACTTTCAGATGAAAATATAGCCATGAATAATATATAGTATTTCTGTCTGTAAATTGCTCTAAATGCCTGCGCTCCGGAGCTCTCTTCCGTTTTTGAGTCTAAAAGGTTCACGGAAATTCTGCGAAATCTTTCCTGCTGCACTCAGGTGATTTAACCAGTTATGTGACCTGTAAAAGCAAAAAAAGGCTGAGCACAATTCAGGTGATTCTCAGTGAAAAAGGGACGATGTTTCACTTTAAAAACCAGAGATCACAAATTCAGCGAAACAGAAAGGATACTGAGAAATAGACTTGAAAAATGAGCTTTAACTATTTCGATTAAAAGGTTTCATTTTTTCACCATTATTTTTACTTTGATAGCTTTTCAAGAACAATGAAATTGTCAAAGACATTACAGTGGGATGTCTCCGTGCATTAGCAGAGGTCATGTATTTAACAGATAGAGTAATAGAGTGGTTTCTTTATATTTTACTTTAATTTTAACCTTGTGCTTGAATGCAAGAAAAAAAAAGGGGTTTCACTTGTCGGTCAATACTGAGAATTAAACGATGGTTTGGGTGAATTCTCGATTCTGACTGGCTGTAGGGTGTCCATTAAACCAGAGCTGTCACCAATGACAGCACAATAACACTCTTTTCAAGCTACAGTAACTTTTTGACTGTTTACGCAATTAAAGTAGTTCCAATGGATTCTGAAGCAGAGAAAAGTAGCTTCAAATGCAACACTTTGAATGACTTTACTGCACAAAGCGACTTTTCTTGGTGTCAGAATCAGCTCTTTTGCATTTATTGCATAAACACTTTGCTTACATTACGTGTTGCATATCAGCGCAAGCCTGCTTTTCTGTGCTTCAGATCTCATTGGAATGACGATTACACATGAAAGGTTGTCCAAAAACAACAACACTAGCACTAAAGCTCCGGTCTAAAAGGGTTAAAAAGTGATAATGGACCCCAAAAAAAGAAGTTCCGGTCAACTAGCCTGAATGTTCTACATTAAAACGCTGACCTACAGTATATAAAGAAAGTTAAGCCTAAAATTACATTTCTGAGTATTTTTTATAAAAATTGTTGTGAATCAGGAGCAGATAACGAACTCCACACTCCAAAGCATCCACTTGACTTCCGAGCTGCTGCCATCTGGCTCAAAACTGTACAGCTATACAGCTCCATTATTGCTCGCCATTTTTGTTGCACTGATAATGTTATGTTGGGTGTGTGAGGGACTGTTAACTAGTGGGAGAGCACATACACAGAGGGATGATGGGAAATGGCAAAATCTGCAAAAAGTCTGTGGGTTTTTTGTGTCAATATGGGGTGCTGTTTGTGTATATTAATGAGGGAAAAAAATGAACTTATGATTTTAGCAAATGGCTGCAATATAACAGTGAAAAATGTTACGGGGTCTGAATACTTTCCGTACCCATTGTATATTGTCTCACTTAACATGGCATTTAGCTTATATACCACTTTCCTCTGCTGGTTAGTTCTCATACACCAGCTGTACCAAAGCAACCTGCAGGGAGGTTTGTAGTCATTATCATGACGATGTGTCACAGCACTTTTTAAGAAACTATTTAACTGTTAAAAATACTACTAATAAAGTACTAATAAATGTATTTCCTTCGTAAGTGACAGAGATGTAAGTGATATAATGCTCTTCGAGGTGTCCATCATCAGAAATGGATCAGTTTTGCAGAAACAACCGTCCTCTAATTCGAACGGTTCACGCCTCCACATCGTTCATTAATTTGTGTAAATAGACGCCTTGTTGAGCTATATCCCTTACATAAATGAGATAACATAAATCTGTAAAACTGACCATACTTTCAAATCATTTTGAAATATCCAAATAAAGAGCATATAAGGGTGAGATTTGGAGAAACTGTCTGATTCCCTCTAACTGTCCACTGTGTTCCCTTGTCTATTGCAGGGGTTAAGTTCCATAAATAACCAGCGTTAGAATAAATTGGTAAAATAGGATTATACTGTATATGTTTAAAGGCTGTAAAACCTCTCACTAAAGAGTTTGTGTAGTTATCCCAGACAGACAAACTTTTCTCTTTTGTTTCAACTCTCAAAGTTCAAATCTTCATAGAAAAATCTGTTCATTATTCTAAACAAGGATTTGCTTGCAATCAAAGAGTTACAAAGATTTGGCAAACTGAATGCATTCTGTACAGGGGATGCTGCAAGGAGGAGATTGATTGACAAGGTCAACAGCCAATCAAGATGCAGAACACAATGCACCGTTAAAAAACAAAAGCATTCAAAACTGCACAGAAAAAAAGCCTTTAAACATTGAGACGACAAACAATGGGCTGCGATATAACAAAGGAACACTATCAGAATTGTGTCTTGGTTTTGGTAATTTTTACTTTATGCTAGTGAGACTTTTGTAAACCTGATCAGTTTTATTAGGTTTTGGTCTGGCTAAAGGAGGAAAATATATGAGAGGTTTTACAACTGTGTTTGGTAGAAAATTATTTACAAGAAAAGACCAATTACTATTTAAACAAGGTCAGTGTAAGGTCATTTTTTTAACTCTAATTATCAGATTCTTCTACTCGTGCTTCATGTTTTCCAGTAGTCGTTCATTCTTTTCTAACATTTTAAGTTTTTTCTTTGTCCTTTTAAAAGTCCTTTTTTTCTACATTTGAGGTTTTCGCATCATTTGTCTGTTTTTTTTTGCTCTTCTGTCCTCCAAACCACATTTATTATGCATTTCATGCACCTGAAAAAATGTGTTTTTCAACCTTTTCTGCCTTCTAAATGTCTTAAACCTTGTTCAAGAACCGTGTTCTGAAAACTAAAAAACTTCAAAATCAAAGAAAGTATTCAAGATTGCAAACCATGTCTGTGTTTAAGCAATGGTGTTTTTTTTGCATTAGAACCTTCACTGAATAAGTGAACATTATAAAGATTAATTGCAGAAACAGCGTGGTGCTGTGGATTGTAGCACAGGTAAATTTGTTTGGATCATTCATCTTCATGTGTAATTCAGTACTGGCTTAAATAATCGCTTTTCTTCATCGTCGGCACATAGAAGTTACTTTTTGGCTGCTGTGCTTTAAGCAACACCTGGCTGTTTCAGGTACAGCTGCTTAATCACTGGTGACAAAAGCTGGATTTGCATGTAATGCCAGCAACCTTGCACTTCGCAGAATCTGCACTTCACTGACTCGTTTGGTCTACCACGCAGTTTTTGAAAATGATCTGTGATGGTTAGTGAATCTCTCAGTCAATGATTTATTCTAACTTCTAAAGTTTGACCTTATTCACACACAGTTTTGGTAAGGATTGTGTAAACGTTTGTTACTGGTTTACAGCTTGTTTATAAGTATGCACCTTTTGTTTGTATGGTCGCATGTTTTGCAAAATTCAAAGTGTTTCCACGCTTTGGACCGCAATGTTGGTTCTTCATTTTTTGATGCCATTGTGTGTGTTATCCGCTGTGATGGCACTGGGTGGTTTTTCCCTATAGTAAACAAACATACCTTACTTCAATCCAACTGGCATTGTCCAGTATAGATTATCGCTTTTTTAAATTTTGAAATGATTTTATATTCGTATAGGGTCAATTCCATTTGTTTCAATAAACAACTTGCCTAAGACAAGTTTCAATCCGAATGGTATGTTTCAAAAACAATTTGATTGTCGATTAATCGAATGTTGAAACGATTTTTTAATGGTATTTGATTTACTGTACATCTTCCAATAACGGCAGGTTTCTGACAGACACCGATCTCCAAGAAACGCCGGGTCTAATAGGGTCTAACAAAAGATCAAGATGCTGTAGATATCTTGGTTTGGCCGTAGAGTGGAAAAGTTAATGCAGATTTTTCTACGGGTATGCTGCGGCACTTACTGGTCACCTGCATGAATTGTGCGAGCGGCATTTGGACACACAGTCAATTCTTCAGGAGGGGGCAATCAGGTAATGCACATCCCCTATGGCTCTCCAATATCAGGAGCAGGCAACCCTGTGTCAATGTTGGTTCACCTTGATTCTTTCCTTGTCTAAGTGTTGGAATTTCCTGACAACTAGCGTGTATCACTGTCCCTGATCAAGTGTTGTGAGTTAATTCTGCCCTAACCTGTCTCAAGGATTTTTCAGAATCTTGGATTGTGGAAATCACACTTGTTCATCTCAAGATCGGATGTTTCCATGGATTGTCCCTTGTTTAACTAACCAGTGGGTCTTTCCCTGGCATATGAGCTCAGCGTTTAACGTCCTGTGGAATCGGACAGAACACAGGAGATTCATACTTGACCCCCATGGAGTGTTTGCTCCCATTTTACTGTGATGTCATCTGCTTTTCTGCCCTCACAAGCTGCCACAGCAGAGCACGACAATAACACTTACTTTGGTGTAGCTGACTCAAGTCTTTTCCATGTTCCCTTGTCGTCTTTCCTCCATAGTGACCGCTAAATGCCTCTTCCTGCCTGAGCTCAAAATATCTTTCTAACCTCCTTCCAAGTCTGAGTTCATACAAACGCTTACAGCCAATGCACGAACTTAACTAATAACTAGAGTGAGGCGTAAGGACATCCTACAACAGCATCACCCATATGCCATGAGTGCATGCAACTTCCATTACAGTGGCTTCAAAAGTATTCATACTCCTTGAATTTCTCCACATGTTCTCACATTATGACCATAAACATAAATATATATTTTTTTGAATTTTATGTAGAAGATCAACACAAAGTGGCACACACTTGTGAAGTGTAAAGGAAATAATACAAGACTTCTTTTTTTTTTCTTACAAATAAAAAACTGAAAAGTGCAAAAGTGTGCAAAAGTATTACATTCTTGAACACGCGTCACATGTCTGGTGTGTACATAGCTTTAGATCTGGTAAAAACTCCAACACAACAGGCTTCTCTCTGTCAGATCAGCAGGACAAATAACTAAGTACACAAATAAAAGAATGAAAGGAATTGTACATCTGAATTCTGCAGATGAATTTCACCAAACATCAAAGGAAACTTTCCTGATCAACAGAGATCATTTGAGTCATTATTCCACTCTGACCTACAATGTATACAGTTTCTTTTTGAACAGTTTCCTGCTTTTATCTTTTCTACTGCTCTTTTTCTTTTTTGCTTTTTTTCTTGCACAGTGGTTCTGGACCACCTTGATCATGAATGTGTGTTCTCTAAATAAACTGAACTCAATTTAACTGAACATGAATCATTCCTCCCCAGCATTCAGGATTCCAACATCCTTCAAACCTCTCCCAGCCTTTTCATCTTCTTCATTTCAAGTGTTCTGCTCTTCCATTTGTAGCATTCAAGGAACATAATTTGGAGAAGTTTTTCACTCTCTGTCCTTCGGGGTTGAATTTCTTGTTACCTAATGAAATCTATTAATCACCACTGCAATTCTGTCTTCTCTATCTGCTTAGTTAAATCCAACTGAGACTTGTTTGTTTCCTGCTTGACCTGATGCGTTTTCTGCAAGACATCAGACAACAGCGTGCCTTCTGAAACCCCTTACAAGAGAAGCCAGAGAGCAGCAACTGCTCGGCATAAATGAAGCCATAATAAGTATCTCATTATCATTCAAGATTGAAAGCCAAATTAAGGCAATAAATGTGGGATTAGATGCACCGAATGAGTTGGTATTGAACAGCAAACCTCTGCATGGTGGATTAACGTTCCAGACAGCATTGGCTGCGCTGTTGCCTCAGTGCAGCAGGACTGCAGGGATTCGGTTAAGGCAGTAATTGGACACAACAACAACTAAAACATTGATCACAGCTGGTGTAATTAGGAGAAATACTGGACGATCAATTTTTATTAGATTCTGCTATACAGAGGTGTGAAGTTACAGTGCGATCCCCCTGAGCGTCAAATGACTCTACAGTATTTTATATTGGGACCCAATAACAACAAGAATAAGAATGACTCCATAAAAGTGTCGTTTCACAGGAAAAAAAACCTCTGAAAGTGAGTGCATGGCATGATCATGAATCTTCAGTCTCTTATCACAGATGCCTCTGGAGACATCGAGGATGCAGATCAACAGTGACTAGGAGCTGAGTTCAGGCACATGGAGAAGAACAGCAGAGAAGAACAGCATGAGAGCAATCCACATTTGGGTGTTAGGAGATCAAACTGTTGAGATGGACACGTTAGTAATGAGCACTTTAAAAGTCTGGCATTGGTAATTTAATGTTGCAGAATACATTTGATTACAAAGGCAACACAGAAGACAAACTTGCAGTTTGTTTAGGCGTTTGTGACATTCAATCCATGAAGATCATAGAGAAAGAACACAAAATCTGTATCTAACTAACAAACTCCACATTTCTAATGCAGAACCCAACACAATGGTAAAGAATAAACAATGTGAATGTGTTTTTTCCTGCAGTATTGTGTCTTCATCTTATGGCTTTTTAAGACTCTAGACCAGGGGTGTCAAACTCCACACCTCGAGGGCCGGTGTCCTACATGTTTTCCAACCAACCTGCCATTGAAGCTCCTTATTGGCTAAACACACCTGATCCAGGAAATCAGCAGTAAATTCAGTAGGATTTTTGGAAAACCAGCAGGAGGCCGGCCCTTGAGGAGTTGAGTTTGACACCCCTGCTCTAGACAGAGAAACTCACAGCAAAGACTATTTTTTTAAAAGATGAATTGTCTGTGATTATAGAACAAGAAAATCTGTTTGCAACACAGGAACAGACGTTATTGAAGAATAGTTTTTAAGACTAAAAAAAAGTATCTTTACATGAGCAGAACTTTATGATGTACGCAGGTGGCCTGCACAAAATGTCGAGGTTGTAGATTGAAAATATTTTCCAAGGGTGTGCCACGAGCAATAGGTCATAGTGAACAATTATACAAAGGGTGACGTAGGTTAGACACTGGCGTACTTTTCAAAATTTCAAACCCGCTTAAGTACTTAAGTATTGTGTAAAAAGCCTGTTAGCATGTGATAAGTGTGTGCTCCCTGCTTGACCTTGCAGATTCCCAAACTTCTTTTGTTTAAATTTCTTAGCAAAAGATCAAACTATGTTCAGATTTTTATTTGCTTTGGTTTGTCTTTAATAAGATTCAAACTGCTTTAATAAAAAGTAAGCATGATTGTACAGGGCTCTAGAGTGCGACCAATTTGGTCACATGTGCGACTGGATTTTTCAGTGGTGTGCCTAAAAAAAGTTTGGGGCTTTAGCACGAGTGTTTACATTCTTTTGTCTACTGTAACTTTTCAACCGTTAACGCAAATAACGTCCTTCCAGCGGAGTCTGCTGCGGAGAAAAGCAGCTGATTGAATGATGACTGTTTTTTATCACTTTAACAGATAGCTATTTGACAGGAAGTGCCTTAAACCAAAAGAATTAAAGGTAGACTCAAACATAGCTGCTGCTATCAAAGAATATTTGAACTCAGAACCCATGAAGTGATACTGGGCATGCTCTGTAATAATCAAAAATGCTTTTATAAGTTTTTCTTTTTTTAGTTCAAACTTCAGCTCAGTGTTCCAAGTGGTCTTTTTTAATTATGATTCTGCTGTTTTTAGCCAAAATCAAAAAACCTGAGTCGATTTCTTGGATGTAGTTCCTGCAGAGCAGCAGGAGTTCATTAGAAATTCCCCTCTGAGTTGTGGTGGGACTGTTGGCGTGGAAGTCACCCTCCACTATATATCCAAAAAATATATCCTGAAAGATATCCAAAAAAATCTCTGTTTACATTCTCTCCCGGTAGCTTACAGCCCCTCACAACCCCAACCTAAAATGTCAATGCAACAAAAATGGCAGCTATATTGTAGCAATCCAGCTCCAATATTGGCCGTTCACAGATCTATTTGTTTCATAGACCGTAAAAACAATGGACATCTTAACCCCTCCCCTCTCGTGTTCCCAAACAGGAAGTACCTGCTGGTTCCAGGAAGTCAAAATCCCACAGACTTTTATTTAGAAATAGACAATTATTACTCAGTCATTTTATTTGTCAGAAAATCATTCTTGCTCTGATACTTACTATTTATCATCTTTCTAATCCTAATTTTTAAAAGATATTTTTCTATATCACAAGTTATGAACTGGCTAATCAGAAGCCTCAGTAAAAGCATGTGGTGCCCACTGGCCCCGCTTCAAACGTTTGATTGACAGATTCTTCCTTTCAGTGGAAGGGGTGTGGATTTGCAACAAGCTCACTCGTGATTGGAGACGGTAGTTACCCTATAAACGTGACTCAAACCAATCACTGTCATCTGGTTTCAAAATGACGGCGCACATATCAGGAAGCAACGGTGACGGATTTGGCTTCGTTTAGCAAGAGTCTGAGATAAGGCATCTTCCATGGGTGACATCACACCTCGGCTCGTCCATTGCTTCCTTTTTTTGGTCCGTGATTTGTCTGTGAGTGGATGCATCAGAATGAGGCAAAGCAGGGACACTTCGGTTCCCCCTTTTCACTTGACGTCACAAATTTGAGCTTTTTTAAATGGCATGCTTTTATCTGCTCTAATTTGAATAAAGAAAAACTCAGGAATGCAGTTTTAGTCTTCAATTCTTTTTTCAATTCTTCTTCTATTCTAGGCCCTTTTTTATGATAAAAATGCAACAAGAACATATTAAAAACACCAAAAAAAACACCACAATTTTCATTAGAGTGGGTCTTTAAACACCAACTTTTTATGTAATTTATTATTATTGTACAATTGTGGTTCAAACAGTTACCAGTTTGTAAAGTAAATTTTTTTTCAATTGCAAATATAGACAAAAAGTAAAGTGACCATGTAAAACTGCTAAGTTAAATGCAATGTGGTTGAGAAGTTGAATTAAAGTTAGGCGCACCGGTTCAACCAGTGCAAACATTTACAGTAGTCTAGAGCCCTGTTGTATTGGTGTCAATATTTGTTACTAATATGCCGGTTTTTCTTAAAATAAAACCTCTGCATAATCGGTAAAAAATAATTGGTAATCGTTTTCAGGTAAAAACCGGTTTTTGTTCTTTGTGAAAAGTTCTTTTGGAACACTTAAAAAAAGGAAAGCTGACTTGAAGCAGGAGGAGAGACTATTGTTTAAATTATTCAACAAAACTTTGTGTTTGTTAGGATATTAAAGTCACCTTTCAGACATCAAGAGTTTGCAGAATCGCAGCATCAAATTAAGATCAATTTAGCTTTCACTATAATCATAACTGGCAGAATCTTTCAAGAAGAAACTATTTTTTTGTCCATTTTTCCGCTAACAAGTGAATCATTTCCTTCGAGAAACACAATAATGAGGCATTAAAAAAGATGCACTTTGAAAATCTGATCGTGTCTATGATCGCTGTGTTTTCCACTAATATTTACTGTAAGCTGCTTTGTTTTCTTTGATGCAGAATAAACACAAGTAAATGAATTTAAAAAAATAATTTGTGCCATCAAAACTGATTGTTGTGTGCATATCACATGGGCAGGGGCACAGCTACGTTTTCATGGGGCCTTGGGCAAAAAGTTGGGAGCCAGGTCTGACCTTTTGTTTTTGCCAAATAAATACAACACATCCAGCATATAATTTTGATTTCTGGAAATTACATTTGTTTTCCAAAATGTTTTTTTTTTCTCTCTCTCTTTTACGGACCATTGTATATCTTTAAAATGGTTTTGCGTTAAGTGATGTGTTTTTTGTGTAATTTGCACTTCAGAGCCACTGTACATTTTGCAAATTATTAATGACTTCAAAAATATATTTTTTTCCTCTACTCTCACCAATATGACATCAACTAACATAATATTTCCGAGTTCCATGTGATATTTTTCGGTTTCTTTTTAATCAAACTTTCATTTTGTATAATGCTTCTGTGCAAAATACTCTGAAAGTATGTCTACTGATGCAAGAAAACAATTTTACTACAAGTTAAAACATGAAAACTTGTGAAATAAATGTAGTTTTGCAGGACACAGTTTGAGCACTTTTTGGATTGATTTTTAAGTATTTTGCAGTGGAATGATGTCTACATATGTAGTTAATTTTTGCATCTGTAGAATAACATGAAATTCCATTAGCAATAATATAACATTCCAATATCTATTTATCCTTCAGGAAAAATATCCTTGGCTGCAATAATTATTTCAGCATGAACAAATAATTAGATTTACATTTCAATATTTTTTAATGCACCAAGCAAAAACGTATCCCTTACCATCTCTTGAGGAATTTCTCTTTGAATAAAAGAAAAAAATAGGTTTGAATCTGTGTGAGCTGTTGATTTATTGCTTTTTAACAGAATATACATACATGAACATGTACAAATGAACAAAATGCCTACAAAAGGGAACAGCAAAAAACATGTTTTTGGGGAAGTTCCTAAAAGCCCTGATGCTGCTGTTTACCTTCACCCCCATAACCACACAAAAATGGGTTGGTTAGTCTCTCTCTATCAGAAGCCTATGGTTGATTTGAAGAAAAAGAACATTTGTTATCATGAACTCTCCGAGACTCATGGATTAGGGTGCGCTGGAATGAGGATCTATGGTGGGTGTTTCTATGTCACAGGGGGGAAAAAAATCATATATCATCTCAGTCTGGGATGAGGAAGTTTGTGCTTTCACGGACACAGGTCTGTTATAGAAAACAAATTTTCATGAAGAAAAATACCAAGATGATATCTGGACACCAACCTGCCAGATCTGTTGTGTAACTCCATATGTGTCAGCTGTCATATTATAACAGATTATGTGTTTCATATCTTCATCATGACCTTTTCAGTGTTTCCATGGCAGCAACCACACCTCTGACTTTAGTCTGGCTAAAAAAGCAGCATTTTCATTAAAAAATGAAATGTTTAAAGCCATCAAAAATGTCTTGCAGTTTTTTTTTACGGACAACAAAAAAAAACATTTAATTTTTGTAATTTTCTAAAGAAAATTCTAAAAGGAAAACTAATCAGTTCAAAAACATATTCAGTTGATAATTCCAGTTTTCTTTTCCAAATTATTCTATAGTGTAACATTCCTTTTCAGCCCAAAGCATTATAATATTAATATTATCTTAAATTTATTTTAATGCAATACTTTTTTGAGCTACACTTCACACCAGAGGTTCCAGTGTCATTCAGGTTGGGTGACCTGTTGACCCAAAGCAAATAGAACTTTGTTATCGGGTAGCTTCCAGTAATGGCCGGTCTCTAATAGACGCTGGTCTCTAATAAAAGCCGGGTTTAACAAGTGTTATTGTAAAGGTTTATTTATTTTTGAAGAGCTCTACAAAAACGTCTCCATGTTTGGGTTCATGAAAACCGTTAGTCTCCTCGTTGCTCCAGTGATATTCTCTCCTGCTGCTTTGTCTGATTGATGGCCTCTTCTGCTGTGTTTCCGTACTTGTCATCTGCAGCGTGACTGTAGAAAAAATGTGCACAAACATTTTCACTCCAAGGTTTTTCCGAGTGGCTTATATGACAACCCTTTTATCCGTTGCCAAGAAAATAAGAAATGGGAAACAAACAAAAACTGTGAGGTATCAGGAAAGAATGGCAACTCGGGCCGTTTATTACAAGTGTGGTGGCAATAACAAAAACGGGAAAATGTAATATGAACACAAGCAAAGAGATGAATAAATAACAATTTAAAAACTCGGGCTTTGTCAGCAGAAGAAATGACAAGGGAAATACTACACAATAAACAGCAAGCCGAAATTAGCCAAAATGTTTTGAAGCAAAAGCAAAGGTCAAAACCAGGGCAAAACCCAAGGTAATACAAGGGCCAACACCAGGCAAGATGAGCGCAGGCCGACAACAAGGATAGGCTGAGATAAACAGATTCCATCCTGGAATTTCAATCCAAAGAATTCAAAGCCTTTATATAACGCCCTCCCAGCCTGGTTATCGGGTGACAGTTTGTTAACGGTTGGTTTCATCCAATCATCAGAAGTTTGTGACCACTTCCTTTTTCTTAGTTCCAGCTCTGCTTTCTTCTCTTAGCTCTTAATTGGTGATGATGTTTTTTGTAAATGTCATTGCTGGGAAAAATAAACTTCTGTTTCTGCCCTTTGATTTCCTTTCTCCCATTGTGTAGTGGCTGGGCTCTTCACTTTCAGCCCTGACTTGTTGACATCCTTGTTGACTAGCAGCAAAGTCAACAAGATGACTAGCATCAGAGCAGTCCTCACGGAGACTAAGTGGGGAATGCTGAGAACAAACAGGAAGTAACAGTGGCACCATCAAAATAAATGTCTTCTCCCAGAACGTTCTCATATGAAAAACAAAATGAAAATGAAAAGGTGATTTTGTTGTCTGTTGGAATTACTTTCATTAATGGTTGAAGCATTACAAGAGGTCAAAGTGTGTTATTTTGCTGTAACCGGTGACAGCTCCAGTATTAAAGGGTTAGCTAATGCTATCAGATGAAGGACATCGGATTATCCCACATACATGACACTTGAAAAAGCTCAGGTTTTAGCTGTGCAAGTAAACAAACTCGCTGTTCTTTGTCTGACGATGACATGAATGAGGAATCAAATCAAGGATTTAATCTGTGTGAGCAGACCTTTCCAGAATGCATGGTCAGAGAAGCTAGGCAGATATCATGAAGCTCTTAAGCTCCCCGTTGAACTGCTTTGTGTTTTCGTCAGTTAGCTGTCACAGCCGTCACAGCACTGAGTATGAAGAGGGTGAAGGTGTGCGCTCCACAGTGATTCATATGCTGCTATTGACTGTCTTCAGAAGTGTAATAGAAGATTTAATAGGCCCAGACAGAGAAACTGTTCACATTTTTCATGCTGCTATTTCTCCGGAGTATCAGTGTTTGGAGAAGCTGGCAGATATTTATTAACAGTGTGTTCAGATGGCTCCACTCCACGTTCCTCTGAGGAACCTTTTGGGTTAGACTCTAACTTTCCACGCAGAAGTCTGAAATGGATTTCTCTCCAAATAAAATCCCCTACCCCCTACCCATAGGCTCCAGACTTCCACAAAAATGTATGTGATAAAAATGATTTAAACTATTTACCCACAAAGGCCAGTAGCACGTTCCGGCTTGCCTCCTCACACACCACAAGTAACAAACGTTCATCCTGTCTCCATTTTCTGTGTGAAGCTACACCGCTTTTGGAAAAGTGAATTTAAGGGACCTTTTCTGATAAAAAAAGTCTATGTGAATGAGTGTTTGGGGCTTCCGCAGTCAAAATTCTTACATTCACGTGTCGCTGTTTAGGTTTTTACAACCGTTTTTGGGTTCCACGTACCAAACACGTGGTTATTGACCAGTCAGGGACTCCGATTTGGCGGTGACATATGGTGCCAACCATTTGAAAACTGGTTATGGAGGAAAATTGAGTAATTCTGGTTTGTGCTCAGCTGGAATTAAATGACACCAAGTCTTTCCTATCGGATTAAAAATTAGAACAGCAGCATTTGCAAGATTTACACCGCTTTGACATTTTGCACCAAACCTCTTCCAACTACAGTTTTTTAATCTTATTCTTACACGTTCCTTCTGTTTCCATATTACAGTTTTTATGTCTTGTTTTTTAGTTTTTTGTGCACCCAGGTCAAGGAAATGATGGCAGACCATCTGGTAAAAACTATTAGCGGTAGTTCTTCAGTCATTTGTTTTAAAATGGTATTTGCAGGTTATCATATACTGCACACAAACAGAAGCAAAAGTGTAAAATTCCGCGGCTGATTAATGGCATACAAGAAAGAAAGCTTATTAAAATAAAGGGTAAAAATGCTTGTTTTTCTAAATGAATTCATAACAAGATTTTTTGTTGTTGTTGTTTTTAAGTAATTTAATGGGAGCAAATTCTATTACTCCTGAGGCTTTTAACAATCACATAATACTGCTGAGTTCTGGTTACCCTGACCACTAAACCTAACTGCTGGGATGAGCTATGGAGTCATAGGGTTTAAGGCCAGATAACGTTACAGTCTGATGGTGGGACGAAGACTTCTTTTTTCCTTTGTACAGAGAAGAATTACAACAGCTGCGAAAAACATACTGTGTGTGAATCATTGCCTGTATAAGAGAACTGCACTGAGTGAGTGTGACGTCACACATAAAAATGGTTAATTTCTGGCTTCAACAAAATTAAAGTGAGTTCAGTTGCTATTTTTTTCCAATAAGGATATATATTAAAGTCAGATAATGTCCGTAATCAGTGATTGGTCTGAGTCGATCTCTTGAAAGTGGGCTAAGGTCAATCAGTCAATCAATCACTCGAACGGTTCAACATTTGACATGAGACGACATACTTTTATTGAGGCATCTGATTTACCAGTTTATAAACTGAAAACTTTAATACTTTTGAAAAACAAATTTTAATTTAATTTACTTATATTTCTTTAGTAGTATTAAGTAACAATTTGCTGTAAATACTATAAATACTGTAAATACTCATAATATTTATAGTGAACCGTAACTCCTCAACCATTTACACAATTAATGTCATTGCAATAGTTTCTGAAACGGAGAAAAGTCCTACTCTGAAATGCAACACTGTACAGTAGGGGAGTGTTCGCGCAATCAGCACGTTTGAGCTGATTCTGTTGCAGAGAAAAGCTGTTTTTTTCAGAATCTATTTGAATTACGCTAATTGAATGAACATTCAAAGAGTTAGAGTACCTCCTGTGTGTTATTTAGGTGTCGCCAGCAACATCTTAGGTATTAAAGGATTAAAGTTCCTCCGGACGTCTCATTCATTCCTTATAGGAAGTTTTTCCACATTTACATCAGAGCAATAAAGCTGAAGTGTGAGTGTGCATGACATTTACATCTTTTAAAAGGTTATGTTTAAGAGAAGATTAGGGCATAAATGCTCCAAAGTCATTGAATAGTGATGCAGAAACACACGTTCTGACTGGTTTTAACCTTATATCCTTGAAAACCAAAGCAGAGTGCATCAAAAGGAGACCCCCAGACAGCTTTGCTGTGCTGTCTGGCTTCTTGAGATGCTTTTTACCATAAAGTATGCAGAGATCAGCTTGGGTTTTACAATATTCATGTCCAGAAAATTAAATGAATCCTACTTTAATACTTGTGTCTCAGTGGCTGAGCTGGCGACGGCATAAACCATCCACTCCACCGGCTCCTGTGGGACTGGATTCACTTGGATTTTTAATTATCCAACTCTGATTTCTAAGTAAGGCTTTTGTTCCCAAACTAATAAAAACAATGACAGTGAGGGATCTTCTGTGGGTTGAACATTGCTTTCCTTTTGGAATGCAATCCCTTTAAGAGCTTTGAGCAAATAAAAAAAGCTTGTAAGACAATTAAATGATAAAATCAAACTAAGTCTAAGATACAAACTGAGCAGTCCCTGGCATTCCGATCATGAATGCCTTCTGATTAGGAATCCAAATATCTTGGCAATTCAGCTTGAAGACCCACTCCAATGAAAATTGATTTTTTTACCTGTTCCTGTGGCATTTTGTGATGAGGGACAGTATGATAAATGTTAAGAAAATGAGGCTTACAATGGCATTTTTGAGCATTTCTTCAATAAATAATTTTGAGTCAGCAGACGAAAAAACACCCTGTGAATAAGAGAGCATTTGGGCCACAAGCTCTCTGCTCCGCTCCATTCTGATGCATTTAATTGTACACGACTGCATCCGTGTATTCTCCTCGTCTGAAATGGGATCTGGCTCAAAACTATACAGCTGGATAGCTCTGAAATAGCTCACCATTTTTGTTGCACCAGTAGATGTTAGGTTGAGGGTGTGTGATGGCTGTGGAGGCTCTGTGTTGTTTTTTCCCCTCACTTCCTTGTTTTCACAGCATGTGAGTGGCAGGGGGTGTGTCCAACCACTCCAGAGACACCTGCACTCAATCCTCTCATTAGCTGCACCTCACTTAAACCAGTCTACCCACCACCACTGTTTGCCAGATGATTCCGTCAGGTTGTCCATGTGGATTCTACTCTTGCCAAGCGCCATTCCTGCCCAGTTGGATTACTCCCTGCCTCCATTTTTTGATTTTTGGCTGCTGCAAAATAAATCTGTTACACCTTCTTCGACACTCTGCGTCGGGGTTCTCCTTCGCACCCTTAACAGGGTGTGAGGTGTTGTAAGTTGGCAGAAGAGCATGTAAACACATGGATGATGAGAAGGGGACAATTTTTAGCAAGCTACTGCTGCTCTGCAGAAACTATGTCCTAGAAAAGTTTTTTTAAATTTTTCATTAAAAACTTTATAATCATAACCAAAAGACCACTGGGAACACTTGAAAATGTATCAAAAGATGATCAGAGTGGGTCTTTAATGCTCTCCGTAGTCTCACTGTTGAATTTTTAAATGATTGATGCCACACTCACAACAAACATAATAATGGCATGATGCATCAGAGCATAAAAAGGGGGTTGGAAAAGTAAAAAAAAAAAAATCTAGTTTTTGCAAGGAAAGCAATCTGTATTTAGTTGGAGTGGACACGCGGTGCCTAATCGCTACAGTATGTCCTTCTCCTCGGCTGGGTGAAGGGTGCACCTGTCCTCCCACACAAGACTCACTGTCACCGGGGTGTCAACGGAATACCCAGACAAACCGTCATCCTTCATTTGCTGCCGTCATTTTGTCTGTTTTCCCCTCTCTGCAGCTGAACCACTGCACTCGTATCGCTAAATCTGATCGCTAAATGCCGCCTCATCTCCTCCTGCCTGAGGACGATCACTCCCAAACTACAGCCCAGGAGCTTCCACTTTCCACGAGGGAGTAGACAGATGGACATTTACTAATTCTGTGTTCTGCTCAGAGTTTGAGCTTTAGACATTCTGGCAGAAACAGGCAAACACTTACTGTAGCTCTCACGTCACACTGGCTATTTGTAGCTGGACCTTGTGCATCCCACATAAGTTTGCTCAGTTTTCTATTTTTGCAGCACGTGTAATCCCCCCGCCGTACGCCGGGATTCTAATCCTGTTGTCTGATTCATGAGAAGGGGAGCAGTGAGCAGCCAGCAGTGGGGCCTCATCAGTCATGTTACCTCCTCAGAGTCCAACATACAAACCACAAAGCCCTTCACAGGCCTGCATCTCAAATCTACTCTGACTTACAGCGTGTCTCTGATATTTTATTCAGCTCGTATTTTTTTTAAATGGTAACGTATTTATTGCAGATGGTAATTTAGATTTGAAAGGGACAATAGGAGTGAAGAAAATATTGATAAAGCTTTGAAAAAACATTACAGCCTGCTTGCGTTCATTCAGTTTATTCCATTTTTTTAAGCAATGCTACTCATAGAATATTTTGCTCTAGATGACTCAGGCAACATTTAGCGTACAATGTGTGCTTCTGCATTGTTTTCTTGGAGGCGATAATTTTGTTACTCTCCACCAATGTATGCAGAGACGGCGCTTACCCCTGGAGAACAAAAGAGCCATTTTTTTCTGGGATTTTAAAATTAATTCAACTATTAACTGTGGCCAGAGAATAAAAAAAAGAAGACAAAATCATATTTCAAAAATAGAAAAAGAACAATAAATTGGATAAATTTGACTCTGTGGGTTCTTGAGGGTTAAAAAAAACCACTATGATGTGTTTCATTGACGGGGTAAAATAACAGTTTGATGTGGTTAAAATACCATGACTATTGCTGCTACAAAATGTTACACGCTTTGCATTTCTAGGAATTGATTTGATAAATTTAGCAAACCAAACACACCACCAGTCGGTGATGTCCTATAACGTCTTTCTGTCAGAAAGGGAAATTGAGCAGGTCAACAACAGGTTAAGCTAATTTGATTGTCTAAAATGATATAGCTCATTAAAAATGGAACATACCGCTGTCATACATGTGGTAAGTGTGTCGTGAAGTATTTGTAAGGCTAATGTGAGTTGCACACACTTTTGACACATACAGTTGGTGACACTGCTGTACAGTGTCCTGATGCTGTGCTGTATTTGTTAGGAAAGCCTTAAACTACATTCCCACTGAGCATGTGACATGTGTTCAAGAATACACAATATGCACATTCTTGAAAACACATTTAGCATGTGGTCTTCACACTGGACTGCCACTACCAGATATAGTGCATGTCTGCCACTTACAGTTGGAAGAGGCTTGGTGCAAAAAATGGAAGCGGTGCGAATCTTGCTCCAGGCTTTTTCTTGGCTTCTGCTCTATACCAATACATCGTATACATGGTAGACTTGGTGTCAATTATTATTAAACCGCATTTATTAATATCTCCTTTATGATAAAGGTTGGCAATTCTGTGAATTAAAAAGGACGTCATCCATGCGTCAGTACCAAATCCGGGTCCCTGATTGGTCAAAGACTGACTTGGTTTAACTTTCAACAAGCGTTCAGTGGCACGTTTTGTACGTAGAGCTCGTGTACTACTCAAAAACTTGAGTAGTTCGCAGGAAAGCAAGAGTTTTGCCAAAAACGCAGATTTACATAGATTTATCGCTGGGAGTGGTCCCTTAAACGCGTGTTGCTGAGGGGGTATGAACATTACAACACAAATTGCTTTTACAGCTAGAACATGAAAAGCTCTTACTGGCCCCCTGCACAGTTTGTCGTATTTGGGGGCATTTAGAGAAAAATGAAAAATCCATATAACACACCTGCGTCTCACCTACGTCACCCTAACTTTATTCTCACATGTTGTATAAATGTTTATCTTGACCTGATGCTACAAACTACCTCAATTCAATATATAAATATATATACATATATTTTTTACTGAAATTGTTGAAATGAGCATTTGGGATCTTTATTTGCTAACAAGTTGTGAAGCTTTCCAGTTGTTTAAGGCTGTGTTCCATCCAATGCAGCGGTTCATCTTAAAAGTAAGAACTATGGCATAAAGGGAAAAGAAAGCTTTGCAATGTTTTCTTTTAAAGACTAAGATGATCGAGGTTTTGCAGGAATATTAGCTTTAAGTTTTTTTGTTTCCTTGCAGCAGCAGAGTTTTGTTATGCTTCATCAATATTAAACATTCTTGTCCTTCATGTGTGTCTGAAAAGTCTATTCCTCCTGCAGTTGGATCTTCTTCTATAGTTTCCTCTAGTCTTCTTTATAAAAATAAAACACAGAAAGATATTTTTAACTACTATAAAAGGAAACCACACAAACTAAACAGATAAAAACGCAGGACCCAAAAAAAGATGTTATTTATTTGACATTTAAAAAGCGTTGTGAATATTTTACAACTGCTATCAGTTAAAAAAGCAAACGCACTGTGTTTCTGCAACAAATTAAATGACATCACCTCTCCATCTTTGCGCAATTTTAGCCTCTCCATGAGTTAAGATGTTACAGCAGCCTACGGTTTTGAACCTTTCTTCTTTTGATTTTTCATGCAGTTAAGAGACACTCAAACACAAGCAGGAGTAATTGCTAAGCACAGGAGAAGAAGCAGTCTGTCATCCAAATCCATCACATAATTTTATTTTGATTGGAGCCCCTTTCCGCTGATTGAAATGAAGATTCTCAGATCATAATTTGCTTTTAAGGTTCCTTGACTGGCATCATGAATAAATCCCAAACTTGCCCCCAATCTCACCCTCAGAGCACTGTAAGCGCCACGTGATGCAACTCTTACTGGTCAGGGAATCAAATGCAGACACACACACAGGCGTCATACAGTCGTCAAAAATTCTTGACAGACCAGAAAACCCATGAATCTTTCAATGAAGCCACATTAACGAAGGCTTCTATGTTGCCATGTTCTAGGATATGATTTTACATTTTCTCAAAATCTGGTTTACCTGACATCGGTTTGTATTTTTGCAGCCAGTTGTTGAGTTTGAGATGTTACTGATTGAGTCAAATGTTCAGAGTTAAAGCTGATAAGTTAACTGCTTAGCAACATGCAGAAATTGTTCCGTTCAGGCCTTTTCTTTAGATTTTTTTTGTCTGGATCCCTCTGCAAGATGTCATGCAGGGGCTCCCATAGTTCCAGAGATTCCAAACCCTTTAGATCAGGAGTCTGCTACCAGTGGTTCTGAAGCCACATGGGGCACCTTTATCTCGCCGTTGTAGATCTTTGGCTTTAAAGACAATTTCTGATGATTTGACTCAAATAATGTTAATGTCTATGTTTTGCGTATTCGGGGAACACTTTAAACCTTGTACCCCGTGGAGACCTGTGGAGAATGTTATGGGAGTATGGGGTCTGGGGAGCCTTACTGAGGGTTATCCAGTTTCTTTATGACCAAGGCGAAAGTTTGGTTCAACCTTAGACAACCAAAAGCTTGGCTGTCTCAGCGTCTTTGTACCCTCTGGTTATTGTTGTAACAAAAACGGTGAGGCGTGTGGATCCATAAGCAAACGTTTGATTTTACATGGCGAGGTCATAATCCAGGCATGTGTCAACACAAGGAGCAAGGTGGGAGGCAACAAGACAGGCAACGATCAAAAACCAGGCAAACAGGAACATGGACCGCTTAGTATGACCGAGAGGGAAACCAGTTCAAGATTACAAACAGAGGAGAGGGTGAGACCAGCATTTAAGCAGTGGTGTGATGACTTGATGAGGAGCAGCTGGTGAAGACAAGATGGCAGAGGTCCGATGCATGCTGGGATTTGGAGTGTACAGAGGAACAGAGTTAGTATTCTGGCGATGGCTCCCTCTGGTGGTCAGAGAGGGAGCTGGACAACCAGATGCTGACAATTGTATTCTTTCCTTGGGACTTGTCTTATTAAAACCCGTGGCTAGATTCAAGGACCTGTGTCAAGTTCTTTCTCCTCTTCGGTTACCTCGTTTACCTACCATCACAGAAATCGGAAGTACTGGAGTAGTTGTTAGAGCTCACTTTTCCATAATCCAGCTGGAGTTTGCATCTTCTTGTGCATTTGTTGGTTTTCTCCAGGCAAAGCTGAACTCCACACTAAGCCTTCCTGGTGCTCTGACAGAAAAGTTTACCCAACAGCTGATTCTCACACTGGACTCATGACCAGATCTCTGTAGGGCTGATGAGCTTAATCAGGCAATATACGCATGATGTCAAGGATACTAGTACAGCAAACTTTTAGAATATTTAGAAAAGATTTGCATTACATGGGTGATATTTAAATTCAACATCAAAATGTGCTTCACTAAAGTGGGCAATACTAAATTGGTAGTGGATTGTTACATAATTTTACACTGGACCCTCCAGTAAATCAATGCTAGTGTCCTTATAAAACTGTTTTTAATTGTTTCTGGAAACTTTCTTAACCATAAGACCAATAAAAAACCATTGGAATCCAAATGCTCTTCAAGCACAAATGAAACAGTTAAAAACTAGAATAAAAACATGTTAAAAATTTGCCATGACTGTTGTCGGGGGCATAGATCATGTTGTACAGGCAATGGTAAAGGCTCATCTGCCTCAAAGGTAGAGGAAAGCAGGAGGGGGAGAGGAAAGTAATGTGCACTGAAGAAACAACACAAGTAGACACAAAACTGTGCATGTGTGAAAAATAACATAACAATTGTGTGAGATTAATTGATTTATTTTCATTTTCTTCTCCCAGCTTTTTGTGCAATTCACATTAAAGGACAGTCTTGTGTTTTCATCTATGGCAAACACATAAAATTGATTTGCACCAGAGGCTTAACCAGAAGAGACTGTGTAGTACAAACATGCAGGACTAAATTTGGTAACAAGCTGGTTTACCAGACGTGAGCATTTTTGAACACATTGCCTGATCACATAAGTATTGAAGACTCACTCCATTCATAGTTTGATCTATTGCAAATGGTTCCCAGTGGTCATTCAATTAAGATTATACCATTTTAAGCCAAAATCAATAAGCCTGTGTCGTTTTCTAGGTCCTAGTTCTGCAGTGCCGCAGTAGATTAATTAGAATTTCGCTTCTGAGTTGTGGGTGGGACTACCATCATCTGTTTACGCTTTCTCCAGCTAACTTACAGCTTCTTACACCCCCAATCTAACCCTACAGGAGCTACTGGGCTTTCCTCCACCCCAGGTCCAAAATCCAGATCCATCACCCACCCCCACCCAGGAGAAGGATGCCCAAGGGAAGTGAGGGCCCCCAAAGAGCGTTTCAAACGTGTCGACCAGGCTCATCTGCTGGTGGAATTTTGGAGAGGCTCAGCGCTCAGGGACAAGGACCAGAGACACCCCCCAGGCTCAGATGGGATGAGGCCCCCCTGGTCATGGTATTGCCAGAGAACTCAGGGATCCCTCTCCCTGCATGGAAAGAGGGCTGCCAGACCCAGGAAGCTAGCATGCAAGGGACAAGGCCACCATTGCTGAGGGCGCAGTTCCCCCCACCAGGGTTGGGGTAAAGAACAGAAGACCAGAGGTGCCACCTTCTTTGTGTAATGTGTGTGTGGGGGTCTGTGTGTCTGTTGGGGTGTATATTGTTGTGAGGTAAAGGATGTGTGTAATAAAGGGTGCGGTTCAAATTGGCAAGTCGGGCACATCTCGTGGAGTAGGGTGAACATCTCCTGCTTGCTGGCAGTGATGTCCAGTCACCTCCCCACCAAGGGTACTGTATGTCTAAGCTGCCCGAATCCATGAAGCACCCCACAGACAGCCCCCATAACCCCAGACCCCACGGCTATGGTGGGTGTTGCACGGAGCAATTGTGGGCCCCAAGAGAGTTACCCCACCCTGTGTCAGGGCCAGAGAAGGAGTGATCCCAGCCCCACGTGCATATGACCATCCGGCACAAGTGGTGCCCACCTGAGTGGGGTGCAGCACCAGCCCCGCAATCAAAAAGACTTTCCTCCCAGCCAGACTAGACCCCCACCCATGCATTGTCCACAACCCCCTGCGCCCAAGCATGGAAGACTGTGCGGCATCCCCACCCAGGCGCAGAACAAGACCCCCTGACAAATGGAGCCTCCACAGCCCCCACCCACCCCCAGCAGACAGACAAGTAGTGGTGGCTCTATGGGAGACCAGAGAGACAGAATTCTTTCAGAGTTACTGAAGTAACTTTTGGCCAGCATTTTTTTTTATTTCTAGCCTTTTTTTAGCGTAAATGTTCAAGTTGATTGGACATTTTTTGGACCCCATAGAAACTTGTCATAGCGTCCATGTTAAATGTACACTGTATAAGCTTAATGACTTTACTTTTACTTTACCTTTGTCATTGTTTGGATATTATTCAATGTGCCCAATGTCTGTTTCTTTTTTTCACGCGCCGTAGGACAGCACATGTAGTTTAGCTTTTGTGCAAATTTTAGTATGTTTATGTTCTGGCTATATTTCAACACTGATTCATGAGCATTGTCTCAATTAAAAAAAAATAAATAAATTGCATGCACCATGTAACCTATTTAACAGACTCAAGCAGGCTAGTTATTCAAATGTATTCTGTGCTTTACTTTAATGAGATTGATACAAACCCTGAAGTAACAGGAGAAAAGTTGCAGTTCCTCAAATTACCTCTAGAGGCAGGTTTCCAAAGCCAGCAATTCTCTTTGTGCAAGAAGGCTCTGATTTGTCCTAGTGGGTACCCTTCATTTTCTCCCCACGCTTGCACAAGTTTTATCTGAGGACTCCGCTTTCCTCTCACATTCCAAAAATATACTTCATAGGAGAATTGATGACTAATTTGTCTTTAGGTGTGGGTGTGCGATTGTGGCCCTGCGATGTACAGGTGAGTTGTCCAGGGGGTACCCCGCCTTCCCCTGACAGTAGCCGGCTTAGGCTTCAGCAACCCTATGAACCCGTGAGGGATACGAGTTAAGGAAATGGATGGATAAATGCTTTTATTTATGCATTATTCATGAACATGTTTGATGTTATAGAAGCTTCTGAATGATTTAAGAGGTATTTATTTTTTGAGTGACAGCAGAACCATCACTTTGTCCCGTTCAGTCATTTGTGGTATGCTATTAAGGTGGGCGGAGCAAACTGTCTTCAATGTACCTCTACCATTGGCTGTTTTTGAGAATTAGACTGAGTGACTCCCCCTCCTTCACGTTCCAAACAGGAATTACCCATTGTTTAAGAAGCCAAAATCCCAAATACTTCTATTGAGAAATAAACAGTTATCACTCAGTCAATTTATTTGTCAGAATAATCATTCTTGCTCTGACACCTTTTTTAACACGTTCTTGCTGTTTTTTTTTTTGTTTTTTTTTTTTGTGCAAGTTACTCAAGTTATAAACTGACCAATCATATGCCTCAATGAAGAATGTGGCTCCCGCTGGCCCTTATGCCCAATGTTTTAAATGTTTGTCTGACAAATTCTCTCGACGCACCTTCAGTAGAGCAGGTGTGGACTTGCAACAAGCTCACTCCTGACTGGTGACAGTAGTTGCCAAAGAAACATCAGACCAACTCTGACCAATGACTGCTTACTTGTCTGGCTCCATATCACGGGAAAATGGTGGCAGGATTGGCTTCATTTGATTGGAGTGGAAAGTAGAGTATTTTCTATGAGTGATGTCACACTGGCTCATCCCAGTTCTCTCATACAGTCAGTGGTCTCAATCCTGGTTTTACTTTTGCTCTATGGAATCCTATAGATGGCGTCAGAGATAAATCTCAAAGGTTTGATCAGGGTGGCTCTAAATATTCACAAAAAAGGGCTTTCCCTGTAGGAGTTGGATTGTCTGTGATTCAGATTGTTGTCCTTTTCTGCATTGACTTCAATTTCACTTTGACAAATTTGAAATTATAACCTCATTAGCTTGGATAACCCACTGTCATTATGCTTAATCATTTTGCTCTGTGCTTCATGCTGAAATACATTCTGCACTCTGCTCTTCTAAATCAAGCAAACTGCAGGTAACAAAACCCTGTTTGCTCAACCCAGCTGAACCGCTTCCATGAAAGTCTAAATATTTAAAGTCATATCATGAAGGACCTTCTGCAGAGATGATGCAGCTAGATCAAAACTTTTGTGCCTTTTCTTTACAGCATTTCAATATATTTTTTCGAGAGGCTTCCAATTATACCTGTAATATGATGTGTGTCAGAGGAGTGAGTCAGCGTTTGTCAGCACTGAAAGACACAAACAGCAACCACTCATGACTCTGGGCTGTTCAGGGAAAGACAAGATTGTGGCTCCTTAGCTTCACTTTGAGTTTCAGGAAAGTCTTAAAAGGTCACCAGTTGATTGGTTGGTGCTTCTGCTATTTATTCATACTTTATATTCATCCTGTGACTTTTTCAATGTTGGTCTTTTCTGGCTGGATGATGGAGAGCGTTCACCACTTACATCTCTATAGTAAATCAAAGCTGCTCATGCAGATTTGATTGGAGTTATTCCTGAACTGCCACACCAGGAAGTAAGCAGCCCCTCCCCACTACCGCTCCATCCCTCAATGTTTCACGAGAGAAACATTTTAGTAGTAAGGGAGTGGGGCGAGAACTCGGACACAGCCAAAGACACTTCATTTGCAGTGTGGTATATGTGGTACATAATCATCTCCATCATGTATGCAGACAAAAGATAAGTACAATAACCTCAGAGGATATCGCTAATGCATATAATCTTCAAGTCATTGTGCGAGTAAAGTGGAGAAATTAGTCATTTCCTCAAAATTTCATGTTTTTGGTCCAATGAACTACTGCAGTTTAAAAAAAAAGGCCTATTGCTGTGTTAGTACTATTACTGACTGTATATTTCTGTGTAAGTACAACTATTGACTGCACATAAAAACTGGAATGAGGCAAGTGCCCTTTGTGTTACATTGTGTTAGGTGTGCGTTAGATTATAATATTGTGTTATGTTGTTTATTTTTCTGGATACATGACAGAATAATACTTTCTGGAATTTGGTTGTGCATGGAACATGCTGCAATTACAATATTCTACCCACTTGTTCCAAGAAGCTAAAATCCCATTAACTTCTATTGAGAAATAAACAGCTATCACACAGTCATTTTATTTGTCAGAATTTTTGGTTGGAACTGGAAGTAAGCCATTTTCTGTGGGTAATGTCACTCTCACTCAGTCCAGTTCTTCTATACTGTCAACAGTTTTGACCTGTGAAATCGTTAAATCAATAAACTTGAAGCAGGAGGAAGAACTCTAAATCTACTTTAATTGAGCTGTTTTGTGCTGAACAGGTGATTTAGTTCTTAACATCATCAGAAAACTCACATATGCAGTATATTCATTTTATAATAAGATGTGCACAAGAAATAATACAACACTGAGTTTTTGTTGCCTCACAAAAAACTCATGATGCAATTTTGCAGCAATTAGACGCTTCCACGGCAGATTTTTTTATAGTTGTAGTCATCTTTCACGAAATGATCTGACTCTTCAGGCTTGTGAAATTTTATGAGACGTTTATTCAACCTGCCTCTGCTACACTGAGAAAAGCAGGCATGAGTTTGAGCAGAGGAGCTAGATTCTCTGCTGCTTCAAGGTTTTTCCTTCATTACATTAACCTCAGAGACAATTTATTCTGCATAAAGGAAAATATAGCAAACCTTTTTCTGGCAATTATAAGATCTTCCAGTGATTTCTTTACCTATTAAAACAAACTACATTTTAAAATACTATTTATGATGGTGTTTTGTCAACCACATATTTAAATAAAAAATCTGATAAATAATTGCTATTTCTAGGGAAAAGTGTCCATTGTGGTCCTTAGCAACCACAAATGAAAAAGATGGAAGCAGGAAATGTGTTTCAGGATAAGAAAAATAAACAAATTAAAAATAAAAAATCTAGTTTCAGTCCATGTGATGGTAGGCAAACGAGGTAACCCAAAAGCAGGAAGTACTTGACACAGGCCCTTAGGGCATGTGGGTGTTTGCGTATGTACAAATACAGTAACAAGTGTGAGCAGAGAAAAGAAAAGAAAACCAGAGAAAGAAGGAGTGTTTTGGTGATAATATATTGTATAAATATATATGTATACACACACACGAGCTTAATGAGTAAATAGAAAAATAGAAGGCACCTATGACTCTCATAGGAGACGTCTGGGAGGGAAGCGGATCCAAAGCTAACCAAGACCATGTATTATATGATTTATGTGATTCAATTAATAAAAACACAGGAAAAAAGAAAATGAAGCAATTTTCTATGTGTCCAGTGCATGACACATTAAATCCATTACATTTAATGGTTGTCAAATAGAGTTTGATTAATTGCTTGACAGAGAGTGGGAAAAAGCAAATTTGTATAAAACCATCTCTATTCTGATGTTCTCAATTAAAATCTATATGTTCATATTTACTGTACTGAGAATTGTGTCCTTTAGTTCTGGTTTTGCGTTTTTGTCCTTTTGTCACCCAAGTTAAGGTGCTAATCATCCAGAGCTGACTTTATTTAGTGAATGATACTTATTGTCTGATTTTGTGTTCTTTATTGTCAGGTTGCCTTTTGTGTCTCAGTATTTATTTATCTTATTTCCATTTGTTTTCATTACTTTTAATTAGTTTGATTGCAGTATGCAATCAAACTATTGTTCTTCTGTTTTATTATTTTTCTTCTTCTTCTTATTATTCTTCCGTACGTTTTTCGGTCGTCCATATCTCCTGCATACTTTATGCGATTTTAGCCATTTATGCATCAAAATGTTCAGCTTGTTATGGACATAGGTGGTCTCTTTTAAAATTTCTTCTGCAACTTATGGTTTTTTTGCAATTCAACAAAATTGCCGCAACTTTTGCCATAGGAATACATGGGGAAGGCTCTTTTGCAGCTTCAAACTTTCAGCATTTTCTAACTTCTGCATACATTATGCTATTTTAAAAATTCAAACATGCATTTGTTCTGCATTTTTTGCACTTTTTGGCAGTTTTTAAACAATTCTGCAAATATTTATAGTTTTTGAAATTTTTAAAGTTTTTGAATTTCAAAATATAATGGAAGTCAATGGGATGTCCGCTTTTTGAATCCGTTTTTGCACTGTTTTTGAAATGTATCTCCTCCTACAATTTTTCAGCTAGAGACACCATTTAAACTTTAAAATGTAGTGAAAGGTTTGGAGATTACATGCATTACTTTTATTTTGGATATGTCTTGTAGTTTTTGAACTACAGCTGTTTGAAATGAGGCAATTTGGTACATTTTGGCCGATTTTAGGAGAATCTAGAGTGTGGGACTTCAGCACCTAGAGTGGGGAGAACAGGTTTTTTAAGAAAAAAAAAAATGGATAAATCGCTGTAACTCGGCCACCGTTTGTCGCAGTGACATGATTTTTTCATCAAAACGTAGGAAAATCCCTCTAGATGCATAAAATCTAACTCTCAAAGCTGTAGGGCAAATACTTTTGCCCCCACAGCCCCTAGACTGACAGTAAGTACCCCAATTTCTCCTATACGTGTCAATGTTAAATTTTCCAGCTGGTTCGAACACTAATTCTGTTTTTAACTTGCGATTATGTAATCATGCTTTGACCTACAGGCATGAATCTTTCACACATTGTAGCCCAAAGCCTTGTGATTCTTACAAGGGTTCAACTTTTCTGATAAGTGAAAGACTTTTGAAGATATGAACATTTGTTTGGAGGTAGTGACATCCATTGAAATACATTGAAGCGTCAGCTCAGTGATTCTGCTGTCTCATTAGGCAGAGGACATGCAGCTGCGCGGCCAATGTTTGTAAACATCTGCCTGTCAGACCCTTTGATGTCTTCCTGACTCATTCTAACAGTGACAATTGAAGAATCTCATTGATTCATTCACATTTACACACATTTATCATTCCAACAAGGTTTTTAGGTACATTTTTGCCTGTCTTTCAACATTTTAGACTTAACTACATGTTATACAGTAAATTGACCTTTTGCCATCATTTTTAATGGCTTCAAGACTTTTTCATACAGCAAATTTGGCATGCACTTTTCAAGCTAATTTGGCTTTTAGCTAACATTTCAGCAATATGCTAGGTGTTTGGGCTATTTTGGCATCTACCAAGATTTTTCAAGCTAATTTGGCTTTTAGCTAACATTTCAGCAATATGTTAACTGTTTGAGCTAATTTAACACCTAATAAGGTTTTTCAAGCTAATTTGGCTTTAGCTAACATTTCAGCAATATGTTAACTGTTTGAGCTAATTTAACACCTAATAAGGTTTTTCTAGCTAATTTGGCTTTTAGCTAACATTTCAGCAATGTGCTAGCTGTCTGAGCTAATTTGGCCATTACCAAGGTTTTTCAAGCTAATTTTGCCTTTAGCTAATATTTCAGCAATATGCTAGCTGTTAGAGCTAATTTAGCACCTAATAAGGTTTTTCAAGCTAATTTGGCTTTTAGCTAACATTTCAGCAATATGCTAGTTGTTTGAGCTAATTTAGCACCAAATATGGTTTTTCAAGCTAATTTGGCTTTTAGCTAACATTTAAACAATATGCTAACTGTTTCAGCTAATTTAGCACCTAATAAGGTTTTTCAAGCTAATTTGGCTTTTAGCTAACATTTCAGCAATATGCTAGGTGTTTGAGCTAATTTAGCACCAAATAGGGTTTTTCAAGCTCATTTGGCTTTTAGCTAACATTTCAGCAATATGCTAGGTGTTTGAGCTAATTTAACACCTAATAAGGTTTTTCAAGCTAATTTGGCTTTAGCTAACATTTCAGAAATATGCTAGCTGTTTGAGCTAATTTGGCATCTACCAAGGTTTCTCAAGCTAATTTTGCCTTTCGCTAACATTTCAACAATTTGCTGGTTGATTGAGCTAATTTGGCAACTACCAAGGTTTTTCAATCTAATTTTGCCTTTAGCTAATATTTCAGCAATATGGTAGCTGTTGGAGCTAATTTGGCATCTACCAAGGATTTTCAAGCTAATTTGACTTTTAGCTAACATTTCAGCAATGTGCTAAATGTTTTAGCAAATTTGGCTTCTACCAAGGTTTTTCAAACTCATTTGGCTGTTAGCTAACATTTCAGCAATATGCTAGCTGTTTGAGGTAAATTTAGCACCAAAAAAGATTTTTCAAGCTAATTTGGCTTTTAGCTAACATTTCAGCAATATGCTAGGTGTTTGAGCTAATTTAGCACCTAATAAGGTTTTTCAAGCTAATTTGGCTTTTAGCTAACATTTCAGCAATATGCTAGCTGTTTGAGCTAATTTAGCACCAAATATGGTTTTTCAAGCTCATTTGGCTTTTAGCTAACATTTCAACAATATGCTAACTGTTTGAGCTAATTTAGCACCAAATATGGTTTTTCAAGCAAATTTTTTCTTTCGCTAACATTTCAACAATATGCTAACTGTTTGAGCTAATTTAGCACCTAATAAGGTTTTTCAAGCTAATTTGGCTTTTAGCTAACATTTCAGCAATATGCTAGGTGTTTGAGCTAATTTAGCACCAAACAGGGTTTTTCAAGCTCATTTGGCTTTTAGCTAACATTTCAGCAATATGCTAGCTGTTTGAGCTAATTTGGCATCTACCAAGGTTTTTCAAGCTAATTTGGCTTTTAGCTAACATTTCAGCAATATGCTAGGTGTTTGAGCTAATTTAGCACCAAATATGGTTTTTCAAGCTCATTTGGCCTTTAGCTAACATTTCAGCAATATGCTAGGTGTTTGAGCTAATTTGGCACCTAATAAGGTTTTTCAAGCAAATTTGGCTTTTAGCTAACATTTCAGCGATATGCTAGGTGTTTGAGCTAATTTGGCCATTACCAAGGTTTTTCAAGCTAATTTTGTCTTTAGCTAATATTTCAGCAATATGCTAGCTGTTGGAGCTAATTTGGTATCTACCAAGGTTTTTCAAGCTAATTTCGCCTTTTGCTAACATTTCAGCAATTTGCTAGCTGTCTGAGCTAAATTGGCATTCACCAAGATTTTTCAAGCTAATTTGGCTTTTAGCTAACATTTCAGCAATACGCTAGCTGTTTGAGCTAATTTGGCATTTACCGAGGTTTTTCAAGCTAATTTTGCCTTAAGATAACATTTCAGCAATATGATAACTGAGCTAATTTGGTATCTACCAAAAATTTTCAAGCTAATTTGACTTTTAGCTAACATTTCAGAAATATGCTAGCTGTTTGAGCTACTTTGGCATCTACCAAGGTTTCTCAAGCTAATTTTGCCTTTAGCTAACATTTCAGCAATTTGCTGGTTGATTGAGCTAATTTGGACACTAGCAAGGTTTTTCAAGCTAATTTGGCTTTTAGCTAACATTTCAGCAAAATGCAAACAGTGTACTGGGTAATTAAATAAACTTTAGCAATTTATTAAAAATTGTTTTCATTTTAAAACATTTCAGCCTTTTCTGCTAAAAGTTATACAATTATGCATATAAAAGCAACCACCTTCTGCAATTCTGCAATCAAACGTATTTCCGCAGGAAATGCAATTTTCTAGTTGGTTTTGAGATTTTTTTGAAGGTTTTAGATTCCTGGCATCACCTGGTTTCCTGTATTTTGGGTCCTTCACTGCCTGACTGTTGAAAAAGAAATACAAAGAATGCAATTCAAAAGCAAAAAAAAAAAAAATAAAAAGATGAAGATCAGTCATGGCATCCTGGACTGTTTACTTTTTAACTTACCTAAATTTTAATTTGATTCAATTCTATATATAGCCTTCATCCAGATGGAAGTGGGGGCAGCTGGGGGTGCGAGACGAGCCACAGAACACAAGCACGGACAATCCACCTAGAATCTGGAATCTCTCTAGAGGGACAAAGAAGGACAACACATGAATCACACTGCACCAGATAGAAGTATGGAGAACTAAATAAAAAATAATACTAAATGAATGATAAAGAATAGAGGAGAGGAGGAGAGTATAAGTAAATGAGAATAGAGGACAGAACCCCAGTGCACCATACTTTCCCCAGCTTCCGACCTCCTGCATACTATAGCAACTAAGTGCTATTGAAATTTATTCCAAGCATATTAACAGTAGGTTGCATGTAATATGGCACAAATAGCAAATGGTAACAGTAAATAACAACAATAGAGCAACATTTTTAACATATAAATATTAAATAATATAATAATCTAAGCAGAGTGAATAGGTCGCCCTGGCTCGGTTTATGAAACCATCATCTCTCTGCCTAGAGAAGCGTAGCTTAGAGAAGTATCTATAACGGATGTAATTAAAATTATAATTATTGCCCCAGACTTCATTACAGTAGGTGAGGTAGAGGAGCAGTAAGTTAGATAATCTCTGATTTATAGCTAGCCTGATAAAAAGCCTGTCCAAAGAGGAATGTTTTAAGCTTAACTTTGAATGTAGAAACTGTGTCAACCTCTTTTACATGAGCTGGGAGCTTATTCAATAAAACAGGAGCTTGGTGGCTAAAGGCTCTACTTCCAACTGTGCTTTTAAAGATTCTAGGAACCACAAGCAGTCCTGCATTTTGTGAGCGAAGTGTTCTGTTTGGTTGGTAAGGCACTTTGAGATCTTTAATATACGATGGGGCCATCCCATTCAAGGCCTTATAGGTTAGTAGGAGGATTTTGATCTTGATTCTAGATTCAACTGGGAGCCAGTGAAGTGAAGCTAATACAGGAGTAATGTGTTCTCGCCTGTTGCTAACAATTTAGCTGCTGCATTTTGAACAAGCTGAAGACTTTTTAAAGAACTTTTAGGACACGCTGCTAGCAAAGAGTTACAAAAATTACAGTCTAGACCTAACAAATGCATGGATGAGTTTCTTTATGTAGACTTTTCTACCTGTTAACAAGAGTAGAGCACATGTGTTATAAACAGCAGTGTGCATCTTCTAACAGCTGCAGGATGAGGGGGGGCTGAATCCTGATCAACAAAATGTTTTTTTCAGTCTTTGTTTCTCTTTAGACTTGGAGAATCATGTGAACTCTCAGAGTCTGACTATGAAGTTGTAAACTTCACTTTGAGTGCAAACTCTGAGGTCAGAACATACTTTTGCTGTTTTTCACTGAAACTGAAAGATTATGGTTCAATATGTTTCCAAATTTTCTAGCATCTTTAATGGTTTGAAGAGTCTACAGTGTAAGAAAATTATCTCTTAGGTTTTTGATTGATCTATGAGTTTAAAGTATATAAAAACAAACAGTAACTCAAACTTGTCATCAAGACTAGTCATCCTGATCATGCCAGCCTGAAGCAAACAAAGAATTCAGTTTTTTTTTTCTCAGAAGTTTTGTCAGATTGACAACTCAGTGAATCATTACTTCAAGAGCATAGCTTTTCTTTTTCAATTTATTTAATTATGTTGCTTAGGATCATAGAGAAGCACAACAATCCATTTTTACTTGAGAATAATGTCAGAATTCTGAAAATAAAGTTAAACTTCTGAGAATAAAGTCAGAATTATGAGGGGAGAAAAAAGGAATTCTAGGGAAATTTAGAATACTGTGTGTACTGATTTACTGATCTTTTTTCCGATATGACGACGTTCGTCACACAAAAAATGGTGACTAACTTGATTTTGTTTGATGGGAGCTGTAAGTAAGCCCCTAGGCGTATTTGACATCAACCAGGCGGGCGCAGAGCTGTGAGGTCCCCTGGTGTGCGGGGAATGTTGGGTAGTTTTTGCTGTGATGTCACATGTCAATCATCATAAAAATATTGCGAGAAAGAGGCAGATACAAGGCACCTACCTAGGCAAGTGCATCTGGAAATTTGGAGCGGCGTTGACTACATAGGCATAGGTTATCATTGGACAAAGCAAGGTTGTTGACGCCACCCATAGAAAATGCCTTTCCTTCTGCTCTTGCAAAATGACACCTAATCCGTCACCATTGCTTCCTGAAACTTGCGCCACAATTTTGAGTCCAGTCGGTCTGAGTCAGGTTTTTTGGGGAACTACGATCACCACATCCCTTCCACTGAAAGTCGCTGCTGCCTCAGCAGGGATCTTGGCTGGGAATTCTCTCTTTAGAACAACACTCACACTTGATTGTAATGATTATAAACTTCCACCATCTTGTTGCCTGTTGTTTAATGATTCTACCCTCCCTCCCCTGTAGTCATCCTCTAACTTCTATAACCCACCCTTTTCCCCTTTTCTTTTGTTCCTCTCTCTCTTTTTCCCCCTTCCTCTTTTTCCGTTCGGTCCAACAAAAATAAGAACACAAACAAAATTAATACAAAGAAAGTTTAGTTTAAGTTACAAAAGGGGCTTATACAAAATATACACTTTGTATTTCCTGTAATTTATAACCCCCGGTTGTAACAGTAAAATCTGTCCAAGGCAAAAGGCTCTCAGCTCATATCTGTTTGTTCGGCTGTTGGACAGGATAAGTTTAAAAAGAATGATGTCACACCCACTTAGTCCAGTTCTCATTGGTCAACATTGAGCCTCATCCCATTCACAACAACAGGGGACATCATTACAGCATTCACCAAATCACCTTGAACAGGGGCCCAAACCACATTTATAGGGTTGGAGTGTGGGGCCCCTATCAGGGTGATCCTCAAGACAGTGACACCCCCAAATAAAGGGTTTGTGTGAATGTGTCTTGACTTGTGTTGATAGTTGTGTGTGGTGATGGAGGGGTTGGAACAGAGAAAGTGTGGCTGTTATTAAAAGAAATTACACTGTTGAAACTATAACTTTAACTACTGTACATTTATGTCAAAAATTCTACAGCTTTTGTTTTTCTTCTGCTTAAGTTCATTCATTTGACAGATCAACATCTCTGCTTTGCTGGATTTTCACAACGCACAAGGGGAAACTCTTTTGTTGCACTTTGTTTTCTTTCTGTGTCAGTTTTTCAGTTTTTCGCTGATGCCTCCAACAAAAGTAAAGACGGCACGTCTCTGTGGGCCTTTGTGTTTCTCAAACAGATTTGGTGTATTCATAAAATAAGATGTGTTTCCATCCACAAACATAGCGTTGGCAGTTCTTCCCACTTTACTGAAGGACACACCATCGCTTTCTTTTATACTTTTTTGGACTTTTCTCTTTCTGAAAAATATGTTTCCCCAACAGCAGTGCAGCGTGCTCCTCTTCATCCGTCAGTCTCTGTGGGCTCCGACAGCTGCCTGGATTACAAAGGTAACAATGTTTGTAATGAAGCAACCCAAATCTCATCAGACGGCACGTCTTTGATTTATCCCGAGCAACCTTCCTGACCGCTGCGCTGGCCTCTGAGCCTCACCAAATGAGCTTTTCATTTACTATTCACAACTAAGAGCGCTGAGTGCTACAGGCACAGAGGGGCTGTGAAAAGCTGCAGACGTGATTTTATAGTGCTAACACTCAACAAAGCAGCAGATCGGCTCCAGGTTTATCAGCGCACAGTGTTCACACTACTTGCAGCAGTTCTGCTTGATGAATTAAATTATTTTGGATCTGGTTTGGCTAGATTTTGAAGCAGACTTGTAATCTTTTCAGGGTTTCAAAGAAACAAAGCATAATAGTATTCAGTACCTGGTGCTACGATCTGTCTAACAAATAATGTATGATCTTAAAGTCACACTCCGATCATCTTTTGTTCTATCATAAAAGCGTATCTCATGGTCTTTTAATTATGATTATGCTGTTTTCAGCCAAAATCAAACAACCTGTGTCATTTTCTAGAACATAGTTTCTGCAGTATTCAATAGAAATTTGCTTCTGAGTTGTAGGCAGAGCAACACCACCGCCCTTACCCCTCCCCATTGCTGAGTGTTCAGAGCAGTAAGATGAAGGCCCTCCCAGCATGTGTGACATCACAAATACATCTCACTAGCTGGGATAGGCTCTAGCAACCTTCTGACCCCAAAAGGGATTCAGCAAGTTCGGAACAGAGATGGAAGGACTAACTGAATTATATGCAAAAATTCTGAGTGTCACCTATAGGGGTTTTTAAGTTCTTCATAGAAAAACAACACTATAAAGAGCGTTTGATTCACCATAGTTAAAAAAATTCTAAAAAAAACATTTTCATTCTATTATTATGTTAGTCAGTGAACATTTTGTGACCGATTAAAACAGATGGCAGATTCCAGGTGTAGTCTTCTGGTTTTAATCGGTGCTAATAATAACACAATGAAATATTCTAATTGTAATTACTCATTGTAAAATTCTAAACTCTTTTTTTCTCCAAAATGTATCTCTCTTCTTTGAGGAAATGTAAGCTGTGAGAGTGAAACGATTGTACAAAGTTATGACCTGAGTAAGAAATGTATTAAAGGATGTTTTATGTTTAGCTACAGGCAACAACAAAAAAAAAAATCAAGAGCAATTTCTTGTGGGGTCATCATCAGACATAAGTGCTCATAAATATTTATAATGGCAGCTTTATCTTTTGGTATTTAAATCAAGAGGTCATTCAGCTAAAAATGCTGCCTTACAACCATGAACGCCCGCTACTGCGTTTGGTGTTTCTGCTTCTTTTTTAGTTCATTTGAAAGCTAAATTATGAGGAAAGAAAGCTCAAGCTTCTGAGGAGCAGGCTCCTTCTCTAACAATTCACATTGAATGTCTGGCTACAAGCTAAACATTCATCACAGCACAACTGCCTCGCTGCCTCACTTTTCCCACATGATCAAACACAGAATGTCTGAAACCAGAAAAAGACAGAAAGACGAGTAAACTGTGACCCAGAGGGGCCTTTGGTGGATAATCACATCAATCATATTACATTCTTATCGCAGTCGTGTGGTGTTTGGTCGTGTGGAGCAATACTCCAATGTACTTTAATAAATGTTATGCAAAGCATGACCAGTATGGATTGGTAACAGACTTTCTTTGACTGTGGGGGGATGGTGAGATAAAAATGGTGGGAGGCACGTGATTTTTACAAGATTGACAGTCAAATAAGAGCACAAAAGCAGACTAAGCAAACAACTTCAGACAAACATAAAATTAAAAACAAATCTCGTACCTCTCAAGAGGCACCAATAGCTTGAAACTGAATTAAACTTTTAAAAAGTCTGTTTATCATTTCCGTTGCACTTTCCTTTTGTTTTATTGTAGAGTTTGTCGTTGTGTTGTGGCTTTTGTAGTCGTGTTGTCAGCTGTTTCGTCATGCTGTGGCTATTGTCGTTATGGTTCAGCTTTTGTTATTGTGGTTTGCTTTTTTTGTCGTTATGGTTTCGGTTTTTGTTGTTGTGTCTTTTGCATTTATATGAGCCGTGTCGGCCACCACAGTCCATAGACGCCAGAGACAAAATTGTAGACTTCCACAAGGCTTGAAAGGGCTACGGGGCAATTGCCAACAAAATTGGTAAAAAGCAAGATCTCACATCGTGGGGTCTCAATGAACCTAAAAAAGGTGAGGACTAAGCCCAGAACTACATGAGAGGAGCTGGTCAATGACCTGAAAAAGAGTGGGGACCACCGGTTCCGAGGTTACTGTTGGTTGTAAAATAAGACGTCAGGGTTTGAAACGATGCATGACACAGAAGGTTCCCTTGTTTCAACCATCACATGTCCAAGCCCGTCTTAAGTTTGCTAATGACCATTCAGATGATTGTCAGATTTAAAATACTTGTTATCTTAAAACCTAAGAACAACGGAGAAAAATGAGACAGGAGACTGGAAATAGTTTTTACGAAAAACTGAAAAGAGCTTCTGGGTGTTTTTCTGCCCTCAGAAGCACATTCTCTCAGTACCCCTCCCCGATTGGAGCCTTTTATTGAGCACATTGTTGCTAGGCAGGTTTGGCAGTCATACATCACAAGGTATAAAAGTAAAAAGACACCCTTATGGGTCAGTCATGTTTTAAGCACACAAATACATATGACAGGGGTCAGTATAAAAAACAAATTTATCTTACAATGATCCAGAGGAGTCATTGGAAAAAGTCATGTGGTCAGATGAGACCAAAATAGAACTTTGTTGGTCTGAATTCCACTCACAGTGTTTGGAGGAAGAAGAATGATGAGCACCATCCCAAGAACACCATCCGTACTGTGAAGCATGGGTGTGGCATCATGTTGTTGGGTGTTTTTCTGCACATGGGACAGAATGACTGCGCTGTCTTAAGAAGAGGATGATTGAGGACGTGTTTTGGGAGATTTGGGGGAACAACCTCCTTCCCTCAGTAAGAGCATTGAAGATGGGTCTTCCAATATGAAATGAATCACACAACCAGGATAACCAAAGAGTTGCTTTATGAGAAACATATCAAGGTTCTGGAGTGGCCTAGCCAGTCTCCAGACCTAAACCCAATAGAAGATCATTGAATGGTACTCAAACTCCATGTGTCTCAGTGACAGCTCAGAAACCTGACTGATCTACAGAAGATCTGAGTGGAGGAGGGGGCCAAAATCCCTCCTGCACAGTGTGCAAACCTGGTGAAAAACTACAGAAACCTTTTGACCTGTGCAATCACAAACAAAGACTACTGTACCAAATTTTCAAATGGATTTTCTCAGGTGTTCAAACGCTAATGCGCTAAACTTATTCTTGAACCCACTTTGAACACAAGGTGTGTCCGTAGCCAGTGTTTGAGGTAATGATTTACAAAGAAACAAATTGCTGTAATTTAATATCTTTTGTCAGTAACAGAGTAACGTAACTGATTATAGTTCAAATTTTGGTAATTAATTACAATTCCTGGACTATAGAAACCCTTGTTACTTTATTACTTTGATTTTGTAGGCTCTGACATTTTCTCTCGATTAAATGGAAAGAAACTGAGATTAATTTAAAAAAAACAGAGCAACTGGCACATATGCAGACGCATGTGCGCGCAAAGTTGGGAATCGGTAAAGGTACAAACATGCCCACATCGCTACAGTCACAATGCTTTCCAAACTTGCTCAAAGATGAGACAAAAAGATACACTGCAAGGAGTACTGTCAGGTCAGCAGCAGAGCAGAGGCCCGCCCCGTGCAGTCGATTGTGAATGAAATGACTCTAAAGCCGCTCTTTGGTGTGAAAGACGAGCTGGATCCTTCCTGGGAACTGTTTTTTTTCTATAGTAATTCAACCTGTCTCACTTTATTTTTCTGTCTAAGCTGCACATGACTAATGGTCAATATGAGTTTGCAAATAATGCGCTCAGCGGTGAAGGGGGTTGGGGGAACATGGTTCGGTAAACTCACCATTACTCACTGCACAGAGCCACACTCACTGCAAAGCATTGCTTGTGCCTTTCAGCCTCCATACTGAGCAGTCCATCCTGATCCGATCACCTGTTTACCTGACCCTGCTTTGTATCTGACTCTGCCTCTTTGCCGCCTGCCCTGACCTTTTCCTGGATTCAGACTCTGATTTAGTTTTGTAGACTTTGAGCTGAGCTTTGTTCCAGTCTTCCTGTCTGGATCGATAAACCTGCTGCCAGTGGAACCAGCTATCTGCCCGTTTGTGACATTATGAGCCTCAAACCAGCTGGATTTTACCTTTTAGAAGACATTTAAAAACAGGCTGATATTTTTATTCTTACTACTCTTCGTTAAAGCTTTTGTTTTGAACCCTCACCCTCTGAACAAAAGTGAATTAGATTGATTCAGATCCTGCTCATGCATCATGCATCTTCATCTCTTGCTACCTGCAGCACGTAGCTGTCTTATCTCCAAAGTTGTTTACTTATTCAGGAGCGGACTCCTGCCTCCAGTCATGAAGGATTATGAGGAATTAGCGTTTCTTTTTTCTTTCAAAAACAATAGTAGCCTAAAATGAGGGAATTGATTGAATTAAGTTAGAGTTTTCTAAGATGTGAAAGACGGAAAACTGTAACGTCTTCATCGCACGAGATGAGATGTAACTGTGGGAGACAAGTGTTTTCACAACACATCATTTGCTACAGAAAATAGTGTGGAAAAATCTGCTTTGTCTGTACGGCACTCGCCATGTGTGTTCTACATGGCAGAGCATGCCAGTGTTGATTATTTGAAGCTTTTTTAACACCTTTTTATAAAGATGTTAATGTACGTCAGCATAAAAGCTCATTTCTGCAGTGTTTGAAGATAAAGCACTTTTGTGCAAATCATAAATCAGCTCTGTAAAATGTGAAAGTATGACACTTAAAATAAAAACAGAAAGTTTCTCTCCAAAACTTGAATGTTTATTTTTTCCCTTTAATAGCGAAGATATTGCCAAAGGTGCCTGGAATAACACACTGTTTGACCTACTATAAGCCTTCAATTGTTTACACAATCACAGTGAATCAGCTGATTCTGATGCTGAGAAAAACTGTTTCTCATACAAGCTTTGCACTGATACACAACACCTGATGTTAGTAAAGTTTTGCAAAATGATGCAATTCTGCTTTTCTCCGATTGTGTTTAATTCTGTAAACGGGTAAAGAGTTATGGTAATCAAAAGAATGTCAACACGGGAGCGAAAGTTTAGGTGTTTGAGGTTAAGGTCCCACTTGGTGTAGCCTAATCATAACTGCCCTTATGGGCATCTGGTTGTCGCTGCTTCTTCAGCTGGGTTCTTGGTGTAGGGATGGCTGTGAATTCTCCCTCCTTTTTTCTTTTTACATTCCATCATCCACCTCAGCTTAACCTAAACATTCACCTGAGCACAGGTATTGGCTCATCTTTGCACAATTACTTTACGTGACAGAATGGAACAATTTTCATGTGTTTTTTTTTATGCATAAGTGTGCGTGTGAACTGGATGTTGACAAGTTTGTGAAGACTCTTGGAGCCAGCAGGTATGTTTGTAACAACTGAGAGTGTGGACAGGCCCCACCCATTTTAGACATTGACTGTAATGATTATACACTTCCAGCATCTTGTTGCCTGTTGTTTTACGATTCTACCTTCCCTCCCCTCTAGTAATTTTCTAACTTCTGTAACCCACCCTTTTCCCCTGTTTTTTGTCCACCCCTCTGACATGGTAAAATGGTAAATGGCGTACGTATACTTATATAGCGCTTTTCTTCCTTCATTGAAGACCCAAAGCACTTTACAATAACGGTCCCATTCACACACACATTTACACACTGACGGTGGCTCCGCTGTCTAACCTTGGCGCCAACCTTCCCCTTCCTCTTTTATATCTGGTCAAACAAAAAGAAGGATACAAACATAATTGATAGAAATAAAGTTCAGTTTAAATTACAAAAGGGGTTTATACAAATATGCACCTTGCATGTCTGAAAATGTATAACCCCTGATTGTAACAGTAAAATCTGTCCAACACAAGAGGCTCTCAGCTCATATCTGTGTGCTGTGAGCTGTTGGACAGGACAAGTTAAAAAAAAAATCCTTAACTAGAGGCCGTCTTGGAAGGACAAACTTAAAACAAAATTCAGTGTATTGAGCCGATCACTTATGAGCCATCACATTTAAATATAATTTCTTTTTTTTCCATCAGTCACTTTGGTTGCAGATCTGTGAAGTAGTCCTCCTTCTCCCCTCTCTCCACCTACACATGGACCTTCCTGAGTGCTCAAGCACTTTCTCCTAAATCCTCTTTATCACCAGCGGTGGAGACTAAGGGGGGATTTCATTTGGCTTGCCTGAAGCACACTTCAGGCTGGCTGCAGGTTCTTTAATTCATCCCAAAACAAATTTCATTTTGCTACAAAAACTGTCTTTGCATCTTATCTCCTTGTCTTTTTAGTTTCCTGCAGAGGTGTAACCTCAAACAGATTTTCCCTAAGCATTATTACACTTTAAGACATACAAAAAAAACCATTTAATTCCTTTTGGACTTAGTTAAACTTTAAATAGGGCCCTTTTCAATCTTATCTTTAGTCATTTCCTTACTTTACACTTAATTTATGTATTATTTTTGCTAGAAGCATTCTAAAGGCATGTCAAATTTAGACTCCCTCTGGTGTCAGCTTGACCCAAAACACTCCAACATGTTTGTGCAAAGCTGTGCAACAATAATGCAATGAAAAAAAACAAAATGGTGAAAGCTTGCAGATAATTAGGACAGATACAATTTCACTGAAGACACAGAAAAATGTCAATGAGTCAAATGCTTTTATGCTGCTCTTTTTTTTTTTTTTTTTTTTAATGAATGTGCAAGTTAATCATTGCAGTGTAATGCTGCATAATAATAAGCCATGTCCAAGTCGATCTGAGTCATCATTTCTATGGCAACCATTTTCCCCAATCAGGAGTCAGTTTGTTGGAAAGCCACACCCCTTCCACTGAAAGCAGGGTTGGGAGAAGCTGTCATTATAATGTTTCAAACGTTTGAAGTGGGGGCCAGCAAGCACCACATGCTTTCTGAAAGGCAACTGATTGGCCCATTAATAACTAAAATAACTTGCAATTAATAAAATTATATCGTGGAAAAAAAAAAGGTTTCGCAAGAAGATTTTAAGAGGTAACAGAGCAAAAATAGTAATGAGTAATAGCTATTTATTTCTCTATTGAAATCTATGGGATTTTGGATTTCTGGGACCAGCTGGTCCTTTCTATTTGGAATGCCAGTGGTGATGGGATGATCTGTTCAGCCCTCTCTATATAATGCCTAAGCTCCTGCCCCTGACTGTGCTTTGAAAATCTGTCCATAAAGATTTTAAACAGAACACGTCAAAAAGGCCCTGCTGAAGTTTGACATGCACACAGAACAGGTCTGACTTACTGCTGATTATGCCAATCAAGCACCTTCTCCAGTCATATAGACACCAGAAAGCCCTTAGTAAGGCTCCCCTGACCCCATACTCACTCAGCACCCTCCACAGGACACCACAGAGAATACGGTCAAACACATTCTCCATATCCACAAAACACATATGGACTGGATGAGCAAACTCCTATGAACCTTCCAGCCCCATAGAAAGGGTGTAGAGCAAGTCAAATGTTCCACGGTCAGGAAAGAAACAGCCTTGCTGTACCTGGGTCTGAGGTTTGACTATTGGCTGGACTCTCCTCTCCATAACCCTGGCATAAATTTTCCTAGGGAGATGGAGGAGTGCGATTCCCGGGTAGTTGGAGCACATCCTCTAGTTCCCTGCCTTGAAAAGGGAAACCACCACCCCTGTCTGCCTGTCCAGTGGTCCAGCAGTTTCCGACTGCCAAGCAATACTGCGTGTCAGAGATGTGTCAGCCAATACACTCCCACAGCACCCAGAGACTTGAGGTACTCAGGGTGGACTTCATCCAATCCCGGTGCCTTTTTCCCGAGGTGTTCATCGACTAACTAGGTGACTTCAGCTTTAGGGATGTACAGACCCACGCCAGTTCTCAGAAGGATTGAGGAGGTCCTCAAAGTATTCCTTCCACCACCCAACAATGTCCCCACTTGAAGTCAACAGCTTCCCACCTCCACTGAAAACAGAATCAACCTAAAACTTTTCCTACAACCAACATCATCAGACCATGATGTCATTAATGCCCGTCTAAGCAACTACAGAGGCACCTGGAAGGTTGTGATTGGTCTCGCTGATCTGAACTCGTGTGGGGTTTTGCTTTTGGACTTCTGTGCTTGTCATTGTCCATAACTAACACCATGTTCAAGCACAAGGATGTCCTTAAGTATGTGTCTGGCTGAGCCCTCCGTCCGGAAAGTTTTTAACTTCCGCATCCAGGATAGCTTCATACAGGCACCAAAGGAGACTGGAGACATTGTGTGCAACTGGACCATCCGTATTGTCTCTACTGTTATTCAGAGCTGTAGTTGCAAGGTCTTTGGTGCCTGTCGCACCAAGGGATGCCGTCAAACTGAAGGAGTCCTACCAAGACTGGTTGGCTTCCATAGTCAGCTAACAGGTACTAGCAGTCTAAGTGAGACTGGCTGTTGCTGGAAGCAAGTCATTTTTAATAGAGATTCTGGGAAACAGTCAGGTGCTTTAGGAGGGAAAAACAATTTTCTGCAGGCACCATTTTCACTGAAGGTGGAGGGCTGTTGACTTTGACAGGGGGACATTGTCAGGCAGGGGAAAGTGGATAGTGGACATTTCGACGATATCCTCAATCATGCTTAGGAAGCAGAGACCCAAAACTCTGGGGTGGAGCTGTGCATCACTCAAAGTCAAGTCACAAAGGTAGTCAATGAGCTCTTTGGAGCCAAGGCACCAGTAGTAGTTGAAGTCCGCCCTGAGTACCTCAAGTCTCTTCATGCTGTGGGAGTATCTTGGTTGACACGTCTCCGCAGCATTGTGTGGCATTTAGGAACAGTACCAATGGACTGCCAGATAGGAGTGGTGGTTCCCCTTTTCAATAAGACGGACCAGAGTTTGTGCTCCGACAACATAGGTAGGCCCAAGACCATAAAAACGTTTATTAACTGTTAAGAAACTCCTAAAATCAGGTATGAAATGCACAGGGAGCCAATTCAGCAATTGTAAAACCTCTGTAATGTGCTTCGGCCCCCTGGTTCTTGTCATCAGGAATAATGAGAGATTGGTGGATGCCAGACATAGATAATCACATCTGGAGTACATGAACAGTTTGTTCAGCTTCAAATGTAGTATACTCTCCTGGCAGCCAGGTGACAGCAGCAACCGCTGGGAGCTCGATCTAAGCAAAGGGTTTCCCCAGCCAGTGACATGTCCAATGCGAAGAGTGGAATGGATTGGGGATAAAGCTCTGGACACATCCACCGAGAGGATGGGTGCAACCAAGGAATGTAGTGACAGGCCAGGGTCAACTTTATTCCTGACACTGTCTGGTGTGTTCCTCACACTTCATGATGCTGTTTTCTCCCCAATATTCTCTTGACAAACCACAGAGACTGTCACAAAAATGCTGGATTTGTATACTGAGAATAAATGACACACAGGTGGACTTTATGAAGTCATGAAGTCAACATTTGATCAACTTGCAGGATTTTGACTTTTTGTTGCCTCAAAATGTTTTACCTATGATTTTAGGTTAACAACAGTTACTGTATTCTGAGATCTGTGGTTGATATCAAACAATGGTCTTTCTCTGAAAGATCATGTTAAAAATGAAACCTAAACTACATCCTTGTTTGGCTAATTAATTTTGAATTTCAGATCCGGTGGACCTGTGGTTTGTCCATAATGATATCTTATTACAATTAGATCTCCTGTTGATGAGTGCAATAATCCTTTTATATCTGAATTAATTTAAATATGTACCCCCAAGTTGAAGACAGTGATGTCAGGGGGGAGTGTGATCTAAAGTCTCATCAGCTTCGTTGGAGAGAATGCAGATGGCCTTGTGGGGGAATACTTTTACAAAGTAGTTTTACAAATTGTAAAAGATTACATCACATTAAAACAATTGACTAAATTCAAAAATGCTGACTGGGTTTTCTGAAATTGTCTTAGATATCTGTTTGTGAATAAATAAGGGATGTCAATGCAGATTAAACACAGCAGAAGACAGTAGTGATACAATCTAACCGCTGGAGGAGAGTTGGATTTAAATGCAAAAACCTTATTACAAAAAGGAAGTGAACAAACACAAAACTTAAGCAGCTTCTGGCTGCATCCACATGATGTTAGGGACTTAAAACAAGCATTAAAGACAATACAATTGTTTCTGTGATTGTTTCATGCATCGAAAAGCTACTGAAGTCAACATGTAGATGCTGTAATTAATGGTTTGTTTTCCTGATTCTGCAACAAATTCTTACTATCAAAGTTGTAACACACTTTTTTTACATTCCTACAGGACAGTGATGGAGAATATGTTCAGAGGGAACTCAAACAACTTACCATGGCTGTTTTTATTTGGAAAGAGGGAAAGGGATTGACAGATCCTCCAGAAGACATTGGAATTGTCCATGAGGAAGTGAAAGTATTACATGTCCTGCCTTCGGTTGCCTCAGCATGTACTCTGCTTCTAGGTTTGATATATTCATTTTACTTGGCTTATCCAAGCTTTTGCAATTCTCACTTTAAGTGTTCCAGAAAAAACAGCTTAATACAGCTTGAACAACACAAGATGATGTTGTTTCTTTGTGGTTGCTGGTGAGAAGGACTCTTTATTTTTTGGAAAAATAGACAATGTACTAAAGGGGACTTTTTGGATGTTTTGCATTTTAACAAAAACGTTTGTCACTGGTTCTCAAGGCCCCTAAATGCTGAGCTTTTGATACACATCTAGTTTTGAAAGGTTTTACAATATATATACTTGTTTTATAAAATTGGATGACTCACAACTGCAGCAGAAGGAACTGTGTAAAACTCACTTTGTTTGATTTTTTTGGGGAAAAAAAGAAACTCAGTGGAGGACCCTTTACTGCTGTGATTGTGTTTACGTGCAGCCATTTGCACAAAATGTGAACTTCTCTTTTGAATTTGAAAATTGCCTTCTTTTGCCCAGTGTGTTTAAAAGAAGATAAATACCAGGAATAATGGAAATGAAGTGCATTATGTACCTTTTTTCTTTTAGTCATTTCAGTTTTTAGGTATTTGACTTGCTTTTAAATCAGAAATTCATGGCAGCAAATAGTTTTGATTGCTTATGGGACAAACAGCAGTTCAAAAAAGCTGGCCTTCTTGGGGTCCCTCAGAGGGCAACTCAAAGAGGGATTCTGTTGTCCTCCTGGGGGTCTTGATGATGATAAAAATATCACTTGGAAGGGTGTGGTAAAGGGAGTTTCTTTTTATTTTTTTTGGCAAAACCATGCATTCTTTCTTTGTGTCAGGAACAGGCAGGAGACCCAGCTTGGTGACAAACTAAAACATTAAACAAATAAAGTGGAACAAGACACTAAAACAGGCGCAACAAAGGAGCAACAAAACCAATCAGTTGATGTGGAAACTAAACACTTAAATAGACTGAAAGCAAATAACTGAAATGAAGACGGCTGTGAATCATTAATCTCAAACTGGTGAGACTAACAAGGAAAAAAAAACATCACAAAAACCCAAGCACAAAGTCTTCACAGTACCCCTCCCCAAAAGGGCAGATTCCAGATGTCCTTAATACTTGGAAGGAGGGGAACTGGAGAAGCAACAGAAAAAACAATAAACCAGAAAACTCTTGAGGTTTATTTTCCTGCTGTCAGCAAAAGTGAGGGGTGACATGGCGAGCCTGTCCTCGGGAACAGACAGGAAGAGCAGTTGTCCTGATGACTCTCTCCAGGAGCTACAGGGATTGCAAAAGGGCTTGAGGGTGAAGACATGAATGAGCCAATATTGAAAAAAATCTACGTGATATTCTCCAGGTTTTTAGGGTAAAGCATGAGACAAGAGACCTGCAACTTCAGAAGGAAACTAAACGGCAAAAACATGGTTTCAAAGTTTTGCAACTCTAGTTTCAGCTTTTTCAAATGGAGATGCAGGCTCGCACTTCTCCTATTCCTGTAATCACTTCATTAGCACCTGATCCTTCAGAGATGTCAAGGTTTGACAGGCAGCTTTCAGAACCAACATTTGCCCCAACATGTGAAAAGCCTGCAGCTGGTCAACTTTTCTTGAGATCCCATCCATCCATTTTCTTCCACTCATCTGGGATCGGGTCCCATGGTCTGCATTCTGACTAATTGTTGTTAACATTGAATAAAAATAGACTGAAATTGGAGCATTTTACATTTCTGGACAGGTCACCAGCCTGTCTTAAGGTCACACACTCACACAGCCATTAATACTCACAGCCACAATTTAGAGTAACCAGTCATGACCTATGAAGCATGTTTTTGGATTGTAGAAGGAAGCCAGAGCGCCCAAAGAAAACCCACGCATGCTCGAGGAGAACATGCAAACTTCCCACAGAAAGATCTCTGTCAGGATTTGAACAAGAGCCTTCTTGCTGTGAGGCGAAGGCGCTAACGACTGCACCACCCTGCACCCTCTTTTGAACAACTTTGAATCCTGGTACCACAAAGGCAGATCCTGTCTCTCTTGTCAGCCCTTTGGAAGCATCTGTATAAATCTTTACATAATAATAACATTGTTTTTAAATTCTTTTCAAGAAAGAACTTGGACATTTGGTCAATAGTCCTAGAGTTTAATTTTACTTGGATTTGTGTGAGTTCATCATTTAGTTCAGGTTTTCTGTCCCACTGGGTGCAATTGAGGTGAAGCCTTTTCAAAGTTAAAGCATGGGCTAAAATAATCAAAGCAAAGAAGCAACAAACTTCTAAACATCCCAAAGATGGAGAAGAAGAGGTAGACTTTAAAATTCTACACAGCATGCCTATCTTCTCTGTTTGGAGAATTTGAGAATTTTCTGATTCGATTATTTTCTTTTCAGTTTGTTAATCCTGACACTTACCCTGTAGCAGTTTGCACCTTCAAAAAAACTGGTTATTAAAGCTGGGTGCCCTTCAGGAAAACCTGTTAGCTGTAAAATCCAGACGTGTGTGCAGCTGACTTGTGTTTTTGTGAATCCAAATTGTGCAGCATTGATGGGCCAAAAAGTGAAGTGCAGGTGTTTTTTTGTTTTGTTTTGTTTTTGTTTGCTAGTTTAATTAGCTTTTTGTACAGCACTACACTTGAGATACATCAATCTATCATTCTTTGGGATTTATTTAACAGATTAGCAAACCTTGTTTCCCAGAAAGAGATGTCAATCCTTTGACTGCACTGCATTTTTTTTCATAAACTTGGTAAATAAAATAGCCCAAATCATTTGAAATTCTGAACTTTAATTTAGACTTTTTTTGTTTATTGTTTTCATTGCTTTTTTTTGCATTCTTACAGCATTGTCAAGCCAGTTTTTGTGTCACTGGCCAAGGACAGCCTTTCCTTCTGCAAAATATGTGTTGATTCACTGGAGTTCAGACATTTATATCCCAGAGCTCAACTGTCATCCCAGAACACAGAAATCAAATAGATAAAGTCTTTGTCCCAACTGGCTTTACGGGGGGATCCCAGCTGTCTATGGGTGAAAAATTGGCAAATCTGTGGCCCTCAGGTTGCTCCTACAAAATATCAAGGTTTCAGACGACTCTGTGTTAGAGTACAGAACTGCTCGTGCAGTGTTTTCTATGGCTGACAGGTTGTGATTGTGTGGGCTTCTTACAGGCGTCCTGCAGGCATTGATGTATCTCTTGCACATTAAGTACAAAAGGCATTCACATGCGGTCAGCGATGAGCCAGTGCGCACACCCGGCCAACGATTGTGGCATAAGATCAGTGTACAACAGCCTCACCTGTGCACCATAAGTACCTGCAATTTAAATTCGCCTTACAAATTCTTCACAATACACTTAACAAAGTATTATTTCTATGCAAACTGTATATAAGTGTCAAGAAGATAAAATTCTTTGTTTTTCAAGTAAACTCATGAATGATATTGTGTCTCGGGGCTCTTTGTTCCTGCAACAGCCTGGCGGCCTGTCCATGTCGTACCCTGCCTCCGCCCATGAGTGGCTGAGTATAGGCTCCAGCAGCCCTGTGACCCCGAAAGGGACAAAGCAGGTTCAGAAAATGGATGGATGGATGAAATCAATATCAAACACATGTGATCATTCATTTTCCAGGTGAGTTCAGTTAAAGGAAAAACTACTAAAGAACATTATTAAGCAGAACAACCTTTGCAAGCAATCCTGGTCGGCCCCTTTAGGGTCCCTGAAGGTGTGAAAATAACCTCTGAAAAGTGTGTGGTGTTTCTGACTGACCACTTTCATTCGTCAAAAAGCAGAACCATGCTTTCTGTAACAAAGTCATCTTTTTTGCATGACAATGCACTATCTCATGCTGCAGGAATACCTCTCCATCATTGGCTGCTATGGGCGTAAAAGCAGAGAAACTGATGGTGTGGCCCCCATCTTCCCCTATTGAGAACCTGTGGAGCATCCTCAAGCCAAATATCTCTAAGGGTGGAGGCAGTTCACATCCAAACAGCAGCTATGGGAGGCTACTCGGACACCCTGCAAAGACATTTAAACAGAAATTCTCCAAAAACTCACACACTCAATGGATGCAAGTATTGTGAAGGTGCTACAAAATAAGGGATCGTATGTTCAAACGCAACTTGACCCGTTAACGTGTTTTTAAATGTAAATTGTTATATAGGTGATGATTGTTGATGGTTAAAGGTTGTGTAAGAGTTCGGTACCGGAGCAGCCATCAGTGTGTGAATGGGGACAGTGACTGTCCTTTGGACTTGAAAGCACATAGAAGGTCGTACAGTACTATATAACAATTAACTTGTTATTCTTTTTCACTATAAACCTTCTTTCACCAAACAGTGAAATACATTTTTATCAAAAAAGCGAGCTTCAAAGTGACTGATTCTTGAAATGCTCAGACTTTTACATTTTTTCTAGTAATATTTCTTGGTGCTCATGTTGTCTCCGTCACATCAGGTTAATGTCATCCACAGCTGTGTTCATGTCTGGTAATTACTCTGTGTATTTAAGTGTCTGGTTTTCAGTTTTTCCTCGTGGTGTCATCTGTTTTGTCTCTCCATTGGTTTTGTCATGATCAAGTTTTTTCATTAAATGTTTGCATTTCTGCTGGCGAGCCTTGTCTCCTGCATGTTGAGTCCTAAACCACCAGTTCCTGACATTAGGTGGAGATTAGAGCTAGTCAGCTGTCAGCCAGAAACAGGAATTCAATTTCACATGAAAAAGCAGAAAAAAAAGTTTGGATAAATATTTTGGATTGTTCCTATCTAACTAACCTCAAAATCCTGAAGTATTCTTTAATATAAATGTAACATATTTTCATGCCATGTAACTCTAAACAGATGAGTAGAGATAGAACAAGAGAATGGAATGAAAGTTCATTTGTAATTCCAGTGTTTTTCCTCCCACAGTGTTATTCTCTGTCCTAACAGAACCCATGGTGCTCACAAACACTGTTCAAAGTCGTTGACTCAAGCTGATCTGGCACATTTTTCATGAGAGCAACCCACATGCTCACATTTCAGCTCCAAAAAGAATACATATTTTTTTATGAATGTGTCACTGTTTGAAATAGAAATAAACTAGCTTTCCAGCTGCATACATTTTAGAACCAAGAAACATTGTCACAACAAGGAAATCATCTCGGAAACACACATTTCCTTATAATGGATGTTGTGTAAATATTTTTTTTATTATTTTAAATTATGATTATTATCGTCCCTCCATTCATTTTCCTAGAACGGGTCTTCAACCTGAAACACTTAAAGAGCCATTCGGGTTCATATCCCACAATAACAGGCCACAAAGTTTCATTTCACCCTTTAGAAAAATAGGACAATGATTTGTGTTCATGATACTATTATGATAAATATAAATGAATTATTGTTTTTTGGCTTAAATAAAACATTTACATAAAGAGAAAAAAAGAGTTTTTTCCAAATAGGAAATTGTTAACAACATTTGACAAAAGTTCACGTTATTTTCTTCCAAAATAAAAGAAACTCTGACACAAAGGATCCTTTCAATGGAGCAAATGTATTGTCAGCAATGATAGAATTAAATACAGTTAATTTTATTGTTGTTAGTGAATCTCAGCCACAATTGTGTTACGTCTAACAAATCAAAATTAAATCGTAGACAATGAAGTGACTCCTACAGCATTTTTTGAATCATAAGGTCTACTTAAAATTCTTAATTTTTTCAAAAATAAAAAATCTGCTCAATAATCTGATGCGCCTTAATTCTGGTTGTGCCTGTTGACGTTTCATTAACGTTTTTGTGGTTTCACGGCGCACAAAAATCTGTCAAAAATGATTTAGGTCTTGTGATAAGGAATATATTGAAGGATATGTGATATCCTTCAACTGATTGTGAATAAGTTAAAGTTTGACTTAGTTTTCTTTTTTCTTACTTTACAGTTACGTTTAAAATTAAAAACGTTTTTTTTAAACCATAGAGCCACAATAAGGGAGTCAAAGAGCCACATGGGCTCTGGAGCTGCAGGTTGTAGATCCTTGATCTTGAAGATTAAACTGGTAGTTAATGAAAAATCAGGGCCAAATATGCCAAATTTGATTTAAAGTTGCATATAATATCAATAACTAAAATGAAGTAAACAAACATCTTCTCCTTGTTGCTCATAAGTCTCTCTCAACAGTGACAGAAAGATCAATGATCCAAGCATCTGAACACAGGAGTCATAAAAAGAGGACTTAAAGCATTCCTTTGACGGCCAAGCAGATGAAGAGACTGATTATTGTTTCAGGGTGACACAAATGATTGTGTTTCCTCTTCAAGGTTGTCATTTATGGCACAGCTGCAGCAGGAGCTCTATGGAAAGTCTGCTGCGAGCGCCGAGACAAGCTCAACCATTTGTGAAGCCATCAGTTCACCCAAACCTATCAGAACACAAACGGCAACATGAATCTTTGCGCAAGAACCAAACGACGTCCGCAGAAGTTTATTAAGCCAAACAAACAAACCTGCTCACGTTTTCTTGATGTATGTTACTTGATGTAATGTGGAGCGTGGAATGCTTTATGGGCTTTATTCCTGTCATTATTTTCCTCAAATGTTCTGTGCTGACATTCCTAACAGAGAGCGTAATTATGCTGAGGTGCTTACGGAAAAAGATTGTCTTTGTGTGGCTGCAGGAACACTCCTCAAACCTGACATAAACCCTTTGTGAAGTAAACCGACCTAATCGGCTCAAGTGTTTTTACCCTTTAACCCCAGAGCTTTTGACTACTATAACTCTTCAACCGCTCACACAATTAAAGTGATTCCAGGGGATTCTGAAGCAGAGAAATGCAGTTCTGCAGTCTTCTAGTATGTAACGCCTCACGGTGGTGTTTTCACATTCAACGTAAATCGACTGATTCTTGTGCTCTTTAACACTTTATGTTCGTAAAATGTTCCGTTCAAAGTCGCATTGGGATCAGCTGAATCACACTGAACATAGATGTCAAAGAGGGGGGTGTTTTTTAGATGTCGCCGACGACCTTTACAGTGTAAAAGGGTTATGTCAGATTTACACTAGTCCATTGTGTCTGTCTCCTTTGCGTTGCATGGGAAGTCCATTGTGTCTCCAGTCTATCCCCCCCTTCTCTCCAGCTTTCGGAGGAGTGGTTTGTCCTTCAACCTCTATGTCGAGTTGTTTGTCTCGCTTTCTTCGCTCATAGCCATCGATCGTGGCCTCTCCTTCCTCTGAGATGTTTTCTGAGAGCCAGGTTTCAGTGAAAATCAGAGCGCAGCACTCTCTTATTTCCTGCTGTGTTGTAGTCCTGGCTCTTAGCTCGTCCAGTTTGTTTTCCAGAGACTGCACGGTAGCTAGCAGGAGGCTGCGAAGACCCGAAACAGTGAGAGTCTGTCTGTTGTATGCCAACCCAGTATGGAGTCTGTGCAATGCAACAAGTACGCAAAAAACAACAAAAAGCCGGAAATTCCAGAGCGACGCGAGCAACACGTTCGCCTCGTGGGGCGCCTTGACTTAAAGGGAACATGCACTGTTGCATGACCAAGTCACCAAAAATGTAAAAAAACTAAAATGTTTTTATGTTTATTATTTTGTTTTTCATTCATCAAAAGTACAAAGTACATTTTTTATTTCAAAATCCTGGTCTGTTTGCTGTTTCTCTGGCTTTTTGCAGAAAATCAACGCGTCGATCACTGGAAATAGAACTCCTGTGCAAAGCTTGCGTTGTGTTGCAGGGATGGACGTCAGACGCAGACACGACGGAGGTAACGGAAACATTCTGATTGGTTGATGAACATTCTATTGTTTCATGTAAATGCAGTAGAGACTCACTACAGATGGACCAGTGGATTTGAGGCTTTGAGATGACCTGATGTCGAAACAGGGCTAAAAGTTGACTTTAGCCTCTGTGATTGTGGATGAATTAGGGTTCCATCTGAGCAAAGTTTGAGGGAAACTGTTGTAACTAAATGACTGGAGTTCCCCTGATAGATCTAAAGACAAAAATACCACAGAGTGTAGTTCCTGTGCATGCCTTGTTACTCCCAGAGCAAGGGGGAAAATGGTAAATGGTGTATCCTTCTATAGAGCTTTTCTACCTTCCTTGAAGGCCCACAGTGCCTTGCAGTCAGTCTCATTCACACACTAATGGCGACTCCGCTGGCCACAACCTGTAACCACCAAAGGCAATGTGGGGTTCAGTGTCTTGCCCAAGGACATTTTGACACATGGGCGGGCAAGGCGGGAATTGCACTTGCAATCTTCCAATCAGAGGTCAACCGCCCTCCCGCTGTACCACAGCCGCCCATTTGAAAAAAAGAAAAAGGGGGATTGGTTCAACGTGACAGAAAAGTGACAATTAACCAAATCTCACCTTTAGCCAAAATAAACTTCTTGCAGATGAAGCAGGTAAACTATAGCAAAGTAGATCCTATCTGCTAAAAAACGTAGAAAAGTAATATAAAATGCAAAAATCTGACGCATCTCACATTCCACTGTGATGGCTTTAGTGCAAAGGGCAAAGGTCAATGCACCATTATATCAACCAGCATGGCACTGTAAAGGCATTTCAATCATCTTTAGTAAGCTCTGATGCTTTGTCTGAACATCAGCAGGTCATATTCAGAACAATCTGTTCATCTAAACAGCTCCCATGAATTAACAACATTAACAACTGCATTAGCTGTCCCTAATGAGGATTTTCAGTTATGTATGCTCGCATATAGGTTGAATTGTTAGACATTTTCCCATTAAAAGATTTACCTCATTATTAGTTTTAGCCAATAAACGAATGTAAGAGAGAAACTGAAGTGTAGACCTCTCAAAAACCTTCCCAGAATGGATAATATTACAAAGCAAAGTGAGATAAATGTGCTGATCGTTAGAATAAGTTAAACAAAGCAGTTCAGAGAGAAAGTTCACCTCTTACCGCTTGTTTTTGTCCTGATCATGAAGAAAACGTTTGTTTTGAAGAAGCCTGGACATATAGAAAATTATGACCGGAACTTCTTCCCGAACTTCTTCCAGCAGCCAATCAGATTTGAGTATTCATTTAGACCACTTACAGTGCAGAAACACAATGTTCCTTGTGACTGCGTATCAGCATCTTTGTTTTCTTGGAGTAATACTGCAGACATTAAAGTCTTTACAGTTTTGCTTATCTTACTGTTGATGTGTTTTGTGCACACAAATTACACTTCTGAGTTCACACATACATTCATTCATACATTTAAACATTTTAGACAACAGAAATGAAGGAACATTTTTTTTCTCTAGCCTTTTTTCTGTTTGAAAGCTGCATATTGTCATATAACATTTAACAAAAAAAAAACATTGTACTGAATTGTGATTATTCACAATCCAAAAGTGTGATTAATCGGATTTTTTAATGATTGACAGCACTATTTTTAACCCTTTAACACAGAAGATGTCTCCGGCGACCTAAATAGCACACGCTCTTTGATATACTGTAACTATTTGACCGTTCTGACAGGGAGAAAAGTGCCTTTTCATTTCAGCTTGGCCCCAATATTCAACGTAACGTAAAGTTTTGCATAAAGGGAGATAACTGCTTTACTGTGCAACAGAATCAGCGATTGATTGCTTAAGCACTTCACTGCTGCAAAGTGTTGCATATCAGTACAAAGCTGCTTCTCTTTGCTTCAGAATCCACTGGAATGATGTTAATTGCATGAATAGTCAGAAAGAGTTAACATAGTCAAAAGAATGTCAATACCAGTGCTAAATCACAGGTTTAGAAGGGTTAAATAAGCATGATTTTCAAAGGTTTTTCTAAATATGTAAAAGAAGAGAAATCTGCACATAAACTATAGAAATCAGATCTGTACATTTAATGCATCAAAGTATCTCTTATTCACAAGAAACTCCCCTTTCCTTACTTGCCTCGCCGTAACAATTTGGTTGTACTTACACTTGTTGCAATAACAGTAAGTCAATGTTCTGCACTAGTGGGTCTGATTGTTACTCCTATTTCCAGCCAAAATCAAAATCATGTTTTGGGGTTTTTTTTGTTGCTATATTTTTATATTAAGTCATGCATTTACCCAAAACTTAAAAGGCAGCCGTCAGTCAGGTTGAACAAATAAAATGTGTTTATTTTAGTGGTCTCAGCTCTTAAGGTGTATACAGAACTAAAACCACTGGGGGAAAAGAAAAACTCTTAGCTGTTTGTTCTCAGAGGAAAAAGGCCAAAAGAAGTAAAAAATAGTTTCTTTGGAAACAACACAATCAACTTAAAAAAAAGGAAGTAGCTCGGTCAGCAGGAGGAGGAAGCAGGACTGTAGTTTTATCAGCAAAATATTAACACGCATGAACCATACAGTTGTTAGTGGTTACGAGAGAAACACAGATTTACAGACAGAGCATTTTAGCTTGACTTATTACTTAAACATCTGAAAACTAAGAGTCAGATAGCCAGAAAACTGTGATTTTCTTCTCATACTCGGTGAGCACTGAGCCACTCTGATGCACAACTGTTACATTGCATGAAAAACCATGGACAGGCGGAAAAATATCTTTGAAAAAATAATAATGCGCTATCAGGTTACTACTTGTTCTTTGTTCAGACTAATGCATTGTTCACACCGGCTTTGGCAACGCGCGTTCAAGCAGCCACTTTCGAAGAAGTCTTTGTAAACTTGTGTATCAACACTTTTCAGGCTCTCCCGTTCACGTGTCGCTACTGAAGTTTTTAGGTTGACTTTCAGGTTCTACATTCAAAATGCACAGCCACTTAACATGTGTTAGAAATTAAATCAGGTGAACTTTGACCGATCAGGGACTTGGATTTGGTAGTGACGTATGGATGGCGTCCTTTTCAAAACACGGAAGTACCAACCATTTGAAAACTGATCACGAAGGAGAAATTTTCACCAAGCCTCTTCCAGACTGTAAGTCCATGAACTAGAATTGGGTCGCGACAGTCAAGTCTGAACATCGTATGCAGAAAGTGTTATAAAGCAACAGCGCTCCTGCTTTCTTGAACACGCGTCACATGCCTGGTATGTGCGTAGCATAGTGCAGGAGCTGCACACATTCTCAACAGCTTTTCATGCCTCGGGGACTGGTCGCTTTTAAAGTGTATTTTTCAGCTGTGACACATTACGCAGATAACAGAAGCATATACAGTTTGCGCTCAAAGAGGCAGATGTAAATGAATTCAAGAAGGGAGGAAAAAAAGAGAAATTTGTATGCTGGAAATATTTTGACAAGTCTGAAAGGTACATGGGGGTGTGTTGATGTTCCTCTCAATGGGCTGCTTGAGAGACAGGAATGTACGACAACAATGCGGGAACATTTCCAGTGTCTTTCATCTGGACAGGAGTTTGGCACGTTCCACCAAAACACAATCTCCAAAGTCTGATCTTTTTTGCTTCTTACACTTTAACCATTGGCCAAAAGTCCAACAGATGTAGCAGCAAATGTTTTGATTATACTGTGACGATACATCATGACGAAGTCTGTAAGCTTGCACTTGTCCTTTTTTATTAATTCTTCTCTTTATCTCATTCACAGAGGGAACACAAGAAAACCGGAGAATGTAGAATATTGCCATCCGCCAACTAGATTTCCCTTTTCCAGCTTTAGGTAGACCTTGTCTTCCTTTTCGAGATACAGGAGAACGCCGTTGGTGGCTGCCTCACGGGTGACGTCTTTGTCGCCGGCGAAGGCGGAGATGACTGGTTTCCCGTTCAACATCAGGTTCACCTGGAAAGCAAAGAATGCCCTCAGTTAGACACAAAAAAAGTGTTTTTTGGACAACATGTTTCTGAAGCTGCGTTTACACCAAACACTATTTGTGAGCCAAGTTCACGTCTGCTATCTGAAGTGTGTCAAATTCGCAGCTTGATGCTTAGCCAAAAAAGTGCTCAACGTGGTTAAAAAGTGGGCCAAATATGTGGGCCCCAATTGTGTTGATCCGCAGTTTCCATGGTGGCCCCACCAAGGGTCCCTGGGCAGCGACCCTGCTAGCTCTACCGGCCCCTGGACAGAGGCATTTACTTGCTCTGCCGGACCGGTAGGCTGGCTAGCATTGCGAGTCAGCCTTCTGAGTGCACTCTTCAGAAAAATTGGGCAAACACAGGTGGGGCCACCACGGCCTGCTTGGCCTTGCTGGCTGGGGAGGTTCACCATCTACTGCAGGAGCTGCGTCTTAATGATGGCTGCTTTCAATGATACTTCCATCTTTCTGTGACCCAGTTTGAAGACTTGCTGTCCCGCACTAGTCCAAGGAGGGAAGAAATACAAACAAAATAAAATGAATTTCAGCAGGAAAACAATCACATTCTCCTTCACGTTGGTTTTGGACTTCACCCGTTGATTACATCATCAACATGGCACAGCCCAAAGCTGAGTTCCTGATTGGTGGCCGTTCTTCACCAATGTTCTTCTATTTGAAGTCTTGAAACATCCACAACACGTCATAGTTGACGCTCAAATCACATCACAAGACTTATTAACATTGATTTAATATTGAAACTGGATGCCCCTGTGAATGGCGTTTGATGTGAACGCAGGTTAAGAGCTTAGTTTGATCAGAGTCACTGGTGACAAATGACCACACATCAAACCAATCATGAGCATTTTCAAAGTAAAAAACAAAATTCAGCCAGTGGGTTTGATATTGAAGACTATGAGGAGAAATCTGGTTATGGATTCTGTGTTTTTAGCTGGAGGGAAAGGAGAGGGGTGGCTTATCTGACAGTTGCTGACTCACAAGCTCTAAGCCAAGTAAATATAGTCTGTGTCCTCAAAACGGATCCAGAAAAACTCCTTTATTTTGTCAGAAATACTGCACAGATGCTGGACATTACAAAAACATACTTTATACGTGAGAATCTGAATTCCAGGTCCCGCAAACTCCATTTTACAGCGTTATCACTGCGGTAAAGACAGTGTAATCAAATGGTAAACACTGCATTTGAGCTGTGCTTGAGTCATGCAAATGAGGCAGACTAAAGCAAGATGGTCTTTGAGGAGCAGAACACAAGGATCTGACTAATGAAAACGTCGCTACAGGAAGCCACTGAGCACAGCAGTGAAAAAATAACTCATTCTGAAGAAATACCTTTGGTGAGGCTTTATATTTTCACTCTGAGTACAGTTTTATATCCAGATTTTACTCATTCAGATCAGGCTTTGTTTGAAGACTGCATTTTTTTGCACTTTAAGGGGCACTTAAAAGCCTTAACTTTTTAATAATAACAACAGTGCGCCCTGTAATCCGTAACACCTTATATGTGGATTCATTCTGGTTCTGATTACTGTTGTTGAAGTGATTTTGAGAGGTACACAGTGCTCTGTCGAAATGTTTTAGTGTTGTTGTGAATGTGCTGCTAACGTGCAGTGGTGTTGGACTTTTTTTTGTGTGGAAAACAAGGTTAGGTGTTATTGTAAATACCCTAAAATGGCTAACATTTAGAGATGTCATAAGGTGTTTTTATTACAGCATATCTTCGAATTGTGGCTCGTCTCTAATTGACGCCTGTTTCCACAAAAGGCAAGGTCTAACAAGTGCTCGTTCCTGTTAGACGCCGGTTTCTGACAGTGGACGGGCTCCTATAGGACCTGTGTCGTTGGCATTTGTGTTGCGATCTAGTGTACACTGGGTACAGAAAGTATTCAGACCCCCTTCAATTTTTCACTCTTTGTTATATTGCAGCCATTAGCTAACATCACTTAAGTCAAAAACTTATTTTTTTCCTCATTAATGTACAAACAGCACCAACTATTGACAAAAAAACACTGTATTTTTTACATTTTTGCAGATTTATTAAAAATAAAAAAAATGAAAGATCACATGGCCGTAAGTATTCAGACCCTTTCCTGTGACACATGTAACTGTCCATTTCTTCTGACCATCCTTGAGATGGTTCTACAACTTCATTTGAGTCCAGCTGTGTTTGATTTTACTGACTGGACTTGATTACGAAAGCCACACACCTGTCTATATAAGAACTTACAGCTCTCTGTGCATGTCACAGCAAATGACAATCATGAGGTTAAAGGAACTGCCTGAAGAGGTCAGAGACAGAATTGTGGCAAGGCACAGATCTGGCCAAATTTACAAAAAAAAATTGCTGCAAAATAGCAGAGTGAAAAATTTAAGGGGGTCTGAATACTTTCCATACCCACTGTAGCTATCGCCAAGACACACTCATTTGATTTAGCTTTTACATTATGTGCAGTGGCATACGCCAAAGAACATTCTGATGATGAATCTGGTGGAGTTGTTATGTTTTTAAGCATGTTATGTTTTGAATTGTTCCCTTTTGTCAGTCACATCAGTTTCAGGCTCACCGTGATTCACAGCCGTCTTCATTTCAGTTAATTGCCCTCCCTGCATTTTGGGTCCTAACACCACCAGTTCCTGACGATGTGGCTAACCCTTCTAACACGGCCAACGTGTAGCATATTGCAAACAAGTTCTAGAGTTACTGTGAACTCAGTTGATAAAGTCTGACTGTCTGAATGACTTATCTCTGACTCTTTTGTCTTGCTTAATTTATGTCACATTTCTAAACAACTAAAAAACTTTGCATTTAGGCCAAAAAGTTCCATTTTGGTCTCATCTGACCAGAGCATCTTCTTCCACACGTTTGCTGGGTCACTCACATGGCTGATGGCAAACTGCAAACAGGATTTCTTGTGGTTTTCTTTTAACAATAGCTTTCTTCTTGCCACTCTTCCATAAAGTCCAGATGTGTTCAGTGCACGACTGATGGTTGTTCTATGGTCAGATTCCTCCACCTGAGCTGTAGATCTCTGCAGTTCATCCAGAGTCACCACGGGCCTCCTGGCTGCATCTCTGATCAGTTCTGCTTGTTCGGCCTGTTAGTTTAGGTATACGACCATGTCTAGGTAGGTTTGCAGTTGTGTCATACTCTTTCCATCTGTAGATGATGGACTGAACAGTGGTTCGTGGGATGTTCAAAGCTTTGGAAATCTTTTTCCAGCCCGACTCTGCTTTAAATTTCTCCACAACTTTATCCCTGACCTGTCTGGTGTGTTCCTTACACTTCATGATGCTGTTTACTGTCCAATATTCTCTTGACAAACCACAGAGACTGTCACAAAACATATGGATTTGTATACTGAGATTAAATGGCACGCAGGTGGACTTAAATCATTAAGTCAACAGTTGATCAGTCACCAATCATCAAGCAATTCTAAAGGCAGTTGGATGCACTCAGAGAAAAGGCAGCTGAATACTTTTGCACACTGCACTTTTCAGTTGTTTATTTGTAGAAAAAAAATGAACTCTTGTATAATTTTCTTTCCACTTCACAAATGTGTGAGTCTATGACAAATTATTATACGAGTCTTGAAAGATAAGTCAGTTTCTAGCCAAGCACCAAGGTATTTGAAAGTATCAGTTTTCTCGAGTGGAGAGAATCTAGGAACTGCAAATTAAGTATTATTCCATCAACATTCATGTCTTGTTCCTGGAAAAGAATGGAATATGATTTTGCTTTATTCAAAATTGACTTATTAGATGACATCCATTTTTGTACAGAATCGAAGTCTTGCTGTAACGTAATGCAGCTATCCGAAATAATGAGGTTTTGAGGAGTATTATAGTTTGGTGCGCCTTAAATATGACATAAGTTAAAAAAAAGACAATTCATTGACAATGTGCCTTATAATCCAGGGCCTGCAGAAAATACAATAAGGTATTTTCAGTTTTTGTTTTTTTTTTTTAGTTTTAGTTGTTATTTATTTTTCTTTGACATACTAATAAAAAGGACAAGAAACTTTTCAGCTTTGAGACAAGTTAAAAGATTAAATCATGTGGCTGGACACTGGTTCAGAAACTGCTAGTTCTTAAGGGAAATAAACTGAGAAATAGTATGAGTATTATAATGAGTAGTAGTAAACTACCCACCCTCCCCTGTAATCACTCTCCAATTTCTTTAAGCCCCCTTTTTCCCCTGTCTTTTAGGCCATCACTCCCCCCCCAAACATCCCTCGCTCTTCTTCCCCCTGTTTCTCTTCCGTTCGGTCCGACAAAAATAGGATACAAACATAATCAATATAAATAAAGTTTAGCCTACAAAACAAAAGTTTTTTTTTTTACAAATATACACCTTGTGTGTCTGAAGATTTATAACCCCAGATTGTAACAGTAAAATCTGAAAGACTTAAAAATGTAAGTAAATTGAGTGATCATCCTCAGAAAAAAATTGTAAATTTATGATTAAACAGTGTGAGGTGTAAAAGCTCACCTGACCTCTGGTACAAACAAAACAAACAGATTATAAGACACATTAAGATAATGTAGTATGACTAAACCTACCCAGAATGCCTAGAGAAGCCAAGAGGCAAGTGACTGGTCAGAAGGGTCGAATGAGAAGTTTTTTATAAACCTCTCTATTGTATAATGATTTTAACACAATGTACCACTCTGCCAGGATTTAGACTATGGTACCCAACGTGTTCCAACAATCCATTGAGCAATTTAGCATATAGTTTACTAAAGTTGTACTAAAACACTTCTACAGATTTTTGAGCATTGTGTACCACAGAAAATCCGTTTTAAGTCAGTAAACACAACCAGAATTCACTCTTGAGTCGTCCTGTTGATATTTCCGAAGAAAGAAGTACAGTAAGCCTTATGTTCCAAAAAGTACAAGATCTTAGTTTTCTTGCAAACAAACTCTGGTCCAGTTAATTTAATTGTAAAGACAAACAAACTTTTCAGCAAATCAAAAGACAATAAACAAAGCAGAATTTGGGAAATGACATTTTAAGCAGAAAAACTGAAGAAGCTAAAACCACGAAAAATAAACATATGAGAAGGACGTCATGGTGCTTTTTTCAATTATAGAAGTCAGAAATATGATATGACCCTTTCAATACTGAATAGCAACAGAATTAGTAATATTAAAGCCTGGCTCATTCATTTATTCAAACACACTGCAAGAATGTTTGCATTTGAATAATCAAAATGCTGTTATGCTGATTTCAATAGCTAATGGCATTTTTGATGTGAGACTAATCATAAAGTAATGCAAAGTCTAGTCTATTCTAGGAACTTCCAGAGGTCACAGACATCACAAGGATTTCGACAATGAAAAGAGCTCCTAATGACATCAAATAGGGATTGAATGACTAAAGATGTACATTCTCAGATATGTAATTGTTTTAGAGTGAGGCAAAGAAAAAAAAAAAAAACACAAGGACTCAGCTAAATACTAATCTGGACATAATAAATGTAAAAGATTCTTCACGTTTCTGAGGTTTTTAAACATTTTGATCACTCATAAAAGCAAAGTCATCTGACTGAAGGAAAGGGAGGACAAACTACTTGTTTTTTCAGTGAGAAAAAGAAATGTTTGTGCATCACATTAATGTGTGTATATGTTTTATACACACACACATTTTGTGTAGCTCATAAGATAGAACCATCAATCTGCAAACAAAACACAATCAGGGGCATCCAGTTTCAATGGTCAATGTACAGATGAGAGCGTTCGACTCAGTGTGGAGGTGTGACAGCAGCATGTTCTGGGCGACACGTCCAGCGTTTCAACATCTGAACTTTGGCGAAGAAGATGCATCACGTCAACCAATCAGGGATACAGTTTTGGTTCATGATTTGTTGATGACCTGATCAATTGGTGGGTTGAATTTGACGCGCAACAAAAGAGGCATTTAATGAAGATTTGACAAGCAAATCAGCTGTTTTAAAACCAAGCAGCCCTGGGTCATACTCCTATGTATTCTTGCCCTGGATATGTTATATATATATGTATAATCTTGAAATCAGAAATTTGCTGTTGTCTGCAGAGATTATTTGGGATTGCAGACACAAAATTTACAAAAGAATAGAAGCAGTGACTTCAAAAACTCTGACCTTTATTTGAAGATTCTCACTTTCTGTATTGAAAAACTCATTCTGAAAAGACTTTTGAAGGCAAACGATTGTTGAGAAAAACAACCAAAGTCTTTTTGTTTTCCTTAAAACTAATCCCATTTTCCATCTTGTCAAAACTATTGATTTCTATGCATAGGCGTTTGAGAGATTAGATCGGATTCCGCACCGCTGTGAGCTCAGCAACATTAGTCAATTCAAATACAATATCAGCTAAGCTGTTTATTGTAGGTTCTTCACATTTCTTGTAGAATCGGAAAATTGATTGCTGATCTATTAAAGCTAAATTGAGTGTGTTTTTTAAAAAGTCCTTCTTCACTAGTTCACCAACAATGTGGCTGTAGCTGTGCCATACAGAGTACTTTATTTGTCATACTACCACAAGGAAATATAATAAATGCTCTTTGGTCAGTGTGTTGTTTTATTCATTTGGAAAATAAAATACGTCTTAAAGAACAACAAACTCTTTTTCAGTTTTGGCTAAAAACTGCACAATCATAATTAAAAGACTACTGGAAACAATTTCTAACCAATGCACCAAGTGTTCATTTAGCCATGTTTCAAGTAGTCCTAGCAGTGGGGTAAAAACTGCTCTGTAACCATTTAGGAACATGAAAATGTCATTTACCCACTTCTAGCATGTAGAGCTTTAGCTAACCTCTTGGTTGTTGTAGCTACGAGCGGCTAACGTTTGACCTTTGACTGTTTATAGAGAACTGGACTAAGTAACCCACCCACCTCGAACATTTGATCGACAGATTATTCCAAGCCCACTTTTAGTGGAAAGGGTGTGGACTTTGAACAAGCTCACTCCTGATTGGCTTCATTTTGCTGGAGCTGAAGGTAAGGCATTTTCTCTTGGTGATGTCACACCCCCTCAATCCAATTCTTTTATACAGTCAATGTGTTGGACACAAAAAAACAAGCCTGTCACCTCCTGCTCGATAAATGTTTTTGCTGCTGCTGATAAGTTGGGAAAAAAAACATTTTTGTGAGGAAGAAATGTGTCTCTTCAACTGAAAAAGAACAATAAAAGCACCCAAAAATACTAGTATTTGAATTTTTTTTTCTCAATTTATTAAGATAAAGCAGCTCCAGCAGTTAGCTAGCATTAGCTTAGCCAGCCAGCATTTACATGGCACCGTTTTTCGCAGTAACTTTATCACCTATTTTATTACAGATACAAACTGACAATTTCCACAAAAAAATATAAAAAGGACTGACTTAAAGCTAATCATTCCAGGACCATCCAGCTAATAAACTCTCTGTTGTGTCTCATTGGTACAGCTTTATGCTGCTTTGCTAAAACTTTTACTTTCAAAAGTTTTTTAAGGGTGCATAGAAGTCTTGTGGATCTACAGCTACACTAAAAGTAGCTAAAATCTGTTTGAAAACTGTTGCGGCTTCGAGCTCTCCTGATTTCTCTTTTTTTTCCCAATGAAAGTCTCTAATCATCTCAGTCCCATTTTTATAAAACATCACTGGATTTCAAACGTGGGAGTTTCTCTCTGAAATACATAACACAGTTGTGTAAATATAAGAAACTGCTATATTAGTGGTCACACAGTATTTCATTTTGTAGCTCCATGACGTTATTCTTCATTAGCATTGAAACACCAGAATGTGCAGAGCAAAAAGCTAGCAATGCATGACTATAAAAAAAACACTGACTGATGCACACTTAATTAGCAGCATACTGCTGCTGAACAATGGAAATAGTCCATGAACACATCATTTTAGCTTAACTTACAAAAGGGATTTTTTTCTCCTACCCTCAAATATACTTTACATGGTTAAGAAAGCAATAGGCTATTCCACTTGAAAGTTTTTGCTTGTTTAAGTTGTTAACATTGATTTGAGCAGGAACAGTACTTTTATATTGCTTCGGGGACATTGGGGGTTAAATCCTCTAGAATATATTACGAAACAACGAATGCATTTTTCAAGCATTTGTCTGTATCCACACTAGTAATTACAGTGCTGTCCCTGAGGGAGACAACACGTCCAAAACAGAGTTTGCAAAGGCTCAGCACCTTAATAGACAACAATAAGCCATACATCTATGCAAAAGAAATACAAATATTACCTGTATCGTTTGGCTCTGGTACACTTTAATCACATGAAAATTGAAACTGTAGACTCCTTTTCTTGGGGACAAAAATACGGATTCAAAGGTAAAGTAGTTTCCTATATTGACCAGCACCTGTAAGAAAAAGTCAAACAAAAAAAAAATTATTATTATTGCTGTAACAAAAGAGTTAAATGAATTCAGCACTTCCAACAAGAGCAGTAATTTCACCAGAAAATGGGAATTAAATATTAAAAGGGGGAATCATCCATAATGCAAACAGTTCACTGTTGTGCAGAGATCAGACACAACCTACATGTGACACACTTACAAATATTACAAATACTGCAGCTAACCATTTTTGGTTGTTTACTCCTCTATCAATTATTTTTTGATTTGTCACACATATTTAGCAAATTTTTTATTGTAGTTTATTTTGTACCAAACTACAGAAGCGTTTGTGTTTTTTCTGAAGAGCATCAGTTTTCATTCTGATGCAGAAAGCACTTCGACTCAACTTTTTAATCAAAGTGTTGTATATACCTAAATAAATCAATGACACACTGGCTCAGTGGCTTTGAGGTAGAGCGGCTTTTTGTTGGCTCATAACAAAGACTCAAAGGCAGCTTATAATCTAGGCCAGTCACCAACTGAGTACCAATGTGTGAAGCCTGCTAATGACTTTCAGATAGTCCACTAGTTTGATAGGATTTTACACACGACACTAAAGATGGAAGCCTTGGTCCGAATTACCCATACAGGTGAATACGAGATGTTTGCATGGGCAAAAAATAGGCAAACCTTTTCTGGGCACGCAGGTGGCCCTCACAAAATTTTAATGTCGTAGACTGATTGGTGAACCCGTAGAGTAAGTGTAGCTGTCTCAAAATGTTTTGCAGTTTGTAATATTTTATTTGTATTTTTTCTTCTTGTAAATTTGTTTTACATTTAATTTGTCTCATTGCTGACCCCTTGTGGTGAACGAAAATAGGACTGGGGATGCGCTGTTCATGTGTGGGGGTGTAACGAGCCTCGTGGAACAGCAATAGCGTTACAAGAAAAAAAAGCGAAGAACAAGCTGGAAGGAGACGAAAGAAGTGCAACGCAAAGACTGAAAATAGAATAGCAACTCCTTAAAAGTGGATCAAAAGGCACACGGTAATATTATTTTATTGTTTTGTGAAATTGTGAATCTTTATGTAAATGTATATGCTCAAGACTGTAATTTGTCTTTCTTTCGTCAGTTTTTCACTGGGATTTTGTTTGGTTTGTGAAAATAAACAACCAAAAGATCAGCAGTCAAAGCGTGGCTTTTTCTGACCCTATTGAAGAATGAAAGGAGCAGCTATTGTAAGTTCCTGTACTATTTCTTTCTATGGGTGTGCTGTGAGCAATAGGTTGTAGCAACACTTATACAACACGAATAGATAGCTAAGGATGAAGTAGGTGAGACGCAGGCGTGTCGTACAGATTTTCAAATCTTGCACACTACGCAAGTAGCCCCTTAGGTATGTTCAAGTGACAAGTGCGTGTCACGTGCATGCAGCCTGATTGTTAGAAACCAGGAAACCAGACAATCAGAACATAGATTGTGGACATTCTACGGAGGTCTTACAGTCACTTATGTATCATTGTTGCACCATGCGTGCAACATTTGCGTGCAGTCAGTAAGAAGCTAGTAGTGGTAGCTCAGTAACGACTAGAATGTGGCTTAAGGACATAAGATGACAGCATCACTCGTATGTCAGAAGTGTGTGCAACATTCATTTGTCTTACGAATACTTCACGATACCCTAATCACACACACAACAGTGGCAAGTTCCATTTTCATGACGTCCCTTGTGGCCGCATGTGCCTCAAGGGAACTGCAAAACACACCCACAATCCCTTTAGGATGCAGTCAGTCCTCTCCACGACACTCCTTGGGGAACCCAAAAACCCACAGCATCCTTACAGATCAAACCCCATGCAGGTGCACCTCATTATAGTTTGAACCACACCAAAATATCAGGGATAATCATGCAGTTCTTAATGACAGAAACTTGGGTGTAGCGACAGATTAAGGCATGAATTTTGATAAACAAATTACTGCAGTCAGAAAATCAGTCCATTTATAATCCTAAAGACATATCCAGGGTTAAAGATCCGATGTCTGAACAGGACCTGGTAAAACTAATTCATGAGTTTGTCTTTAGTCAATGTATTTAGTGTTACAGTGTTTTTACAGGACTACCAACAGATCATCGGGATACTGCAGTTTATTCAGAATTCTACTGCACAGGTTCTGACTAGGACCAAACAAGAGGACTGAATTATGTTGGTGGTTTCTAAACCTTTTAACGCTTTAAGCACCAAAATACATCATTTACTTTCTGGCCCATTAGACCTCTAAGGTCATCTGGATCTAGTCTTTTGTCAGTTCCAAACACGGAGAAGCTACATTCAGATTCTATGTTCCACATATCTAAAACAGGCTTCCAAAAAGCCTTAGATCAGCTTTACAACTCAGTTTATTTAAATCCAGGTAAAATCCCACCTGTTCTCAGATACATTTACATTTTCAAAGCTGTTTCAGACTTATTTCAATAGATATTTATAACTTTAATTTTTAAATATTTCTCTTAACTTTTCTTGCAATACTATTAATGTTTCATGTAAAACACTTTGAATTGTCTTCATACATGAGATGTGCTGCTATACAAATACGTTTGCCTTGCCCTGTTCACTTGAGAGGAATTTTGCCTGAAAAAGAACCGGGAAGAAGAAACCCAGCGAGTCCTGCTAATCAGCTGATTGCAATGTTCCTGTCCTTACTCAATACAACATGTTTACTCTGTGTCAGGATTCGGTCTTTCCCAGAAATCACTCTATTTAAATTGACCTGTTCACCTGTCTATTTATTGCAGTCAGAAAGTTGCTTCTCTGCTGCTCCACAGCCTGACTGTTTCTTACTCTGCTCTGCTTTCCTGATCCTGTTTTGACCCTAATCTGTCCTGGAATCACCCCTGCCTGTCTCCTGTCTATATTTCTGCCTGTCCGGTGAGGAAACCCTGGTTCTGGCCATCAGTCAGCCTCCACTCTATGGATTGTGTGAAGACTCCTCCTTATTTTGGAGCCAACCATCCCTGAAAGACAACAATCTGCTCCTCTGTGTGGAGGATCTGGTCCCAACCTTGCCTGCGCGCCATTCAAAAGAAAAGAATGAACTTTTTTAACTGTTCTAGATTCTGGGATTTGGTTTTTCCAAAACCTTTGTCACACATTTTAGAACTTTTTTTTTCCAAGGACGGTGTCTTCAGTTACATGGTAGATGGATGGTTTGCCAGTTCATTGCAGAGCCGCACAGAGGCAAACACAGGGATAATTTAGAGTCACCGCTCAACCAAATCAAATGTTTGTTGACTGTGGGAGCAAACTGAAGTGCCTGCAGAAAACCCACACAAGAAGAACATGCAAACTTTTCACAGAAAGAACCCACCTGGGATTTGAACCAGAGTATTCGTGCTGTTAGGTTAGAGTGCTAACCACTACACCCTTGTGCAGCTTAAGTCTTAACCCATATTAGATCAAATTCCTCATTAGTTGTCATTTTCCTGACTCTGCTTCTCCTCTGTAGGGGGTTCTTCTCAGCTCCACACAGGTGCTTGAAAATTAGGGCTGAGATCCCAACACACCTGCAGACCATCATCTCCTCACTTTAGCGATATTTAAAACCAGTCATTCAAGGCACAACCTGACAAACCATCAGCTAAAACCAGGCGGTGAGAAGTTTCGACCTGATTTCGGACCTGCACTGTTTCTGAACCTGTCTGGAACTTTGCTCCTTGATCCCAGGCTTTTATCCATATTCATTCGGTCTGCAGCTCTTTCAAGTCCTGTCTTTGAACAAATACATTTTTATCTGAATTCTCAGCAGACACTCATCTTTAACCGTGACCAAATGAATATTTCATTGCCATGAATGACTGTTACAACTTTGGACCCAAACAGAAAGTTGCTGCTTCTACCTTAGAGATCTACTCCAGTCATCATTGATCTGTTATAAAAGGGTTCCCAGTGGTCTTTTCATTATGCTTATGCCGTTTTTAGCCAAAAAAATCAGTGTTTTCTAAGACCGTTTCTGCAGAGCGGCAGGAGTTTTTTTAGAGACTTGCCAATAAGTTGTTGTTGCAGAGTAAGCCCGTCCCTCCTCCCCATCATCCATCTGTTAACACCCTCTACCGCTTGCTTACAGCCCCTCACACCCCCAACCTAACATTAGAGCTGCAACAAAAATGGCGAGAAAACTCAGAGCTATCCAGCCGTACAAATGAGAGCCAAACGCAGCTCGGACGAGGAAGCTGAAAACATTCTGTGGGTCTTTAATGCACTTTGTAAACAGAGCTTTTATTTTAGACCTGACTGGGATGTTCTGGAGATTTACAAAAAAGAACGTGGCACACAAGTCCCACAAATCTTAAAGAACTTAAAAAAAACAACTGAAGCACATAATCCTTACACACTTGCCTCACCATTGAGCATTAGCTGATTTAAGCCCCTCCCACAGATCATAGTACTAAGGTGGGACACAGCAGCAGCATCAAAGCCCCCCCCTTCCCCTCTGATTTCAGCAGCAGATGTCTAGACTTCCGAGTTCAAACTGTGAATTAATTACACATGAATGAAAGGTTACTAACTCCACAGTAAGGAGCTATTTTGCAACAAAAGTGTGAGTAACCATTTCGTTTTTTTCTTTTACAACATTGTTTCACACTCTTACAGCATACTTTGCAATTACATGCACATTGGCCGTATGCAAATCAGTCAATTGTTTCTTAGAGACTTCTATAGAGTCAATTACCACTTCCTTTACTGAGAAGATGGTATAACTGTGTGGTTTCAAAAATGCAACCACAAGAATATCTGAGAAAAATGTGATTTTGAACTAAAATCATGTGGGGTTTTTTTATTTTTAAAAGATGTTGAAGCTGAAAATATCATCTTTAAGTCCAACTTTGACCATCTTTTGATCCATTTGGTCTTTTAATGATGATTATGGGAGCTTGTGGCTTGCCGATCGTCATAGCTACACGCTTTTTCTAACAGGACGTTTTCCTCTGCTCCTGATTCCACAATGCTTTGGACAAAGAAGTGCTCAGAAATGCCATTTCAATCTGAATTGTTTTTAAATATGTCCTCCATTGTGAGAACGTTGCTACAAAAACACCAAAGAAACGCCATTTTTATCAGAGTGGGTCTTTAAAAAAGTTTGATCCAAACTTTAGTTTTCAACAAACCAAAGCAGATCAAGCTTTTCTTAGTAAATTGGTTTGTACCAGGATGTCTTCAACACTTTGGTAGAACTGATGATGATTTCCACAGTGATTCATCAAGCAGAACCACCTAATTGTGGATTTCTTGAGCTGACATACTTCATTCCAGTCAGATCTTTGGCCTCCAGCGTGCAAATGAACAGCAGGGGACCGGATCGCTGCAAACGCCTGACTCCGCCCACCGACGCGTGACTAATCAGGTTCTCCTGATCTGCTTGGGTGTATAGGTGAGCGCGTGCGGGTGCATGCGCATGAGGTGTGTGCCACGAATAGCTTGAGGGTGGATGGTAATGAGCACCTGTGGGGGCCGTGCGCGTGGACGCCCGCCCTCAGATGCGGTCCCATTACCTGTATGCGTGGAAAAAAACGCGCGCATGAGCAGCATCCAAAGCTGGGCTCCGGGGCGCAGCTGCACATTAAAACCTGCAGTGACTTTATGGTGTCCAGCATCACCCAATATGACTTAAAGAACCACCAAAAACGGGTCTAAAAGTAACAAGTGTTCAACCAAATTAAACATTAAAGCAGATTTGTGATGTGAATGATTAAAAACAGGTCCTAACCTGATCGAAGTAGATTATTCTTGTTTTATTGCTCATCTCTGACGGCTCATGATTGTTGCTCCGGACTGCAGAGAAAGCCACCTTGGAGTTGGCGGCGCGCACCGAGATGCCAAGCGGCGACGAAGAGGACCTCCAGTCCGTGGCCGGGTTGGAGTCGCACACCACGAGGCATTTCCCCTCCAGCACGATCGGTTCCGTGTCATTCTGGGCCCTCACGACCTCAGAGATCACCGTCCAGCTGAGGATGAGGAGGACGGAGCTCACCATGGCGCGCTCCTGTTTGGTTCCAGCCGCAACGGAGAAAAGGCGTCCGCTCCCGCGCCGCTCAAGTTTCCGAGTCCCGCCGCTGGTCTCCCCGCGCCGCAGACGCGTCTGACGCTGTCAGGTTCTCCTATTGGATCCAAAGACGAGCCATGTCCGACAGAAGCAGTGAGAGACCAAAAAACGGAAATGATGTTCTCCCGGAGAAGGAAGAACTCACGGGTGATTTTCTGCCATGTTTTCAGTGGATTTCTTCAAACAGATAAAAGTGGAGCTCTCCCTGATGCTGCGAGGAGCACAGAGACAGAATCTGAGCGCTCCAAAACGCGTTTAATGACTGCAGCCCACCGAGTCATGCGCTGCGTGTGCGCGCCCAGGCATCCAATTTACGCACGCACGTATCACAGAAATCTAATGAAGGCTCTTTGCGTTTTCCCCTTCAGAGATTTGACTACTTCTATTTAATATGTTTTAGACAAAAGTTTTGCTAGATTTATACGTTTTTCATTTTTTTCAGATGATGGAATGTTTTACTGCTGATTTTGGAAATCCGTGAATAGGCTACATCCTTTGGGAATGTTTTTTTTTTCCTTCCCCCAGACTCGTTCGTGCTTTCTCCAAGTTACTGGAGCTTTTAGTATTCACATATATGACTTAATCTGTCTTTCAACGTGCAGTTTAACCCCCGCTGAGCCTTCACGCCTCCCTATGTCCGATGTGATTGAGTGACTCTTGGTCTCCTTGTAAATGAAACTGGAAATCTCACAGTTTTCACTTGAGGCGCTTCTTCTGTCGAAAGATTTTCATTCAGGACAAGTAATGATTCTTCTAATGTAAAACCTCACTTGGAAGAGAATCCAATAGAATAGAATGGAAAAGAATAGAACTTTTATTACAGACTCCAGGTCCAAATGCTAAAACAATTATAAGAAAAAACACACAAAACATGCAAATTCAATTCAAGCAAAACATAAATGTATAAATTCCACAGGTGAAAATAAACCAAATGAGGTTGTTTTTAACTCAACTCAAAGGTTAAAATGGGACTCACTTTTGCTGGGTTATTTTAATTCAGAAAAAATGATACTCAGGAAAAAAAAAAAAAAAAGCCGTTGGGTTAAATGAAACCACTGTTAAAAGAAGTCTAGCTCCAAAATGTAATCTGAAAATATGAATTATTAGTTTTGTAGTTTCATTTGTTTTAATTGGATTAGAAAGTTTTGTGGACATCTGAAAGTAAATCCTCATTTTTAACCAACAGCTGCTGCTGACAGCTCTGCTGAGTTCAATCTCTGTTTTTTTTCTCCTGTACAATAAAGCTTCATTTGGAAACTGTGGATTATTAACTGTGCATTGTTTGTATTCATGTTGTTAGCTTGAACTAAAAATGTGTTTTCTTTAGATTGTTCTGAAACCTCAGGTGACACTGTCTCAATGCAGCGCCTCAAGCTATACGTTCACTCCGCAACGCACCTTAGAGTGACCACAGCAGTGAATTGCAGCGAACTCTGAAGTTGTTTGTTGTCATCGTCAGCCCAACAATAAGGTAACTATGGTAGTTTTCTGTTTTAAATAAACCACAATTATTTCCCACAAGGCATTTTACCACACATAAAAACAAACACAGGTAGTACACTTATAAAAAGGCTAGTTTTTTCAGCAGACTCATGGCCAAAGAAAATATTCTGGAGATGGTCACAGCTGCCTGAAATTATTTCACTATAGGGTTCACCTTTTAAGAAGGTGTCTCCTCTGTTCTCAGCATCAAAGTGCCTCATTTTCAGAGATGTTTCTTGTATATTTTGATTATCTCTCTAGTTATTGTTTTTTGTTTTTGTTGTTTGTTGTTCTTCTTCTTCCCTCAATGTGGTGTATTTTGTTGTAATTTTTTGGAACTCTCCGGATGTGTTTGAACCATTCCTGCATTTTTCTTTCCCCAGCCAGTCGTAATATCTATAGCCAAGAAAAGCATTTGTTCGACAGTTTGATCCATTTTAAAGTCATGTTTTTAGTCCTTTAAAAGAACACATCAGAGTTTTCCATGTCAGACGGGATCTGTCAAATAACTGTGTATCTATGATCTCGAACCATCATCTGCTACAGGGGTGCCCACCCCTGGTAACAGTATGGGCTCTTCTCCTTTTCACACTCCAAGCAGCAGACTTTCCTTTGATCTCGTTGCAGTTTGTTTTATGTGCTGCTTGTTTTGACACTTTATTGTTCCATTACTGTCCTGCTGTTGCATGTTATGAAATATTCCTCTATCCATCCATCTGTCCATCTGATTTCCAAACCCACTTTTTGCCTGTCAGGGTCATGGGGTTGCTGGAGCCTATCCCAGCTACCGTTGGGCAAAGGTGGAGTACACCCTGGACAGGTCACCAGTCTGTCACAGGGCCTGCAGCTGGACAATTAAAGGACATATCTTATCCATGTCAGTCATCTGACCCCAAAGTCTTGCTTTTCTGTTGTATGTTGATCCACTTGAACTTCCTGTCTTTGGATGTTTGACTTCCTGTCTTTGTTTGGTCTACAGATCAAATTGGAAGGCTTCCTGACTGGATCAATAGATATATTTATATAATTTTTTTCAATGTCTGAATCATATTTGTTTTGCCGGCAAATTGAGTTTACTTGCAGAAATTACCAAACCAATACGAAGTTTAATGAGCAAAGAAGAAAAGAGTCAACATTTCAAAGCAAATATGTCCTCTTCACCATCAGAGATGAAATGATTGTTTATTTCTTCACTTGCTACTCTTCAGAGTAAAGTTCTTCTCCCGGAGAGGAACCATCTGGAAGAACAAATAATAAGAAAACAAATATTAGATTTTGCTTCAGGAACCTGGTATTACCCAGCAGCTCAGTGAGGTGTGATCTCCAGCTTCTCCTTAGACTCTGCTTTCTCGCAAGGAAAGAAATGTGATTCGTAAGTAATCACTTAAAAGTTTCTGCAGAAAAAAAAGTGCAGTTTCTGTAGAAATAAACTCCCATTTGAGTCAAGGGGACCACACTGATGGGTAGAACCTCAGAAAAGATGGCACCAATAGGGGGGTCAGCTGCTCCTGCAGGGACGACATTGGGAAACGCTGTCCATTCAAAGGAGACCTGCAGCAGTTTGAACCTTCTGGTCTTGACCGTACTTTTTTTTATTCATTATTTTCTATTTCCGTTTTGTCCCTTAGATAGACACAAAAGTCATTAAAGCTTTGGACTACGGTGCGGTGCATGCTCATATAGAACATTTCCCACACATTTAAAATAATCACTGATGGTTAACATTTAAACGGAAAATGTACATTTTCATTTAGACAACATTTAGATTTATCCTTTCATATTTAATATTTAGGTTTACATTTAGATGTAAAGGTTACTTTTAACTTTTGAATTTATGCTTAGGATTTAAACATTTGTTTAGATTTAATTTTTACGTATAATTACATTTAACGTTTGGGTTTCATATCTATTCTAAATATTTATATTTAGAATCTGCATGCCCTCAAGTCAAAGATAATGCTTTTTTTTTGGCAATGAATGATGTCAAAATGTGAAAGAAACACGGCAACATTTTCACAATGTGAATCTTTATTTTCGGAGTCCCATATATTTTCTATTTTTAGGTTGATTTGATATATTTGGGCTTAGTTGTTTCTTTAACCAGCTTTGTTTAAGGTGGACATTTACTTATATATAAGTTGGATATATATATTTTCATAAAAATAAAATCAGACCTTCTTTCTAGTTAACTTGGCGTATTCACTTTTCCTGCTCCCTGTATTTACATCTTAAACCTTTTTGTTTCTCCATATGGAACCAAGGTCATTCCTAAGGAAGACTTTAACACCAGCAGAGCTTTACACAACCGTTTGCACAATTCATGTTATTCTGGCAGATTCTGAAGCGCAGAAAAGCAGCTTTGTGCTGATGAGCAACATTTTACAGTTGTAAAGTGTTTCAACATAATTCAGCTGATTCTGATGCAATGAAAAGTGGTTTTAAAGCTAATATTACAAGCATTTTTTAAATGATCAAAGATTTACAAAAGGTCAAAGAACGTGTGTTATTTAGGTGTTGCCGACAACATCTCCAATGTTAAAGGGTTAAAAAGAGACAAGCAGGCTGTCGGAAATGTAACCTCATCAATTCTATTTGTTTGTTTGGCTGAAGAACTTTGAGTTTGGAAGCTCTGTGCTCAACAAAGAGCACATTGTTCCTCCTTCAGGGCACGAGTGTCACAAATGTGAAAGATGCTTTCATGGTTCAGGAGTTGTACACAGCATTGGTAAGACATGCTTTGTGCTCCCAAAGTGAACTCACATTTAGGCAACTTCATTTGAGGCAGCTTAAGAGACCACACAGTTCTTGATTGACAACCAGACCATATGTCATTCCAGAATGGTATTTTGTGTTCCTATGACGACCATACTCAAGAGTGATGCAGCCATTAAGCTCTAGAAAAGTGTCTATTTTTGTCTGTCACATGTGGGCTGAAGCAGGCCTGATGCTTTTTCATTCCAAAAGTGCTACTTTCTGCAGAATATTTTGTTTAAAGACCCCATTCCAATGAAAAATGTGTTTTTGGCGTTTTTAACATGTTTTTGAGGCATTTTTCTGATGATGGAGGACGTATATAATGAAAATTACGCTTAAAATGGTGTTTTTGAGTATTTCTTTATTCAAATCGTTTGGAATTAAGACCAAAAAAAGATCTTTTGGAAAAGATTGTTTGATACATGCTTGTTGTAGACGTCTGGGTTCATGTTTGTCTTAATTTTCCTTCTCTGAGCTGGCATCTGGCTTCATACTGTACTGCTGGATAGTTCGGTTATTGCTCGCCATTTTAGTTGCACCAGTAAAATTATTCTTACTGCCCAATAAGCTGAATTTTATAATTTTTCAAAAAACTTCATGGGTTTTTACTACCCCCAATTTTAGCTTTCTTTGAAAACTTCTTTAATGGGGTTTAATTAGGATCAGCCTAAAGTGGATGAAAAACACATTTTTGCATTTGGTAACAATTTCTGGGTTTCTACGTGTTTTATTCAATATTCAATATTTCCTTTACATTAAGAACTATATATATATATATATATATATATATATATATATATATATATATATATATATATTTGTATACATTCACAGTTTTTTTTGTTGTTTTGTTTTTTCCTTTTTTTCAAATGTGCAATCTGTATTTTCATCCACTTTAAGATGATACTGATTTTACCCAGTACTCTTTTCTTGGCTATATTCTTTCTTAGTTAATTCATGTTCTTCTTGATTGTTTCTTCCTAAACTTCAAGTCTGTGCACTAATACTGGTGTCAAAAATGCACATTTCATGATTGTAACTGTTTCTTTTTTATCCTCCTATTTTACTATCTTTAAATATTTGTATAGATTGATGAACACTGACCAGGTGAGCTTCTATCTCTGCTAATTTGTGCCCAGGGTTCTAGATTTCCGCAGCCCCCCTGCCTGTGTCAGCTGCAGCGCTGCCCTTCCACGCCATCACAGATGCAGGCTTTTGCATTTTTCACACGACAGCCGGCGTGGGTTTCCTCATCTTTGGCACGTAAACCTGACGTCTTTTTCCAGAAGACTCTGCAGCGTTTCTGAGCAGCAGATGACTGAAGCCACTTACTGTATCTTTATTTTTCTCCCTCATTCTGTGTTTTTCTGTTTTTAAATCAAAGAGGGAAATAAGAATTTTGTTCTGCTTTCATAAAAGAAACAAGAAATTTGTACGATTTGAATACAAAAGAAGTGCCAATGGATTTTTTACTGCACTGAAAACTGATTAAATGCATATTTTCAGCAACGTACAGAGAACTTACAGTGAAGCCTCAGTTTTTTTCAAAAAATGATATTCCACCTTATAGTCTGGATTAATTGTGGTTGTGTTTTCTGATGTTGAAGCAATTTTGAGAGGTACACTGCTCTCTTTAAGTTTTTTTTTTTTTTTTTTTACGAGTTGCAAACAAAGTTTAGTGTCATTGCAAATATGCTCACAAGGCTTTTTACAAGTTATTTTAACAAGGTTGGGAGTTAGCATAGTCAAAGTAATATTTGTTTATGTGGTATCAGTTTGTTTTTTATGAGTTGTAAAGAGGTTCGGAGTTACAGGTTATGTAAATACACAAATGTGGCTAACGCTTCCAGCACAGCTAACGCTTCTGGCGCAGCTAACGTGTAGCATATTACAAACTAGTTCTGGAATTACTGTGAACGCAGTTCATAAAGTCTGACTGACTGATAGACCTATCTCTGCCTCTTTTGTCTCACTTAATGCGCCTTATATTTTGGTGCACCTCATATATGACATACATTTGAAAATAGCTGGTATGTGGGAATGAGACAACACGAGAAACCGGTGATGCCTCAGGGATGATCTGACTCCACAATATTCTTCCAAATAAAGAAATTCATGGTTGAGACAGAGACTGGAGGACAGAGTGCATGGAATAAATCCAGGCAGACCATAAACCGGTTTATGTTGGAAATCCAAACCCCTACCACTTGAAAGTGGGCTCGGGACAATCTGTCAAATGTTTCTAACATTTAACGTTAGGCCACAGACTTTCTGTCCAGGCATCTGTGGAAAACAAAAATCAGGTACGCGAGCATTGCTGTGGACTATTCTCACTTAAAAAGCACAAATATAAGTTTCAGGCATTGAACTGACTTCTGAATTCCCCAGACAATGATCAAATCCAGCTTTTGGAACGTACACTAAGAGAGGAACCGCCTCACATTTTAATGTAAAACCTAAAAAGATGTGGTGCTGACATGTTGGCACCTCACACCACAGCACCACTGCAGAGGTCTACAAGAGCTTCATGACAGATGTGAGCTAATTTGGCAGCAGAAAGCAGAAAAATGATTTTTGCCAGCTGGTCATGATATCATGCCAGAGTAGTGTTGGTCACAACAAATCCTCTGCGTAAAAAAGGTTGTTAGTCCATGTTTTTGGTTTTTTTTTTCCCCACCAAAATTCATTTCAATTTTTGTCAACACATTTTATATCCCCAAAGAAAACAAAACATCCGTCCCTCTTTAGCACCTGCTGAATTCCTTTTAGGGTCACGGGATGTGTTATAGGGAAAAAAAACAAAGCAACAATGTAATTAAAAAAAAAAAGTCCAAGAAATAAGAGTGTTTAAAAAAAAGGCATTGAGATTGTTGTTATAAGAAAAATCTAGAAAAAAACCACACTGCTGATAATATAAGCCAGGGGGAAGTACAAAGAGATCCAATCAGAACACAATCTTTCATAGGGAGGCTCTTTTTTTAAGTTATGGTTTGGTTATTCAGATGCCTCAATAAAAATCATGTGATCTCACATCAAATGTTTGATTTTCTTAAGCCCGCTTTTCAGTGGTAGGGATGTGAACTTTTAACAAGCCTTTATTAGGTGAGAGTGGTTGCCATGAAAACTTTGACTTGGACCAATTACAACTTACTGATGTTATTTGGCTCCAACATGGCAACTTCCATTTCACAAAAAAAAACAAAACAAACAAAAAAAAAAAAAAACAAAGAAAACAACAGCGACTTAACTGACCTTATTTCAATGGAATCTGAAGCAAGTTATTTGCTATGGGTGACATCACATTTATTATGTCCAGTTTGCTTGGCTACATTGGAAGACATTGTAAACTGTTTTTGCGTTGTATTTATGCAATGAAAGTTAAAAAAAAAGGGGCTGCATGGTAGCTAGTGGTTAGCGCTCTTGCCTCACTGCAAGAAGGTTCCCGGTTCAAGTCCTGGCTGGGGACTTGACCATTGGGTCACCAATGGGGGATCTTTCTGTGTGGAGTTTGCATGTTCTCCCCGTGCATGCGTGGGTTTTCTCCGAGGACTCCGGCTTCCTCTCACCATCCAAAAACATGCTTCATAGGTTAATTGGTTACTCTAAATTGTCCCTAGGTGTGGATGGGAGTGTGCATGGGTGTGTGATTGTGGCCCCTGTGACAGACTGGTGACCAGTCCAGGGGTGTCCCCTGCCTTCGCCCATGAGTAGCAGGGTTAGGCTCCGGCAACAACGTGACACCGAAAGGCATAAAGCGGTTTGGAAAATGAATGAATGAACTTTAAAAAAAAAAACTTCAATTCTCTGACTGGGTTGATGTGTGGACATGCTTCACACGAGATGCAACTTGATGTAAGATGTTGCATAAACTGTGTGGATCAATGGCTACCGCTAAAAGAACCACAAACTTGAAGCAACACTTATAAGAGAGCAATTTTAAAATTCACAAACAAGACCCTAGAGTGCACTTAAAATCATTCAGATTTCTCAAATATCAGCAGTTCATCTTATTTATAAATTTGAGTTGTGCTTATTGACATGGAACCAATTACTAACCTGGAAAAGTGCTCAAAAGTCTGTCCAACTACAAAGTTTGATTTGGAGGAGAGACAATGTACTGCTTTTCAAGATCATTAACTAAAAAAAAGTTAGAATTTTGTTTTGAATGTCTGATTATTGAAGAAAAAACAAACAAACAAGAAGAAACACATTTGCTAGAATAACTTCCTACCAACCCTCCTGACCAATCTCTTACCCCTTAGCCCCTCTAAGTATTCTGGGTAGTGTAGTCAACATTTCATACAATGTTTGCTTTAAATTGAAATATTTCTTGTTCTGTTTTTGAATTTAATAAGTGGAGGCATTTGGATCCATGTGCAATGGGTTTTAATGGTAAACAGGAACAGACAAGGGCAAGATAGGCAGAAGTCAGGACACAAAGAGCAAAGAGCAAAGAGCAAAGAGCAAAGAGCAAAGAGCAAAGAGCAAAGAGCAAAGAGCAAAGAGCAAAGAGCAAAGAGCAAAGAGCAAAGAGCAAAGAGCAAAGAGCAAAGAGCAAAGAGCAAAGAGCAAAGAGCAAAGAGCAAAGAGCAAAGAGCAAAGAGCAAAGAGCAAAGAGCAAAGAGCAAAGAGCAAAGAGCAAAGAGCAAAGAGCAAAGAGCAAAGAGCAAAGAGCAAAGAGCAAAGAGCAGGTTACCACTTAATCTGAACACAATTCAAAACAAGACTTCACACCAGGCTCTGCTCGACGCCAGACTATATACTGTTGCTGATTATAGCATGATGTGGAACAGCTGGTGAAAAAAAAAGAGCAGAGGATGATGGGAGGTGTAGTGAGGATGAGGCTCAGGACGGTCAGTATTCAGGAGATGGCTCTCTCTCTGAAGGGGAGACGCAAGCTTGAGTACTGACGGTTTTAAATGATTTTTAAATATTTTCAAATATCTCTTAGAATTGACAAGTGTTTTATCAACATGTTAAATTATACATTGAGTGAGAATTAATGACACTATGAACAGCAGCACACTTTTAGCAATGTTTTTTAAGCGTTTAGGAGTATGAAAATGGGTCAAAATGATTATCCATGTTATTGCACGTTGCTGATGGTTCTAATACATACTAGCCCTGGTTTATTAGAACAATTTGCAACAATCAACTTTTTCTTTTTTTTCATTAATTTCATAATATGCCTGTTCTTTAATGGAGGTAAGAAAAGTAAAGCCAAATGAATTGAAACATCAAAAAACATTTCTTATCAGTCATCTTCTTTGAGATGTCATGAGTTTTATGAAAATTGAAGTTTTAAAAATTTGAACCTTTTACACCAACTATAATATTTAATATTTTGACAACTGAAACACGACAAAAGCTAAACATCATTTTAGTCAAGAACATAAATTAAATTATGCTGTCAAAATAAACACTGTTAATTGAGCAATTTTTATTCTCATGAAATGTTCAGTTTTCTTCTTCTCTGACCAAACAAGTGGGTTTTCTTTTAGAAACAACGTAAACGTGAAGCAGCTAAAAACATCATTAAAATTTCCAAATTTTTGTTACAACCAAACACACACTTTTTTGTGATTACTGTCATGTTTTTGTCTGCTCAGACAAATCCTGTCCAAATGAGGCTGGGTTTGTTTTATTTTCAGTAAGAACAGACAGATGAAAAAGGTAAAACAATGAAGAACTGTCAGTAAAACCTACAATCCTCTTATGGATTTGTGTAAGTGGCCTCTCTGCATGCACCACAGAGAGCGTGTTTTGCAGAATGATGATCTCCACACAAGTGACGGCTCATTTCTTTGCTGTCATGGATATAACTTGGCTTTTCTGTGTGCATACAGAATAGTGCACGTGCCGCTTGCAGGCTAAACCATTTGCCGTCCTTCCATAATAGTTTTCTCCTTTGAAGCCTCAAATCAGCATTGATAGAATTAGAATCAAACCCAGAGACAAAGCAGATTGTTTGCAGGAGGATGCTTCAAGTATTGAGACGTTTTCATTGATGCAAAAATCTTTTCAGCATGAAAAATATTTGTCTTTTGTGTCAGTCTGCTTCATACTAACTCTGTCTTGGGTGAAAAAAAAGGGAAGTAAAGGTTTACTTGAGTAGTTTAGTTTCTTTTAGAAATTATTTTATTAGAGCCTCCTCATTGTGTTTGGGGTCATGGGTTGTATGTGTTATTGGTTGGGAGGGGGGAGGGTAAAGGGTGGGTTTTTATTGTGTTTTTGCTTTTGTTTTGTTTTAAAATATAAAGCGCTTCGAGTTACACCAAGTATGAGAAGTGCTTTTAATAAATAAAGTTTGATTTGATTTTACTCATTCTACTCCAACAGAAACACTTTTGTCCTAAAACCTTATTCAAAACTGCCCTATAGGGTAGATACAGAGCAGTGGTTGGTGGCTGGTGAGGCGCTGACTCCTCTGGAGTCACAAGAACTGAATATTTCACCACTCATCCAACAACAGATAAAAGAATATAAGATACACACAAGAACATATTTGTCCTACAGAAGATATGGATATAACACTCTTCTTGTGTTTAATTGTCCATAAATACTGTATTAAAAAACAAACAAACATTGAAAGTCATGTTTGGCCTTACCTTTACTTGAAGATGAAGTCGATGTGCCGATTCTTCTCTGCAAAAATCTCTATGACCCTGTTTTAAAAGTCTTCCTTATTTTCCTTTAGTTTCATGAAACAAACAACATCCTTGTATTGTAGTTAGCAGCAAAGCTTTCAGCTCCGGCGTAGGTCTTCCATCCTTGATTATCTTCCGTTTCGCCTGGTTATCCAGTTGTGAAAAATGTTTTCATTTTGAAATATAATCCTCCATCATGAAGCAGATCAAGCATGAAAAAAGCTCAGCGTTCGCCCTAAACACAGACATGTGGGGGGATGCTCAGAGCTCCTGAGTGGTGGTGGGGGACTTGTCTGATGTAGTGGGGCTCTCAAGGGTGGGGCCCCGCACTGGGCCTCCTGGCGCGGTGGGAGGGCTGCTCTCCTGGCTGGGCTGGGCCTTGCACTCTGTGTTTCCTTACCTCACTGCTCTGGGGTATCGGAGGCCCGTGTGGTGGTCCTGCGGGCCCTGGTCTGGGTGCTTGGCCGGACTGCCTGGCGGGTGGATCTCCCCCGTTGGCCCCACAGTACAGTACATGACAGAAGGGCTCCCAAATCCTGAGATTTCACTAAAATGTAATTTCATCTAAAATCAAAAGAAGAAGAAAAGCAGAGCAGAAGTGACATGACAGTTTTCACACCTGATGCAGAAATGTGTTGGTTCTTTATATCTTTATATCTGGAAGTGTGTCTGTTTGTTCCTTCATAGGGTGCGGGTGTGGGCCCTGGTTGCCGCTGCTGCCTCGGTGGGGGTCTTGGTGTGGGGATGTCTGGGAGCTCTCCCTCCTTTTTTTTTCTTTTGATTCCTTCATCCACTTCAACTTAACATAACATTCACCTGAGCACAGGCGTCGGCTCACCTTTGCACCTTCAAATAGTGTGCGTGTCAGAATGTAATGCTTTACATGTGTTGGTTGGTATGCACAAGTGTGTGTGTGAACTGGATGTGGACAAGTTTGTGAACACTCTTGGAGCCGGCAGGTATGTTTGTAACAGCTGAGTGTGTGGACAGGCCCCGCCTATTTTAGACCAACACTCACGATTGTAATAGGTATAGCCTTCCAGCATTTTGTTGCCTGTAGTTTTACGACTCTACCCTCCCTTCCCTGTAGTCATCCTCTAACTTCTATAACTCACCCTTTTTCCCTTTTCTTTCAAGACCCCACCCCCACCCCACCCCCAACAACTCTCTCTCTTTTTCCCCCTTTCTATTTCCATCCGGTCCAACAAAAAGAATAGAAACAAAATTAATATAAACAAAGTTTAGTTTACATTAAAAAAAGTGGCTTATACAAATACACATTTTGTGTTCCCTATGATTTATAACCCCTGATTGTAACAGTAAAATCTGTCTAATACAAGAGGCTCTCAGCTCATATCTGTTTGCTCAGCTGTTGGACAGGACAAGTTAAAAAAAAAGTTAAAACGGTCACTGATTTGACAATAACCACTTGACATGACATCACTACAGTGTTCCCCCACGTGTCATATATTTGCTGGTTTTTTTTTCAGTCCCGTGACTCTTCAGAACTCAGACAAATAAAGACGCTTGAATGAAATGTTATGTCTGAAAAAGGTGCTGCAGTGCTGCAATGCATCTCCACTCCTGGAGGGAAACGGAGATACACAGCAGAACCCCCTTTTTTGAACATTTGAGTGTGACTGAGACTGACTTTTTGTTCTATTTACTATTTATTGTCTTCTGTAATTTTGAAATATTGAGGTGTTAAAATTCACTTCTATTTATTCATTCACTTCTAATATAAAATCTGATAAATAAACAGTTTATTGTTCTTTTCTTGGTGTTCTTTGAGCCTACGTTCAGTACGAGTAAAATACTTTAGTTCTTTTAAAATTGGATACTTTTACTCGAGTATTATTGGAATTGGTGACTTGTCACTTGTAATGGAGTAATTTTTACAGTAAGGAATCTATACTTATACTCAACTATGGTTTTCATGTGCTCTTTACATCTCAGATTAAAATAGTATAAAAAACCTTAAAAAAAAACCACAACGGTAAAGTTTTATTTTAGGTTTTATTTGAAGTGCAAGAAATGAGAATAAGGACAGAATATATGATAAGTTATGCCTGAGTGGGTAAAAAAAACAAATAAAGAAAGAAAAGACAAGCATGAACCAGCAGCAATGGTGCCAATGTTTTTGCTTGATTTAATGCAAACTTAAATTAAGTAACCCGACAAAAACAAAGATTTAAATCAAAGGGGAACCAAGAGGAGCTGTGAGTAGACATCAAAACAATATCTTGATTTGTTTATTTTCTTTAAGAAAATAAAAAAGTGGGTAACTTTTTGGCACTTCTTGACCTCATGGACAGGATTTCACAAACTGATCGTCTTCGCCAAACGTGTCTGTCAGCAGCATAACAGGCAGTTTTTCATCTGACGGGTGCCGTCTGCATTTAATTGATTTTTTTTGGGCTCTTTAAGGCACATTAGCATTCCTCTGGAGTCGTGTTTCTGGTGATTTGTTTGATGTAAGTTTAAAAATACCTTGTTGTTCAGTTCCCAGAAGCTCGTCTGCCTTTCGGAATCTGCTGGAATCCAGACGTGTGCTTGCTGCCTTCATGCATGTCCTGTTCTTATTTGTTTTTTTTTTCCTTAAGTGACCTCTTTGACATGCCACCAGTGTTCATCAATGTGCATCAAAGCATTCTGCATGTGGACAGAAAATACGGAAACGTGACCCTGAGCGAGCGTTCTTTTGCCTCTGTGTTAATTTATGTTATTCCCTCAGCTGCCAATTAAGAAAGCAGCGAACAGAGAAGCAACCGACCCAAAATAGAAATGCTGTCCAACATGGCACCACGTGACCAGTTTCTACTGTTTGACTTGATTTGCTGAGCATCAAGCAGATGAGGCTCTGTTAAGGTAGGCGCTTCACATCTGGAGGTTTTGATTAAATCGTACAATTGGAAGATTTGGCTGTAAGATTGAAATATGAAGGAACAAACAGACACACTTCCAGATATAAAGAACCAACACGTTTCTGCATTAGGTGTGAAAACTGTCATGTCACTTCTGCTCTGCTTTTCTTCTTCTTTTGATTTTAGATGAAATGAAATTTTAGTGAAATCTCTGGATTTGGGAGCCCTTCTGTCATGTACTGTACCGGAGTATGAAATGAATGAGATAAAGCTTAGAATCACACATGCAAACAAGATGAAGAAAATTGTGGAATAACCTAAACCTATATTTTGATGAAGGTTCTCTATCATCCAGGCAATGTTGTCTTGAGTGATCCGAACGTAGACGCTGTGTCTGAATTCCTTCACCACTTACTACTTAGTGCATTATAGAGCGTTCACCGTTTTTTCGTAGTCTCAGAATCTGCAGTCAAATATTTCAGTGTTCTGTAAATTTCTGAAAGACAAAAAAGCAAAAAGAAAAAAAACAGTTGGCATCAATGCTCACGAGCAAATAAAGACCACAATGCATTTGTGTTAAAGGATTTGTCACAAGAAAAAATGTATGTACATTTGTTTCTTATTAATCATCCAAGCTGTCATCATCAGAGCACAATGGATTCATAAATGGTTTTTGTTAAATTTTCTATGGTCTTCGTGGAAGAGTCATCAGAAGAAAACCTCTTCTTCGTCTTCACCACTAAATTCAACGTTTGAATTCAACAAATGAACCTATGAACAAGCCTGATGCATTTTGGAAACAAGTTCTGTGGACCGACCAGGTTCCAATGGAACTTTTTGGACGTAATGAGCAAAGGTACGTTTGGAGAAGAAAGGGTCCAGAGTTTAATGAAAAGAACCTCTGTCCAACTGTTCAGCATGGGGGCGGATCAATCATGCTTTGGGCTTGTATTGCAGCCAGCGGCACAGGAAACATTTCACCAGCAGAAGGAAGAATGGATTCCACTAAATTTCAGTACATTTTGGACACCAACTTGATGCTACCTATGAAAAAGTTGAATATGAAGAGAGGATGACTTCTACGAATGGATAATGATCCTAAACACACCTCCAAATCCACGCTGTCTTACATTATGAGGCAGAAACTGAAGGTTTTGCAGTGGCCTTAATCACCTGACCTTAACATAATTGAAAATCTATGGATATACCTGACTAGAGCAGTGAGTAACAGACATCCCAGAAGTCTCAAAGAACTGGAAAGAAGAATGAATGAAGAAACCTCAAACAAGAAATGAGAGACTCTTGGCTGCAACAAAAAAGCGTTTACAATCTGTGATACTTGCCATGGGGGAGCAGTACAAGATACTTACTCTGCAGGGTTCCCAAACTTTTGCCCATGCCATTCTTTTGTTTTCTGTTATTTTGAAAGGGTAAATGATGGTAATAGAGCTTAATGTTTTCCTTTACTTTTTTTTAGACTTTTATTTCTGTCCTTAATTGCCCTCTTACACTTGTCGGACCTCCTTTTCTTCCGACCTCTTCTGCTTTAAGGAACTGTTAGTTCTGAATCTTCATTCATCCTTCAGCCTGCATGTTTTGAGTCACATCCCTACAAAGTACATTATTTCTTTTGATTTGATTGAAAATCCACCTCCTGCTTTCATGTGACATGACTTCTTTGGAAACTGTTCACTGGCTGAGCTAAAGACGGCACGTGGTCGCCCCCCCCCCATTAACATTAGCATTTTTGACAAAAAATAAGAAATCATCAATACAAGCTTTGTTAAGCATTTGTAATAGCATGTAAGCCAAAATAGCTGCTCCTTTAGTATAACAATATAAATAAACAGTAGGAAAATATGTATTTGCTGATCCTTTCCACTCTGCTGTTCTCTTTTGCCATCCATCCGAACGCATGTTGTTGAGGGCAGTGTGAACATAGCTTCAAAAACACTGCTATATCTGATGCTGTATGACCTATGGGTTTTTTTATGAGTATAAATATATGAGTTTAAAAAATAATCACAGAGAACCGAAAAAATCCATTCAAAGCTAAATAAGCAGTCATCTAGAAAATATTGAAGATTTATCAAGAATGAAAAAAATAATAAGAACATATAGTTTATTGAAGACAGTTTTAATCGGATAGCTTTGTTTTATTCTAATAAATCACAGCTTTATGCAGATAGAAAAGGCTTAATTAAAAAAGGAAATGAAATGAAAACAGTTGCATATTTTACTTTAAAGATCAGGCAGTTTTTCATGGTGTCATCCTGGTTCACAGTGAACTGGGGTTTTTGCTGCTGTTCTTTTAACTGATTAAAATGTCAGCCACAACAAAGCACACAAACCACTTCCACACCACACAATGAAAACCTCCTCCTGTTTTAAAAGAAAGTTTTTGTTGGAGACAGACCACGTTGTGGATTGCAATTCCTCCGCTGGTGTGTCAGGGGAGGAAACGTCTGTGACCGGAGCACAACTGCATCTTCAGATTAATCTCACTGCAGAGTTTGTCTCTGAAGGACTTTGAAGAGTTGTCTGCTTTGTGCTTCCTAAAATAGAGTTGGGTGGAAATAAGCAGCTTGTCTGTATTTCAGCCTGATGGGAATTTTGGAGTCTACTTTTCAGATGTTTCATAATAATTGCCAATTAACACAAAGCCAACTTCAATTAAACCAACTTTTGAAATAAAACAGAAGTGACAAAATTAGTGTTTTTCTGACAGAAGTGAATGTTACTAATATTAATAAGTAATATTACCAGACATTAATCAGTCCCCTTGGGAAATTGTTAACATTTTTCAGGATTTTTGCAGCACAGAAAGCCTAAGGATGTCACAGTTTTTTCTAAAGAAATTGCAATATTTTGTCATAATAATTTTAATCAAAAGACTTTAGGAAGACGTATACAATCTAATCTGTTCATTGAAGTCCAATTTGATGTAATTGGATGCAGCAGAAAATGCACAACATTGATGAAAGTTCTGATTGACCCCCTAACACTGGAGCTTTAGTTCTAATGTTGAAATTATTTAGATTACTGTAACTCTTTAACCGCTTATGCTATTACTATTATTATTACAGATGAATGACTCAGGATCCAGAAATGTCAGTGCAGCACTGGATGAAGGATGCAAGGGTCTATTGGGAGCCCAGAAACTCAAATACATTTTTGCACACACATTGACCACAGGCAAAATAGTCACAGGTGAGGATGGTTACCTTTAGCTGCCATTCTCTCCTTTTTGTATCAGCTTGCACAGATGCTTTTCAGAACAAAGTGATCAGGGTGTGCAATTTTTTGAACAGAGTCATATGGGATGTTTCTGTTTTTATTAAAATTTATAATAAGGGTGAGCTAATTTTTTTGACAATAAATGGCTTCATCCACACAAGGGTCACCACTAACAATAAGTGGAAAACATTTTTTCGTGTTCCATCCACCAATCTTCTGCTCATCCATGACCGGATCGCGGCAGCTGCAGTCTGACCAAAGATGTCCAGACTTCCCTCTCTCAGGCCAATTCCATCAGCTCCTCAATTCTGAGGCATTCCCAGGCCAGCCAAGACACGTAGTCTCTCCAGCGTGTCCTGGGTCTTCCTCGGAGCCTCCGCCCAGTGGGACATGCCCGGAACACCTCCACAGGGAGGCGTCAAGGAGGCATACGGACCGGATGCTGAAGCCACCTCAATTGGCTCCTCTCAATGTGGAGGAGCAGCTGCTCTACTTTATATCTCTCTGGGTGACAGTTTCTTACGCTATCTCTAAGGGAGCACCCAGCCACCCACGGAGGAAGCTCATTTCAGCCGCTTGTATCCGGGACCTCGTTCTTTCGGTCATGACCCAGAGCTCATGACCATAGGTGAGTATTGGGACGTAGATTGACTGGTAAATTGAGATTTTTTTTTTGGCTCAGCTCTCTCTTCACCACAACAGACCAGTGCACCAACTGTATAACGGCGGATGCCGCTCCAGTCTGCCTGTCGATCTCATGCTCCAATCTTCCCTCACTCGCAAACAAGATCCAAAGATACTTAAATTCATCCACCTGGGGCAGCAGCACTCCACCCACCCAGAGAGGGCAAACCCCCTTTCTTCGGTCAAGTACCATGGCCTCAGATTTAGCTGTGCTGACCCTCGACCTAACCTTCCCACTTGGCTGCAATGCATGCCGGACGTCCTGGCTCGATGAAGCCAAGAGGACAATATCATCTGCAAAGAATAGAGAGGAAATCGTGTGGTCCCCAAACCTGATCCTGTCCAGCCCCTGACTGTGTTATCATTTGTATTCTATAAAAAATGATCAAGAAATCACAATTACTTCAAGGGCATGTAAATGTCTTCAAGAAGCCAAAATCCCATAAACTCCAACTGAAAAATGAACAGCTATTTCATTGTCATTTTATTTGTCAGAATAACCATTCTTGCTCTGCTACCTTTTCTAGTTCTTGCTAAACCAATTTTTTCAATGATTTTTTTTTCTGTATTGCAAGTTATTCAAGTTACAAACTGGCCAATCAGATCCCTCAATAAAATCATATGCCTACTGGCCCCCACTTCAAGTGTTCAAAATGTTCGATTGACAGATTCTCCCGAGCCTGCTTTCAGTGGTGTTCCAACAAGCTCACTCCTGATTGGCTACAGTAGATACCATAGAAAGGTTGACATAGACAGACTCGAACCATTCACTTCTTACTAGCCTCATGTGGCTTCAAATGGCGGCCTCTGTATAGCAGTAAAACTGTGACTTCATTGGCTTCATTTCACTGGAGCCGGAAGTAAACCCTTTCAATGGTTACATCACACAGTCACTCAGTCCAGTTCTCTTATAGAGTCAATGGTCAAAATTGGCCTTGCAGGTAGATACTGGCTGTTGTGTGACCATCTACGGGCCCGAACAACCCAACAACCCGCATCACTTACATCGGTCAACTCACCATTAGTTGGCATGTGGCTAAACCTTAAGTTATTTAAAATTGTAATCTATCATCTGTGCACACATGTACGCCAACAAAAGCACAGGTATACACATACACACACACAGACGTACATATGTGCACGGTAAAGTCTTTGACGAGGTTAGAAATTTTCCATTTTTTCATAAAAGTAAAGAAAAAAATCAGTCCCACATGTCATTTAGGAAAAAAATGTTTGAGTTTTGGAGAAATATTCGCCTGACTTTCAGTTATGAGGACTCCATGAGTTTTTTTTTTTTTTTTCTTTTTTAGAAAACTGCTTCTATCAGACAGATAATTAATGGTATTTGCCACCACTGTCACTCAAACATTGAGCACAACAGCCACAGAGACCTGATTTATGCTCATGCAATTTCTCACCTCCATTACTGTCTGAGCAATGCTTAGTCCCATAGCTCTTTGTCTAAGCCATCTAACTGACTTTTAGAACTCATCTTATCCAGACAGTTTGAAGTTTTTTCCCTAAGTGACATTTCTGTAATATGTCTAATCAGTTTGTTTTTACTGAAAGTATATACCTCATGTTTTTAAAAGCCTCAACCATATTTCAAATAGATTTTATTTTTTAGAGTTTTCTGAATGAGGGAATATTTGGAATAAATATGCTATAACAGAAACCGTGGTATTTATGTCTTTATTTTTCATCTTTCCCGACTTAATCCAGTCTGATTATGCCGCACAGTAAGGATGTCTATTTTCTCTTTAATAAATGTGTGTCTGAGCTGTGTTGATGTAAAAAGTTATAAGAAATGCTAAAAAAAAAGGATCATTTGTTATTTAAACTGTTTTATTTCGGTGAAAAACTCTCCTACAGTTGGACACAGCAGAAAAAGAAAAAAAAAAACATAATCTGGTGAGAAATTTTATACCCAAGCAAAGTTCTGCACCATCTTCCTGCAGCACAACAGCTGCAATGTTCCTAAAGATTTCAGATTGCAGCCATATGTAGTTCCTGTAGCTTCCAGAAGTCAGAGCTCACTTGAATTCAGCAGAGTAACAGTCTTTCTTTGTAACCGGATAAAGATACCTGACTCAGCTCTGCCTTGTTCCCTTGTGAATCTGCTGAGGCGCCTCCCAATGGTAGAATGTCTGACCCGCTCAGAAAAATATGAGTACTTAAAACGACTCTGAAGCTTGAAGTCCATCTGAGACAACAGGATCTGTGATTTTGGATTACAAAGCACCATGGACTCATACAGTTTGAGTGTGGGCTCTCCTGAAGTTGTGAAGAAACTGACTGATCACCCCGAAGAACTCCTTGGAGTCTCGATCTGCCGGTTCTCCAAATTTAACCTTCACAAAAAAAAAAAACAGGATTATGTCTGAAATATTTATCTGACAGCAATTACATTTCACAAGACCTTTGAACTCACAAAAACCTCTTTAAGGAATTAATCTATGCTTTTACTTTCATTAATGAACAGAAGCCGGGCAAATTAAACTTTTTTTCAAGTAATTACTTCCTGTGCTGCTTTGTCATGCACGTGTGTCCTGGAGTGCACCCAGAGAGCAGAGCAAACATGCACCACCTAATTAATAATTACACCTGGGTGGTTGGGGGTCATCGGCACAGGAATGTCAGCGGTTCTTAAGTCAAACTTTATCATAAAGGGCCAGCTGTACTAATTGGTTTGCCTTATGCTGCGGGCTGCATGGACTGTGGTTCAGTTTCAGGCTCCTGTGCTTCCTCTGTGTTGCCCAGAATCGCTGATATGTTCTAAGTTTCAAAAAAATAAAGGCTCAACTTCCTCTTTTCTTTTTCTTAACCTGTTCTTTTCAGCAGCAGAGCAAACAGACAGAAGATAAAAGCCTCTTGTTTTGAACAGAAATTGTCATTACAACCGGAGTTTGGCGATCATTGGACACACATTTGTAGGCATATGTTGATAATTTTATATATTGCTTTTAGGTTTTGGGAGGACATCACAGAAAGACAAAATAAGGATTGGAGAAATATAAAAACACTTCAGAAAAGGAACAAAAGGTGCTCCAAGTTGATCATTTTTACTAAAGGACTCATTTTTGAGCAACACACACTTATTACATTGCAAAGGAAGGTAAAAAGACTCTTGTTCAGGGAAATATGTCTTATTTTGCAAAAAAATATACTTATAAAGAAAGTTTTTCTAAAACTTTAAAATAGTACAACATACATATAGTACAATAGTACAAAACATAGTAAAATAATCTTTGTTAAGAAAATATGTCTTATTTATTTTATTCTTAAAATAAGAATTCTTGGTAAGACCTTTTTACCCCAATGGCAGATTTTTTTTTTGTTTTGTTTTGTTATAAGAATGTTTGAATATTTTCTTCTACAGGGTCTGTTTTTGCAGTGTCTGGTGAATTCTCATGGACACACAACCGCATCTACAGACAAACACATGTCAGTGTTGGTGCAAAGCTGAGCTGGTACTGTAGGGAATGTGGAGAAAAAGGTGAGGACCCAACCACCCCTACACAGACCCCACAACAGAAGCAGACGAAGTGACGTTCACTCCCAAACAATCCTACTCCAGCCACCCAGAATCAGGGCCGGAGGTTAACTATAGAAGCCTCTGCTGCTGAAGAACTGGAGGGCTCCAGAGCACAGAGAATGCCAACCTGCAGTGACTGGCCACCCTGAGCCACCGCTCCAGTACAAGGCGCTACCAACCCGCAAGTTAAACTACCTCAGTCCTAAAACCCACCACAAAAGCCAACCCAGACCTGAACAAGGGTTTTAAAAGATGCTCACGTGATCCTCCAGGCAGCTCACTAACCAGCCCTGTCTAACCCTGTCAAAAGAGAAGCCTGCTTCCAATGGGAGGAACAACAGTATCAACCAGAGGCATCTGATGTTAAACTTTCAACAGTTTGTGCTGTAGCTTGTGCAAGCCTTGATGAAACTGTTCTTCTCAAGCTTCATTTCCTAACCTTAGGGTGTACCAGATTGACCCGTACAGGGATTGACCTGTGCCGGTACTGCAGGTTTTTTGGGGTGTCAGAGCCCATGGAGGGTCACAGAGAGGAGCTGCTGCATCTTAAGGGAGAGCAGTTGTGTCTTGCAGTTCCTCTGAGGCTTGTTGAAAATAGAGCAAGCAATTGGTGTGCGCGTGCTAAGTGTATCGTCAAGCACTCATAAGGCTAATGCACACTTGATGCTGTCATACGCCATCATAAAGCTAGTTATGGGCTGTCTGCAGGCAAAACAGTGGCAATCTGTACGGGGCACACAAGGAGGACACATGTAGTACTTGAAAAGCACAATTGGGTTGTACGGCAGCTGTGACCAAGCCATAAGCTCCATGTAATCAAAAGGGTTTCATGTAAAAAATACTGACTACATTTTTAGAAGATTGTTGTCACTGCATCGGTATACAGTTGAATGTTTGTAAGATATTTTCTCAAAGCTGACATGAGCAGCCAAATCACAAAGGCTTCAGTTTTTATTTCTGTTTTCCTGTTTAATCTGAATGTTAAATGATCGTTCTCTCTCTGTGTTAAACTGCAATTGCTTTGAAATCCTTCTGAGACCTGCAAAGACCTCACAGCTGCTGACAGTGAGCTCCTTTGTGCTACTTGCATATATTAGCTTTCTGAATTACAAAACTGTTGTTTGATTAGCCTTAATATGCATTTTTTTTAGAAATCCTTTGTGATTGTGTTTCTGCAGCGTGCTGCATCAACGTGTGCAGGATATATTTTCAAGCTCACTTTAGACGGGTTTCCTTAGTATTCATTTGTAGAAGGGAAAATTTAAATAACATAGATTGTCATGCTCCAAAAGCCTTAGTCCAGTCCAGGTTTAACGTTAAAAAAAACATTTTATGAGCGGTCAATGAGCGTTTTTTGTCTTTTGAATGTACATGTGGTGCAAACAAAAAGACGTCCAATCACAAGCTAAATCAGGTCAATTCCGATTGGCTAAAGGTGAACCATGGCATCTGAATTTCCATTACAAGATTGAAAAAACGTTATTGAAATTCTAGAAATGTCTAAAAAACCACAGTTTCGCAATTGCACTGTTTCCACTAAATCATAATTATGTAAATAAACACAAACCAACAATACTTTCATCAACAGCAGATACATTCAAATTTCTGCCATGGCACTAGAGCTCATCATCATCCATCAAAGGAGACATTTGCGAATTATTCAGGCCATGGAGCGGCAAGCTCCTTACATGTGGGAGTGGCTACGGATGAAGTGATTCTGGGAAATCGTGGTGATTTCACAGAGGAGCTGTGGTTTTTGATGAACTGTGTGATGCTGGAGGACCTCTTACGGCGCCCGCTGCCGGTTCCTACCAAGAAATTTGAAAAAAAATAGCAGTTTTGCGAAACATGTAAATTTCGATACACTTCAAAAACCACCTCCTCCAAGCGCCAAAACTTTGCATTTTTGAGTTTATTATTGCAAACTCAATTTGCACCATTTCCTAGTCAATGCAAACTCAGCTAATGAGGGATGTGTTGTGTTTACTAGACAAATAAAGAAAAAGAGACGGTAAGAAAAGAAAGAATATCTCTGTTAAAAAAACATTTTTACTTATAATTTTAAATCCCAAATTATTAATAAACATCTAGATTTTATCCATTAAGGTAAAGAACTGGAATGGATCATATTCACACAAAGTAAGTGGAATCTGTTATGTATCGACATGTGAACCTGTATCCAGATGAGAATTCAATCATGTGAGTCAGAAAGATATGCAAATGTAATATTTATTAATAGTCATTTTAATTTATAAGAAACCCACTGAAGAAGAAAAACATCTGTTCTTGCAAAAAGTGTCCCTCTGGCTACCCTGACTCACACATGACTGGAATTCCTTCATGTAGGATCTAAGAAGCGTTCTTTTAGTCCATCAAGATGCAAACTTCATTAGTCTACAAAACAATGCAAAAATGTAACATTTTTAAAAAAGAGGGTTGTAGAGGTCTTATTGCAAACGTAATATTTAAAAATCCACCAAACAAAGCGACATTAGCAGGGATGTGAAGCTTTCATTTGTTTCGTTTTTCTGCATAGTGAGGGTAGAAACTAATTAAATCCAGACTTTCTTCAGTCTCACAGCATTTGAAAGCTCTCCTGTTGCACAGAGTCAGAGTCAGAGTCAGAGGCTGCATCATCTCTATGTGTTCATCACATGCACAGCGTTAGCCTACAAATGACCGGAGAGGAGATGCTGGAGTGGAAATACAAATGTTTTCATGTCCTTCTGCCTCAGCTCTGACAAAACAGTAAAAGAGACTTGAAGGAGGTAAATATGTAATTAACAATACTGTGAAAAACATGTTACGATAGGAAATTAAAAAAAAAAAACTGCACAGAAAATTATCAAATATTTTGAGATTTTAGCAACTTTGATGGAACGTGCAGGAATGATGCTCCACACTCTGTCTGGTAATCTGAATGTGACATGGCCTAAAGGGAACATTAAAGTTAAAGATCAACCTCTTCATTTTTTAAATGCCACGGAGGGCAAGCAAAGATTTTCATTAACGCTTGGAACAACGATTTATGAGACCGAGGTAAAATATTGAGATGTGTTTAGAAGACAGCACAAAAACAGGATTGTAGAAGCAATCTCTTTGAAAGTTTTTGTTCCACTCCGATCATTTGTTTTCAAAGTGTTCCCAGTCGTCTTTTAATTAGGATTATGCCATTTTTAGGCAAAATTTAAAACAAATGTTTTCCAGGACATAGTTTCTTCAGAGCAGCAAGAGTTAATCAGAAATTAAGCTTGGGGTTGTGTGCGGGATGGAGTAAGCCCTCCTCCACTTACCATCATCCATCTGTTACAACCCCTCACTTCCCGACCTAACATTAGCGGTACAAAAACATGGCCTATCCCACCTACTGTCAAAGGCGGGTTCCTGCTCAGAGGCTAAGACTCAGTTTGAACATTTTCTGCTGTTTCAGGACGCAGGTTATGTCACATCGGTGGCCGTTTAGAGATCTTAAAAGTTGGCCAATCAATGCAAAACTTTTGGTGCTATTTTTTGTTCCTCCATAGGAAAACAAAAGGTAAAGTTTGTAAATGATCTCCAATCAAACAGACATCAACAAGTTGCTCACAAACGTAATCTTAGTTTTTTAAATTGCATCTTCACAGGAGCGCCGCTCTGCTAACTGAGTTATTAACTATATAAAGCAGTTTGAGTGTGGTCGCAGTAGTGCTGCCATCTAACGGTGAAATATAAAATAGCATTTTGAATACATAACTTTAATTCTCTTGACACCAGTGCTAGTTGATCATATATTATACTAAAAGAGCTGTGAGGTGGATTTGAACTTCTGGCCACACTTTGGACATCCCTACTTTTCTGGTTTAATAAGCAACATTTCAGAATTTTCTTTTAAAGTGCCTTTGTGACAGGCTTTGTGCACGTATTTGCAGTGCTGTGCAGCAAAGCACTAATGTGCAAAGGTTGACTGAAAGTGGAACTTTTCCATGGCTGTAAATTTACATTTTTTTTTCACTTGAAGGTCCATGGAGGGATAAGGATGCCTCCTTTCAAACACATTGCATTTATAAAGTGCACCATAGCAGGACTTTATCTGAGCAAGACGTTTTCTGTCATTTAAATGGCTGCACAAGAAAATACAGCAGCTATGAAGCAGATTCAGTGAGGTTGTGTTCAAGGTCGTTTGCTTTTAGACACTTTGAGTATGACCTAGTCATTTCCGATTTCTAAAAGCAGAGCCACAGCAATGATGTTTCAAAAATGTTTCCCTTAATTATCTGAGCATCCTTGCATACATTCAGATTCCAGCCTGCTACTGTGGAAGGGGAGATTTCTGCAGCCAAAAGCTCTGAGTACTTCCTCCGTCTAGCTCTGAGATTACTTCAACGTGGAAAGTCTATTAAATCTTTGGAAGACTGATTAAAGTCTGATGATCAAACCCTTCGTGAGGACGTGAGTCCAGGCAGCTGCAGCCAATCTCCAAAGATTGGGCCACGCAGGATGAGCTTCGGCAGCATTTCAGATTCATCACAAACATTTTAGGTTTCCAGGGTTCTGCGGCGTTTTAATCAGTCCGGCCGTCTACAAAAGCTGCAGATGAGCTCAACCTTCATCCACAACTGAGACAAAAATGGACTAATGCTTTTTATGGCTGACTTTCCTTTTATAATACATACTTACAGTCATCTTTCTAATTAACCAGTAGTGATAAGTTTCTGCAGACAACAGCTGAAGCTTTATCACTTTTTCTATTTTTCAGCACTATTGGGTGCTCTTAAAAGCCTTAATTTTATTTTATTTTTTAAAGACAGTGCGCCTTTTAATCCAAAGTGCCTTATACATGGATTTATTCTGGTTGTGTTTACTGATGTTGAAGTGATTTGGGGAGGTACCCGCTGTTGTTTTTTTTTGTTTTGTTTTGTTTTTACGTGTAACTGACAAGCATGGGAGTTAAGGTAGTTACAGTAAGGTTTGTTTTAGATGCATCAGTCTGCTTTTTTACATGTTACTGACAATGATTGGGTAATAGAATACGCTAAACTGGCTAACACTTGTAACGTGTAGCGTGTTACAAAAAGATTTGAGGGTCTGACTGACTGACAGACTTATCTCTGACTCCTTTGACTCACTCAATGGGCCTTATAGTTGGTGTGCCTTAGCCTATTGCGCCTGAAAATATGTTCGTCAGAGAGAATTATTGATGTTGGAGCTCAAACTGCTAAAAAACATTCACACCTCAAGTTAAAATGTTACAGCCATCACAAGCTGTTTTAGAACCTGCTGGAAAATAAATCTCAATCAATGTACCTTTTTCTTCACATTTTTACCAGAAAACATATAATTAGCGCTCCTGTTACAGGAAATGTTATTGGCTTAGTGAATGTTAGCATTAGCAGAGATGGAAGAAGAAAACAAATAAAATATTGTTTTTTTATATAATCTAAGATTATTAAGATTATTCGCTGATTATTACATTTTAGGTTGACCTTTTATGAATCTCTTGTGTTCTGATGACTTTGGTCTTTTAAATAAAATAATTTATGTACATTTTTTCAAATGAGAAATCATTGAAGTGTCTAGTGAGCTTTGATGCAAATGTTTTTCCCAGAGACTTCTGGGAAATTTCCATGACACTGGATTTTGGAATTGTAGATGCGGAGACCACAAAAAAAATGACAAACGGCTTATTTAGTGCATTAACGGGTGAAGAAGTGAGTGAAGTTGGACAAATCTTTCATCGTGGGCCAAACAAATGTCACAGTTTGACGCTTCAGCCTAAAAGGAACATCCAACATGATGACCGATTGAAGCAAAGAAACTCTGGAAGAAACAACTAAAATACTGAAACATTTAGAATAGACAGTGTGGTTATTATGAAATCAAGAAATTACGTTTTATTCTTTTTTTTTTGTTTAAAGAAGTCCTCCCTGTTGCAGTCAAAAGCTGAGAACACAACTCATCATTATTAAAAGTAGTTAAAGGCAAATGTATTGTGTATAATTGATCAATTCTATGAAATAATCAAGGATATTGACAAGATCGAGAATAACTGCTGGTTGCAGCCTTACTTTGAGGCTCTCTAGTCAACTGTGCTTCACATAGAAGTAGATCTGTAACATGTAATGTGTGATTTTTCAGATAAAGTCACTCATGGATAATGTTTGATATAAGATCAGCACGGGATTCCGGTGCATGACCGTTCCATGCTCAAACACACCAGTGAAGGTGAGTGAACCGTCATCAGTGATGGACTAATGGATGAAGAGAACATTGACACTACTTTTATCTTGATTGCTTTTAAAAGATAAGCTATAAATAAAGGCGACAGAGCACTCATTAGGACATCAAAAGTCCAACTAATCTTGCCAAGTTGGTGAACAAAGAACACGCTTTCCTCCATTGAGAGGGAGATGGAAGACCGCACAAGGAGAAGTGGTTTCAATAAATTTGTTATCCAAGACGGAGATGTTTTCTTCATGAGAGGTTTTCATGTCGAGGATAAACGCTCAAGTGAGCTCGACTCTTCGGGACAGTTTGACACGAAACCGCTCTTTTCACAGAGCAGATCCTATCAGAAAGCACGTAAATCATGAACGCTCCTAGTGCAAATGCATCATGAGCTCATGGAGACATGAAGCACGAGTGAAGCTCACAGCACTCCAGCTGTGCAGCACTCCAGTAAGATCTCCTTTTTCTCTGACAACTGGTGAATAAAAACGTCAGCGAAGTCATCCTTTCTTTACTGCGACAGTTTCCCTTTTTGTCAAACCGACATGACGCTTCGAGAGTCAGCATGAACTTCTTCCCATTCTTCTGTTGCTTCCAGCCAACTGAGCCTGACTAAAGGATGAAAGAGATGGAGACTGGAATATTCCAGGGCTTGCAAATCGGCTGAAATGAAATGACGTCAAGGCCGCAGACCTGAACTGTTGTTATCTGATCCCCTTAAGGACACCCCATAAAAAAGAGGCAAACCTTCTCCCCTGAAATAATGCCACGGGTGTCCTCGGCCTGCAGGGAGGGCAGGCCAGATGACTAATAATTGAAGAGGGCAATCTACAGTAGACACCAGCAGAGCATGGGTCGTGAAGAGGGAGCGTTCATCCTTGAAGCTGTACTATGGAGAGATTGAAATAATAACTCAAGGATTACCAAGATGGCAGAGTAGAGTTTCTTCATTTCATCACATTTCTTCGTCAGTGAAGCGAAATCTGCTTTGTACTTCTCAACCACCATCTGGAATAAAAAGGAAGACAACAAAGATTGTTTACATTTGTTCAGTAAATGAATCTGATGATAAATAGTGGAACGGAAAAAAGAAAAAACTCGGCTTTCAGGTGATTAACAAAAAAAAGAAATGATCAAACTTAAAACTATATATTGGATCAATTTGACCCTTTTTTGTTGGTCAATTTGTCACTTATATCTCTCTGGTGAGATTGGGGGGGAAATGTGGGGTTAGGTTGGGTAAAAGAAGCTCGGATGGAGAACTTGCTTTCACCCCAGGCTCAGAAACGTTCAAGTGACCACTTCCAATGAGAAGTGTGTATAAATGTGCGTTTCAAGATTTGTGTTCAAAACTCTAGCGTTCACACATCATTATGGAAGTTTTAATGTTTGCTTTCAGGCTCTACATACAAAAATCTTGGCCACTGAACGCACAATTAAAGTTAAACCAGTTGAACTTTGACCAATCAGAGACTCGGACTTTGTATTGACGCATGGATACGGTCCTTTTCAAAATACGAAAGTGCCAACTGTTTTAAAATGGATTATGAAGGAAAGATAATAAATGCAGTTTGTGCCCAATGGGGATTTTAGGACACCAAGCCTTTCATATTTTGGAAAAGAGCTATAAAAGAAAAAGCCTGGAGCAAGATTCACGAGAATTGACCGCTTTGACATTTGGCACCAAGAATGTTCAGGTTCAACAGTGCCCATTTAGCGTGTTCTTGAACGTGTTCATCACACATAATAAACATTGAATAATCTTAAATAATCTTAAAATCTTTATAATTTTTAAATTCAAATTGTCAGTAAGATCTTGAAAACAAAATTGTTTTTTCAGAGCTTTTTCAGGAAACACAAGTACAGTCAAATGTTTCTTTCGTTCACAAAAACAATTTGCTTTACTTTAGGTTCATGTTTAGTTTAATGTTTAAATTAAGTTCATTGTTCCTCTGCATTTGAGAGCAATAAAAACATTGGCTGAAGTGTACTTTTCTATATTCTACTATTTTTACAAAGATCGCAACTTATCTTTATAAAGATCTTGGACGTCACAGATATTCGCCATCGTTTTTTCTCTAATAGAATATTTGAGGATTTAGATACTTGTTCCAGCCCTACATATTTGGCAGCCTGATTTATGTCCGCAGCCATAATCAGACCATTACTGAGCTGCTTTTCATTCACCCAACCTAGGGTTTCATTTAGGGGTTCATTTGCATGGTTGTGATGTCATCAGCTCGTCGCCACTTTGTTATTTTTTCTATTTGTTGTGTTTGTCATTTTCAAGTAACATTTTATTGACTGACTGACTTTAGTTTTAACTAGGCATGTCAGTGTGAGCATGTGATTATTTTTTTTTTTAATTAGCGCGTTATTATTTATTAACGCAGATAAATTACATGTCAGAAGCAACCGTCTTCCGCTTTGAGTCGGACGGTTCAGGCTTCTGCAGTATGAGTGAAATTCTGAAAATACACACTTTATCAGGCTTAAAACATGGTCACTTACAAAAGAAAAATATTAATTCGATTTACTTTATTCTTGTTGTTTTTTTCGGTTAAGATCGCTTTCTCATAAAACATGGCTATTTGATTGGTGGTGCCGCCCGTTTTTGATGTTACACAGTCAACGCATCGCTGCAGCGGCAGAGAAAAGTGATATGTTTGCTGATTATCACGATAGGTTCAGTAAAGCATTAGTTCAGACGGAAAGTTCACCTCTTATCACTTGTTTTTGTCCAGAAGATGAAGTGAGAAGTTTGTTTTAAAGAAGCCTGCACAGTGATATGACATTTGGGCTATGTGCTCGGAACTTCTTTTTGTGCTCATGAACACACAGCAGCCGAGCAGAAAGTATTCACCCAGACTATTAAATGTGCAGAAACACAATGTTAGTTTCTAATGGTTGTACATCAGCATCTTTGTTTTCTTGGAGTAATACTGCAGACATTAAAGTTCTGCTTATCTTATTGTTGAGTGTTTTGTGCACATGAATTAGATTTCTGGGATATCTCAGTTAACACTTGACAAATTAAAACATTTCAGACAATAATAATGAAGGAAAAATTTTCTCTGGGCTTTGTTTGTTCAAAAGCCGCATATTGTCGTATACCTAGTTTACCTAGTAAAACATTGTGATTAATCTGATTATTTTTTCAATCGATTGACAGCACTAGTTTGTTTTTCTACCATTTTACTTCTAACATGAACACTTCTTTCAACAGGAACTCTAACTGCTATTGGTCTGTTTTCTATTACAGAAGTGACAATGGTGTAGAGTGTAACATTATTCCAACTATAATGTATTAAAAGTCTAAGAAAACAGCTGGAAAACACAAACGAAAGGCTTCCTGAGCTAATGAGGTAAAAAGAAATATTGGCCAGACACGACCATTCTCATCTTCCATAGATACAGGGTAATGTTGCCTCAGAATATCGCTGTTCACTTATTCCAGTCTCACTGTTTCAGGGTTTTTTTTTTTTTTCATTCAGCACATTATGTTCTGTATCCTGATTGGCTTTGACCTTGTTAATCGACCACCTTTGTCCTGTGTCTCCAGCACAGATTCGTAAAAATCTTCAATCACGATCAGATCTTTGTTTTTAATTCTAGAATACAGTCCTTTTTTCCCACAAATGTTTAAACTTTAAATCAAGAGAAAAGTGTAAAAATATTAATGTCTGTCTTAGAAAAGACTATAAATTGTGCAGTGAGAAGTTTTACAGATTTAAACATCTATAATTCTACCTCATGGATTTCACCTATCGTGGCAGAAACAGCAGGCAGCAATGACGGCTATGGGAATGACCGATGGGTGCTGTGTCCCAGCTAAGCATGAAGACTAAAGATCAGGTTTATGAAGTCTTTATGAGAGAGATTGAAGCACTTCTCTGAGACTCACCAGGATTTTCCACAGGATCTCTGAACAAGTGTTTTGCTAAATGAGCAAAATGAGGGTTACACTGTACTTTAAGTCTTTTTTAAATGTAAATAATATGTCATTTTTTCCTTTATAATAACTCCATTTGATTAGAAAGCTATAGCACCCTTGGGCCCCCAAACTGCTAGGACCGGCCCTGCACAACTCATTTAGCAATTGGAAAAACGGAAGGACAAGAAAATAGTAGTCTTAAACTGTACAAAAACTACAAAGTTAGAAAAACCGTTTAACAGGACAACGCTGAGAGCTTTCTGTACTTTTAGACATCGGTACCCTGGAGGTGGGGGTTCAAACACTCCGGTAAGATTTAAAGAACAAAGACAGTAAAAGGGGTTTTGGGACTAACTGCAAACACAATGCAGCTAAATTCATATTGTTTTGCTGAAATCTTTGGGTTTCTTACATCAAAGTCGTGTTTGAATGTTTAAGGGCCACAGTCCACAAAAGTTTGTAAAATCCTGCCGCACAAACGCAGCCTCATGGTTGTTTTCCCAACTGTCAGGAAACAAACTAATTGGTAAATACCGCTCTTCTTGTATTTCCGTGTGTCGCGACCTTGGTGGAAAATCTCATTGTTTTAAGGGGAAGAGCAAACTTTCGCCTGAACATTCAGGTTTACAGCATTTTTTGAGAGGCTCTGTGCTTAAAACCTGTTTTCGTCTGACAAACTCCAAGTTTTGGGTGGATGAAATGGCTTCAAGTAATATGCATTTCAAAGACTTCCTGTTAGCTATTGCTGCTACAGTAAATGCGATAGAATAAAAATAAAAACATAAAACTACTGATAGAGTTTTGCAAATTTAAAGCAGAGAAAACACGAGCGAAGTCTCCAGCAGCGGGCTCACACCAAAGAAGAGATTAACGGCGTGCGAGAGAGATGCAAATGAACGGCTTCATTATAACGGCGCCTCGCCAGAGCTGTGTGCTCAGCACAACATGGAACAAAACACCAGGGATGAGGCGTTTGACAGAAGGCCCGGTCCACTGCTGCACGACTTTAACATCCCATAATACTCACGCTTTTTTTTCTCTCTTTTTATGTCTGTCTTCAGAAATTATTCAAGTTAAAGGAGTTTTAAAGTTTTACCAGCAATCATGGGCTCATTTGCCAGTTGCAGTAAGTCAAGCTGGTGACATTACACAAATTAATTATTTCTGCACTCACTGGATGGCTATACAGCTGCAGCTTTGAGGTATATTAATAATCCAAACAAGCAGCTGAAAACAGGCTGTTTGAATTGGAGTTAACTTTTTATATAATTGAAATTCACATCTTATAAGATCACTTTTAAAACAACAGCTAAACACTGTTAAATAATAAAGAATCGCTTCCATTTTTATTTTGTTTTTGTTTTGTTAAATTCTGAACCATTTAATAAGATGCCTGCATAAAGCTATCAATGGAAGTGTATTGCAGTCAATTAAAAAAAAAAAGAGCGGGTGATCTTCCTTCTATATTTTTGTGGTTTTCATTTCCATTGTATCTTCTTTTTTCTTTCATTGTAATTTTTTTAAGAACTACAAATAGGCACTGGCCTCATGAAAACTATAAGATGATCCGCAATTAAAATTAAAAAAGCCACAATGTGTTTGCGTCTGTTTAGTGTTCCTCACAATATTGCTAGTCTGTTTAGCACTTTATCCACAAACATTACCGAGCTAAAGGTTGGGAAGTATTGGCTATGTTGACTAGTATGAACAGACACTGATCTTGTCTATGACACAAACATTTGGGGTAAGGCAACTATCAAAAAGAAACGTTTTCATAAAGACAAAGTTGTGCACAACTTTGCAGAAAAAATATGAATACAACCTTTAGTTTTGCGTTTCACATGTCTGTTTTGAATACGATTTGTCTTTGTTTTGAATACGACTTTTCTTTGTCTAGATTACGAATTTCTCCTGTTAAATCGCTGTCAAAAAGTCATCACGGGGTCACAGGCATAAACATTGAGTCACGGAGCACCGATTCTTCCAACTGCACATGCGTGATCAAATTTATTTATTAAAATAAATATAAATAAATATTTCTTTTTGACAGCTATCTTACCTCATACAAACACAATGTGGTTTTCAACTTTTAATTGCAGGTCATTTTACACTTTTCCTGAGGTTAGTGCCCAGCTTGTTGTAGTGCTTTGCTTTTGTAGCTCTTAAAAAAATGTGAATGTGAATTTCTTTTTTTTTTTTTTTTACACAGAAATATTAGAATAAAGATGATCCTTTTTTAGACATAATGCAATGAGCTGCCATTGCTATCTTCATCTTTTATTTTCAAAGACTAACACAACAGTAAATCAACTTGTTTTTGCTGTTTACCTGTATGAATGGGGCTTTTAAAGTGCTGACTGTTGGTGCTTGCCAATTTTTGACGATTTAAAATAACTTGTTTAATTTCTGAAAATATAGTCTAAAACCGTCTGTGTGCCTCCCCCTACAGGTTGAAACGGTCTGTTGGTGATCTGGTGTAATCCCACGTCATTTCAGAAGTTGCACGTCATCATGCTCTGCAGCTCCAGTATAAAAGTCCCGCCCATCTTTGAACGGTGGCGATCTGGATCGTACAAGTGCGGAGAAGGGGAAGAAATCAGTGTTACATCTTTTGTGTGCGAATTTAATGGGGAAAAAACGGCAGCTGGTTGGTGCTCCTGTCATTGAAACCACAAGAAGAAGAACAGTGGTGCTTGCTCAGCGACGCCAAGAACAGTGAGAGTGTGATGTCGGTCGCAGCAGAGCTGCGACGCAGAGCGTGGCAGAGCTAGTTAGCTTGCTTGCTTGCTAAACCGCCCCCTCGTTGACTGGCTGGCCGGCAGACAGCATGCCGCAGCAGAATGGGGAGGCAGTCTGCTTGAGCCTCCTGAACTCAATGATTTTTTTTTTTTTTTTTTTGAGACAATAACAAAAAGATCCTCTAGTTACCTAAAGCTAACCTAGTAGCCACCCTCATCAATCATAGATCCAGACCCACCTGCCTTACTCCTACCCCTTTCTTTGCATGTTTCATATCTGGACTGATGCTGGCACCAGTCTCTCTCTTGTTGTGTGTTACCCTTTAAAATATTTACCTTTTAAAAAGTAGCAAAAATCTTTTCTTTTTTTTTCTCAACTTTTCAAAAAATTTTGAAAACACAGGTTTTTAATCTTGTGATTGTGTTTCCTCTTTTCTAAGACAGTTTTTCTTTCATTCTTAAAACTGAAAAGAGGCAAAACAATCAATTTTAATTTATGTTTGGACGTATCCACAGTGTAACATCCCTCTGTTGCCTGGTATGACACAACTAAATGGAGCCAGAGCAGTTCACCAGCTAACCAATAGGGGGCTTGTTATAATAGCAAGTTTGTGATGTGAACAAGTGATGTTTTTGCATCAATGTAAAAACATCCATGTTTTACAGCAGTTATAAAAACACTAGAATTAGTTTTGGATTTCATGTCCACAACAAATGTTACACAATGAAGTCAGTCTAAATGAAACCCAGTGTTAAATGATCTCACTTAACAATAAAGATATTTCCAGGTCTATTTTTTTCAAGTTTTTGGATGACAACAATGCAAAGAATGAATCTTTATGTGTCTCGTCATTTTATTCATCTTACAAAAGATCATTTTGAAAATCTCCAGGAAACAACTTCTTTCTCATTGCTTGTGATTACAGATTGTGTCATTTAACCGGAATGTCGTGATCCAATTTACGGATCTAAATTTACGGATCTGTGCCGTATATTTAAAATCTTTGTTCTATTGACTTGATTTGTTAATTGAAAAGGATGCCATCCATATGTCACTACCAAATCCAAGACCCTGATTAGTCAAAATTCAACTTATTTTAACTTTCAAAATGTGTTTAATGGTTTCGTTGAGCCGGAAAACAGTCATAGAAACTTACCGTATGTGAACACAAGTTTTGAACATGGAAGCCAAAGCTCTCATATACGCATGTTGACATAGGCTTTTCATAGGGCGCTGTTGTTTAAACGTGCAATGCCAAGGGCGGTGTGAATGTAGTTTTACAAGAGTTCTTACAAAGCATTAAGAAACTTCACCACACTTTGCTCATCCTTTTGCAATTTCAGCCAGATCTTCCACTCTGTCCTTGTACTTCTGCTCTGCTGATAACCTGGATAAGGCATGTTTAATTAGCCCGAACGAGGAAGGCATCTGAGTGAGGTAATCAGCAGAAAGCAGTGCAGAAAGATCTAGAAAACGGGCTGGCCAGGGTTTGACAGATCTAGAAAAACTTTATTTTTAAAAAATAAAATAAAAAAAAATTAAAAAGAACAAAACATCATCCAAATATCATATTGCATTTAAAAAAACCAAATTGTACCTAAAAAAACAATAATTAGCTCTAAGCAAAAAGTCATTACTGTCACACATGACACACCTGCAAAAATTACACTGACCTTTTGGCCTGTTTCACAACCCTATGAACTCCAGACACCCTCCCATCACTGGGATTTATTTACTTTATGTATTTTTGAAAAACTAACACAAACAAACTTACTGACTAGACAACATTACTCGATAGTGAAATTCTGGTGGCTGCCAGGCAGCCTGAGTGCTGCGTGGACCCCATTAATTCCAGCCTGCAGCTGCACTGAGACATGCAATTTCTGACAACCTGGACACATCTGGTTCATTCACGGGCTAAAATAGTCCAGGGAACGCTCATATAACAAGCACAGCCCTATATGCCAACATTTAGATATTATTGTATATTTAAAGCAGCTTTAATTTTGGATAAATTAGCCAGTATGCTTTTTTTATCATGACACCCTGTGCCTCAAGACACCATCATTATATACTATTATGCAACTGACTTTTTAACTTAAAAAGCCAATGACACCCGGTGGTAACGCCAGGTGAGTTGATTCAAGAATAAATCCATGTTTAGTTCTTCCTTTTTTCAGAGTAGAGTTTTGGAAGATACTGGTTGCTGGTTGACTGCTGAGCTTTTTAACCCTTTAACAGCTGAGATTTTGCCAGTGACACCTAAATAACAAATGCTCTTTCACATACTTCAACTGTTCATGCAATCAACGTCAATCAGCTGATTCATATGTGGTGAAAACTAACCTTTGATTTTGGCTTTACAATCAATGTGCAAAGCTTTCCTAATGCAATCATGCAGACTAACTAACACAAAGCAGCTTTTCTCTGCTACAGAATCAGCTGATTTACATTGATTGCATTAACACTTCACTATCGTAAAGTGTTGCTTATCAGCACCAAGCTACTTTAATTCGCTGGAGTTAGGTTATTTGCGTAAACGGCCAAAGACTTACGGTAGACAAAAGAATGGAAACTCTGAAGCAAAAGCTCAGGTGTATAAAACTTAAGATATGTTCACATGAACACGATTCGTGATGCAATTCAGTTTCAGTGTTATGTCAGTGTACAGATACCTTAAATGGTTCTGTTTTAAACAACAGGCAGGGCGCAGCGGTCTGGCGGAAGCATATTTAAGGCGTCATGATGAATTGGCTTCTCATCAACACTCAGGGACTCCGCTTTGGCCCATGATGTGTTGATGATGTGATCAGCGGGATGAGTCCAAAGCCAACATGGAGGAGAAACTGATCTGTGACGTTTGTTCTTCTCCCAAACTTTTTGATATTCTTATTTGTTTCAAAACTAAGATAAAACAGTTACTCTACTTGTATTCCTATTTTTTTCCCTCCTCGGACTAATGTAGAATGGCAAGTCGTCAAATGGGGTCACAGAGAGACGGAAGTACCGCTGAAGTGGCCATCATTCAGACGTAGCTCCTGCAGTAGTTTAGAGTCTATGAAAGAATCTCTTGAACCCAAACATGGAGACAATGATATTGAAAAACTCTTCAAAATACATAAACCTCATCTCTCAAAATCATCCATGTCTTCTGTGAATTGTAAATGAGAGAAACAGTCAATGTGCTATACAAGTATGGCACATTTTACCATTTACCAATGAAGAAATGAATTCCCAAGCTTCTACTGCCTCACCTCCAAGTCTTTATGGAAAGCGGAGTGACGAGCTCCACCATGTCTTTTCTTGGATGCTTTTTTAAACTGATTGATTTTCTGCAGCTCGTTCTTCAGCACTGGAAAACACACACATACTCACTATGATGACAGTCTGAGGCTGTGAAACGTGCACACAAAAAATCTAAGACAAAAAGTTTGGAGCTTCTGCTTCTCAGACAAGACCATTACAGTTTCATGAATCCATCTGTGATGTTTGCTGAGGAATTCCATACATTCCTTCCATTTCTGCTCACGTACAAACATTATTTTTGGTCCAGTGATGAACTGCAAACTACTTACCATCTACTTCTGCGGTCAAGCCTTTGATGGAAGCTTTCCAAAAACAAAACAAACAAAAAAAAAAAAACAACCACAGTGACTTATGGAAAATACATCTTTCTTTTTTCAGAGTTGATCAATCTTGATGTGCACCCACCTCCAGGGACAGTTTCAAATTCTGCCAACTCCTGGGTAAACGAGGCCAAGCACGGCTCGTGCAACATGATCTGCTCAACAAGAGCATGGAGCAAGGTGAACTTACTGTCCCGGCCGCGTAGCTGGGAGAGCTGGGGACACAGAAGTTGCAAGAAGATAGAACAAACCTAAGTTATGTTTTTGTTGATATCAGTAAGCCTGTTTCTCAACGTCTGATTGAGAAAAAGACAAATCACTGAGTTAAAATTTGACAATGTTAATAAAGATTTTTTTAACAGCAGTGTTGTTCAAGATGTGAATCTTTTGACACACGCTTCACCAAAGGATTCTGTCTCTACTTTCCTGTACCTTTAATTTCTTCTTGCAGACTCCAGGAACATCATTTCTATTAAAATGTCTTCTGATCCTTTGGTTTAAGGATGGTCAACCCCATGTATGTGACAGTTGAACCTCATGTCCTGAACACATCTCTTTGAGATGACTTGTCTTCAATTAGGTGAAACTTAGGTGTCTAAAGCCTCTGTCACAACAGCTCTTATGGCAGGATACAAGCTATCTGCAGATGAAAATGGGCAAACCTGTACGGGACACAGAGGTGGCCATGCTGCTTGTGTAACACACAAGCATAAGGGTGAAATAGGTGAGATGCAGGTGTGTTGTACAGATTTTCTATTTTATCAAGAGTGTGCATCTTGAATTAGCCTTACAAAATACTTTTACTTTTTAAAAATACATTTACCACAAACATAACAATTGTGAAATCTATTTTTTATCAAGCCTTGAGGTATTTCAACAAGACAAAGCGGCCATATGACCCTCCAAAGCCTGGACAACCCAAAAACCCACAGCACCAATGCAAGTCCATGTGGTTATCTGGACTACCTTTACCCTGGTAGTTCAGGGTATCAATGACCATCAGGTCCAACTTCATGTAAAGACACCTTTATTCTAGTCTAACATGTGTCTCTTTTGTTTCAAAGCGATCAGATAAAAATCCCCAATACATAAGAGTTTCACTTAGTAAGATTAATTCCTATTATCTCTTTGATGATATTTACTTAATTTAAAATACGAACTGTAATCTGTGATAAAATGTAACACAAAGTAAATTAATTTTGATTAACTTGCATCACTGGTTGGAAAACTATTTAAAAAAAAAAAGAGTGGGAGGGGCTTTTAGTGTACAGCTGTGATGTACAGGAAATCTGTAGAAAACAGATGTAAAAAAAAACATTTTAAAAAAATGTTAGGTGTTATTTATATTCTCTAAATTAAATGTAGATTTACAACTTTTTGTTTTGAAGGATGTTACTTTTTTGGTGGGGAAAAAGGCAAAAACAGGTGTCTTAATAATTGAAATTCTAATAAGGAACTTGTTTAATCCCTAATAGACTCTCATTGCTTTTTCTAGGTGATGCTGTTTACCAATTGAAGCCTCTGAGGAAATGCTGGGAGTATCGACGCTCACAAAGACTAAAGAAAGAGGGAAAAAAAAGACAGATCTCCAATAACCTTGATGCATTTTTCTTGAAAGCAGTCGGGCGTTAATTTGAAGAGACTCTGACTGGAGCAGCAACAGTTTACTCTTCTCAATTAGATGTGGAGAAACCTCTGAGAGAGCTAGCGGGTCTCAGCTTCATTTAATGAAACGGAGGACGCTTTGGTTCATGACCTCCCAGCAGGTAGAGTCGAACACGAAAAAAAAAGGCATTCAGAGGATGTGAGAGAAGACAACAAGCCATTTGGGGAGAGTAGCAATCCTGATTTAAAGTTTTTACTTTCTGGCGAAGAGTTGTAGAACGAAAGCCACAAAGTCACTGTTTTTTATTTTTACGTTCATTGTTTTTTTATTCTTGGATGGCGCCCCTTTTAATTAACGGAAGTGCCAACCTTTTGAAAATTAATAATAAAGGAGAAATGAATAATTGCTGAAATGAAATAATTTTGCCTGGCTGGAATTATATGACACCAAGACCGAAGCCGAATTGCTTCCTTACCCATCTGACTCCTCCCTATAGATCCAATAGTAGGGGTATTTCAAGCTGTGGTGGTGTCCGAAAGTGTAAGATACTGCTGAGTATTTATGAGCACTGGCAGATACGCGCTAACGTAGATGACCGGCAGCTATTGTTATCGAGTGGTCGTAATGTCTGAATCTGCAGACACTGTTTTTTTGATATCTCTCCACTTGGAGGGATACATGTAGGGAGAAGTAGGAAGGATTGGGAAGCAATTTTGGATTTAGACCAAGTCTTTCATAAATTGGAATAGAGATGTGAAAGAAAAAACCTGGGATAAGATTTATGAGATTGGCACCACTTCGACATTTCACACCAAGCCTCAACTAGCGGACATCATGCACCAGTAAATAGTAGAAAAAGAAATAAAAACCCCCTCCCAGCTTGGCTTATGCTAAATGCGGGTTCAAGAATGCAAGCTTAAAGCAGTTCTTCAGTGGGCTTCACATGTCTGGTGTGAACGTAGCTTTCGGGTTTTCTGATGCAACTCTAACATTTTCCCCTTTAAAAGAAAGCAGTCTTTTAAAAAAGCAGTTAGAAAAATGAGGTCCATCAAGAAAACAGCTCAACTTTTCTCTGTTTGATCAGCTATCCTCCTTCACTGTTTTCGTTAGATTAGCGCACACAACCGACTAATGAACGCACCAAAGGCGCTTGGTTAGGAAAACGGATCTAGGTTTGCTAAAAATACATCCTCTTCAGCAAAGTGACTAATCTAAAAAAAGTGAAAGCCCGTGCGTTGCAGTGTGGGATAATGGGTCCTGACAGGGCGTCAGGAAATGACGGGTTGAGTTTAAGGCTGAGCTCTCTCCACGGAGAGAAAGCTTCAGTTTGCAGGAGTGTGGAGTGATGACTTAGCTCAATTTTTTAACCCAAAATGCATCACATTGGAGTTCAGAAAACCGCTGTCAGCCTGGAAGAAATATTTTGTAATCTTTGAGCAGAAGCCATTATAGTGCTTATGCCTTTCTGTAAAGCTGAAAAGCGATGAAACGCTGTTATAAAAAAAAGAGTTCATTATTAGATAACAAAAATACTTCCCCGTGAGATTTTATTGTACCTAACTATTTTTCTTGGCCCTTTGACATTGTGAGCCCTTAAAAATATGTATATTTTTAAGCCTCATACTATGCATTTATTCATTAGTGCAAACATACAAAAATAAAGGGAAGAACTTTGCTTAAACAATAATCTCTACTAAATTGTAATCTCATTTGTGTATCTTTGTTTGTTGGATGATCTGAATCATGAGTGACAAAGGTGAAAACAAATCACTGAATAACTTTATTTATAACACTGGGATTGTTTGGAGTGTGTTGTTTTCCTGCTCTGGCCGCCTACCTAGGAATCCTTATGTAACTGTTTCTTATGATGAGATCATTTTCAAAAGCTGTTGTGAATTGGTTCAGATTGTGAGACCAATGGCAGGCCGTTGCAGTATTGGAGGGGCGTTTGTTTTTGTGTTGTATAGAGAGAATGAAGGGGATTACTGTGAAAGCAACATGAAGAAACAATCCAACTCTTGTCTCTTATTTTGAAAAGAGGCTTTGACTCTGAGTGCTGCTGTTTATAGTGATATTATCATCATAGGGGCAGTTAAGTTAAGATTTAGATTTTTCATTTATTCTCATTTACATTGTCAGTCATCTGGTTATCTTTGGTTATCTTATTTTATAGCATTAGCAGGTTCTTTGTTAAGCAGTCCATTGTAATGAGGATGTTGTAGTTTTTATCAGAAGTTTTTATATCTTTGTTTCCCTCGTCTGAGCTGGCACCTGATTCTAAACTTTACAGCTATTGCTCGCCGTTTTTGTTTTACCAATAATGTTAGATCAGGGGTGTGAGGAGCTGGGAGTGTAAACAGAGAGCTCTCAGCTACAGGAAGGGGAAGGAGAGTGGAGATGCTTCTCACAACCAGTCCTGCCACTCTGCAGAAACTATGTCCTAGCAAACGACAGGCTTTTTGGCTAAAAACAGCATAATGATAATTAAAAGACCACTTTATTATGGATCAAGAGATGATCAGAGCGGGTCTTTAAACTCCACAAGTGAGAGGTGTCCAGCATATGAGGACCTCCCACCACTTTTAGACAGGCCTCAGAGTTTCATTTTGTCCTTGTTTATTCAATAGCAGCTAAAATATTCTGCTGTCCAACCTAAGAGCTTCACTTGAGTCTTTGATTTAACCAGGAAGTGCAAACCTGTAGTTTCTCAAAGGACCATTAGAGGCAGGTTGCAAATGGGAGTAGAACGTCAGATTCTACAGGCAAAATAAACTTTTGCACAGCCTAATTTAAGAATTTACATCTGAACACTGGGGGAGGAGGACTGTCTAATTTTTTTAAATCTGCAATTTTGATTTGTGCATTCTTGAGGTTAAGGTTTTTGTTTGTTTGTTTGTTTGTTTGTTTGTTTGTTTGGGAGGTGGGTTGGTGAGAGGTCAACAAGACTTTTGCTTTACTTTGCCAAATTGCCTATTTAAGGAAAGTTTAAGAATCAGTGGTGTAGTGTTGTCATGGCAACCTGATGCTAATCAGAAATAAGTATATACTTTTATTTCAATACTTTTAGTTAATGAATCTTGGAGGGAAAAGGGGGGAAGAGCCAGAAGCTGAAGCAGAGCAGCACCAAGCAAAGATTGAGCTTCTGTGGTTCCACCGGGAGTGTTGATTCACTGCACCTGGACCTACTTTTTAACTCTTTAACTCCTGAGATTTTGCTCCAGTGCTGGTGTTTTTTTGTCCACCAGACCTCGTAAACAAAAAGGTGCAAGCAATGACTCCTTACTGACCGTACGCAAATGCTGCGTGCACGGGGCGCACAGGTGATGCATATGTGATCATAGGACGCCCGCACAAGCTGCACTTTGATTGCCTCGTTTCCTCCTTTCTAACAAACAGACTGCATGGAAGGAGCTCATACTTATCACTTGAACAGCCGTAATGAGCTTCTGTGCAGGACTTGGGGGTGTACAAAAACAGTAAAAATTCTTTCAACAAACCTGCGACTTACCTACTTCACTCTTACTCATCCTTATGTGTTGTTTAAGTGTTAGCCTAGACTTTCTCGCTCTCGGCATGCATGTAGAAAAATGCGCATTAACACTTTTGCTCTATGGATCACTAAGTGGTCTACGACCGTGATATTTTGTGTGGGCCACCAGCATGCCTCCAACACATTTGCCCATTTTTTCACCCACAGACAGCCAATTTCTGACAAATCTGACGAAAATGAGCTAATTATTTAAAAAAAGTTTCCATGAAAAGACAAACGGGACAGCCTCAAAAAGTTTGTTTGAATTGGAACTCTCAGATATGAACCAGTTTTTTGCCACAGTTCTTGCAGGCTTTTATTTTCTCCGTGAATCCAGGAGGCAATGCCGTCCCACAGAGAGCTTCTGTGACCGACCCGAGTGAACCTCAGCAACCGTCAGAGTCCTGACGGCCACGCAGAGGTTCTGCTGTGTGTGTCAATGAGTTTGCTTATTAGCCGAGAGACAAAACTCGATGAGAGGTCAGACGCAAGGTGGAATCATACTTTAGTTAAGGAGGAGAGGCGAAATCCCATGGCCTTTTCCTTTCCGGCGTTCTCATTGAGGTAATTGCCAATGGTGAGGAGGTACTGCAGCACGGAGGCGAACGACCTGCACTCGTCCAGCTGCACGCACATTCTGATCTTCTGGTTAATCAGCTGCAAGACAAACACAAGGGCACAGAGCAGAGTCATTTCCTTCTCTGATTCATTTCCTCACACAGCAGCTTTCTGTAATTCGAAGCTTGTTTGTGTTCTCTGACAACAAAAAGAGCAACAAAAGTACACACGTGTTGCGTTAAACACATGATTTTCACAGCACCTCATTGTACCATGAAAAAGAACAGCAGGGATCCTGCTTTTAAGCACTATTATTAGTCGAAAAAACAAATATCCTTTTAGATTTTCAGTGTCCCTGCTCAACAATCTAAATAAAACCCACTGAATATGGATAAAATGAGGTGGGATTTTTAGGTTTTGGATTTTGGAAGGAAAAAGGGGTTGGTGTTTTGGGAATTACAGCTCTTGGAAACAGTTTTCCAAATAAGGCCTGAAACAACAATTCCACCATATGCTCCTGTTTTAAGAATAACCTCCAAAAGCCGACAAGTGGGACAGCCTCAATTAAACGGAGGAGAAAGCCAACATGGGCAGCATCAGATAAACTGGCTCGGCTCTGCACCATCTGGAACACTGTGTTAAAAACACTCATTCACTGACATGCAGCTCCGCTCAAAGCTCTTTAACCTGCTCGTATGAAGGCCAGCCATGTCAGCAATGTCTTATCTGCTGGGTGGGAGCCAGGCAGCTGAAGAGCCATCTGAAAAACTAGCAAGTTGGTCCTTATTCAGGCGCTTGTTAATCCAAAGCATGTCATTTAAAAAAAAAAAACTTCTGACTTTTACAGTCACAGAAAAATTCTCAGCAGTCGTAAAATTCCATCGATTTTGTCAGAAATTGTGGGTCAGCTTAGTGAGGATTTGGAGACCACAGAATGTGAATTTTTGTTTTTGACAGAACTTCAGCAAACAAACGTGACTGTTTGAGTGGAAGCGACCGACAAGAAAAAGTGATAGAGGAGCATGCAATCAAATGTTTAGACTAATGAGCACCTCACACGAGACAACGCAGATTTGACCTGAAGAGACAGATTTCTAAAAAGAAGGAAAGATTCAAGCTACACGGATCTGTAAGATATTTGAAAAGATGAATGGCAGACCAGAAGAAGCATCAAGAGTAATGAGCAGTTGGGAAAACTGTGCTGAGTACTTCCCAAGGTGAAACTGATTGGTGCTCAAGATACCCATAAAACGATTAAAAATTGCTCATTTGAACATTTGTAGTCTGAAAAATAAGGTTAGGGAATTAGATTTTATCCTGCGAGGAACTAATACTCAGATAATGATTGTTACAGAAACACTTTGGGATGACCCGATAGAGGACTCAGCTGTAGCCATATAGCGGGATACAATATATTCCGATATGACAGAAACAAATATGGCGGAGGCACTGCATGTTATATTCAGTCATAGTACGGTGTAAACTAGAAAGAATCTCAGTATGTCGGACATTGAAGCTTTATGGGTTCAAGTATATTTTCCAAATCGTAAACCTATGTTAATATGCTGCTGTTACAGACCACTGAGCTCAATACCTGAATTTTATATGCACAGTGATCCAGAAAGTCTGTGATTTGAAGGGTGAAGAGCTTATTTTATCTGACATGAACATTGACTGGTTTTCTGATAAGTGTTCTCTGAAAAAACATTGCTGTATCCAATTTCCGTCAATTATTAGATGTACCAACCAAGGATGGAATTAATGGAGAGGGACAAAGTACATCCACATGTAGCGGTTATATTTACACAAATTGTGCTGAAAAGTATACTAATGTTGGGTCAGAACCAGTCAGAAAGTTCCTAAGGCAGGACTGAAAGGGATTTATAACAGAATGTGAAAACACACTTACACACACACATGCAGAATCAGCTCTAGAGAGAGCTTCTGTAGTTTATTTTCAGACATGTGCAATGAACATGCGCCACTAAGGAAAGTAGCTGTGAGATCTAATCGAGGTAAAAGGAACGAAAAGTCATTTATAGAAGTGGATGGAGCATGTATAACCAAACCCTCGGACATTGCAAACTACTTTAATAATTACTATCAAAGTAAAGGGAGTTCGATTACAGATGAGATGCCCTCAGTGAAAACTCACCTGTCAGAAACAATCATTAAAAAACAAAGAATGAGTAATTGGATTGACAGTTTGCTTTTGAAAGTGTTGAGGAGAGGAAATTGAGAAGTTCCTTACAAATATGAATTGTGATCAACCTTGTGGAATTGATTATATGGACTGAAGACATTTAAATATTGCAGCTCAATCAATAGTCAGGCCCGTATGTCATATTTTTAACTTATGCCTTGATGAATGTCCAGATTTATGGAAGATCTCAAAAGTTTTCCCTTTGTCGAAAAATTCAAACAGAACAGAACAGAAACAGAAACAGAACAGAAATTATTTTCATGTAAGTAGTATTTATTCTGGTGCAAAACATGCTTATAAACAGGGCTTCGTACTAGTACAGCACTGACAGCTCTAACCGATGACTGGTTTACACACAATCTTGTTAATATCATGTAAAACAAAAACACAACCCAACACCACAACACGTTAGCTTCATTAGCGTATTTACAATACCTGTAACTTCCAACATTGTTTTCAACACATAAAAAATAGACTGATAGCACTAAAGAAAATGTTGCCGTGACTATGCTAACTCTCAGCCTTTACTAACACGTAAGAAAGCACAGTCAGACACCCCCACACGTTAGCTGCGTTGTTGTATTTACAACAATCCCCATCGTTGTTTGCAACACGCAAAAAAAAACAAACTAAAACAAATATTGCTGTTACAACACTAACACCCAGTATTGTAGTATTTATTACTACACTCAACCTAGTTTACAACATGTAAAAGTATAAAACAAACACTGTTGTGTCCATGCTAATTCCCAACCTTGTTAATAACAAGTGAAAAAAAGAAGACAATCCGACACCAATACTTGTTAGCTGTGTTAGCCGAATTACAATAACACCCAACCTTGTTTGCAACAGCACCAGAATTAATCCATACATAAGGTGCTCTGAATTATAAGGCGTCGTTTTTAAAGCAATCTAAGGCTAAGAAAATACGGTGTGCAATAGATACAAAAATATTACCTTATGTACAGAAAAGATTAAAAAATGGCAGGGACAAAAGCCAAACTACCAGCAGGTGCTGGTTTCTTTGGAGAAATTACTAGGATTATGACTTTAAAATTTTTTTAATTTGTGAACTAATGTCTCCCTTTTTATAGCGGACAATAAATTGTCTTTTTGACTCAAAGAATCTGCATCATTCTGTGGTGATGCGATGCAGCCAGACTGTTAGAGTGGTAGTGATGAAAAAAAAGATGCTGCTGGCAAGGTTCCTCCTTCTCAAGATGAGCTTGAGACTCCAGAGAAAACATTTGGATAAGAATTCCACCTAAAGGAGAGAAAGCCTATGATACTTATCTGAGAAAACTGAAGACCCACAAGTAAATGTTCCATAGATGGTTATTTGTTATTAGTTTCCAACGGTGGAAGCTTGGGAAATCCTAAGCACACACCAAGGCTCAACAGCTTGCAGATCCATATTTAGCGGCAAAAAGAAAAATGATCTGTTTCTTCCTACTAACTTTCTTCCTGTAAAATGCTCTATATGTCGCTACCTGATACCTGATGCGAAATAGTGTAGCGGTGTAAAGCTTGCTCCAGGCTTTTATAACAGCTCTTTTCTAATATGTGAAAGACTTGTGTGTCATAGAATTCCAGACGGAATTATCAAACGGTCGACTTCCTTGATTCATAAAAGACGTCACCCATATGTCAGTAGGAAATCTGAGTCCCTCTTTGGTCAAATTTAAACTGGTTTAACTTTCAAATGTTTTGTATGTAGAGCCAGAAAGCAAACGTGAAAACTTGCCGAGCGATGCATGAATGCAAAAGATTTGAACGCAGAAGCCTGAAACCTGTTCATTCTCAGGTTCATATATTTGGAAGAAACCACTAGACCGCCAGTTCCTGAGGCCAGTGTGAACATAGTTAAAGACTTAGTGACGATAATGCAGTCAGCTAAAGTTCTGTAGCAGGACCGCACTTCAACAACCATTTGTAGTTTCTCAAACTCCACCGATCATCCATTCCTTCAATATCTCCCTATATAATTTTTCCCATAATTCATTTGTCTTTTTCTCCAACACAAATGTCCCTCCTGCCAGGACTTTTATTCCACCTCCTCCTTTATTTTCCATCCCTTCCTCCTGCCAGTCCTCTTCTTTTTCCTCTCATTCCATTTGTCTGTATGCTTTCTTCATTCATTCACCCCCTTCTCCAACATTCCCTACATCTGTATCTGTTTATTATGTCAACCTTTCCCCTTTTCCTACAATCTTTCTTCATCTAGTCATTCATCCCTGCCTCCTACCAGAACACATTCCTCCTCCATCACTCCTTTCCTCCCTCTTAACCCGTTCATCACTCCTTTCTTCCGACACACACTCTCTCCTCATTCACTCATTCTGCTTCATTGTAAGTCCTCCTCGTTGTCTTCAGCCATTCATTAATAGAAGCCTCACACTTCACCCACACTCTCTTTACCTTTTCATCTATTCCTCCTGTCTACCCTTACGCTCTCTTTATATATAAATACTTCTTCATTTATTTTCTTCCCACTATTTTTTCCTTATCCATTTAGCTTTTTTTTTCTCTTCTATTAATAATCTGCACAGTTTGGATCTTCAGAGTTAATTCCCCAAGATCTGCTAATTATCTTCATTATCACTATTTTACTTATAGAGCAGCCTGCGGATGATCACAGGTTCAGTTCCTGCTTTGCCCAACAATGTGTCAAAAGTGTCCTTGGGCAACATACTGAACCTCCCAGTGCTCCTGGTGGTTATAGGTTGGCACTAGAGTGTGTGCATGGTTTAATGGGATTGTGACATTTTCAAGTGGGAAAATGGGTCCATTTTGACCCGAACACAGTGAAAGGAAGTAGTAAAGCACTACTTACACAACTGACCATTTAACACCTTAGTCACGTGCACAAACACAGGGGGTTGAATCATACAGGTGCTGCAGGTTTTTGGTTTGCCCGAGTCCGTGGAAGGTTGTAGAGAGGAGCGGTCACATCTTAAGGGGACTGTAGGTGTGTCTCACTGTCCCCTTATAGATCAAGGAATGTCTTGAAAATAAAATGTTTGATTGTCGTGTTTGTGGTAAGTGTTTTGTGAAGCATTTGTAAGGTTGATGCACATTTGATGTTCAGGTGATGCTGTTGTACGATGTTCTCATACCACATTCTCGTTGTTACTAAGGTGTGAGTACAGGGTCCTTACTGACCGCATGCGAATGCCGAACACCCGGGTGGTGCATGTGATTTGTTAGGATGCATTTATCGCTTAACCAGCACCAACAGGCTTCTTGCGCAGTCCACAGGATTTAGGGGGTTAAAAAAAATGCAAAGATCCGTACAAACACCTACATCTTACCGACATCTTGCCTGTTCTTTAAGTGTTCACTACAACATGTCGCTTCTAGCTTTCTCGAGAAAATAATGAACGTTTTTTTCTCTTCGGGCTCACCAAGCACTCTACAACTTTGATATTTCGTGTGCCCCACACAGGTTTGTCTGTTTTTACCCACAAACAGCCTATACCCACCCATAAAAGTAGCTATGATAGAGGCTTTAGAGTATTGTTTTAGTCTGAAGATAGCTTTCCACTGACTCTGGCTTTGAGGTACGAACCAAAGTGATCCACTCGCCAGAAGAAGCAGAAAAATGGTCAGCGCTTAAGCTTTTTCCCTCCTGGCTCTTGGTGTTAACACACAGCTGTGTGCTCCAGGCCATCAAACTGCAAAAAAAAAAAAGCCACTCGGGCTGCTAATAATCACTGATGAGCCACACCGGACTGCAGATTTTCCTCCTTTGACACCGGAAAGGCTGAGTTATCCACAAAGCACTGCTGCACTTCGGACTTTAGCCAAATAATAATGGATCTGTAACGCCTCATGCTTTTATCCATTTTAGCACCGTTTAAATCCATTTGAGGCTCTGTTTGGACATTTTAGTTTGTACCAGGTTTTGATAAAACCTTAAACTGAACAGCAGTGGCTTTTTTTCATCAAACTTCAGCCAGCAATTTTGAAGTTTCTGCAAAGTTGCCTCATTAGCATTTTTGCACAGAAGGCCAAACTGAAAAACGGGTAAACTGAGTGGTCGTTTGGGCATATATGTAAAGTTCCCTAACTGCAATAAAGAGCAGCTCAAAGCCAGGATGCTGAGCTTTTCTACGGACCCAATAAAGATGAAGGTGTCCCAAATGGTAAGACATGAAGGCTTCAGCTCCACTCAATATTGCTTTGGATTTACGTTCACTTTTGCTGCATCCTATTACCAGTAAAGGATGCAAGAATAGTAAATATTATTGACTTTACAGGGTCAAACAGGATTTGCTTAAAGTGAATGAAAATCCAGACTTTAAATTTGAAAATAAAAATTGAAAATTTTAGTAAACAGCTTTTTATTTGTAAAGTACACACTGGACACATGAAATAAAAATTGAAATTTTGAAAAATTAAATAGTAAATTTGACAAAAAAAAATTAGATTTAGAAAAAATACTGAAAACCTGAATAGAAAAAAACAATGAACCTAAACATGTTACTCAATGAAAAACAAAGTTTATTCTTAACAGTTGCTGTTTTGTATTTCTAATTCTTTTTGTTTTGTTTCTCTCCCTCTTTGCTTCCAGTCCTCGTTTTACAATCTCAATTCAGATTTTCATTTTTGGCCTAACAGCATGTGGGGATGGGGCTTTGAGCTCATTGCCCACCAGGACAGAAGTTATGGTGACATCATTTCCTCTCCAGAACAGCGTCTGTTATTGTCATCCTAGTGTCATCCTTCCTCTGATGTACCAAACTTTGGTAGAGGAGCATTATCACTACTGTACGCTACATAGAGTGTCTGTTCTCTAAGTTGCAATCTGATTTTTAATTCACTTTGACCCCATATGACTTTCTCAGATCACTGCAAAAACCTAAAATCCATCAAACAAATTTTACCTATTTCTAGTCAAGTCACAACAACTTGTTTTTACTAATTTAGGGAAATTTGTAACCTGAAATAAGGCAAAAAAGAGGATAAAATATGCCGTTAATAGACAAAGAGAACCCTTATTTAAAGTAAAAATTTAACAGATTTGAAAGGTTTTTAATGAAAGCAAGTCATTCAAATTGGCATTCCAATTATGAGAAATGGAATAAGCCCCCCCCCTTTTTTTTTTTAACTTAAAGAGAGATAAACAGCTATTACTCATTCATTCTATTTGTCGGGATGACTATTCTTGCTCTGATTTAACATGTTCTTGATAATCATAATTTTATTCATGATATTTTTCCTGTAGTTCAAGTTAACCAAGTTATAAAGTGGCCAATCAGATGCCAAACTAAAAAAGTAAGTGGTCTCACGTCTTACGTTAAAACATTTGGTAGGGTTGTGGACGTCCAACAAGCTCACTCCTGATTGGCGAGAGTGGTTGCTATAGAAACGTGGACTGACTTGGACCAATCACTGCTTACTGGCTTAGTCTCGTTCCAATATGGTGGCGTCTTTATACCCATATCACAAAAATGGCAACTGAATTGATTGCATTTTGGTGGGGCCAGAAGTAAACCATTTTTCAATCGATGATGTCACACTCACTTGGTCAGTCAATGGTAATTCTTTCCCAGGGGAATTGTACTTCTTGAGTCATTGCATGTTCTATCCAATCATCCAGCTATCTAACCAAAAATCCATTCATCCATCTATCCATTTTCTAGATCCGCATCATTCCTGTTCTGAGTCGTGGGATAGCTGGATTCTATCCCAGCAACTGCAAGGTGAAGGCGGGGTTTCCCCTGGACAGTTCACTAGTCCATTGCTGGGTTCTAATAAAAAATTGTTATAAATGTGAAAATAATAAAAACAACTTGAAATGTTTTTTTTTACGTTTTCGTAGGGAATTCTTTTACCAGTGAAACCTCGGCGAGTCCAGCAAGGAACCTTCTTTTCCATTTAACTGGGAGCTAAATCGCTGGTTTCAAGTTGTGCTTTTGACTTCATTGAAAAAATTAAAGTTAACTGCATACAGAGTCACACTAACAGACTGATAGAGGTGTGCAGAGCTGCAAAAAAAAAAGACTTCCTCCACTGAAAGGCAGCCCCTTCGTTTTGCCCAGCCTCCGTCCTCTCCGTGGAGCAGCATGAAAATCTTTACTAAACTTTAGGAAAGAACCTAAAGACTCAGCCATACAGATGCAAAACGCTGAATAAAATGTATGGAAAAGAGCTGATTATTGGAGGGCAGATCAATGTTACAGTGTCTGCATTCAAATAAAGGAGTTTAGAAAGGATGACCTTTTCTGATAAATCCAAAGGCAGAGCATGAGCAGAAGCTGTTCTTTTTTTTTCTGGTAAATTCATGTTGCCAGCACAATATGTTTGTCTCTGAAAAATACTTAGACAACTGCCATCACTCTTGTTTGCTCATTCTCTTTGTTCTGAGACAGAGGATGGATTCGAACGAAGGTGAAACAGGCAGAAGGCAGCAGAGAGAATCCCCATCAAAAAATAAAAATACAGCTGGGAGGCGTCCTCGTCCGACTTCAATATCTGCCCGTCTCCACGTCCCCCATGTGAAGAAACAGCAGGGCTCTCTAAGACTCTCACAGATTACTAGAAGTTGCTGTAAACCTGTGCTTGAGGAACACATTTTAAAAAAGCGTTTATTTAAAAAAAATAATAAATAAAACCAAGAACTACGTTTAACAAAGGGATGGAAACTTCATGTTCAAAAAGGTGAGTTTATTGCTTACAAAAACTGAAAATGATGCAAATATGCATAAATGAGTTTCTATGTGAGGAGACTTCAGAAGAAAAAGTTTTTACAGAAACTACAGAAGTAAAACAAGCTTATTATTTACTTGAATAAAAATACTTTTTTTTAAGACTCCAAAGTGATTTTGTTTTAATTAAAAATGTATTTAATTTTCATTTAAAATTTTGGTCTATAATGCAGTTTGCAAATATGATGTTTGTTGACTCTTCCAGTAAGAAATGTTTGATAAATTTCATGAAAAGAAAAAACCTGAAACGTTTTATTTTCTTAAAATTAAAAATGTCAAAATCCTTTATATATGAAAAATCCATAAATAAAACATCCAGTTTGTACCTTTTGGCATATTTTTTATTGGACTTCATTTAATAAAAAATATTAAGGAGACTTTAGAAATTTAGAGAAAGAATTTTAAAACTCCAAAGAGGTTTTTAATTGATCTTAGAGTGAAGAGAAATAAATTTTCACCAGGAGCAAAACAAAATGACTTGACTTAGTTCTGTCTTTAGTTTTCAAAAAAACTTCAAAATTAAAACAATTTTACTATAATCTAAAACCATCTATATTAAAGAACAATTGTTTGCCATTTATAGACTAAAACCTCAATAAATTACAAGTTTTTGATCCATTTTCACCCAAAATAAATTTTTGGTCCATCAAAGTGTTTGCAAATAAGATGTTCGTTGATTTTTCAAGTAACACATGTTTGATAAATTGCAAAAAAAGTTCGCATTTTTATCATTTTAAAATGTCTATATCCCTATCCATCAATTTTCCATAAATACAGTCCAGTTGTTTTTTTTTTGTATATTTTCTGAACTTTATGACACTACATTTAATTGAATCAGTTTGAGGAGACTTCTGAAGTTTATGGAGGAAGAATTCTAAAACTCCAAAGTGTTTTTTTTATTGAATTTAAATTAAAGAAAAAATACATTTGCACCACTTTCAGAACAATATGACTTGATTTGATTAAGTTCTGTCTTTCCTTTTTTTGTCAAATGAAGAGAATTGTCTTAAAGTGGCTCTCAGGCGTCTCTACTTTGAGGCAGAATTCAAACTCTTTTATGAAGCTTTAAAAAGCCCACGTTAAAACAGGAGACGCTTTGACAGAGTGATGCTGGTCAGAGATGCTTTTCCTCACCTCATTTCGTTAACATTTGCATTACAGAATACATTTGTGTGGTTCACTGGGGTGCATTTGGAGGCAGCTTGTTAGATTATTTGATGTGACTTTGTGGGCGGTAACTCACCGGCTGCAGGTCGTTCATGCTGCTGGGAAGCTCTCTCAAAGCCAGAAGCAGGTCAAGTTGCGCGCTCAGGTAGGGGACGTTGCACATCTGCAGCACAGAAAACACTAATCAGAGAGCGCAACCATCACACCATCGTAACCTACTTCCCTGTGATTATTAAGAGGGGATCTAAAGAGAAGTCCTGCTGAGCCATAAATGCTGCAGGAAAAGTGGGCTCTGAAGCTACAGCTGTTGGGAAAGGGCTGCAGGTCTGTCGATGGGCCGATATAACAAAGAAACGATTGACTGAGCCACCCAGTTGACCTTTGTGTTTGAGCTAACCTCTAATGAATCCCGGCACGTGAGCGGACCGGCGTCTACGGGAAAGGGCAGCTGCTCTGACAGATACTAAGCCAGCAAGATTAGGATTGGTGTTTGAAATCTTTTGCCGTCTCCCTTCCCTCGTGTCTCAGAGTGCGTCACACTCCATAAGACGAAGCAACCTGCTCCTGGTCTTGTTATGTTCTCTGACACATTTTGCATTTTTAATAGGACGCTGACAGAGATTCTACACCGAGGTAACAAGCCGATCTATGTGGGATTCAAATGTGCTCATGTGTCACATTCATTTGTGAGATTGAAATATTTTAAGCATCCATGTATCACACGTATGCACCCGTACAACACACGTGTGCACCCTGTGCGCAATTAGGCAAGTTATATTTTTGAGGATTCATTTTACTGTTGTTCCACTACAGAGCACCTGGCCAATCCAAAATTCAAACAAACCCTCAAACTTAAATATTCGAGTAGTAAAAGTGGCTTTTCTTAAGAAGATAACCACATTTACTCTATTAAAAGACAACTAACAGTGTGCAGAATTATTATGCAACTCAATGAAAAACTGATTTTCCCATGTCACCTGTTTATTTTTACCTGGTAAAGTAAGAATCACAAACAAAATTACAAATAAATCTCTGAAATGCTAAAAGGAAAACTTCAGTGACCAATGGAGGCGCCTTTCTCTTCACTGACAGACACAAGCCTTCCATTCATGAGTCGGTCAGTTTCATGATCTGCTGAAATGAGACATTCTCATTTTATCATGTTATCAGTCCACAAAGTCTGTGTTGGGATATTTCTTTGCCCATTCTTGACGTTTCAGAAATAGCCCGGTTTGAGCTCTTCTTACTTTGCCATGTCTCTGAGAACTAAACATTTCGTACTTCTTGAAACTCCAGATAGGTTGCAGTTGTGCACTGCGGAAGCACTGGTGGTAACAGGGTACCTGGAAGCTTCACGCTTCATTCTTCTGATCGGTGGTGGTTAATTTGCATCTTTTCTTCTCAACACGTTTCTTGCATCCTCGCTGACAGTCTCCAACAAAACAAATAGTTCTGTGATCACGCCCCAGTATCTTGGATATTTCAAGAGTGCTGCATCCCTCTGAAAGACTTTTTACAATATTGGAGTTGTCAGTCAGTTAAATCTCTCTTACGGCCCATTTCACCTGAGAAGAAGTATCTGCCTAATAACTCTGCACATCTTTTACTATTTTGACTTTCCTGGGCCACGCCCTCTGTTGTTTCACAAATGCCTATCACCTGATATGCATTGAATCCAATATGCATTCAAGTTTACATGGCTTCTGTGCATAATTATGCACATGGCGTAATGCATCTGCAAACAAAGTGCAAACTCAACATGAGCAGATGCTACTTTTCTGGTTGAACGGTCGAGTAAATATGTCGAATTAAAAAAAAGGAAAAAAGGTTAAACACATTATAACACATTGGTGGGTTAGATTTTATGAATAAGCTTCCTCCAATGGAGTTACGTCATTTGCGTAAAGACTATAGCTTAAGCACCGGTGTTAAAGGGTTGAACAGTGTGCAAATTATATATTTATTTGACTTTCCAAGTAACAAACAAACGCTGTTATTCAGAAATCCATAACTGAAGTAAACTGATCAACTCTTTGAGGCTGAAGGTCTAGTAAAAAAAATGTAAAATGTAGAACTCAGCAGCAGAACTGCATCAGCCTATCAGGAGTTATTACCTTAAACACATTTTGAAAATAGAATTTACAGGGAAATCATAAACTTCCTGACAAGATCTTAGCAATTCCAACAGAACTCTAAAGATAGTGGAAAGAAAGGACAGAGCCGAACTTTCTTAAAGTGTGCTAAGCGACTAATCGAGCAAACTTTCTCTGCACATCATTGATGAGCAAATGGGTTTGCTATGGAAGTGACATCAGAAGGACACCTTCACAAAGTCAGAGTCCAAGATTGAGTTCAAATTGACTTCTTTGGCCACAATCACTAAAGGTATTTGTGCAGATTTTTTTAAAGGCAGTTTTTGATCAAAAGAGGACCTTGTGGATGTTAAACATGAGGGTCAGCTATGCAGCTTTGCAGCAGCAGGCGGCACACTAAAGGATTCCAGCAATCCTGGAGTTCTAATCTGTTACAAAACACTCATACATCCTAATCTAATTTTCGTTCTCATTTTAAATGTGAAAGGAATGCGTTCAACAGGGATCTTATACATTTTTGTGAATATGGGAGAATATTTTCAAAACGGTCATGAGGCTAACACTGATGTAAAAACATGAGTAATCAAAACAAGAAATATGGAAAATTAACTCAAAAGATAGCATTTTATTGTCTTTCAGTCCACACAAACTAAAGATAGCAACAAGGAGACTCACAGAGTAAACCAAAGTTTGAATAAACTTAAAGAAGAAAACAGAATTGTCCACTAGTAATAACTTCTGTTATTGAAAATTAATGTATTTTTTCTCTAATATGCAATGGCCTGCTATCCTGGGAGAAGTCCTCTGAAAGTCAGTGTTATTTTCCAATTTAAAACTGAAAATGAAAACAATAATATTCTGGATTTCGGGGTATTCAGTTGTATCCGCCAGGATTTTTTTATTAAGGCAAGGCAAAGCCGCTTTTATTCATAGAGCCAACCCGAAGTGCTTTTCAGGGAAGTCAGTGTCACACTTTAAAATCTGATAAAAGTGAGAAAAGAAAGTAAAGGTTAAAGAGCAAACTATGAAAATAAAGAAAATAAATGAATGTTGAAATCCAGCAACATCCAATATGTGCAGAAACTTCATGCAGAAATAAAAGTGTTGTGAAGTGTGATTAAAAAAATATTTTTTTTCAAAATCCAATGTGCAGGTGTGAGACTGAAAGGGAGGGGGAGACAGATGTACAATGATGTTTTAAAACATGATACTGTCCAAGCTTTTGTAGAGTACAGATGCTGTTAATGATGTAAACCAGGTGGGAGAACAAAGAAAACTCTTTCAACCCAGAGAAAACATTCACTTTAGGCTGTTTGATCTGCACCATTCCACCAGTTTACAGGTATGTTGGTGTTTGAACGCACGTCTGAACTGCTGAACACTCAACAAATTGGTGGTCTAAAGTTTGTAGTAACGTGCACCTATACAGGAGTTAACCTGTATAGTTGCTGTGGATTTTTGGGTCAACTGGACCCATAGAAACTTGTAGAGAGGAGCGGTTTAAGGTCCATATTAACCGTTTAACACCCAGGCTTTAGCGCCAATGTTTACATTCTTTCGACTACCATAGTTCTACACCCATTTATGCAATTAATGTAAATCAGCTGACTTTTTTTGCAGTTGTTTCCTGTTGATCGCGTCAAGGACAATTAGCTGATTCACATCAATGAGGATGTGCATTTCAGTGTCGCCAGGGACATTTCTGATGTATTTTCCTTGAGGGTTGTTGAAAACGGAACGTTCTATGAGTGTTATCATGAAGTACTGGTAAGTTCTACAGCCGTATCACATGTGGTAATGCTATTGTACAGCGCCTTTACACCATATTCAAGTTGTTAGTAGATAATTAGTTACAACTGTCCATATGGGTGGATGTGGGCTGTCTGCGGGCACTTATCAAGTGAATAGCACTTATTTACTTGATAAGTTCTCTTCTGGCTCACCGAGCGGTCTACAGACTTGCTATTATATGTGGGCCACCTGTGTGCCCTATAAAGATTTGCCCATTTTCCACCTGCAGAAACCCCATATCCACCCATGAGGACAATTGTGACTAAAGCATAATCCCTTTCAGGATCACAGGGTTGCTGGAGCCTATCCCAGCTAATGTTGGGCAAAGGCAGAGTACAACCTGGGTGGTTTGCCAGTCCATCGCAGGACAGTAAAACTCTTAAGTGAGAATTAGGCTCAGATTTTAGTCAAAGCCATTTCAACCTCAGTTGAAATGAATATTTTAGTATTTCTTTAAGAAGAATGTTTCTGTCTGTTCCATAGAATGTGAGCAGGCTTTAGCCCACAATCAAATGCATCTGATTCCAGACGTTCATAAGGCCATGAACCGATATTAACACCCTGTCTTCTGTAGTCTTCATCCCTGATATCAAACTCCTCTGTGTCACTTGGCTTTATTTACTGCCTTATTATTTAGCCATGAGATGATGAGACCATGTGTGACCTTTGCTACATCACTAGAATCTGATAAAAGGTTTTGTGAAAGCCACTTTCTTCTGAACAAGAGGTACAGCTCACAATAGGCAAAACCCAAAGGCAGTGCCCCCAAACTTGCATGTTTCACTCAAGTCATCTATGAGAAAAGATCTTTAGTTATATCATAATTATACTGCTTTTCAATGAAGGTTTTCAACACTAAAAAAGGCTCACAGTTATGAAAGCTGCAACCTTAATAGACAAATTTGTCTTACTGTGTTACAATCATTTTGCTGAAGACCTCAATAATAAAAAATGTGTGAAGGTGAAAAATAAAACATTCTATTGGTTACTATTATGCAGAAAGACAGTTCCTGTTCTTGTCATAAAAAAGAGCTGCTGAAAGACTTTTAAAAACTCAACTCTTCTGAATCCATAACAAAAACCAAGGGGAAAGTGAATTTTACTCCAAATCAATACACTGATGACTTAATTGCTAAAGGATTCTTGTAGGCTTTCACAGATGGGTCTATCATAAAACCGAATTCAGCTTTTCTTATACAAACATGGGAACTACACCCAAATCTCAGATTGTTCAAACCAAAGTTGAGCCCTTGGCTGAGTGTTATCATCCCGTTTCACTCCATTTAGTTTCATTTCGTACATTTGGTGGGATATGCATGACTAGGAGTGGACCAAAGTACAGCTGGTGAAATGTTGTGGTGCTCATAGAAAGAAGCCCAAATCTATAACAAGATTTATAGACACATTGTGTGTAAGGATGTGCAAAAAGACATGGCAATAAACCAACAGGAAGCTGCAAACGTGCGCTCTACACCAGCGGTCTCAAACCACGGACCGTTGACAAGTATTCCTCCTTGGGTCTCTTAGTACTGAGCCACAGAGAAAAAAGTCTGTGGCTCACATTTTTCAATTACATTCACTATTTGATTCTGAAGGAAGTTTTATTTAGTAAAACTACCAGATTCTCTCCACCACATCTATCTATGACTCACTTTTGGAACAAAGGTCAATACATTCACCTGAGTATGTACATTTGCTACTTTCTTAAAGTCCCACAACCATATTTTTTTCTATCGTAAATCGTTCTCATTGGTCTTTCAATCATGATTTAGCAGGTTTTAGCTAAAATCAAACACCCTCACAAGCCCAAGCTAAGGTTAGCGTAGCAAAAAAAAAAATTTTATACATGTTCTCTATTTTGAAAAAAATTGCCTAGGGGCGGTGATGCAGGGGGGAAAGGGGTGACAGCTGACCCCCCCAAACATAAAGCTTTGCCCCTCACTTGCCCCCCCCCAACTAATTTTTTGTGTTAATATTAGTAAAATTGTTAACAAAGATTAAGAAATCATAAATACAAGCTTCTTTAAGCATCAACAATACCACCTCAATTTTAATGTTAATCACAAATAAATACATATTTCTTCTCAAAGTTTTATGCCCCCTCCCCCCATGAAATGTTCTAGCCGTCACTGAGACACAATCTAACCTCTTGGGGACCACTTCTCTACAAGATAGACTATAGATATATGATACTTCTTAGTTTAAACAGATTTGTTGTAATGTATGCACACGCTAAAGCCTTTTTTCTTTTATTGCATCACTTTAGTGACATGCCGTGTGTGTAGAAAACATCTCTCCTTGGGCATCAAACTTTAAGTACATTCTGAGTGCAGTTCAAGGAAACAAAATCTGGTGCCAAATGTTGCTTAAAGTGTGTTTCACCTTATTTTTTTAAATCAGAGCTGCTTGTCTTGTGCCTATTCTTTCTGTCTCAGTTAAATGTGTTTTTTTCATGAAAATGTCCTCAACAAGAAAGACAAATTTGCACACTTTACCTCCATCATGTACTGATCCACAATGTGAAGCTCTGTAACAGGTCCTTTATGGGATTTGTACATTTCCACATCATCCATGGTGGGAACATACCTTCAGCACAAGAGAGATCACACAAAATAGAGCTGTTAGTTGATTTAAAACTGTATTTCAGGCACCAATTCAATCAATTATGTCCAAAATGGCTCTTACAGGCTATTTTCAGCATTTGTCTATGGGGTAAAGCATTAAATTTAACTTTCAAAAAGGTTTTCAGCAAGAAAATAGTCATGTTTGGAAAAAAAAACCAGAAAGAAACCCATACATTCTACATAAATATTACATGCTTTCTTCTTGGAAAGTCCCCATTTCACTCTAAAGTCATTAGATGGATTTCCAGTGGCCTGGAGATGTCATTAAAAGCCAAGCGGTTCTGATAGTCGTCGTCGACTTCTATTAAGGGTTGAGACGCTGATGGCAACAGCTCCTTTCTGGAACTGAATTTGAACCCCACTTGTCTTAAGTAGGACTTCATCTTCTTGTCACTTCAGCTTTCTGACCTCAAACCAAAAGAATTCACTCCTTGACGAGACGGCGATACAGTCTGCGCCGTTGGAGCGGCATCGCTCATTAATATTGCAGCCTCTTTTTTGGAGTGGTTCTTTCAAGAGTTTATTCCTCAGGCCTGTGCCAGAACGTATTAAAATATATATTACGTTTTTATAGAATAAATCAAATCCTGCGCACAGTACATTAGATCACTGGAGCCTTCTAGGAGGTCAACAAGGCTACAGAGAACTGCAGGTAAGAATCAGAAAACATTTTTACCCGCTTTCAGCGATGAATTCCTTAGGGCATACCAATAGTTTCCATTTCCACAAATAACTGGCTATAAAACTTTTATAAGGAGCTGCTATGAAAAAGTATTTCTCAGTATGTTATGTACTGAAGGCTGCTGTTTATCAACTCGTTTTCTTGTACCACATTGTTGATGATTATAAAGTTGTTCTTTTGGAGAAAAACATGTTTTTTTTTTTTCGACCAGGGCACTAAAAAGGCTGCATGTCTCAGCTTTAGTGGTGACACCATGAGACATAAACACAAATGAGTATCTTCTGGCACAGTCCGCCGTACCTTCTCAGAGAGGTGATGTGCTCATCAGACAAACCTCCGTCTTTCTCATCAATGATGAACAGTTTGTCCTTCAGCTCCCACGGCTGTACCGGAAAACTTTTGAGGAAAATGTCTGAAAGAACAATAGATAAAGGGGGAAATCAAGGCTCTCACTTGTACATAAAAGCTTTTCTTTTGACAGATAGTCTTAATCTCCTGATATAAAATGACTCAAGCAGCATTTCAAAGACAAAAGGGTCCTTTGCTTAATTACTTTCTTCCGAATGCCTTGGGGAAATGCACAAATTTGCATTTATCAAGCCAAACCTGATGGGATTTTTTTTTTTGCTGGAAATGTTTTTGCATAATTCAGGAACTGAGTGGAGCCTTTAACCAGAGCCTTAGAATTTAGATATTTACATTATTTGTACATTGTGATTAGTGAAAAATACAATCTTTCTGGCCATTAGGATTTATCAAAAAATATTTTTAACAGATATCTATGTCATTACCCAAATTATAGAAGAAGCCTTCTTTTAACCATTGAAGGTTAAAAAAACTGCATTAACTCAAAAATGTATTTAACCTTTGTTTATCCAAGCAAGACAATTTAAAAAAATATTTTATTTTCACCTGTGGCCTGGCATAAGGCAAGACATTTTGAGAAAGAAAAATATGGCTAAAAGTTTTTTTTAAGCTAGCTTGTTTTGGACATACTTAATGTAGAATAATATTTAAGAGCTTTCCAATATCAAACAATATTACAATAATATATTTATGTTACACATTTTATGTACTCTAAATTTGACACATTAGATATGGTTATTTAAGGATGTATTCAAACTAGAAAAGTCAGTTGGTTCAGATCGAGTCCTGAACGTTGCGTTTGGTCTGTATTGAGACTGCTGTCCACCTGACATGTCTGTTTCAAACCAAATGTTTCAAAAAAAAAAAAAATACATGACTAAAGATCTTTTCCCTCATTTGCCAGGAACTACGAGGGACAAGAGCAAAGCAACAAGAGAAAGAATAATGAAAGTTCTAATCTTTGCAATCCTTTTTGGGATCGTTCACCCATTTAAACTTTATATTTCGCTGAACAATTTTGAACATCTGTATCAAGGTCAAATACAACACTTTTTACTGCTACTTTGATACAACGAAGGCATGCTGCATGGTGGTTACTGAGGAGGCGAGAGCTGAGAAGGTACGCTGTTAGGTGTTTATGACTTATAGATTGTCGGTAAAAAAGTGTGAAAATTAATGTTTCTCACGTTAAAAGTTGTTTTAATGAGCCTGCATTCATCCAACCACATTTCAATGAGTTGCTGTGTCTCATCATTGCTCCATTATTATGCTTACATCCCATAATGTCTGGCAATGGTGGTCATTTTGGTCCAGTTGTTCCACTCTGAGCACAGAGTCAAGTCAGACTGAGAAAACTGAGAGCAAACCAGAGCTCAGTTCGATGAATCAATGAATCATTCGAATGAATCAAGACCACCTTTAAAGATGGGTCTTAGAGTGATTCCTGGTTCTGGACCAGGGTCTGCTTGGGTGTATTCAAACTGAAAATTTGTTCCGGATTATCAGGGGAAATACACTCTGGTTCACTTTAAGTGAACCAAATGTGTCCAGTCTGAATGCACCCGAAGTTTGTCGATCCTCAAAATGCTAGCTTGATAACACATATTCTATACTCCCACATGTAATGGCTCACCCATCTATATAATCAGAATCAGGTGTCCTAATCACTTGGCCTGGCAAAGCACTCAGGCATGGAGAGAGTACAAAGATCAAGGAAAGATGGGTTGAGCACTTTGACGAACTGCTAAACCAACTCACTGACGTTGACTGGAGAAAACTTGATGATCTAGAACAGCTACCTCTTGTTGAAGATTTTGACGGTGACCTGTTCGATCTCAAGCGTTTAAAGTCAATACCAAGACATTCATTTGCATATTCATATGCGCCATATTCACAACTGATGGCACTGCCTACAACAACTTGTCACTAAAAATGGATCCCAAGATATAACATAAAGAAAACTGAGACCATAAGTATTGGTGAACAGCTGGACTTCTACATTGATGGGCAGAAACTGAAGAGTGTTCCGGTTCAAGTATCTGGGAAGTTATGTTTCATATGACTGCCAGCTAGACGATGAGATCACAGCGTGGTTTCAGGCTGCGTCCTGTGTGATGGAGAGACTCAGGAACAGAGTCTTTGACTGGCCCGCACAGAGTCCTGACCTGAACCCCATAGAACACCTTTGGGATGAATTGGAGACTAAGAACCAGACCTTCTCCACCAACATCAGTGTATGACCTCACCAGCGCGCTTTGGGAAGAATGGTCAAAAATTCCTAAGAACACACACCTCAACCTTGTGGACAGCCTTCCCAGAAGAGCTGAAGCTGTAAGAGCTGCAAAAGGTAGACCAACTGTGAACTCTTTGGGTTGGTAATGTGATGACACTTCAGTTATATATTTTTGTGCTGAAAGGTGCTTATGTCTAACATTTTGATCAATTTTTACCCATTGCAACAATATCTGTCCATGAAAATTACTTTTAATCAATTTGAGCCTGAGCTAGACATTAAACAAATAAATTATTTTGTGAACACTCGTCATTATATTAATGTTATGTTAAATGAAATCCATTTCTTAAGTTAAGTCTTTAAGTCCTTGACCTCATGTAGATCAGATGGATTGTTTAATTACAACCCACAAAGGTTTTTATCTCACATCATCAAACTTGGATGTTTATTTGTATTTCAGCAATAACTTAGCTCCAAAAATGTTTCAAACTAAATAGGACTATCACTTGCTCTGTGTTTGTGCTAATGTAATTCTTTGTTGACAGGCACTCAGACAAACTGGGCATTGCCCTGACAAATGAGGAATGTAATAGAGATGGAGTGTGTGTTCCACTGGGTGCACGGAGCCACAGGTGTACTTTTAATTAGGACTGCGACATTTCCACTCATTAAATAGGAAGCTTGCAGCAGAGCTTTCAAAGTAAATAACCATATTTAACGAACAAGCAACCAAAAAAAAATTAAAAATCACCTCATTATAGAAATATGTGCACCTCCAAAAATGTGGGGTTTTTTTCTGTAGGCTTGTAAACTGGAATTCAGTCTTTTTAAGTCCCACAGCAGTTCTGGACTGCAACGGCCAAATCCTTTTTTCTCAATGCAAATTTGGCGCCTTCCACATAAACTCACAAAAATATACATGCACTTAGTACAGAGGGAAAATGAATTTTTGACACGGTGAACACCCCCCTGTCCAAAAAATGATGACATCACCGCGAGCAAAACCTTCAAAAAAATGAATGGTGCCAAAATCACTAATAGGGCTCAAAAGAGTATTTCAAAATCCACTGACAGAATTCAAAACACACAATATTCAAAGGGCATTTTGAAATTATTATTGGATGGCCACAGAACCTACAGCTTGCAAAGTGTAAAAAAAGTGTTTTTACCTTTTCCCACAATATGGGAAAAGAAACTGTTTGTTTAAGTGATCATGACAAAATTTTACACGCACGCATGCAGCCAGGTTAAGTCTACACCCATAACCGTAGTTTTTTCTTGACCTTTGATCTTTAAGCAATCTTGAATACAAAAAAAAAAAAAATCACCTATAGAACCAGAAACAAATTTAAACTACTCTTCTGTATTTTGCTCCACCGCCTCCTAACTCCTCAAGCATTAGTGGGAATCCACTTTGGAAAAAAGTTTGCATAAAGGTAGTAGACTTAACGGCGTTGGTGTGGCTAACTTGCAAAAGTGCCGTTTCCCTGTTGCTCACAAATTTTCTACAGTAATACTGTGAATATTTATCAGCTCAAACTGAACAAAACAATATGATATGAACACGGTAGGAATATGGACATGGTTAACAAAAAGTCTTTGTTGCCAAGGAAATCCAAAAATGTACCTTTGCAGATTCCTCTTCAAATTACATAGACCTGTTTGTCACCCTCAGGAGACCAAATAATAAAACAGTTCCTGTGGGGATAAACCAACAGAGAATTCGCCATTTTGTGTTCTATTTTTTTACATCAGTTTTCGTATTCAGCTCTGACTCGAGTGAAGAGGCAAAGGGGAGATTGAGAGCATTTTAGCAGCTACTCCACCAAGGGCAGGTCAAAAGTGGGTGCCAAGGGCGGGGGGGGGGGGGGGGGGTAGTACCTGCGGGTCATATAATTTAATTTATAGAATCTCTTCTATTTTAATTTCTCTAATTTAGAATTTTTCCGAAATAAAAATTACTGATCAGATTAGATCATGAAAATCTTCAAATATAAAACCATCGGACACTGAAATCTTTCCACTAATGATTTAGTGGTACGGTAGAAAATACATTAAATTTCCTCCAACCTTGATAGATCAGATTTAAGCGTAGTGGTGACACAACACCAGGACAGTCACAATATTACTATTCCTGCTCGTGCGTTCACACACAAACCTGGTACATGTGCCTTTCATCTGCTCTGTGGGTGTTTTTGGCTGAGCAGCATTGTGGTGCCTCTGCCAACGCATCTGTCCCCGACTGAGTGATGAAACAACACCAGTCGCGAGCCAGCCGAGTGCTGACGCCCCTCCATCGGCTGCCGCTCTCTCATAACTGCTTTGTCTCAGGAAAAGATTTTTTTCCTTTTTTTTTAAGAAGCTAAAAGGTTCCTTCAAACTGTTGGTTGCCTGCACTTTCTTGTTTTCTACACTGCAAAAACTGAATGTTAAGAAAGGAAAAAGACCCTTGTTTTCAATAAATATTTTTTGTCTTGCAATAAAAATGATCTTATCAAGAAAGTTTTTTTAGCAAAATAATCCTAGTTTTAAAAAACATGGCTTGCTGATCAGAATTCTTGGTAAAACCATTCTTCTTTCCCCATTAGCTGATATTTTTAAACTTACATTAAGAAAATCTGCTAATGGGGTCAGGATTTTGACTTATTTCTAAGGGGCCTGTTTTTGCAGTGCAAAAGGGACACTCAGCTAAAATAAATACGCCAATAACTTAAAATAAGAGTTTCTTTTTTCACTCTGTGACACCTGTAGGTGAATGTGGTGCTGAGCACGTGAGCACAAGTGGATGCTTCAGTAGACAAATACCACCGTGTTGTTAGCAGGAGCGAGGAGTCCAATTATCACATCAACATTTGTATGTTAATTACTGCTCCTTGTAATATTGTTGGCTTCGAGGTGGAATCTCACCATCTGCAGAGATCGACCCCCCCCTTGCCTACCAAAAAGTGAGAGTTTGCATGCATATCAACTACCCGCATAATGGGATCAGATGAATAAATACTGTGGCAAAAGAATGAGATATGAGCTGAATAAACTGCACAAATTTAGGCAGGTTTGTGATGATCAACACAAAAGCACAGTGTGTGTGTGTGTTTGCATAAGGAATGCCAGTAGATACAGAGGGAAAGAGAATGGCTGCATTTGCATATTTGTATTTTGAGTGACAGCTGAATCCCGAGAATTATCATTATTCTGGTGTAAACAGCCAGAAACTGCGTCTAACCATCTAAGTGTGAAGAGTTAATTAGTTATTACTTCAATTAAGACCAAAATTGCAGCACTCGCCAATTTACTTCAGTTCCGTGTTAATCTGTGCTTGTACTCATAATTTAGGGGTTTTGTGGGGGCTTTAACATACACAGCATGAGTGACGATGCAGTAATATCCATTCCACAGTCAAAGAGGAGGGGAATAAAAGCCAAATTAGATCCGAAACTGAATCCCTGCAACCTTAACTTTTGTAGATACTTAAGCAATAAAACTTTAATTTTAAAATTTACTTGTAAAAATGGCAATAAGAGGAGCCAAGTTATTCATTTTAAATAAAGTTATTTTAGCTATCTAAGCCTGATATTACTCACACACATTTTCTTTATTGGTACCAAGCTGGAGCAATTACTTGACACAAGTTGCATAAAAACTTCATTAGACTGTTATATAGATCTAGTCAATGGCTGTAGAAAGAGAAAAAGATTGGACGTCATGGGAACCACTAAGTTGAAGTAAAGACTTTTTTTTGTATTTGGTGATTGTTCCTATCTTGGTGAGGTGTCATCTCACTGAACCTCAGGTTTTTTTGGGGTTTTTATTTTCCTCAAAAATGGGAGGGTGGAGCAAAAGTATCAAGTTCTAAAGCATGTCTATAAATCTATAGGTGGGCTGAAAATAAGACCTGTTCAAATGAAAAATGATGTTTTTTGTGTTTTAAAAGGACATATGTAAAGAAAATTACGTTTAAAATTACATTCCTGACTATTTTTATTCAAATTGTTGTAAATCAGAAGCAAATGAAAAAAAAGTGAACCGAGCTCTCAGCAACAGGCCGGGAATGGGGGGGCAGGGATGCTCTGCGCCATCAGCCCCACAATTTCTATTAGACTGCTGACGCCCTGAAGAAAATCTATTCTAGAAAACAACACAGCTTTATTCATCTTACCTAAAAACAGTATAATCCCAATTAAAAGACCACTGGAAACGCTTTAAAAATCCATCAAAAGATGAGTGGGACTTTCATCAAAACAAACATCCTCTACTTTTCCTTTAAGAATATAATGAACATAATGTAAACGTTCATTAGATACTTCCTCAATTCTGTTATTATGAATGTCAAATCTTACTACAAAGATTTTTTTTTTTTTTTGCAGGTTGTAATTACTTTTATTTCTGCTTTAAACTTGGATTATTTTACATTAAAGGAAATTCCAACTGACTTTCTCATAAGACAAACCACCTGTTGGCCACTTGGGGAACTGATATGGCTCCATTTAATTTTTTTTTAAACATGGCCTCACCACTCATGTAAACAGACTGCTTTTTGGTTTGGAAATCGGTTAACCTTTTATTCCAAAAACAAACAATTCATTTTTTAAGTGGTATTTCTAATTTTATTAAACAGATGTTGGAACTCGTCTTGCACGGCTGTAAACTCCTTCGTGCCTGAATTTATTTCCAATTATATAAAAACGTTTTCTTTAGCATTTTTTTTCCATTCAGGCTGTTGCTAAATTAAGTCTGGGATTAAATGGTCCATTGCAAATTAGCGGCATATGGTGTGAAGGGGTGGAATGAATCAAAAGACCACATCAGCAGTGGTGTGTTGTTATGATGCAAAAATAAAAATAAAAAAAAAATAGGCGGTTCATGAAATCAACCCACCACCTTGGTTGCAAGTCTAACACTAGAGGTAACTAATGATATCAAAAGTCTTTTATACCAAAGCTACTGGGACGTGGCTTAATGGTGAAAACCTCTTGTCCTGATCTTGCTCAAGTTACATACATTGTCAAAAAGCCTTTCTCCAGACAGAGCTTCTGATAATGATTTTATCTCTTGCGAAGATAATCTTGTCTTTTTCTGCTAAATTGGCTCATAAAACATGTTCACACCTTCAGTTAGGTCTGCTATGAGAAGACACTACCTCCAGCAGAAGCTCTTTACATTCCAAAACACATTAGAACGTTGCAGTTCTGATGTTAATCAGCAGAGCGTCAAAATGGGATCGACCCCTCGCTTATCAAACGTTAACGCTTCCGGAAGCTTACAGCAGGAAGCCGCGTGGCCTCAAGTTGCCTGCAGGCCATCATCACTCATCTTCAGCTCCTGATGCAAACAAAAGTAAACAGTCGGAGAGCGGCGCCGTCTCCATCTGCAGGGGTGTTCTTCAGCAGGGCAGGAAATCCCTGCCCTTCTTACTCAGTCTCCCTAAATCCATATTTTATGAACATGTGAACTCTAATTAAGTTTCCGTTCTGCACATTCACTTTGATTCTGTCGAGCAGCCTACCACACCACATCTGCATGTCTCCACAGTGACAGTGCAACTTGGTGGACCTGAGAGGGAGAACCTTCTGAAATGTTCTCCCCTTTGGGGTCTTGAAATATACAAGCTTCAGTTAATCGAAAGTGAAAAGCCTTCAAAATCAAAGACAGAATTTGTTCCACTCTAAAACTGCTGTAGATTCTGAGAGCAGCCGGGCCTCTGCAGGTTGGTGGCTTACTGCCCCCTGCTGGCAGCAAATGACAGCTTTCAAACGTCTTCATCTCCAAAGACAATAATAGAAATGGCAGCATATGTACAAATAATTTAACCCAGAGCTTCTATTCAATAAAAGGTGATGCATTTCCAGTTCAAAAAGTAGTTTTGCTTCTGCAACATTAGGAATGCTCTGCTGCTGTTTTGTACTCATGAAGATAAAAATGTAAAAAAAAAAGCATGCTTTTTCCCCAACTCTAAAATGCTGAAACAAAAACCTGAAATGTCTTTCTTAAGCTGTTATATATTTTAAGTTATATTTATATTTTGAATGACATCCTCTGAATTTTTAAAGACATACTCAGGTTAAATTGGGGGGGGGGGGGGGGGGGGGGGGGGGGGGGGGGGGGGGGGGGGGGGGGGGGGGGGGGTTGGCATTTTTAACATGTTCTTGTGGCATTTTTCTGATGATGACCTAAAGAAAATTGAGCTAAAAATTACATTTCAAAATCTTTATTCAAATCATTGGGGATCAGGAGCAGACCAAAAATGTCATTGGACAAAGCTTATTGCAGGGACATGGTTGCTGCAATCTGCAGGCCAAAAGATTCCAACTCCGAACAAGATGACCAGATCCATGTACGTCTTTGTTTTCCTCATCTGAGGCTGGCATCTGGCTTACAGCTGGATAGCTCCAGTATTGATCCTACCAATATTAAGTCACTTTTGTTGAACTGGCAATGTCAGTTTGGAGTAATCCTAGTCTGAAAGCTAAGGGGAGAGTGTGTAATCAGATGGATGATGGGAAGTAGAGGCAGGCTTACTCCATACCAACTCAGAGGTAAATTTATAATAAACTACTGCTTCTCAGCAGAAACTATGTCCTAGAAAGCAACACAGTTTTTTTATTATTATTATTATTATGACTAAAAACGGCATAATCACAATTAAAAGGACACTGGGAAGGCTTTTAAAAAAGATCAAAAGATGATAGAAGTGGGTCTTTAAGATTGTGTTGAATGTACTCACTGAAGTTGTGAGCGATCTTCTGGTTGAGCATAATGTTTTGGGAATTGCTCGGCTCAGCAGTGCCAAAAGTCGCCGCATTTTTCACAGCAAACTGCTCAAGCAATCGGGCTGTGTCAATGTCCGTCTTCCTGGTGCCTTCTTGCTGCCAAAACGACTTTGCGATCTGTCGAAACAGTTTTTAGTCACCACGGAAACAACTTCCCTTTGAGAGGAAATCAATATCTTTTAAAGAAAAAACTGGAATTATGATGCAAAGTGGGGGGAAAAGAAGTGAAACTCGCCTAATCTTAAATGTGTTGCTACGGAAAATAAATGTGTTTGTGCAGTTCCCACTTTTAGTAAAAAAGTAAATAACGTATACTTATTTAAAGCTTTTCTACCTTCCTTAAAGGCCCAAGGGCTTCACAGTCATGGTCCAATTAACCCATTAACACACAATTACACACTGATGGTGGCACCACTGCCGAACAACCTTCCATCAGGGACAATGTGGGGTTCGGTGTCTTGCCCAAGGACATTTCGACATATAGGCAGGCAAGGTGGGAATCGAATCTGCAATCCTCTGATCAGAGGACCACCACCCTACCGCTGCACCACAAGGCTCAGCTTGCAAGCTTGTTTTGATGATCCATTACCTTGTCAGAGCTAACGACATCCCAGTGGAACGCTTTGGTGCGAGATTTCTTCAAAGATCTCTTCAACCTGAGGGGCAAAGGTGGCGGAGCTGGGATCCTCTCAGGTGGAGGAACTTTTTCAACTGGAGAACCTGGTGTCGTAGAGGAAACTTTAAAGTCATCAGAGCTAGATGAGAGTGGAGGGGAGGAGGAGGAGGATGGGACAATGGGAAGGGTAGGGGTCCAAGATGAGTTGGGCTCCAGAACGTCACAAACTTGGACAGCCATCGTTGGAGTCCGAGGTTTAGGGACAGGCCGTGAAAAAACAGTTAAGGGTAGAGTTTGGTTTGTTGGATTGGTGGAAGTGGGATCTGTTGTTGTTTGGTCAGGTGGAGGGTAAACCACGCCTCCAAATCCACTGCTCGATTCAAGATCTGCTCTATCGTCCTCTGCGTCTTCTGGTATGCTGGGAGGTCGTACGGTTTCTTGCTCCCAAAAGGTCTGATCACTTCTGGATTTCCTCTTCCACTCTGAACACAGCTTGTCGATGGCTTGGACCCAGGCATCCCGCTCTTCCTGTACAGTACTGGAAACTGATGTTTGATCAAGGATGGGCACCTTGAACCTGAAACATAGCAATGCCTTAGTCAAATACATCAGTTTTTTACCATTGATCTGAATGGGTGCTGTGAGTTTAAGTGTTGTCTGGGCCCGTGAATGGTCATAGGCTAGAGCGACTGCATCTTAAGGGAGAGCAGGTGTGTCTTGCAGTTCCATTGAGGCTTGTGCGAATACATGAGGGGACGTCACAATAGAACACACGATTGTTGTGTGTGTGGTAAGAGTGTCATTAAGTATTTGTAAAGATAATGTATGTTACACGCACCTGTGACATACATGTGATGCTGTCATACAGTGCACTTTCACTACACTCTCATCATTAGTAGGGTGCGCACACTGGCACCTTACACAACACAGGGTGTTCAGTTGATTTGTTGGTACCTGTAGAATGCCAATAGGATACCCACAAACTACACTCTGATTGTCTAAGTTACTCAATTCTAGCAATCAGGCTGTGCACAGAAGGTGCACACTTACTGTATCTCTTGAACAGCTCTAAAGGGCCGCTTGCACAAACGTGCAGGGTTTGGAGTGGTTTGAAGAATTGAAAAATCTGTACAACAATCCTACGTCTCACCTACTTCACCCGTACTTACCCTTATGTGTTGTTTAAGTGTTACAAACGGCCTTGTGCCCGTGGCCTACTCGTAGCAAAAAGATGGGCATGAAAATTTTAGGTCTATGAGGTCTACGACCTTGTTACTTCCTTCAGGCCATCAGCATGCCTTGTACGGGTTTACCCATTTGTTGCCCACAGTCAGCCTGTATCCACCCGTAAGGGAAGTGGTGACTAAGATATAACAGACTTACATCCAAGTTCCCCAGTCAGGCCATGTTTGTCTGATAATGAAGGGTCTAGGCCACGGATGTCAAACATCACATTTGGTTCTTTTCTAGCCATCACTGCCCTTCCAGCTTGCTCACTGACACACTCGATCCAAATAAGTAGCTGTAGGTACAGTTTGTAGGGCAGAGATGTCTAAACAAGCAAAGACCCTTGAGCAGGGACATTTGATCCCCGTGTCACTCCCATTAAAGCCCTGTGGATGCAGCAACAGAAAGTAAACAGTACAAAGCAAACTTGAGTCAAGGTGAAAAAAAGAAGTTATGTGTTGTGTTGTGTTGCTCACTCACTGGTACTCGTTTTTGTGGGTGGTCAAAGTGAAAGTGTCATTGGCCTGCAGTTTTTGCACACGTGTGTCACCATGTGACATGTGAATCACAATGGATACAGGCTCCAGGGACGGCCCCTCGCCATCTGCTGGGATTCGCTGCCTGGCTGCAAACAGGGTTAATTGGCCAGGATGCAGCTGCGCCTCATATCTGCGATGAAACAAAAAACTTTCAGCAACAAAACTATTTCCCAAGCTGCTTTTCAGCTAATACAAAGTGCAAATATAACTCCTGCATGATGCCAGTTTAACACAAAACCCATTCTCTCACTGAGTGGTTGAGTAGCACTCAAATTGCAGGAGAGCAGGCTTGGTGGTGGAAAAGTAAAGCATTTAATGAATAAAGTGAAACATGACAAAATCATGGAGAAACAAAAAAGTGACAGAGCTGAGCAGATGACCTGGCAAGGAATAACTGAAAACCAGATATGTATAAGGGTAATAAACTGAAATGAAGACAGCTGTGGATCATGAGCCTCAAACTGGTATGACTGAGCGGACAATTTAAAACAGAACATGACCAAAACCCAAGCACAGACTCCTCACATGTTCTATTATGTTATAGTAATGAAAGTGTTGCTCTGGAGCACATTTGCCCAAAACTAACGTTTATAAGCGTATTTACTGATTTTTGAACAAACATTTTATTATGTTGGCACCCGGTAACCCTTTTGTGGCTGAACTCATTTCCTATTGTATTCTATTCATCCATTTTCTAAACCTGTTTTGTCCTCTTCGGGGTCACAGGATTGCCAGAGCCTAACTTGGCCTGTTGTGGGCGAAGGCAGGGTACACCCTGGACAGGTCACTAGTCGCTAAATTTCCAATTATATCAAAAAAAAATTATTCTTAAGTAATTTTCCTTTCAGTAATTTTCCGTAAAATTAAGTTGAGTCCTGAATAAAATGGTACGTGCCGAATTAGCAACATTTGGAGTGAAGGCGGTTATAACGTGCTTTTTATAGTAGTTTCACAAGAAACCAGGTTGAGAGATTAACAAGTTGACACACAATATAAAAGATCACACAAATCCAGTCTTAGGTGTAACTTGCAGTTAGATCACCTTTTTATTCTTTCATATCATTATAAACACCTTATAAACTCTTTATTATCTTGTTTTTCTTAAATCATATAGGCCTTTGTACAATTAAAGTACTAAATAGCTTATCTATTTTAAACATTTCGGCTTTTGCTTTGATGTTTGTAACTTATATTATGTGAAATAATAATCCACTTCTTGAACTTCTGCTTACCAGTGGCTAACATATGCATCATACAAAAACTAATGAAACATGAAATTATTTTACAAGTAAAGAACTCTTTAAGATCTTGGTAGGAAATCTTTGGCAGGAAAGTTGAGCTATGTCCGAATTTCCACCCTACTCTTTAACTTCTAAGAAACTATATAGTGCGGGACTATCCAGCGCCCTGGATTTTAAAAGCAAATTGGACACCATGCTCACTTCTTTTACATCTTCAAACGGCAAGTAGTGAAAACCTAATATATACAAACATTTTACGACGACTAGTTCATGAATCCACTGTGTTCTGGTTCAAAACGTTGATAGTTAATTATAAAAATACATTTAATTTTTGTCTTTTGCAAAAACTGTTCAAATGCAATGCATCCTGGTCTATATTCGTCAATCTAGAGAACATCATTTCACATTAGTTTTTCACAGAGAATTCTGGGAAATTTCTAGGTCACTCAATTTTGGAATATTGTCGATTTGGACAGCAAAACAAAAAGACAAACACCCTATATAGTCCACTAAGTAGTGAGTAGTGAACACTGACTGTCTGTCTGTTAGGACGGAACAGATTATCTCTCGCAACAACACCACACCACCACCACCCCACCCCCGTGTTGGTCCCTGAAAGCTGAAATCCACAGACTTCTTTAAGGAAATAAGCAGCTATTAATTAAGTAACCATTCTTGCTCTGGTGTCTTTTTTGACATGTTCTTACTAATCCTTTTTTTTTCTTTATTGCAAGTTATTCAGTGGAAGGGGTGTGGCTTGCCAACAAGCTCACTCCTGATTTAGTGGTTGCCAGAGAAATCATGACTCAGACTGACTCAAGACCAATCGCTGCTTATGAACATCATGGTTCCAAAATGTCAAGTCCATACTGTGGATAAATGGCGACTGAATTGACTTCATTTAGTTGGAACTGGAGGTAAGGCATTTTCTAGGGGTGACATGACGTCACGTGCACTTTGTCCATCTCTATTTATGCCAGTCATAGTGAAGGAGTTTGGACATAGTTTTGGACATTTCAACATTCATTAGAATTTACTCTCTTTTGGCTATTTTAGCTGTTAGCTTTTGGTCACATAAAGTTGATGTTTAAAGTTGATGTTTATGTTCACAATTATTCCATTTTTTTTAAAGATTCTAAGATCATGGTTAATTTTTGTCAACCCTTTTAACATTACACATATTCTTCATTTTCTTTTGGGGAGGCCTTTTGCTATTGTAGACTTTCAACAAGCAAGTTTGCTTTTGATACAGATTTTGACCGTTTTAGCCGCTAACATTGTGTTTTTAGCATTGTTCAAAAATGTTCAGCTTCTATGAATATTTTGTGATTTTATTTAGAAGATTTTGCAATTATCATGACAAGTCTTAGCAGCTGATTTATTCATCAGAGATTGATTATATTCATCTTTTTGGGGTCCTTTTCTTTAAGCTAATTTAGCATGTAGCCTTTTTAACATGCTTTAAATGCCTGTTTAAACATTTTATCTGTTTTTTGCAACACTTTAGCTCACAGTCTGCACTCATGTGTTCTCATATGTGATATTTATTTTATTAAGCTTGTTTCTTTTCTTTGTACAGAAGAACATAGTCTTCTTTTTCGCTATTGCTATTTCATTGGAACTCTGACATCAATGTTCAACATTTCTATTAAGAGTTGGGTCTTGAAGATTGTTATTTACATAATTTTGGGGATGTACAATATGTTCTCTTGTTGAAAATACTTTTTCATGAGAAAAGGTCATCCTTTATCTTTCACTCATTTAGGAATATACAGATTTTGGGAGATTTTGCAAGTGCTGCTGCAACAATACCAAGGCGCATCCGTACTTCACCCATTTGAATGATGCCAGGCCTCCTCTGTGCAGTAACAACATGCCTTCCCGAAGGCTACGAGGGTCTGGAGAGCTCTGGCTTGCTTCTGCATCATCCTCCGCAGAGTCGTTGTATATATTCCCATAAATGATCTGATTCACAAGCTGCATTATCTGCACATATAATTCCAAGATGTCAGTGATACAATCCATTAAAATTATGGCAAAATAAGCCCCTAGCCTCTAAACTATAAGTGGATTAACAGTTTATGAAGTTACCTTATGTTTGTCCTCCAGAGATGTGGCCTCTAGTTCATAATCATGATGCTCTTTAAAAGAAATGGAAAACTTGGAGCCCACTCCATCATCACAGCTCTTGACGGTAGAAAAGGGAAGTTGCCTCTTGATGATGCCCTTCTCTATGCTGCACAGCATTTTGGTCTTGAAATCAATCTAGATGGTCATGGGAAAATGGTTTGAGTGTATAGTGTGTGTCAGGATGATTGAAGGTTTTCTGTAAGCAAGATGCAAGCATTTTTTGAAATTAAAAGAAAAATAAGTGTTATTAATATATATATATATATATATATATATATATATATATATATATATATATATATATATATATATATATATATATATATATATATATGCAGTGGCTTGCAAATTCCCCTTAAACTTTTCCACATTATATCACTTTATGACCATAAACATAATATATCTTCTTGGATTTTTTTATGTGAAAGACCAAAACAAAGTGGCACACACTTGTGAAGTGGAAAGAAAATTATACAAAAGTTCAGTTTTTTTTTTTTTTACAAATAAAAACTGAAAAGTGTAGTGTGCAAAAGTATACAAATCCAGCTGTTTTGTCACAGTCTCTGTGGTTTGACAAGAGAATATTGTAGAGAAAACAGCATCATGAAGTGTAAGGAAAACACCAGACATGTCAGAGATAAAGTTGTGGAGAAATTTAAAGCAGAGTTAGAATATAAAAAGCTTTCCCAAGCTTTGATCATCCCACGAACCACTGTTCAGTCCATCATACGCAGATGGAAAGAGTATGACACAACTGCAAACTTAACCAGACATGGCTGTCCACCTAAACTAACAGGCCAAACAATAAGAGCACTGAACACACCATACCCACTGTCAAACATGGTGGTGGCAGCATCATGCTTTGGGGTTGCTTCTCTTTAGCAGGGACAGGGAATCTGCTTAGAGTTGATGGGAAGATGGATGGAGCCAAATACAGAGAAAATGAGTACATCCTCTTTAAAAAGTACTCATTTAATCAGTAGTGCGATGAACAAAAGGACAATATCCAAACTTTCCACAAGGATTAGTTTTTTTGAACACCTATTTAGCTCCAACTTACTTCATGAAATGAAGGTGAATAATGTAACTTAGATCACAAAATCTTCTGTTTCACTCAAATTGATTGAAGCAAAAATGAATCCATCCTGCATCAAAAACTAGTACATCTAGTTTTATGTATGAGCACCGTGATTTTTAAGAACAGCACCAAGTCTTTTAGGCAGGAATGAATACATTGGAGGTATGTTGCAACATCTATCTTTTTCTATTCTTTACAAAGAACCCCTTTTAGGGCATGGATGCTGGATGGAGAGTGATGCTCAACTTGTTGCTTCAGAATTCCCCACAGATGTTGGATTGGATTCAGATCAGGAGACATCATGGTCATTCAATCACCTTCACCATGTTCTTCTTCAGAAATGCAACAGTAGCTTTCCATGTGTGTTTTGGATCATAGTTGTGTTGGAAAAGTGCATGATGACCAAGTGCATGGAGTGATGGCAGCATCTTCTCCTTCAGTATAAAGCAGTATTGTTGAGTTCATGATACCATGAATGAAATGCAGCTCTCCAACATCCACAGCACCCATGCAGCCCCACATAAGGACACTGCCACCACTATGTTTCACTGCAGGCACCATGTATTTTTCTTCGAAATCTGTGCGACGCCATGCAGTTTTAAAACAATAAGTTACAAAAACAGTGATCTTTGTCTCATCACTCCAGAGTTTAGCGTCCTGGTAGTCTTGCTCTTGTTCATCATGGCTCCTAGCAAATTCTAGGCTTGCTTTGTTTATGCATGGGCTCTAGGAGAGGCTTCCTTCATGAACAATACCCATGCATGCCATTCCTCTACAGACTGCACCATATGGTGTCATGGGAAACGGTCACTCCAGTTTAGCTTTTTACTGCTTTAGCTAACTGCAATGCACTTGAATGGCGATTTTATTCAACTCTTCTCATCAGAAGAAGCTCCTGTCGAGATGTTTACTTCCGCAGACTGCTTGGACGTCTCTGTAAGTATGGTTGCACCTCCATCTTTCTTCAATTTTTGGATCATTTTTGCTACAGTGTTTTGACTGATATGTAAAGCTTTGCTGATCTTCTTGTAGCTCTCACCGTTTTGTGTAAAGAAATGATTTATTTTCTTAGATTTTGTGACATTTCTCTTCCACGAGGAGCCATTTCTGACAGCATGAAATGGGAAGGGCTTTTCTTTGATAACCAGTGCTCTTTTATTGGTATTCTGGACGCATCTTAAAGTAATCAATAGACTCACCTGTGGTTGAATGCCTGGTCATTAGAATGTTGTCGTCTTAAGTGTGGCTTTTCTTCTAAGACTATACTTGGTGTGTACTAATTTTTGCAACATGGGCTTAAATGAATTAGTTGGGGAAATCACTTTTTTGTGTCAATCAATGGTTCATTTGTGGGAGTATTTTGTAATGTAATATCTCATAAAAAATGTTAATTTTGAATGGACACTAAAAGTTTTCTAAAAAAAATGAAGAAGGGGGTATTAATTTATTCTGAGCAGTGTATATTTGTGAAGAATAAATATTTGTAAAGAAAATTAGAATAAATAAGAAAATATTATCATAATGTCATACAATTCTGAAGAAACAAGCTGAAAATTAACAAAAATACATTTTTTAAATTATGAGTAAAAAGTAGAGCCGTCAACGTAAACACATTAACATATGCGATTAATTTTCTAAAAAAAGTCATAGGTTAATATTTATTTATGCAAATCAATTACACTTCACAAGTGACCGGGGGGGTTTAGGCCTCCATGGCGTGCATTAATTTCTAAAAATTCACACTTTGTTGGGCATTATCCCACTTATACCATGGTCACTTACAAAAGAAACAAATATTAAATCGACTTTTAATAAATAATTCTTGATATTTTATCTTTTTAGATCACTTTCTCACAAAATCAGACTACTTGATTGGTAGTGCAGCCCATTGTGACAGTAACACAACAAAGCATTGATGACCTTGACTGCTGCGGCAGTGGAAAGAGCTGATTCTGCTGATTGAACATGAACACCCAGCAGCCAATCAGATTTGAGTATTCACCTGGACCATTTAAAGTACAGAAACAAAGTGTTTGTCTCTTATGGTTGTATATCAGCACCTTTGTTTTCTTGGACTAATACTGTAGACATCTTTACAGTTCTGTTTATCTTACTGTTGATGTGTTTTGTGCACATAAATTAAATTTCTGGGATATATGAGTTAACGCTTCAAAGAAGTTAAACATTTCAGACAATAAAATCCAAGAAAAATATTCTCTCTGGCTTTATTTTTGTTCAAACGCCGCATGTTGTTGTATAAAATTTACCTTGTAATTAATCACAATCCAAAAGTGTGATTAATCTGATTACTTTTTTTAATTGATTAACAGCACTAGTAAAAAGTCAACATTTTACGAGAACGAATAGTAAAATTATGTTTTAAAAAGGTCTTAAGTCGCAGTTGCAGTTTCATGAAAATAAATATGTACATTTACCAGTAACTTAAAAGCAGATTCAACAAGATTCTTAAGCAGTGTGATTTCCATCACATTTCTCTTAATTGTCTGCAACATAGATTAAACATAAAATGTTTGATTATCTTTGTTGAATCATTTGAAAAGCTAAATTTCACATTTTATTTTCAAAACAGCATGACTTTTCCCTTTTAAAATTATGACTTTTTGAAGCATAAATGTACTACTTTTATTCTTGTAAATTGTTGCATTTTTTTTCTCATACTTGTACAACATTGTTCTGGAAAATTTTTAACTGTTCCTCTTGTACTTTTACAACTCAATCCAAATACTCCATTGTTCAATAATGACATCTGTGGGGTTTTTTTTTACCATGTTAGTTCTTAAAATTTGGGAAATACATTTCTTCTTCTTTACACATGATCAGGAAACTCCTTTTAAAAGTCTACTTCTCTAAGTTCTCCTAGAGACCTTCTCTGTTACTCTTCTCTGAGGAATCTTTTCAGTTTCATCAAAACGAAAACAGAAAGTTTTTAGAATTTCGTAACCACAAGTAACACTTTAATATTTAAAAAGCTTGATGTCACAACAGTTTTTCGCTCACCTGAAGGATACGCTTTTGCCATCTGCAGCGGTTGTACTTGTGAATACTGAAGTTGTATTGTGAAGGCAGCTGCTCCTAAAACCAGAAACCCAACAGGAATCAGGACCAGATTGACTGATTTTATTTTTTTGTTTTTTTAATTGTTTCATTTTTCATTCTTTCCAGCTAAAGTCTCAATCCTTGACAGTAAATAAGAACTGGACTGAGTGAGTGTGATGTCACCCATAGAAAATGACTTGGTTTCGGCTCCAATTACATTAAGTCTATTCAGTCAACATTTTTTTTATACAGACGCTGCCATGTTGAAGCAAGATGTCGTCAATAAAGAGTGATTGATCTGAAATCGAAGTTTGAAAGTTCAATGTGAGGGGCCATCAGTCACCACATAAGTTTATTGAAACCTCAGACTGGCCAATTTAGAACTCAAATTAAGAACACCTCCAAAAAAAATAGAATTACCAAGAAAGTGTTAAAAAAAAAAAGGTAGCAGAGCAAGAATGGTTTTTCTGACAATTATAATGACTGAGTTTGATTTCTCTATACAGATTTATGGAGCCAGCAGGCTTTCCTATTTGGAACGCCAAGACAGAAGGATCACTCAGTCCAGTTCTCATACCAAGCATGTCCAAAGTCCGGCTTGTGGGCCAAATGCAGTTCACATTCAGTGTCACCGCGCGATGGGGAGGCATTGGTTGAATCTTTAAGATTTCATGCCGCCACTCTTTTTTTTTTTTTTTTTTAATCATAGGCGTGGTCGTGAATGTAGACAGGAGCAGTCAAGCGGGTCTTCAGAAATGGACGCTTTTTATATACCCCTGGGCTACCAGGCGGCCGGTGATGCTTGATATGGATGACCGTCATCCAAAGATATTTGCGCATCATCCAGTCAGAGCTGCTGCTAGCTTTGTGCTGTGGCTGCCCAGTTGTCGCTGACGTTGACAAAAAAATCGTCCAGTTGCTGTAAAATGTTTACTTTTTTTAAAAAAAACCTCTGTCGCCAACGTGCGGCGTGTAAAAATGACACTCCCACAATCACAAATGCTTCTGCTTGTCCATCGGCTGAATTTGCTGATAAAGTTACATTTCGGTTGTGTGAGGACATCAAGAAATGTTTGCATGAGATGTTTACTGAAATTCTGACTTTAAAAAGTAGCAAAAATAACCACAACTCCAGTCTTAGACGGTGGAACATTCAGTGTGGAAATAAATGCAATTTGAGTTTTTCATTTGAGGTTTTTTCTGTTAAACAAATTTTGATCCACCGAAATATTCTGAATGCAAAATCAGCAAATCTGCCTTTCACACAATAGTGTTACACTTAATTGTTTATTAATTAGGTTTTTAACACTTTATGAAACTTACCTTTTGTTTTAGCTGCAGAGTTAATTGTTTTTACCTGTTTGGTGTTGAATAATCCTAAGAGTAACCAGACAAGTAAAGCTGCATACCAAAATGTTCATTAAAAACCACACAAGGGACATTGGCCAAGAGAGTTGTTCCGCATTCATTTAAAATCAGATCTAAAGTTCTGGTTGAAACCTGGGAAATCACAGTTTGTGTTTTGGTCTTGCAGCGCACTGATGATGAAACTCACTTCAAGGCTCTGTTGCTTTAGGAGATTGACTCTGTCCCTCCTGGCCTGGTTCAGAGCATCGTCGATAGACAGCTCTCCCTTCTTCACCCGGTTCATGATGCTCAGTTGCATCTCATTGCTCAACTGAGAACATCAAAAGTTTAGCGTCAGACATTTTAATATTGTTTCACAAAATCAATTGTGACTTTTTCCCCAATCTGTTACTCATTTCACAAATAAGCATGTGTTTACTTCCAAATAATGAGAAATAATCAGGGCATCTATGGAAAACTCTTGGAATTCAAACTCCCTTTCCATCATGCACGTACAGGAACACACAACCTTCCTCTTTGTCATTGTCTGTCACAGTTGTGAATCAGTTTGGGGAAGTACTGATATTAGGGAAGAAAAGTTCATTTGAGGAAGTAAAAGAACCCCAACGAAAGCGTGCTGAGGATGTCTGACGTGAATGAAAGCAACACTACTGTTTTCCCTGGAATTGTGCCTCCAGAAACGCTACTATTACTCACCGGCAAAAACAGATTCTTTTTGCGGAATACAGTCAGGTCACTTGTTACAATAGGACGTCATAGTGTCTGCTAAAGAAATGTGAGGCATGATGAAGGTCTAGTTGAACTCATGAGATAGTCATACCTGTGGGAAGCACTCAGCTAGATTGTCCATCTTAGAGAGATTCTCTTTCTTCTTCAGTCCTAGACTCGGCATTGTGACGGATCAGAATTCCATGAATTAGCTTAATCCACAAAAACAATATTTTTTCGGTTTGTTGTTTTCATACAATATAACGCCCACTTTTTTGTGTTCCATGCAAAAACCAAAGACCTGCTTTTACCAAATGAGGAGGTTTAAGAGTAACAGTGACTTGTATGCACTTCTGACCGCCTCCCTTTTTACAGCTCAGGTTGCACCAATAAAGGTAAATGGTGAAGTCCCTCCCACTCTGCAAGGAGACCTTTTCTGCAGAGCACAAAACACATCCGGCAGCATGCCTCCACTTGCACAACAATGTGTTTAGTTTTCTGTCTGTAGTTAGTCTGAGTTTGAAATATGGAAACTACTAGCATCAAAGCAACCCAAGCATTATTTTTAAAAAAATGCAATGATTTTTAAATATGTGATTCATTCAGTTTAGTTGAAATTACATCAAATTGTTATAATTCTTCAAAGGATACAACATTTTTTATCAAAAATGTTCACTCTAAATAAGCAGTGGGCTTGTTGGAAGGACACAACCCTACGACTTAAAAGTAGATTGCACAAAATCTGTCAATCAAATGTTTTAAACGTTCAACGTGGGCGCCAAGCAAGTATCCGCTGGTTCCAAGAAGTTGAAACTTCATAGACTCCTTTTGAGAAATAAACAGTTACTGGTCAGTCAATATATCTATCAGAACAACCATTATTGCTCTGCTAACTTTTTGAACATGTTCTTGCTAATCCTACTTTTTTTCTTCATTCATGTTATAAACAGGCCAATCAGATGCCTGAATGAAAGAATGTGGTCTCATGTTGAACGTTCGAAATGCTTGATTAACAGATTATCCTAAACCCGCTTTCAAGTGGTAGAAGAGTGGCCTTCCAACAAGCTCACTCCTGATTGGTGAGAGTGGTTGCAAGAGAAACGTTGACTCAGACCGACTGGAACCAATCAGGTGACTGGTGACATTTGGCTCCAACATAGCTGCATCTATATTGGGAAAAGATGGCGACTGAATTCACTTCATTTTGTTATACCTGAAAGTAAGTAATTTTCTATGGCTGACATCACACTCACTCGGTCCAGTTCTCATATACAGTATATGCAGGCACCCTATACTTTTATTGAGACATTCGATTGGCCATTTTAAAACGTAATACTTGCACCACTGAAACAAATTTATGAAAAACAATTATGATATTCGATGATAAAAAAGTGGCAGAACTAGAATAGTTTTTCTGACAAATATAATGGCTGAGAAATAGCCTTATTTAGCAACTCGATAGCTCAGTTTGCTGCATGCAGGACCGGCACATGGTACACCAGGGTTCATATTTCAGGAGGCGTGATGAATTTGTTCTATTGTGGGTCCCTGGATAAGACTTTTCACACTACTGCTTAACTATGTGGGGCCCAAGTCTGAGCCGACCTGCAGCCCTCATAAAATGCAGGGTTGTGCATAAAAAAACTTTGCCAAAGCAAAGATGTGATCAGTGAAAGCTGATTTGCTGTGGTGGCCCCTGCATATGCTAAATGGTGAACAACAACAAGTAATAGCTGTTTATTTTTGAAAAGACGTCCAGCAGGTTTGTCCTGTTTGAGACATGATGGGGGAGGGGTCACTCCGTCCAGTTCTCATTTACAGTCAAAGGTATCCTCAAACTGATCGTTCACAAGGCCACAGTGGGGAGAAATGACCTTGTTTTAACAGGAAGCAACTTCCATCAACAGCCAGAGATAGAAAGAGCAATGATCAGGAACTCAATCAAATCTGAAGTATGTTTTCTTTTGCTGTCAAGAAGACGGAAAAGAGGTAAACAAAGCCTAAAATATCTCCTCAAAGAGAAAAGTAAAAACATCCTAGCAACCGCATCTGCCACATACAAGTGACTTTTTGGCACAGTTTCATCAAGGAAGATATACCACTCTTCCAGGAACTTTGGGCTTCGTAAATTCACTCCACATGCCGCTCATCAAGTAAGTCTTCATTCTGAACCAATAGCCTTCTTCTCAGCCAATTACATTCATAAATTCCATTATGTTTATCTTTGCATTCCAGACGGTTTTACTGGCTCTCCTTCACCCGGTTCTTCACCTAGACAAGGGGTTGACTATTCCTGGCCTGAAGGGCCAGTATATCTGCATGATTTCCAGATAACCTTGTCCTACTCATGGCTGATTACCTGGTTGAGGTGTGTCCTGCCAGTAAGAAATGCCAGAGCCCATCTCCGCTTGAACAGCTCGGTCTGAAGCTTTTGTTTTTTTTTTAAGATCGTGAAACCTGGTATTGTTAGATTACATAATGCTTACAGAATGCAAAAGGTAAATAATGCACAATGATAACATTATTAAACTTTAAAATTCACCTGTAGATAGTCAGGAAGTTTTGTTTGTTGAGCTACAGTGCAGAACAATCAGGAACTTCCCTTAAAGGAACATTAATCTATTTATTTGACAGAATTATTTTGTATATTCTTGAAATAATCAGAACCTCAGACATCAAACCCTATAGATATTATTACATACTGTATGTTTTCTTCAGAAATGTGTACCAGAGATGGAAACACCAAAAATATTTCTATGACACTAAAATCATACATGGTTGAGCTCTTTCCTTCCTCAATTTACTTTCATAAACAGAACTACTAGAGGTGTAACTGCAGATGGTAGCTTTAGATTCTGAAAATATCCTGAAATAAATGTCCTTGATAAGATGAAAATATTCTGCATATCATTTATTTGAGTAGTAAAAAAACAAATAGACAACAAAACATACAAGAACAGTCTTATTCCTATAATTTTCATCACTTAATGCAGGATTGAACTATTGTCTTTGATATCTTTAAGCTGTACATTACTTTTTTAACACGTCATATTTTTAATATTAATATTTCTTTAAGTCTTTTTACTATCTAGAAAGGGTGGTAACCAGCAATATGTCTAAATAAGCTACATCTGCATTTATTAGGATAAGGGGTAAAGTACTAACTAAAAAACCAATCAATCAATCAGTCAATAAAGCAATTAAATTGCCTCAACTTTTGAATTGTTACAAAAAATGTAACAATAGTAAGAGGAATTTAAGATTTTCTACAGTTTTTGCTGGTCTCAGATTGGCCAACAATGCAACTTCTTGAAGACCTGTCAGTTCTAATTTTTTTCTGCTTGGCGATTACTCTTTAATATAATACAACCTGGAAGGAGACGAATAGTTACACTGTAAAATCTACACCAGTGAAAACAATTTACATTAAAAAATCTAGAGAAATTAATGACCCAAGAGTGGATTTTCACTCCTGTTCCGTCCTACTCCCACAGAGTGTAATCCTGTCCCATCCTGTTCCTGGTAATCTGAATCCCACTCCCATTCAAAATGATCCTCACTCTTTTATATTTTTGTCTTTATAATTATTCAACTCTCATGATTTTTTTTATTACAGATGACTTCTCTACCAGCTCTCTGAACTCCAGCGGGAATCCTGTGAGCCTCTAATGGACACGCTGTAAGTGACAAGTCATAAGATACATAAGGGTGAAGTAATTGAGATAAAGGTGTGTTTGTTGGACTTTTTTTTTTTAACCCCTCCAAATCCTGTGGACTGCACAAGGAGCTCGCTAAGGCTGTTCAAGTGATAAATGCACACTTGCATTCAGCCTGACTGTTAGAATTTAATAAACTTGACAATCAAAGCGTAGTTTGTGTGGGCTCCCTTCAGGCACATAAATATCAACTGCACACCCTGTGCGTGCGCCATCTCACTAACAACTAGAGTGTGACATAAGGGCACCTTATGGCAGCATCACCTGTATGTCATAAGTGCAACTTACATTATCCTTACCAATACTTCACAATACACTTACCACAAACATTACTTTGTATATGCCATTTTCTTGGAAGAGGGATTCAACCCCAGGTGGTGTACAGCCCCGCATACAGGTGAACTTACTTTTTGCCTTTCTATTTAGTCACCCCAAGTCAAACTTAGAATAAATGAATACATAAACATATGAAAACTTGGCACCTTTTGGCAATAAGATGTACAGTAGCACATGGGACACACCCTCACATGAATTTTTTTATTCATCAAAAGACAGAGACCCTGTATATCACTGCTAATTCTACAATTAAGGAGGATGAATGTTACGAGAAATCTGACTGATTTTCACTGCAGACCTGCAGGAGTACAACAAGGAGGAATTTCCGGCAAGTCAAGACAGAGAAATTCCACCGTTTTTGCTTGAGGATTCTTGGCTGCTGCTTGTTCTTTAACCGCAGTATCCTGCATTAGTGAGCAACATTGAGCCCTGACAAGTTTTTTTTTTTTTTTAGCTGACCAACAGATAATGCACATTTCCGTAACTCTACTTTACACCGTTCGTCGAGGGGAATCTCTTCCAGCAGTTTCATGGCCGTCACAGGGGAAAGCCCCACCTGAAAACTTTCAGGGGAATCCCTTTGTTCTTCCTGATGAAACTGTGTGCTTCAGAGCAAAGAAAACAAAGAACATGTTGTGTTTTTGTGAGGCTAAAAAAAGTGTTTACTCCATTGCTTTTAATCTGGATCTTAAACAATAATTGTGAGAGTTTCAGCTGTATATTTCATTATGGTTTGAGTAGGGAGGAAAAAACAGAATTTTTCTTGTAAACTTTTAAACAGTTGAAGTCAACCCTAACATATGGAGTTCCCTTCATTCACAGAGTTTAAATTTAGGGCACCATAGGGACACCCTTCAATAATTTGCAACAAATCGCAACCAGGATAATTAAGACATTTTTTTTAAAATGTTTGTTTCTTTTTGCTTAATTGTATTTTTTCTTGATTAAGTCACAGATGTTCACCAGACTTTTTTGTGTCTCTGTACTTTCAAACATATTTTGAAATGTATCAATCTAATTTTGTCTGAAAGTTGGCACAGAGCTGTTGCGAGTGTCTCAATTTGCTTTCAATTTAGTCTCAAAAACCATATGTACTGTCAGACAAACTGTCCAAATCAAGACAAAAAGGACAATCTTTTATTTCAAAAGTGCATATGTTGTGCATATCAAAAAGCTTAAGAAAATTTTAGCCCTGATTTGGTCAAACAATGACGTTCTGTGTATACAAATTTAACCAGGGTTGCTCATTTTCTCATAATACAGTTAAAGTTGTTCATGGAGCCCTGAAAAACACTTTCTAAGGAAATCAAGATTGTTGCTGACCACGTCAAAAGCAAAGGCTCTTGTTTTGCTCTGATAAACACAGATAAACGCTGAGAGACTAAAAAAGCTGGCAGACAATCTTTAGCGTCTTCTTTACACCGTCTTTGAACACCACAAAACAATTCTGAAGTTATTATTAACATTAAGTCAGACACACAACATCTTATGATGTAATGCTGATGTGTGTAATAAAAAAGCAGTGGGAAGATTAAAAAAAAATATGCTAATGTTAAAAGAAAAAATAGCAAAAGGATCCTTTAGCAAAACGTAGTAGGCTACATTTGCAGTTTATTTTATTAAGTATGGTAGGCTAAGTGGACTGTAGACCGTGTTAATACTTCTTCAGACTACATTTGATCATTTCAAGTTTAAAATAGTATATAAAGAGTAATTGTCAAGTATAGGCTGACTGCCTACAAGAATACTTGTAGTATAGTTAGAAAAACTACTAATAGGCTCAACAGAATAGGCTGCTGTTGACTCATATGGTATAAGACTGGTGTGTTTGTGTGGTAAAAAAAACTGGAAGATAGTAATATGCTTAAAACGTTAGAAGAAAAACTAGCAAAAGAACCGCTGAAGATACTTTAGTGGATTAAAGTATTCTTACCATTTTGAAGGCTAACAGCATGAAGCTTAAACCTAAATGAAGGTTTTAAAGGTATGAAAAAATAAATAGCCTCTGTTGCGTGGTTGCTACCACTAAATAAAGCTACATTAAATAAATTATATATATATATATGTATAAATATATTCTGTGTTTTCAGTTTGTTTGCTTGTTTATTTATTCATTTTCTAGAGAGACTGGAGAGTTGGGTGTTTTCCGGTGTGAAATTCAACGGTTTCCAGGAAATGGTCAGATATTGGAGGGAGGGGCGGAAGTCCCGCGTGACTGACTCCTCCTCCTCGCGGCGTGTCGTAGCAATAGAACAGATCAAAGGCCAGTTATCTACGAGCGCGTGAGGCTCAGGCACAAGTCACAACATTTCACAATGACTTTCCTCGCAGTCCTCATCCTGACAGTCGCTGTGGTGAGTACGCAGATTCATGTTAAATAGTTAACAGACTTATCTATACATGGACTTATTTTTTTGTAGTCTATCTTTATTCGTTACTAAGATTTATCAGGGATTATTTCCGAAGTGTTCGTTCCTAAATTTCAATAGTCCCGTCGACATGTTGTGTAGTTGCTGCAGAGGCAGCCCCCACGACTTCACCCACTTTCAGTTTCGATTTGACTGGGTTCGCCTGAGGTTGGTGTCGAGTTTCTATGATTTAAAAGTAAAAAAAAAGTAAAAATGGGTTTTAATGAGCTGAATCGTTACGGGAAAATCAAGTAAAGTGAAAGTAAGCCAGTATTTGCTGCTGTTTGTCGCAAAGGGTCGTGAAGATTTTGGTACTTTCCACCACTCTCCCCCAGCAGTGCTGCAGGGAGGAAGTGAGCCCTCTGTGCTCAGAGTTGAAATAAGGACAGCCTCTGCGTTGCGGTCTGGTGATTCCTGGATCTTCTCGTTGTTCCTCAGGTGGTGGACGCGGAGGACCTCCTCTGTGATCCACATACCCAGTTTGAAAAGGATGGAGAATGTTGCCAGATGTGTCCCCCAGGTAACCAATCACTTTGCTGTGAACATAAACACACACAGTAAACATTTTAGGAAAATCCAAAGAAAACACCAGCGTTCCTCTAGGAGAAATTCATAACTAAATGCCAATCATAGGTAGAAATAAGGAAAAGCAATTAACTGGACTTGGTTTCCTCTTAATTAGTTGATCTCTTCTCACCTCACTGTTTTTAACTATACTTTAATGGACTCAGAGTTTGGGGTATTTATAACGTGTTCTTGGTTCATTATTCTGGTAGTGGAGGACGTGTATAAAGAAAATTACACTTAAAAATGCATTTGGGACTATAATTCTTTTTCTTATTAAAATTGTCGTGAATTAAGAGCAGATGCTGTTTGAAAAAGCTTGTAGTTTTGACACAGCTGGATAGCTCCAAGGTTGTTCGCCATTTTTGTTTTGTTTGTAAGGACGTACATTTTTAAGGAACTCTTTAAATACTATGTCTTAGAAAACGACACAGGTTTGTACATTTTTGGCTAAAAATAGCAAAATGATAATTAAAAGATTACTGGAAATGCTCTACAATAGATCAACATATGACCAGAGTAGGACTTTAGGAAGCTGGACTAAGAAAAGACAAAACAAGTGAAGTGAGTTGATATCTTCGTTTTTAAGGTTAATGTCAGTTGCTTTTTGTTCCGCTTTTGTCCTTCCACTTCCTTTCAACGTAGCCTCGCTGTAGCTGCATTGGAACATGGAAATGCCTCTAAACTCTCAACTGGCTGCTGTGCCCTCGTTGGTTTTTATTTTTATTTCCCAGGCGTTTGGTTTGCATCCTCTGCTGTAAAAATGTCAATGAAAATGTGTCATTAAACAAGCACTCTGGGTTTGAGAAAAACAAATTTAATATCAACAAAAGAAATGCATTATTTTGAACAATAATTTTAGTCAATCTTTCATTTTACCTACCAATAACCTCCTAATATAAACAGTATTTATGTATTTTGTTATTATTAAAAAAAAAAGAATGTATTAGACTTTAAATATTAATCAAATCTGACCATTGTCAGAAAAACTGAACTATTTTTTAATAGCCTTTAAGACTAAAGTACCAAATGTTCTGATCAATTTCTCCACATTAGAAGAATTTCCTCAAACATTGTAATGAGAGACTAACTTGTAATAAAAAAAGAATATTTGCTTCTTAAGGTAAAGGTAAGGTCGCTGTCTAAACCCAGTTGTGTTGTTTTGTGTTGCAGGTACAAAAATGCGGTCTCAGAGCCTCTGTAATGAGCCTTCCTGTGAGCCCTGTGAGGAGAATGAATACCTGGACAGTTACAACACAGAGCACCGATGCAGACTGCAGCCATACTGTGACCCCAGTAAGTGCCCCTGACCTTTCACCCCATGTGCTGTAGTTTGAAGTATGAGGTTCACCAACAGAGCCCGTCCTCTTTCAGACAAAAACTTTGAGAACCCGGTCCAATTGACAAAGACTGTGAAACATGTCTGCTTGTGCAAAGAAGGGTTCCACTGTTCCAGCACAGAGTGCATCACTTGTGTGGCTCACACCCCCTGTGGTGTGGGGTTTGGAGTTCAAACTAAAGGTACATTTTCATGTTCGTCTGGTAGGTTTGTAGAGACGGTGTGTTTGAGCTGTTTTTTATCAGTAATATTTAACTTTCAGGGAGCCACGGGTCTGACACAGTGTGTGAAAAGTGCGCAGATGGAACATTTTCCAACGAAAGCTCAGCTGAAGACGCCTGCAGAAAATGGACAGAGTGAGTGTCTTTGTTGACTTATTTTGGGCCAAGTTTGGTTAAAGTTTTAATGTAAGTAAAAGCAGATTACGTTTCTAAATGTTTGACCAGAGCAAAATCTCTTCTTATTTGGGTCTCAAACACTTGAAAGTTCCAGTTTAGTTTACCTACAGTGCAGAAAGATCCGCCAACTAGGCAAAAAAGATCAAAAGAAATGATTCCAGGATCTGGATGGTTACTTGATTCTGATTGGCTGCAGGGTGTCCATTTCAAAAGGGATATTGGACATCAATAACATGGATTGATTTTCACAACAAAACATGTTTAAGCGTAGGAAAAGATGTGAACGTTCCCTCTAGACAGTGCTCTTTATAACCAGTACTAATCATTCAACTGGTAAATTAGCATTCAAGTACTTGTACTCTTCTCTCTAAAGTGCATTGTGAAACGAAATCTGATAAAGCTGCCTATTGAGCCAAGTCTGCTGAACTATTCTGGTTTGAAAATCTTTAACTTTCCACCAAAACTGCTATGAAAGTGTAAAATACACAGATTCCATAGTAAAACACCTTTTTTTATTTTAATGTAGAATATATATAAAAATAAAAACATAAATGAGTTGTTGGAGTAAACATTTGTTCCAAAACTGCTTATTTGATCAGGAAAGATTTGTTTGTGTCTCCACAGATGTGGGGTCGCGTACTTTGTCGAGAAAGTCGGAACAGATCGCTCCGACAACATCTGCGGTGAGTTGTGTGCATGTGCTCGACTGTAAAGGTTTCTCACCTCAGCGTTTCCTGCTGTCTTACACCACAGAAACATTCACAGTGAAACTGCAGTTGGTGGTTTTCAGTGTGGGAACAAAAGCTGTCGTTGTTTACAACCCAGAGGTGTGCAGACACCACAAAGAGTTCACAGGGAAGGATTCTGGTTTTAAAGTGGGAAAGTGAACCTTAAGTGTTTGAAATTAGGCAGTGGTTAAAAAAACTAGAGAAAAAAAAGATAGAAATGAAGATCTTTCTATGCGTTTGCAGGAAAACTTCCAAAATTGAATGATTTTTCAAAAGGTTCAGAATACAAAGGGGAAAATGTTGGTATAGATCCACTTAAAAAACATCTTTTATGTTTTGAATTTCATTTTTTAATTAAAAAATCAGTTTGAACTTCTGTCTAAATTCATTTTTTCGTGAGGAAAAAATAAACTTTTTTCAGTTGTTCCTTTGATATTCTTTGTTGGAAACAATTGTTCATCAAACACAACAGTCATTGATATTTTGTTTTCTGTCTTTGCAGCAAAAGATCGTGTTCATGTGATAGCCATAGTCATTCCAGTCCTGGTCCTGGTTGGTGCTGTACTTGGAGTTTGGTGTTTTTGCAAAAGTACGTTCTCCAAAAGGCTTTAAGTTACATGTTTGAAGCTTCAGTGATTCAAAAATGTCTGTTCTTCCTGTAGGAAGATCAGGATCCATGAAGCAGAGTGCACCGATAAATGTGAGTTACAGTTGTTATTTTTTAGGATTCATTCATGTTTTTGTCAATATTAAGGCTGACTATTGTATTAAGGACCGCATAACAATTTGTTTTAAAGGCACTCTTTATATTTCTAAAGTATTAGTTCTTTTAAATCAATACTCAAAGATGGAAAAAAAAACGGGTTTAGAATGTACACAGTAAACACTTTCTGCCATTGCAAAGACGCTAACAATGGACCAAATAGTTTCCGTTTTGCACCAAAGTCGTGAGATTTGAACCGCCTCAGCATCTCGCACCAGTTCTTTTCCAACTGTAGGTAGCGGACAAGAAGCCCCTCCCTGCTTGACCAGTGTGAACACTGCTGAGCTAAGCTCACATTCTGGTAGATAACAGTGTGGTTGTTTTCTAGGGGTGTAACGGATCACAGTTCGGCATCGCATCCGTTTAAAATGCGTCAATGTTGTTGCTGTTGATTTGTCCAAAAGAGTGTCAACCTGAAGCCCCCACTGCATGTGGGAGGAGCTTCCGTCAAAAGTTTTTCTTGATTGAGGCAATGATTTAGTCACGGAATCTGAACCAAATGTACATGAGAAACATTATCAATAGTGATTTATCTCAGTAAAAATACGGACAAAACAATATAGAAATGATAGATTTACACAAGAGTTATGGTAATTCAACAAACCTCAACACTGGAGCTAAAGCTGTGCATCGACAGGTTGTTGTGTTTTTACACTTTGTGTGCTTCGTTGTGCCCCCACAGAACTTCACTAACTGTCTGGGGCCTGAACCATACAGTCTCACGACCATCGGACAAGTGGAGCCCAGGACGCCGGAGGAAACCGACGAAATCGGAATGACTGAGAACGGGAACTGCGTTGTCCAAGAGCACGGAAACGCCGTCAAACTCTCCCGTCAGGAATCTCAGATGAACACAACAAGTGAATGTTCATGCTTAGTCTCATCTTCCTCTCAGAGACTGGAGATGAGCACAACAAATGAATGTTCATCCTTAGTCTCATCTTCCTGTCAGAGACTGAACTCCTTCTAACTCTTAGTATTTCCACACATTCCCAAGGCTACTCCGTGTCATAGCTTCACGTGGCGAATGCCGTCAACGACAGCCTCAAGAGCCAACGAGAAAGTGCTGAAAATGAACGAGAAGAAGTCTCAACTGCTTTTAAAGACTTTGTTTTTAGACCGCATCAGGACGTGAAATCGTGAAAGTCACATGATGTAGCACTCTTTTAGCACATTCCACAATCACTGAAGACATTTGTTCACATCCTCTGAACTACCAGAACATCTGAACCCACAGCGTCATTATCAGAAGGATAGTATTGACTACATACTGCAGGAACAACAGTTTGTAACATATTTATGTAAATATAAATTATAGAATAAAACTATGGCTGTTTAGCTCATTAAGGTGCAGAGATTCCTGTCTGTATATGTTGTTTACTCTATTGATTGAAATGTTTGCATGTACTTCCTGTCACATACATAAGAACCCTAAACGTGTTTGTAATATTTTGACGTATGCGCCTTTTTGACGTTGTTTGCTCAAAACTTTAGTTGTTTCTGTTGATCTTTTATTAAAACATGTTGTCAAGTTGGACTGCTGACGTTTCTACTCATGGCCACAAGGTGGCGATAGAGACCCACACTGGAACCAGAATTAGTTTGTAGGACTTTAAAAACATTAAGCAATGAAAGAGAGGATAAAAGAACAAAACCAAACAATGAAAGTCCGTTTTAAAAAAGTGATTTTTTTTTCCTAAACAATAAAACATTAACATAACTCATTTCCTTCTTCGTTAAGGGGACGGTGATCACCAGTCATGACTTGTTTAAACAGGAAGTCCCATTGTGTTTACAAAACCTCTTTTACAATTATTGTGGAATTGACTTAATACACTATGTGCAATAAATGTTTAATAAGCCAAAGATGTCTCAATGAGTTTCATAGGAAAGACCAAAAAATTGTATTTTAATCTGAGGTCTGTTTCCCTGATCCTGTGATGATCCTCACAGTTATTCTAGTGTAAAAAGAAGAATTGAAAACTCTACATCATGCTCAACTAACGGTTTAAAAACATTTCACCGATTTCTGATTCTACTGAATGCAGAGCAGTTTCCAGGTTTAATCAAAAGTTACAAAAGTGAGGGATCCTTACCTACACCCAAAACATTCTGAAAGAGGAAGGGTTCCCTCAGTCAGGCCTCCAACCTGCAGCAAACTGATGCAGGACACATTTAAAAAAAAAGAAAAAGGAAAACAAATGTTGATGACTGAGAAAAACTTGTAAAAATAAACACGTACATTTCCATTGCAGGAGATTGATCCTGTGTTATGAAATCTGCTATATTTATGAGATAGAAACGTTAATAAATCACAAATAAAAATGGTTTTCAGTAACATGATACTTCATCATTTGCTCAAATATCTACATTTTTGTAGATAATATTTGCAACTCAACAAAAACAAACGCAGATAATAATAATGGAACCACAAAAAAATTGTGCAATTTAAAAACTGTTGACGCACAAATGTATTTCTAGCTATGAAAACAAATTCACTTGTGTTTTTGCTTTCAAATAGATTCTAAATTAAATTAACCTTTGGAGCCAAAGGGCTTTCTTGCTGTGGTTCAAATCCCAGCTGAGTTCTGGTGCATGTTCTCCTAAAGAATGTGTGGGTTTTGTCCCGGTATTCCGGCTTCATCCCAGTCAAAAAACATGCTTGATAAGTTCATCGGTGTCTTTATATCACCTCTATATGTGAATATGAGAGTGTGCAACCCTTTGACTCCAAAAGAGTTTCTGTTGGTTCTGAAGATTGGAGTTGTTGTACTTACACGTGGTGTCCACAAGGTGGCGACAAAGTGTAAAAATTAGGCCCCATCGGAACAGGAAGAAAATATTTTTTTAAAGGTTGAAGATTTGAGCTTCTGTTAAAAACTTTGGTTCAGGTTTTTGTTTGTGTGTCTTTTCATCTTTTCTTTTAGCTCAATTTTGTTTTAAAAAAACACACACAAATTAAATGTGCAACTGTTGCATACTATTTCTTTTTGATTACTTATTGGAGGAATACACATTTTTGGGGGTTATAGTGGTTTCATTTTAACCCAATTTATGTTTTTCTTTTAGCTGAGTTTCATGCCACACTAAGTGAAATGAATCCAGCAAAAAGTGAGTCAATTTCTAGCAGTTGGATTAATAGCAACATCTGTGGAGTTTTAGGTTCTCTGTGAGCAGGTACGTTACAGCTCAGAAGACAAAACCAAACTGTAATTAAGTTTCAATCAAACTTAATTGTTTCCATTCAGTTTAATGACAAGCATTTAGCATGCAGGTATAAACCTGCTGTGATGGAGTCAAACCTGCATTAACACACCAAAGAGCCCAAAACACAGTTTCCCCGCAGGTTTCTTTTATTAAAAAATACTTTCTGGAAACAAAGAAAAACATAATTTACATTTGACTGCTGGAAAAATACGTGTATTTACAGAGAAAACGCGCTCCATCTTTGGTGATTCTTCAGGAACTCCTTGAGGTTCTTCATTGGGTTTGTTAAAGTGCACAACAGTGTGGAGAAAACAGTCCGGAGGCTCCTTGTCAGACCAGCTGGTGATGGCTGTAATAGGATGGAAGGAACAGTCCGCTCCGTGACGCCCAGTCCGCCCACAGTTTCCCGGCGGGGTGAGGTGCGCACTCCGCGCCACTGCGCGCCGTCTCTGAGGTGGCGGTTTCTGCCAGAGACCAGATCTTGGGTTTCTGGCTCCCCGCGCCTCCTTTGCTCCCCTCCGCCTCCGTGTGGAGGAGAGGGTCGCTGCCTTCGACCTTCTGAACGAGCTCGGTCTGCTGGGCGTCGCTCCGCCGCGGCGTCTCCAGACCCGCGGGCGCGTTCTCCTCTGCGCCGCTCCGAGGCTCCACGTCACGCCCCACCTCCAGGTGAGCTTTCTCCTCTTCGTCGCTCTCCCCCTCCTGCTCCTCATCCTCGTCCTCGTCCGACTTGCTCTTGGACGCCCAGCTGACCCTGTTCTCCTTCTTCAGGCGGCGCCGCGCGTTGGCGAACCACGTGGAGACCTGCGTCAGGCTCATCTTGGTGATGATGGCGAGCATGATCTTCTCGCCTTTGGTCGGGTAGGGGTTCTTCAGGTGCTCGTTCAGCCAGGCCTTCAGCGCGCCGGTGCTCTCTCGAGTGGCCACCTTGGCCACCCTGCCGGGGTCCTCGGCGCCTCCTGGGCGGAAGGGCGGATAGAAGGCGCCTCCGTGCGTCAGGAGCGCGTGGTGGTACGGAGAGGCGGCCTTCAGCTCGAAGCCGTTGTTCTGGAAATTCATATCAAAAGGAAGAAATTAAAATCAAATTTAGCCAATCAGATTGTTGTTTTTTAGGCTGGGGGGTGGAAGTGCCTCCTCACCATGTGCGCCATGTGCCTGTGATGCGCGTAAGGTATGAAACTGTATCCCTGCAGTCCAGTGAACGGAACGGGAATCCCAGCGGCCACTGCGGCCAGCTGTGGCTGCTGCTGGACCCCCGAGGGCCCCCCCAGCAGCGGGATCTGGTATCCGCTCGGCATGTTGACGCTCCTGTCCAGGAAAAAGTTTCCGAACCCGACCTGCGACGCGGGCATCCTTCCGTGCGTCCCAGCAGCTTTCAGAGTGGCAAACCCCCCAACCTCCAGGGTCTGCTTATATACACGCACATGTGCGCGCGCGGGTGGGGGCTGCCCGGGTGGGATGGGTGGGGGTTAACACTGACTGTCCGCTGACTGTCAGCTGCGGTCAAAAGACCTGCGGCTTTTCACGGGCAGCAAATCCCATCAAAGACGCTCCTCGCTGTTCCTTTTAGTGCTTCTCTTGGAAATGAGAGTTTGTTCTCCAACTCTGGACTGAAAGCAGAACCTTAAACCTGCGCTCAATCTGACCAGATCTTTGGAAACTTGGCAAATGCGCAAAATCCAACATGTTCTGAGATCCCAGACTTCTCTGTGAGGAATATACAAACACCCATAATGAAGTTTGAGGGCTAAGCTTTGGCTTTTTTCGCACGTGAGTCCTGCATTGGGTTTCATGCTTGGTTGATGACGTTTTTTGTCGCCTTTGCGTGAAAACCTGCAGAGAAGTCAGGAAAAGTTGACCCAAACATCAGACCCCCTCCTCCCACTAGAACTCACGCCGTCGTGACTGACACTCACTGCCATGAAAATAACACAAAATGAAATGAAACACAACAGAGTCACGGGAAAAGGACCGTTTTACGCGCGCGTAAAACCGGGCTTTTACGCGCGCGGGTTCTGGCTTTTCTGCTGGTATTCTTTAGACCCCGTTACGCATTTGAAGGCCGCAACAAAGCGCGCGACTCCGACTGATCAAATGCCTCCAATTAAACGAGGTGAAGCGGAGCAGGTGTTGACTGATGTATATGATAATTAGGAGATAACAGATGCGCGCGTCAGAGATAAGAGAGGATTGCTGTTCCCCCTGGTTCAGGTCTGGACGCACCAGCAGCAGCTGCAGGGAAGAAGTGAAGAACCAGCTGAGTCATGGTGGTTACTCATCACATAATGGGATCATTGCATTCTCCCACACTTGTAGGATGAACTCATTTGACTTTTGGCTCCTTTTTTTGTATTTTAGTGGTTCTTTAATAAACTGATCAATTGATTATTTTTGATATTAGACAAACTTGTGGATCTTCACAGATGCAGTTTTATGTTCAGTTTTGTTGCCCAAAATCCAGGAAGGCCTGAAGAATCTGTCAGAATGACCAAATCAGAAATGTATTATTTTCACTTTCATTTTTCCATTTTATTTGACTTAAAATAAAACCTTCCAATGAGACCTTTAAAAACATTGGCTGTTTTTGGCTTCACAATGTCAAACAAATTTTATTTTAAGAGGCCTAAAATGTTTCAAAGCAAGCTGTCCTCTAGCTCTTCTAATCATTCATGTTGTTTGATTCTAATGTATGACAAATGATTTTTATTGTTTATAAAGGTTTAATTGATGAGGTTTCCCATAGAACCATCAGGCAAAAGAAAACTTTGATGGATGACAGCTGTTGTTTTTCTCCATATGTGTTGTCCTTTTTGTCGTTTTTCAGAATCAAAAAATGAAATAAAAAACAACAGAAAAATAATTTCTTATGTGTGGTTTTAGCTGCTATATTGGATCTATTTCAACAAACATTTTTAAATGTACATTTTTTTACTAATTAAAAACATATATATATTTATCCAAGAAAACAAGGATTTTTTTTAATGATTGAATTCCTTTTAGTTTTGTTTTGTTTTAGCAGGAAAAAATACAATTCTGTTTTTTAACAACAGATTTCAATTTAACTGACATTTGTTTACAGCAATAAGTAAATAAAAATTAATGCACTTTATTTTCTTGTGTTTTTTCTGAACCTTAAGGTTCTGACTTTCTCAGATGTTCCCTCAGTTGGACTTTTGACTCACAGACGTTCACTTTTTTAAATGTCAACTATTCTTTTTTTTCATTTCTTCTGTTTTACACAAAAAACATGATGTAACTTTTTGTTTTTGCCTTCGTTTCTAATCATTTGGAGATCTAAACTTCCATTTCAGGTTAAGTCGCTAAAAAACAAATTTTAAAAATGGAAAAACCACATTTTTCTTTTTCTGTCTAAAGTTGTCTCATGTTTCAAGCCCTTCAGAAAAACGTTACTTTTTCTTATCAGTTGACACTTACAAAGCTTTTCTGAACTTTGACCTTTCATCTCCTGACCAAAAATAAATAAATAAAAGGACAGAAACATTTGAGAACATCTTCTGTTGTATCGTTAAGCCCAAACAAATTCTGGATTCATTAAAAAGATCGGGTTCGGATGAGTCTGAGAAAGCTAAAAACGGGAGAATGTGAAGAGAAAGGAGGAATTCATGTGGGTGGGGTCCATGTAGCCCAGAGCAAATTTGTACAAGAGCAACAATGGGCCGAGCGGAGAGCAAAGAGAAGGCGGCTTATGGTATCAGCGCTCCTGGTCTCTCCACACAAGCGGCTCAGCGGCTGCTGCTTTTGTCCTTCATCCTCTTCCTCTTTTGGCAGCCCAGCCTCGGCGCAGGTGTTGCCGGCGCTCTGACGGCCTTCCGCTGTTTGCTGTGAGAATGTCGCTTGCTTGGGGGTAGGGGGTGTCACCAAATGGAGGATGACCAGCCATCCCATCCAAACAGGAGTTGCCACAGAGGATGCAGGGATCCCCTCTGTTCCCAAACAGTCCAAATCCCGGCATTTTCCCCATTATTAGTGGATAAACAAATGACCACTGTTGCATTTAAGAGCAGAAACTCACTCCAAGTGCTTTGATGAGCGAGTCAGGATGATGTTGGAAGGCGTGACCTCAATTATAGGCCTTCCCCTTCACCTGCAAGCTGACAAAAGACCCTAAACATGTCATTAAAGCGGCTCATAGGCAGGCGTGGAGGAGGCGAAAGCTCGGGGGGAATCCACACAACCCTTCACGCCTCCTGTTTGTTAGTTATTACTGCACGTCATTCAGGAAAATACAAGTTAGGAAGTCTGCGACTAGTTGTTTTTTTTTCCCCACAAAGGGACATGAAAGTCATAAACGTCCTAACGGAGTTTTGCTGGAACACAAATGGGAGATGTAAGCGAATCTTATCAAGCTCTCCCACCTATCCACTCCTAAGTCCCCTGCTGCTGCCGCCTCGGGCCCCCTTCTACTCTTTGTCCTTTGTCATTACTCTTATCAGAGCCACTCTATCACTCTTTCAAAATAGTAGCGGCGCTCAAACTACTTGCAAATGTAATTCTGTCTTTGTCAAGCTCCCTCCTGGGTGCAGCCTGATTGACGGCCCTCCGCTGTGTGACTGACAGCCGGCGCTGGTTAGCGAGTGACAGCTGTTGCTGCCCTGCTGTCCCGTCCTGGGGTCGGGGACTTGGTTGGTGGGTGCCTTGAGTTAAAAGCCTGCCGTGCCTTGTAAGTGTCCCAGTCAGGGCATTCCCCGCCACCTTTCAGGTGTGCTTGCCGTTCAGATCCGGTTGTTTGAGCTTCGTGGACCTTCTCCACATACAGGACGCTCCTCATTGGAGGCAGCAGATCAACTGCAGACATTTTATAGTACAAAGTCCACCACTATCATCCCTTTTCTTATTTTTACCACATTTTAAAACCAGAAAAGGCTCAAAAACACCAAAAACAGCATCAAAAAGTGTCACATCCATCGAAGAAAATCAAACTTAAGATATAAATGGCTTTTCTGTGACTTACAGACCTGGATAATAAACGTAAAACTTCTACTAACCGGCCTCAACAATAAACATGTTCTTTAAGAAAGTAATTTCCTAGACTGCTAACATCCCCATGAATAAAGCAAAGCAAAACGGTTGATTCTCACAATGACGACTTCATAAAAAATGAACCGAAGGCAGAATTTTTTCACCAAAGTGTTCAAATGTGGCACAAAGATCCAGACCGGTGAACAAAATGTCATGTTTCCAAATGTAAAATTTCTAAATAAAAAACAAGGTCTATGAACACAAATGGAATTTGTCCAAAAATTATAAAGTTTTCTTTTCGTTGGTTTTGATAAACGTCTGTTGACAAAATGTCCAGAGTGGTTGCCATAGAGACGTTGACTCAGACTGACTCGGACTAACCCCTTACTGACATTGTCTGACTCCAAAAAAAAAAAGGAAACTAAATTGGAGTTCATTTTGTTGGAGTCAGAAGTAAGGCATTCTCTATGAGTGATGTCACTCTAGCTCAGTCCAGTTCTCTTATACAGTCAATGATGGTCATCAACCATGCTACAGGTTCCTCAGCATCTGTCTCTATTAGCTCATTCTCAGGCATACGGGTTCTCACGGGGGAAAGAATCTCAACTAACTTCCAGTTCCTTTATTACAGATGGAACATGCATTTTCCCACATCTAGTCTGCACTAGATGCACATTCACCTCAAGCCCCCATTTCCTGCACTATAAGGCGCACCATCAATGAACGGTCTATTTTCCATCTTATATCATATTTAAGGCGCACTGAACTACAGGGAGCATTGAGCGAGACAAAAGAGTCAGAGACAAGTCTGTCAGTCAGACTTTATTTACGACATTCAGAGTAGAACTTGTTTGGAGCCCGTTAGCTATGTTAGCGCATTTACAATACCTGTAATGCTACATTCATTCTGGCGCTCAAGAAAACACGCTAAACGCGGGTTCTTGAACGCACTTTTAGCACATGGTGAAGCGGCAAAGGGATTCTCCTTTTGCTACTGTTTACTAGTGCATGTCTGCTACCTACAGTTGGAAGACTCTTGGTACGACATGTAGAAGTGATACAAATCTTGTGAATTTGGCTCCAGGCTCTTTCTTTCACTGCTCTATTCCGATTTATAAAAGATGGTGTCATAGAATTCCAAACCACGATTGTAAATTTATTCTCCATGATCAAATTTAAACAGTTTTCACTTCCGTAAATGAAAAAGGACGCCGTTCATACGTCACTACCAAATCCGAATTCCTGATTGGTCAAAGTTTAATCTGGTTTAACTTCCTACGCGAATTGTATGGCCACTTGTTTTGTACTTATAACTGGAAATGATCGTAGAAACTGGCACAGATGTGTGTGAGCATGAGAATGTTAAACATGGAAGTCCAAAACGTGTGTATGTAAGCGTTTACAAACTTTTAATTGAAAGTGGCCGTGTGGCCGTGAGGCTCTCAGCTCATATCTGTTTGCTCAGCTGTTGGGCAGGACAAGTTTAAAAAAAAAAAAAAAAAAAAGAAAGTGTCCGTGTGAACGCACGTTGCCCAGGGTGGCATTTTTATGAAATTTGATTTTGATTATTGATTTGATAATTGATTTTCTGTTCATTGCAGATATAACATTTCTTTTTGCTGGCGCTTGACTTACTGACAGGTTAACAAACCTTGGTAGGTTCCACTTTACCAAATCCCACTCCGGATGTTTTGTCACATAACTTCTAATCTAAGAAATTTTTGGTAACCATTTAAAAAAAAACTGTAACTCAATTTAAAGCTTCATTTTAATGGCTCAAACGTCTACAGTGCCGTCACCTCAACAGTGGCAGCCATTTTGAGCCAAAAGGGTCAGTTCGCTTTTATGTCACTTTATGAAGCCTTAATCCAATTGACAGATGATTGTGAGGTTGCAGTGCAATCCCACAAAGCTTTAGGGCTTGATGAGCAGAGAAGAGGGGAGGAAGGGGTGCAGACAGCAAATGGTACAGTCCATCCGTTACCTCTTCAGGTTTGGTTTTACTTTCTATTAAGTCATGAAAACTCACATTTGGATTAGCTGATGGCTGAGCTGCATCAGGTTACACATTTACATTTTTGATAAAGATCTCATAGTAAATAAACAAAGACTTGCAGCTTTTTTGGAAAAAGCTGTTGAACAAACAATGTTCGAGGGCTGCTGTTAATCGATGCAAATGAGGGGGATTTGAAGCGATGCGTTTCCTCTTTAACCGCACGGTTAAAACCCAATCTGTCCTGGCTGATCTCCACATCAGTTGCAAAGACATTTGCATATGCAACCCTTCAAAGCTAACTATTTTTTTTACATGAAAGAGCAACTCTGAAGTGCTAAGTGGAGCTCCGGTTCTGCAAAAGTTTAGAAAGCGACAAGTTTGCAGACAAGTTTGCCATCGGCTTCATCCTGCAGACTAGTGACGGGCGATGTCACACTTTTAAGATTCGATACGATCCAAATTACTTTTTGCATAAAATATTCAATAGCAATTACAGATACAGATACAATTAGATACTGGTAGTTTCTTATTGGTTTTTCCAGCATATTATTCAATATTCTAAAAACAAATACCATCAAAACTGGCATGGAAACAACTTTAATGTGCAAAGTTAAAAATACAAAGTCGCTGTTTTCTAAAATCACCTACTCAAGCAGTGCAGTGTGGTTGCCAAGGGTAACCCTCAATATTTGTGGCTCCTCTGATCACGTGACTGATGGAGCAGTTCAGTATGCAGTGGGCTGGAGGGTGTTTCGGCACAAAACACCGGAGGAACTCACTTAAAAACCAAAGATATCTGGAAATGAAACATGCACTATTTTCTCATTTATTATTTAGGAATTGATACTTTAATGAAATATTGATACTACCATTGCTACTATGCGCCAAGCAAAGGTCGCACATGTATCGCTATGTTCACACCGCCCTCAGCAGCGCATGTTGAAGCAGTACGTTTCGGGATTCCGCAGTCAAAAATCTTGCGTTCACGCGTACTTATGCAAGTTTCTACGACTGTTTTCAGCCTCTACATAAAAATAGAGAATGTCCATTGAACGCACATTGAAAGTTAAACCAGGTTGAACTTTGGCTAATCAGAACTCAAATTTGGTAGTGACATATGGACGGTGTCCTTTTTGATTCACGGAAGTGCAAACTGTTTGAAAATTGACCACGGAGGAGAAATTAACAATAGCGATTTGCCGGAATTATATTATACCAAGTCTTTCATAAATCAGCATAGAGTGGAGAAAAAAAAGAGAAAAATTCACAAGATTTTTTTTAACACTTTGACATTTTGGACCAAGACTCTTCCAACTGTAGGTGGTAGAAGGTGCTAGTAAGCAGTAGCAAAAGAAAAGCAAGAATCCTTTCCCTGCTTGTCCAGTCTTCACACTGGACAAGAGCGCTCAAGAACTGCGTCTAGCGTGTTCTTGAACGCTCACACGCCTGGTGTGTGTATCTTATCACTTATACTTCCTCCGAGGCCTCACGGAGGGCAGCTAACGAGGTTATTGGGCATCTGTGATGTGACATCTACATTTTGGGGCCTGTTTTGTGAGACAAAAGTCAGAAGGAAGGACATGGGCGCTCTTGTGTTTTCCAGCTCTGGAGCACAAAGCCAGGCTGCCGTCGGTGGGAGGCAGCGCTCTCATGGAAATGAGCAACCGAACCAACAATGTGGCGCCTAATCTCCTCAGAGAGAGGAATCAGTTACACAGCAGTATGCACCCCTCCATGCTTTTCATTAGAGGCGGTGTGCTATTGAAACACCACCACCTCCACCCCTCATCCCGCACACACACAACCCTCATGTGTAGCCACAGGCCTTACACCCACCAGCTACAAGGTAGCCCCCCAACAACAGAAGGGGTTGAAATAAGTGGGGCAGAGGGTGGTATTGGGGGGACACAAGGCCTCAAAGCACGAGATTAGAGTTAATGTGCCCTCCCTGGGTTCTAATCTCTTCAGAGGGGGACTTTGTTTGAGGGGCTGGAGGGCAGTAAGATAAGTATCTATTACAGAAACTCCCTCTTATCCCGCCAACATCCCCGCTTCAAAAATGAAGCACAAAAACACTCGCCTCTCTTCCCCTCTGTGTCATCCAATCCCCCCCTCCCGAGGAACCAAGTGCTGCCCCCTTTTCAGCTAAGCAGGAATTGGAATAGGGAGCCGGCAGGGTCCATATTTACTCCATCTGTAGCTCACAAAGTCAGGTGGTTAAAGTCAGATCAAAGGCGGCTTAAAAAAACTCAACTTGATTGCGTGGAGAAGAAGAAAAGAACCACCAGAGACACCGAAATCATTCCTCTTGTTTGCGGTGAGGAGAATGTTTTTTTAAAAAAAAGCACCAGGATACACCTTTTAATACAAAAGTAGGTTTAATTTCAAAATGTCTTCATTGTTTAAATACTGTGCAAATATGACACGTATGCAGTTTAAGTTAAACAGATTCTTTAAAACACTGAAATCAATTAAATCATCAAAGAAAAGCAATGATATTGAGCTGAGCTGGAAGAAGACTCGTTTTGCTCTTTTGATTCAACAAAGAAATTGTGGGTAAAATCCTATAAAAAAAAAAATAAACTTCACAAAACAAGTAGTCTTTTTTCTGGCTAAAGGTTAAGTTTTTAAAAATGTCTATTTCAATTTTTTTTTTTTTAAATATTTTAAAAAAAACCTGAATGATGACAGAAAGAAGTTAGAAATAATGACAACGGGGTCCTTTTTCCATCGTTACACCGCATGACATAAATGTCTTTCATTTGCAGTGCAACTTTTTCTGTTTTCATGACAAAATACCATATTTTCCGCGCTATAGAGCACACTTGAATTTAAATTTTAGTTTTCAAGAAATAATAGATTTAGGGTTTATTATTTTATGAACTAATTCTAGTTACTGCCTACTGATACCAAAGTGATTTTGAGGGGTACACGGCACTCTGTCAAAATGTCAGTCTGTTTTTTACTAAAGGCAAAGACGATTGGGTGTTTTTGTAAATAAGCTAACGGGGCTAACATGTAGCAGAGTCAGACTGTGGGTTTTTTTACGAGTTCCTGGAGTTAGCGTAGTCATGGTGGTGTTTGTTTTTGCTGATCAGTCTGTTTTTTCACATTTTGCAAACAAAGTTGGGTGTTTTGTAAATATGCTAACACGGCTAACATGTAGCTGTGACGGACTGTGCTTACTTCACGTTACTAACAAGGTTAGGAGGTTAGGAGTTAGAGTTGTGACAGTAATGTTGGCTTTAGCTGAATCCGTCTGTTTTTTTAAGTGTTGCAACAGCGTTGAGAGTTACTGCGAATCTGCTAACACGGCGAAAGCGGTGTCGGAGAGAGAGAGAAAATGTTTCCCTTCATTTATTTTGTCTGAAATGTTTACATTTATAAAGTGTTGACTCAGAAGTGTAATTTGTGTGCACAAGACTTTAATGCCTGCAGTATTATTCCAAGAAAACAAAGATGCTGATATACAGCCATAAGAAACAAACATTATGTTTTTGCAATGGTCCAGGTCTTTAAATGGTTCGGGTGAATACTCTATTCTGATTGGCTGCTGGTATTCCGGAAGAAGTTCTGGTCACAATGTTCTATATGCGTAGGCTTCTTCAAAACAAACTTTTCTTTTATGATGTGAGCAAAATCAAGCGGCACATGTTTCGCTTTCTTTTGCAGCTGCAATTTTGGTTGCTGCCGGATTAGTGACGCATCAGCTTGTTAGCATGACAACGGGCCACAGTTCGTATCAAATAGTCCACCTTTTGTGAAAAAGCGATCTAAACCTAAAAAAGATAACAAGAACAAAATACTAAAAATCAATTGAATATTAATTTTTAAAAATAAATTATCATGTGATAAATGGGATAGTGCTCGACGTAATGGGCTTTTTCAGAAATAGACACACATTGCGGAAGGAACAAGCGGAAGACGGCTGCTTTGAGGAGTGTAATTAATCTGTTAAATATTAACCTGTTAATTTGAAAAATTAATCGCGCACGTTAAAGTGTTAACGTTGATAGATCTAGTTGCAAACAAGGTTGGATGTTACAGTTATTGTGAATACGCCAACACGGCTAACGTGTAGCGTATTACAAACAAGTTTTAGAACAAAGTCTGACAGACAAAATAGTCTCTGACTCGTTCTTCTCGCTTATTTTGCCTTTTAGTTTGGTGCGTCTAATACATGACATGATTTAAATAATAGACCGTTCTTTGACAATGCGCCTTATAACCCAGTATGCCTTATAGTGCATAAAACACAGTATAATAGTATTAATCTACAAAATAAACTTCAATTGTTAATTTAACCCCATAAAGTTAAAAAATTAAGCACTGAAATGAAAGTAGATTTTTTTTTGTTCTGTAGAATGCTCATTTATTTTTATTAAACTGAAAAAAAATTTAATATAAAAAAGAAAAGTTTCTAATAAAGCTAAATGTTTTAGAAAATTCACCAATACTACATCTTCTGTTCATTTTCTTTTTATTTTGTTGGCACAATAGCTGTTATTTTTTTGGTTGTCCAACTTGTATTAAAATGAAAGATGTGCTCTCCTCACCTCATCAGCAACTTCTGTACAGTCACAAAAATGGATTAAGGATTCAAAATGTTTCAATTAAATAATATTTCATGGAATAGTACTTATATTTAACCTACTGAAATGGAAAACAGGCAGCCTCTGTGCACTAATCTCCAAAGCTGTCCAAAAACGTGTTTTAATTAAGGCTATTTCCTTTTCCCACAGATAACAACAACTTTAGGAACATCCTGAAAGTAACGCAGATTTTCTTTTCTTTTTCTTTTTAATTAGGAAGTTGGTTATTTTATGGGGGTGTAACAATTAATCAGTTAATCACTGAGTTGATTTCTATTCATACAATCCAACCAAATCAAAAATGATCAACCATCATTACAGTTCAATGTGTGGAAACACTACATTTTTCAAAAATAAATGATATAAGACATATGTGGTAGAATATTCTAATGATGTTCCCTTTGTATAATTTTGAAGTGGAAAAACAACAGGGGGCTAAACTTTATGAAACTAAAACATGAATGGATTTGACATTCATTCTTGTTTACCTACCTCATCTACTGTAATGAAGATTTGGGGAATAATTATAAGTTTCATTACATCCATTAAACATACTTCTCCGTGGATCTAAGAAGAGGGAAACCGGGCCATGGCGGCCCATTCCCTCTGCATAGTGGGTTTACACTGGCTTAGATTAGATTATTAATATATTTATACTGACATGCTAAAACTGCAGATTTTCTATTATTATTACCATCTGTTATTTGTGCCATATTACATGCAACTTACTATTTGAATTAAATCTTAATTGCAATTAGTTGCTAGCAGGCTACTAGAAGTTAGAAGCTGGAGAAAGTATGGTGCACTGGGGTTCTGTCCTCTATTCTTTATCATTTACCCACTATTATTTTTTTATTTTTTAGTTAGATCATAATGTCACTGATTGGTGGAGTGCAATTCATTTGTTGTCCCCGTTTACCACTCACCTATGGGGGATGGGAGTGGTGGGTGCTAGTTTAGCTTAGTCTGTTTAGTTTCGTTTTAGCAACCAGCTTTTGTTTATATTTTCATGACTGACTTTATGTTCTTTGCATAAATACAGGTGTGAAGCCCACTGAGACAGCTATAGTTGTGATTTTAAGCTACATAAATAAATTTTGCACACATTTAATTTACATTTTATTATCCTATAAGGAATCTGGAAAACTTCACCTGCACTGTCCAGTACCAGGTATTTATCTCTGAGTCACATTGGTTGAAGCTTTGGCTACGGATGTCCTGCATCGATTTTAGGCCAGTGAATCATTCAAAATTAACTAAAATTGACTATGAATCAGATCGTCAACCACAAATTATGGTATGAATCGAATTGTTAAAATGAATCGTTACACCCCTACTTTTTTAGTTCTAAAAATGATGGAAGAGCACTGCAAACATCAGAGCAAAGTCCATAAACAACAGTTAAGACAGTTGCTTTTCAAATTAAAGTTGGCACAAAAACCAGGAAGTAACCACATATTTAATACAATTTTTTTGGCATGTTTTCAGTGACTGAGTTGAGGCGGCAAAGCAGGTGCTGCTGTTGGCCCCTCCCTCATCGCAAACCACCTTCAGCAATAGATTTCAACAGGAAACCAGTTCAGCACCTGCGCTGCTAAACTCTTTACACTTTCTGTTACTTATTTGTTTCAAATCCAGTTAGTGTCTTTAAACTACAAAAGTTAGCTTTTTTTCTTTTTGCTCTAATTTAGAAACAGGTTTAGGTTAAGAGTTGATGCAAAATTAATCAAAATCAAGTGTTTTAGTTTAGGTTGAAAATGTAGCCTAAATTAGCATAGAGGACAAATTCAGACTTCCAAGAGCTTGTAATATCTGGTAACATTCATTCAAAGTTTTAAGGCTTCAAAAATACACACTGCAAAAATGTTTATACAACAGGCACAAGTCTGTACAGTTTATCAAGGCAGGTAAGTGACAACATACATTGTCACACCATAAGAAGGAAATGTTGAACCGGGTCGTCAGCGGGAGAACTTCCTAGGTCTGAAGGCAGGAACGTTGAGTTGATATGGCGCCGTCCTCTCCTCTTCTATGGGAGCCAGCTCCTCCGCTGAGCCCCACTTCTTCTTGGAGTGGAACAGGGACACCAACTTTCTGTTTTTGTTCCGTTCACGCACCTGCGTAACGTGGAACTCTGCAACCGCACAAAGAAAAACTTTACTGACAACGAACGTTAGCTCTGCGTTTGCTAGCTGACGGTTTGACTGTAAGCTAAAGGAAATCTTAAAGTAGAGACCAAGACTCAATTCTAAACAGAAGTGAAGTGCACCTCCTTAATTTTTGTGTTTTGAAACTGAAAATATATTTTTAGTCGAGGAAAATGAAGCAAACTTCAAGATTTTAACAGGGCTGCCAACTCTGGCACATTGGCTGTGTGGCTCACGCATTTGATTGATTTCTCACGCCACAGCTCTATTTCTCTTGCTAAAATAGGCTACACTTAAAGTTATTTCCTAATTTTTGTATCCAATAAAAAAACGTTTTTTTTATGCCAAGTATCTCATAAACTTACTGAAGTAAAGAATGTTTTTAGTAAAGGCTCTGACAACCGGAGCGAGCAGCGCCCAAAGGGTTATTAAAGCTTTGGTCACATGCACCTTAGTCATATGGGTTTTGTGGTTGTCCGGGTCCACAATGTAGACAAGTGCGGCCGCATCTCAAGGTGAGCGTAGGTGTGTCTATCAGTTACCTTGAGGCTCATATGACCACTTAAAGGGACGTCATAAAAATGAAATGTGCATTTGTGTGCGGTAAATGTCTCGTGAATTCATTGTAAGGATGCTGTCACACTCTAGTCATTATTGAGGTGCGCGTGGTGGCAGGGAGACGAGGACGTGCACGTGATTCGCGCATGCCCGTGGGATGTCCACACATACTGGACTCAGAGTTTCTCATTTCTAACAGCCAGGCTCCGCGTAAAGAACACGCACCTGCCTGTTGAACAGCATTATGGACTTCATGCACAATGCGCAGAAGGGGAACAGGGGCTGGGAGTTAGAAGAAAGGAAAAACCTTTAAGACACGGCTTGCCACCATTGCAAAGCAGGTATTTGTGCTGCTCCACTCAAATGTAAAGTAAACAAAACCAAAACAAGGAACAGTTTGGCCTTGGATGAAACTTCATCATCAATGATGACAATTACAGCTGCAGGCCTTGGGCCATGTTTCCAACATCAGCCATCCGCTAAAAGCTTAAAAAAAGGCAACAATCCAGAACGGGGAAACAGAGTTAAACATCTTTTTGCTTAATACCTTGTGCCTTGTCTTAATATGAGTATGTAGTTTAGATTCTTTGCTCATCGAACTATTAAAGTGGATAATATATGTGTTTCTCTGACTGTGTAAGAGAACGGGACTGAATGACCCTGCCCTCCTGGCTCCAAAAAGACAAAATCCCATAGACTTCTATAGAGAAATAAACAGCTGTTAGTCAGAATAACCCTTCTTACTCGAATCCGTTTTTTGAAACATTCTTGTTAATACTATTTTTTCATGATATTTTTTTTATCGCAAGGTATTTCAGCTTGTCCTTAGCTAAATGTGGGTTTTTATGTCAACATGATGAAGTATTTTTTAATGTGTTTTACCTCTTGTTTTATTCTCTGTTGGACGTGGTTTTGACCTGTGTTGTGATTTTTATATGTTCTTCCATCCACTTAGATTGCTCATGTGCTCCTTGTTGATTTCAATGTTTAGAATTCACATTGTCACCACATCTTATTGTCTTTTGTTGTTATCCTATTATTTGTTGCACAAAAAATAATGAGTAGTTTTCTTTCTGTTTTTAGATGCAAGTATTTTTTTTAACTCTTTGTTTCTTTTCTTCAATAATACATTTTATGTGTTTTAATCATGATATGTTTATTTGATGTTTTGAAGTATTTTATTTATGTGTTTTGTTAAAAATGAAATGAAAGCTTCTAGTACTTTATGAAATTATATTTAAAAAGAATGAAATGAAATGAATTTAGTGAAATATGAAATAAAACTCAATGTAGAACTCACGCAGCTCTCTGTCCTCTCCTGGACCTTCTGGCTCTTTTATGTTAAGATAATGGCACGCTAGATGTCCACTGTAGTCCCGCATGTTTTCTTTTGCCCCTGTAAAAATGAAAAACTAATCGGAAAGCTTTCCAAGAAAGTTGGAGATAAACTACTTCACTGACACGAAAAAACAGTGTATGTTCCTTCATCTCATTGTAAACGTGCCTACAGAAGATGTTTTCTGAAAACAACTAACAAAACACTATCAACTATTTTTATAAAGACAAATTCAAATGTTATGGTTTTCCTGTGACCTTTAGGATAAAAACAGAAACACATTTTACCATAATTCTGTATGAGCAGGTCCAGAATGTGCTGATGACCATGTAACGCAGCAATGTGGAGAGGTGTGTATCCCTGCACAGAAAAAACAAAGGTTCAAGATGGAAATGTACAGAGAGGCTGCATCCATCCATCTATCCATCCAAACATCAATCCATCCATTTTTAAACCTTTTCAGGGTCATGGGGTTGTTAGAGCCTATCCTAGCTACCTTTGGGTAAAGGTGGGGAACAATTTGCCATTGCATTGCAGGGCCACATATCCACACATCCTCATACTTAAGTGACAATTTACAGATTTTACAATTTACAATTAACAGATTAGATATTTCGATCAAAAAAAAAAAAAAAAGGAAAACAAAAGTACTTTCCAGAAATCACAATGAAATGTTAAAAAATGAAACAAAAGGAGAACCCAGAAATTGTAAGTATGGGAACTCGCTGAATGGACGCTAATGTTTGTCCATCATTTCAGCTGAAAGTCGTTTGTCATGAAGCAATACTGGACATGCTCCGTACTAATCATAAAAATTTTATTAGTACGCAAACATTAAAGACGCGTTTATAAAAACTCGAACGTCAAAACTTAAACATCCTCATTCAATCAGCGATGTTCCATAGTATCTACCTTTCCTGGTATGGCACTGTGTTTTGTTCTTAACATTTCACTTTGATTTTTAGGAAATTACTTTTGTTTTCTAAAATGTATAATTTTTATTTTGTTTCTTTTTTTTGGTAATTTAGTTTCTGAAATGTTGTTCTGATTTTTCTAAAGCCTAGTTGTGATCTTTCATATTTTTTGACTTAAGTGATTTGTTGGTGTGATTTGCACTTCAGGGCCACCGTACTGTAGTCACCCAAATCCAAGCTTGTCACACTTTCAAAGGAAACTTCCCAAGTAACCAACTTTTGTATTTCCTCCATGTGCAGGACTATTAGATGGGTGTAGTACCTACCCCCTTGAATTTCCCAGGTCCAAACCCAGCCGGTCAACACACAGTGGAAAAAAAAATACATACAAATTAGCAGAGGTTATGGAAACACCAGATAATGACAAAAACATAATTGCGTAGTAATTCTGTGAAAATTGCATGACTGTGAGCTGGTGCATGCTTGCACATAGATGCCGTGTTTTGGCGAACAATTAACATGACATGACGTGATTTATTAGCAGTGGAGCCCCGTGACTTCACTGGACGCACCGCCGCATTGCAATTTGCACAGCTGGATCTTCACAGAGATCCTTCAGGAGCATCACGGCAGCGAGGGCGGCTGCCACCGGAGCCAAGCATGCTCACCACAACCCCAAAACAGCAACTCACGTGCTGCAAGAGAAAAGAAAACAGGAAAATGACACATGAAGGCTTTGGGTCAACAGCAAAGCACTTAAGAGGCACTCTACTGATCTGATACTACAAGTTTAGAAGTTTTCATTTGTCGTTTGATGAAGACTGGAAGCTTCAAAATCCTGTGTGAAAGCTAAGAAATTGATGGAAATTCATTATTTCCTTGTAAGTAAAAAAAAAGACTGTTTTTCTGTTCAGAAAAACAAAAAAAAATCAGTTTTATACAAAAAAGACAAAAAACCCCACTTAATTCAAAGTTTAGATTTAGCACTAAATGTGAAACAAGGCTATTCTTGATGTCATTTCAGAATAAGAGAGCTGTGTCAGGTGCAAGTAAAAGAAATGTCTAAAAAACAAGCCAAGAAAAATATGTATAAAAAGATTCTTAGTCACTTCATAATTTAACGTATTTTCTGCACTATAGGGTGCATTGGATAAAAAAAGCTCACCGTCAGTGAATGATGTATTCATAGGTTTATGTCATATATAAGTGACACTAAACCTTAAGGTTCATTACGCGAGATGAGAGTCATTAATAAGTCAGTCAGCCAGACATTACTGACTGCATTCACAGTAACTATAAAACCTGTTTGTAGCACGCCACGTTAGCCACGTTACAAAGGTTAGTGCATTCAAAAAACCTATAAATCGCAACCTATAAGCAACACGTAAAATAACAGCCTGATGCCGCTAAAAACAAGTATTAATGTTAATATGCTAATTCCCAACTTTGTTAGTAGTACATTAAAATACAAAACAGGCTGCGTTAGGGTATTTACAATAAACAGACTGTTAAAAACAAACGTTACTGTGACGACGCTAACTCTTAACCTTGTTGGTAACGTTTAAAAAAACACAGTCACAGTCACAGTAACGCCGTTACACGTTAGCAGTTAGCGTATTTACAATAACACCCAATCTTGTTTGTGATTCATAAAAAACAGACTAACATTTTGATAGCGCACTGTGTATGTCTCAAAATCGCTTTAACATCAGACCAGAATTAATTCATAGATAATATGAATTCATATAAGGTACTCTGGATTATAAAGCTCACTGTTTGTTTTTGAAAATAATCACGGTGAAGCTTTTAGGTGCGCCTCATTTTGTGGAAAATTAAATAAAATAATACAGGTGTCTTCCTTGTGCAAGGTCACGTGGGTTGCTGGAGCCTATCCCAGCTCAAGTATGTTATCTGAGAGATACAGGATATTTTGGCATTGTATTACACTTTCACACAATTTTTGTTACTTTCTAATGGACTATTTTGAATATGTAAACATAATTATTATAATTAAGACTTACTTTATGTTCATATCCGAGAAAAACATTTCTGTTTATTTTTCGTTTAATTAGGACATTTTTGGAATGATAAAAATCCAAAAATCTGCATCTGAAGCAGAGTTGCAGAAAAGCAGAGAGGAGATACAAAAAGACTAACTTAACATTTCATCAAGAAATGTTGAAAAAACAATTTAAAATTTTCAAAAACTCAGTTCAACAGACCAGAACACTATACTTTTCACATCTTATCTCAGTAAATAAAAACAATCCCAAATTTATTTTTAAAATTGATTGAAATTGATTGAAACAAAGATTTCAATAAAATCTTCCTTTACAGCCTTGCTGATGACACACAGCTTTACATCGCCGTGTCTCCTTATGGCTTTGAACCTTTAAACACTCTTTTAAATGGTATTTTAGACATAAAAACATGGTTGGCAGAGAACTTCTAAAAGCTCAACCAGGATAAAAAAGGAAGTTAATCATTAAATCATTGGTCCCGAGGATGAGAGAGATGAATTTACCAAAACTCAATAATTTTAAACCTTCTACCTTCGTGAGAAATTTGGGCGTTCTTTTTGACTCTGAACTGAATTTAATCCCACATATTAAAAATGTCATTAAGACTGGATTTTATCATCTTAAAAACATTGCCGGGGCCTGTCGGTTCCTCTCTCTTGCCAGCACAGAGGTGCTGATGCATGCTTTTATTTTTTGTCGGTTAGATTATTCTAATGCCCTGCTCTCTGGTTTACCCAAATAGTCTCTTTCAAACTTACAACTATTACACAACTCAGCGGCACGAGTTCTGGCGAGGACCAGGGGCGGGAACATTTAAAAATCGCTGCAATGGCTCCTTGTGCGCTTCAGAATTTATTTTAAGATTATTTTAATGGTTTATACATGTTTTAATGGTTTTGGGCCTTCTTTTTTATGGGATTTGCTTTTAAAGTATGACTCCTCGCGGATCGTGAGGTCCTTTGGCGCTGGCCTAAGGTGAGGACCAAAATCTGTGGTGAGGGTTTGTTCTCCCTTCTATGGTCCTTGCCTCTGGAACAGCCTGCCAGAGAACCATAGAGGTTTTTAAAAGAGGATCAAGACCCACCTTTTTAACATGGCTTTTAGATCATCTTAAATGCTTATGTATGAATTGTTTATTAGGTTTTAATGTATATTATTCTCTGTATCTAATGTTATTTTCTGCATTTAATGTCATTTTTATTTATTTTTACATACATATTATGAACAAAGTTTTTAGATTTTTTTTCCTTTTAAAGGTCAGTGTTTCCTTTTGGGGATCCTTTGTGCCAGGGGTTGCTGGTTCTGTCTGGGATCACTGCAATGGTTGTCGCCCCTTGTGGGGCCATTTGGGGTCCGACTTTGCTGCCACAAGGCTGTGGAGTGGACCCCATTGCTGTCCCGTTCTGAGTGGGCACTGTGGCGATGTTCCTGCGGCTGAGAAGATTCCTGGTATGAAGAGATTCCCAATATACTGTTTCCTCAAAGCAGAGCAAAGCCTTCAGTTTCTTTTTAGAATGTATTTTATTAAGTTTTCATTGTTTGTGGAGTCATTGCTTGTGACTGTTAATGGAGGGATGGGGGTGGATTGGGTTTCTATCTTTTTATTCATTTATTATATTCATTTATTAATTTGTTTGTTTTTGTTTTTAATTGTAAAGTGCTTCAAGTTGTGCAAGTAGAAGTGCTTTTTTTAATAAATAAAGTTTGATTTGATTTGATAAACTGAATGACTAGGTCATAAATGCTACCTCGTTTTATGTTTTAAGGTTTTTTTTAAAGCCTGAATATATCTCCTTCATATGGCGTGAAGCTGATGGATCGCCTCCTTTAAATCAGAATGTGAAGAGAAAACTCACTGATTTCAAGTTGACGTCGCCACCGGCATCAGCCACCAAAGTCACCATGTCCTCGTTGCCATGTTTGGCGGCCCAGTGCAGAGCAGTCTGTTAGCAATAAGGGGAGAAGGTGTTGGTTCTAAAATAATCACAAACTCCTACTGGTTGTTTGAGTGGTGGAGGGGTGGGAAGAAGGAGGGATGGTTTCCTGCCATCTAACGAAGCCTAATTACAAAACAACACAGCTCTGTGCCCATAGTTTGAGGAGGAGGGGTGGAGGGGGAGGCTCAATCGCCTGTCGAGCGCAAAAGATTGATGATGTTAGTGTGACCTGCAGAGGGGAGACCCACCCAGACACCAGCGCTACGCTGTCAGCTCATGTCAGGGGGGAAAGCAGCGACCCCACCACCCAACATGACCCAAGCATCCACGTGGAGACAGCCTCCAATGACACCAGCAAACCACCCCCACCTGTCCTGGCTGTGATCTCCACCACGCTTTCAGCAGCTTCATTTCAGGCTATAGCAACAGGTGAAATGTGTGGATGTAACCACATCTGTGCCCTCACATGACACCAAACACAACAAATCAAGTAGAACCATTTCTGGATTACTGTTGATGATGGTTAAATCAAAAAGCTACAACCTCCAGGTTTTACTGACTGAACACGCTGCCGAGAAACTATGACATCACAAACACTTAGAGGGGTAAACTTGTCACATTTATGTTATTGCACTAAAATTTTAGAAATAGTTTTAAATGTATCTTTAGTTAGAATGCAATTTGTATTTATGCTATCAATCATTTTTGTTTAAAGGAATTTATTGGGTTTCATGAAAAGTTTAAGTTCCACCTTTGTTCCATTTATAACACTAGTTGAGTTAAAAAAACACTTTTCATAACTAAACAAATTTAGTTTAAATTAGATAACATCAAATCGTAAATAGAATTATAAACATGTGTAATATCATAATATCATTATTATTAACAGCAGTTTTTTTTTTTAAATATTGGCTCAAAAATGGGGGGGTTACAGATCGGTGCTGATCGGTACAGGTTTTGGACGCGGTAGCGGTTCCAGGCGCAGATCGGGCTAGGGTACTAGTGCTGGACGTGTCCCAAGGTTCGGCCCCCGTTTGGTACGCTGTCCGTTAAAACTGGACCCCTGGTTTAATCGGAACAGCCAGCACGAGTTGGGGGCACCCAAAGCGTCAAAGAGTGACGCAAAGGGCAGGGCTCCTTACTCATATGTGACCACTTGGGAGTGAGCAGAAATGAACTGATTTACTCTGATCGGACAAATGATTGATAATTTACAGTTTGTCAAAGGGCGTGTGTAATTTAGGTGTCACCAGTGACTTCTCCAGTGATAAAGGGTTAAACCTTAATGTTTCTACCTGAACAAACTTTTATCTTCTTGCTAAGAACATGGAGGCCTCAGCTAGTATACAGATGGAAACAGAAACATTTCTATCCAGGCCAACGATGAAGTGACATGCATCTACGTCTGGCACGTCAGGGAGACTGATAGTGATAGATGGTGTCTGGCTGCAGTATCTCCACATCTTCGGCCCTGTCCTCCGTCACATCTGAAGACAGACTGGACAAAAGGCTGCCTGACAGGCAACTCGGGCGACCTCTCAGCAGGCAAGTGTGATGGACGAGGCTGAACAGGATGCAGCTTCTCTTGTTTTGGTTCTTAACCCACCCCTACCCCAACTCCCTCCCCACCACCTGTCCAAGCGCTCATTGGGGATGACTTGTGCCCCACCAGGAACTCCCCAGTGAGGGAAGTAGTGTCTAAACAGAGCTGACCCTGACAGGAGGGACACAGCCCCGTCTGTCCTGCATGTGGAGAAAGACGGAGGAGTGATGGGTGAATAATGTACTTACAAACTGCTCGGCAAAGGAAGTCGGTCGTAGCGGGAATGGGTGATGCACAAAACAAAGGAGAGGGGGAAAAAAAGAGAAGGATGAGAGGTGGTGGGTTTGGGTGAGATCACCTGTGTTGCATCTTTTCAATACAGTGGTCCCTCGCTATATCACGGTTCAACTTTCTCTGAGTTTTGAGGCGATTTTCTCAGAGCAATTTAGTTCAGTGTGTTCTCTGTCCTGATTGGCTTTAGACTATTGTCAATAAACCCCCCTTGGTGTTGTCTCTCTTGTACAGAATTATTAGACCATAATATCCACACAATGAGGTGCACTTACAAGCCTTACGTTTTTTTCAAAAAACACCAGTGTACTTCATAATCTGGAGTGCTTTATATATGGATTAATACTGGTTGTACTTAATGATGTCAAAGCGATTTTCAGAGGTACACGGCGCTCTGCCAAAATCTCAGTCTGGGTTGTAAATACCCTAATGTGTTGTGATGTCAAACTGTGTTTACTTAAAATATAATATATTATATATATATATATATATATATATATAAGTCGTTTTTTCTACGTGTTACTAACAATGTTAGGAGTTACAGCTAACGTGACTAGTATGTAGCGGTGTTTAACTGTGTTTTTAGTGTTAATAGCAAAGTAGTTACAGTGAGTTAGCGTAGTCACAGTAACATTTATTTTAGCAGTATCACCCTTTTTTGTGGTGTAGTGGTGTCGGATGGTTTTTATTATACATTTTAAAGGAAAGGTTGGAAGTTAGGACAGTCACAGTAACATCTGTTTCAGTGGCATTAGTTTGTTTTTTCATGTGTTACTAACAAGGTTGGGAGTTGCAGGTATTGTGAATATGCTAGGAGGCTAGCATGTAGCTTGCTACAAACAAGTTCTAGTGTTACTGTGAATACAGTTAATAAAGTCTGAATGATGGACTTCTCTCTAAATTCTTTGTCTCACCTAATGTACCTTATGGTTTCGGTGTACGAATCCTTATGTACGACATAAGTTTGAAAAATAGACCATTCATTGGTGCTGCGCCTTATATTCCAGTGCGCCCTATAGTGTGGAAAATTGGAACTTTGCGGATCTCACGAATCACGGGTTAATTTTAGAACGTAACTCCCTACAATAAATGAGGGACCACTGTATTACAGCTTTAAACCTTTGATAAATACAGGAAGTACTCCAATGCTGCTAGGATGATGGGTAATCCCTTCAATCCACGTCAAACACCACATTTAAAGCCAGTCATGTGGTACACTTGGATAAACGTCTGCAAAATTAAGGGATGGGTATCGAACCCTTACAGCTCCAACTTTTACTATTTTTTTTTTTAAAAAGCCACTGGCCTCCTCTTCATAAACGCAGGTTGAAGTCTGAAAACATCAAAGAGGCCTAAGGAGGGTTTAGCACCTTCCCAGGGACACAGCAGCATTGTTCTACAATTAATCCCAGGCCGCTCTATAACTTTCAGATTATCTTTAAGTGGGTGAAGCCTTTGTGGAGCATTAAGACTCTCCTTAATCTCCACCCTCCCCCCTTTCCTCATCTCCTTGCACTTCAATGGCAGCCATGTTATCTTGTCCGGGTGGAGATGGCAGAGGCTTAGGGCTACTCTTAGAAGGTGGTCTACCACGGCCACAGGACAGTGTGAGAACTGTGACACAGGGGAGGGACAACAAACATCAGCTCAAATCTCTTAAGCGCACCCAGAGACAAATAAAAGGATTTGGGTTGTCAGGAGGGGCGCAGGAGCTAAAAAGCTATCTTTCATAATCCTTTTGATAGTGGACCTTTGAAATGCATGATCTGGATGTTTTAACACGGGTTTCTCGGAAGACTATTAAGGGGAAGATCCCGGCACAATGGGCCGGTGGAGGTTACAGAAGCAAAATGCAGCTCTGAAAGGGAGGAATCACGGTTGACGGCTGGACAAACTTGGGGATGAACGTTGGAGGAGAAGACGTCCATCTGGTCGGGTGCTATTTGCAAACAAAGCTGAGAGGGAGAAGTATGACTGATGGAACTTACCCCCTGGGAAAGGTGGTTATTGCCACAGTCATGAGCCATCATGTGTGAAAACAGCAGAGGGGAAAGGTCAGATCAGGGATTGTAACTGCAACATGTAAAAAAATGATTCATGAAGGAAATACTCACCGAGGTGAAATCCTGGTTTTATTGCACCAAGACATATGGAAATAGAAAATCTCATGTTAGCAAAGTTACACCTTTAAACCCACAGAAACATTTACTGTTCTCTTTTAAAGTGTATTCCACTAAATAGTGTGTGGAATGAGGATGATGCCACAAAAAACAAGATCTGTATAATAATTAAAGAAAAAGGATCAAATACTCCGACAAAGCAACACAGAGTAAACATAAAAGTTAGAGATAAAAATGATCATAAATGTGACAGCCTCATTTGAGATGGTTATTAAGGGAAAGACTCAGAGATGCTCACAAATGCATTTGTCCAAGTCCAAGTCAAGCCTCAAGTTTTGACTTTGACTTGCCATTACTGTCATTGTCATTAAACTAGTTTTTCAAACAATTTGTATTGACACAATAACAGGAAAATGGTATATATGCATTCTTAATGAATAACTTTTATAAAGAGAAAGATAAGTTTTGTTTTTTTTAATATGACTGTCACCTAACAGATAAAAATGAGACAAATCAAATCTCGAGTGCTTGAGGTCGAGTCTCAACTCAGTTCTCTGAATTTGAGTCTTAAGTGCAACTCAAGAACAAGTCCCAACCTCTTGAAGAGTATATAAACCATAAATTCAACCGTCATTTTTAATGCCAAAAAGTGCCAAATACTGGTAAAAAAAATGTTAGTTAGCATAAAGTATATATATTTCAATGCTTTTGGAATTATATTCATGCAAAAAGTTAGATTATACCAGTTACTGTAGCTAGCTAACTAATACAGCTAGCTAGTGTAGTACACGAGCTATTGTAGCTAGCTAAAATGAAAAACCAAAAACAGCACAGTAGACACAAAAACAATGAAGTATTTTCATACTGTCCCACATGTTCTCATGTGAATCCTTATTTGCTGAAGTCGAAATTTAGGTAAAGAAAATTAAAAGTTAAGAAAAGTAAAAAGAAGTTCAGAACAAACTCCTTTAAGAGCACTGGTTTTGTGATCTAGAACTGCTTCTTTTTTTTTTTTGCATTTTGTGTAGCACCTTGTGGAAAGCTGGGTTGTGAACTGGCAATTTATTAATAAACTGAATTGAAGTGAACTGCTCGACCGGATCATCTTCCCATCTCCCACTAATTTGGATTCTTTTTTGGAACATGACATAATGGAAACTATCCCTTGTGTCCAGCCCTCGGTACACTTCTCATGTCTCCATGTTTCCCATCCTTCTTTGAGGTTTTACTTCTCTCATGGATAACAACTAAAAATAATTGTTTCAATGAAGTGAAATAGTTGTATAATAAACAGACAAGAAGGCCATGCTACCTTCTTATTTGCCAGAGCAGGGTCCTGCACGAGCAGCTTCAAGAGGTCAGGGATTCGAGCACTGGCAGCAGAGTAGATCCACTCTTTCTCTGTAGGATCCAGCTGAAACGCAAACACATATCCTGTTGTGGGCGCTTCTGTGGCCTCAAACGTGTAATCCATTTCCTACCAGCTGGAGAAGAGTCACAGCTAACTGACACTGACGGGATACACCCATGATGACGCTCCACTGAGCTTAAAAGTTGCATTTCTCCTATTTGTTTAACGTGGACAGATCGTGTAAGTGTGACCTAAATCATGAAGGTCCTCTTTATGTTCCCAGCAGAAGACAGAAAGTCTTTATATTCTAGACATCTGAAATGCTCTAACTCCTCTGTTAATATTAACAAAGTGGAAAAAAATGAGAGTCTACTTACAGCGACAGAAGCAGAGCCCATGCTGCCCGTGCTCTCCTCGTCATGCTCCGACTCGGACTGAAACACACACAAAAAACTAAACAAACGGCTATCGCTAAGAGGTGACGAAACACTGCGCTTTGATACTGAGTAACTGTCCCCTATCACCACGTTTCCACATCACAGGACACAAACAGACGCTTTCACACACTGGTCACACTTCTGTGATGATTTCCAGCTGACGCGTCGCAACCAAAGGGCGTCAGACAGATACAGGAATAACAAGACAAGACTGAGGTGACACTTTAACACACAAAGAGCTAATCAATAACAATCCAATTAACAGGTCACCAAAAAAAACATGTTTATGCAACACTTTTGGTCAGAGGAGTTAAGAAGAAAAACTCATCTGTCATTTGGTTAATTGATGAGATAGGAGAATTTTTCATTCTTACTCTTTTGAGATCACACAGCCTGTTAAAATAACCTTTCCTGTGCTGAAGGTATAAATTTGAGATACTTTTTCATTGAGACGTCTTTTTTCCCAGCAGTTCTGGTGGAAAAAAACAATGATAATAGAAACAGAAGAGAATAATACTGTTGGGTAGAAGGGGAGCACATGTATTCTTGTATGTTTCTGTATTTCTTTTAAATTTTTAAAAAAATTTGTAGGACTTAAGTAACTTGAGCCAGGTCAGTTCTGCAAGTGTCCACTAAGGGTTTTTTTTTTTTTTAACACAAGCAGTGACCTTCATAAATCCCAATCAACTTCAATGTAAAATTTCTAAATATTACAACAGAAGTACTTATTTTTACTATCAAGGTACAAAAATGTTTTCCCCTCATAGCTTAATTGTTTTATTTGACATGGAAATTGGGGACAAACAACCTAATTTTTTTCATTGTTTGCCTTTTTTCTTTAATTTATTAGACAGATTTGATCAAGATGGCGACTTTAAAGAGCCACTCTGATGAGAGTTGGGTTTTTAGTGTTTTCGACATGCTCTTGTGGCCTTTTTGATGGACGACACACATTAAGAAATTTAAGATTAAAACCATGATTCAAAGTAATAGTAATAAAATAGCGTAGGAAAAAATATTGTACTTGTCATGTAGAAATTACGCTGGATGGGGCACAAGCTTCCTGTTCCACTCTGAAGCATCCACTCTTAGATGACTAGATCCACGTCTATCGTTGTTTTCCTCATATCGTGCTCCAAACAGTACGGCTGGATAGCTCAGATATTACTTCACATTTTGTTGCACCAATAATGTTAGCTTGAGGTTTTGAGGGGCAGTAAGCTAGCAGGAAAAAACGTAAACAGATGGATGACGGGATGTGGGGGCAGGTTTACTCCACGCCAACAGTCCCACTAACGAGGTGAATTTCTAATGAACTTCTGTCACTCTGTCCTAGAAATAGACACAAGTGAGTCTTGAAATATTTCCAATGTTTTTACATTGACCCAATGCAAGTAAGTGGCTCACTTGTCAGGTAGTGAATGTATAAAAATGTAAGGGGTTCTTTTGGTTTGTCTTGCTTTTACACAGCACTCTCAAGATTTGACCGAACTGCTGTAATCACCATGGCAACAGCTGCTCGTTTGAAAGTAGTGTGGTCCAAGGATACTCGGATGAGTGGCAACATGTTTCAGGAAAAGAAGACATGAGTCAAAATGCTATGAATTTTGTGAAAATGTTTTCAATTGATTTGAAGCCACAAATATCCTAATTTTCGAAAGGATTTTCAGAGTTGTTTTTGAACACTGACCTCCATTTTCTCATTTTTAATTCAGTCTTTGCTTTACAAACATTTTCAGAAAATGTTGTTTTTCTGCAAAAATTAGTCTATGCCACATGCGTTCAACTAGCATTCTTGTTGCACACTTAAAAAGTCACCTACAGTTGTGAGAATGAATTAGGACACCCTTATTACATAACAGCTCTGTCTTAAAATGTTCATATACCAATGTCCACTCTTCTTTTCAAAAAATCCTAAAAAAAAGAAAGTGATTTAATGAAAATCAAACTAAAACATTATTGTTATTCTGCTTATAGAAAAAGGATCTGATTTTTTTTTTATTGGAGGTCAAAGTTAGGACTTCCTGCCTCTATTTAGCTCTTTTTGCACCTTTGACTGAAATCTATTTTTTGTGGCATCTACCAGTCCCTTAAATGTGTATTAAGTGTGAAGTGTCTAAACTTAATCACAAGCACAAATACATATTTTTTGAAATTACATTTTATAGGAAGTTTTAAAATAGGCTTAAAAATGTATGTCAAGTTATATGAATTGGATCACTCAGTGATGATCAAATTGATGACGATGACAAGGTGGAATAATTGCAAATCCAGCACTTTCTTTCCTTCCTAAATTTATACGATTACGAGTTTTTGGCTACAAAACAATAAATACAATAAATACAATAAAGTTTGGTTGACATAAAGAATAATTTTTATTTAACCACATACAAATAGTTTAATCAAAATCTGTATTGTGCATTGTGTTCCACTAAATACACTAAATTTCTCCAGAAATGATTTCAACACATCATGATAGCTATCTGAAGATGCATTAAATACACAGGAGTGAAGCCTCCCCCTGTATAGAGACTTCAGGGTTCATTGAAAACTTTGATAATGTGAATGTCATTCTTACCAAGCAAAGCAAACAGTCTCTGCAGATCCTACATTGTGTGCTTTCAAAAGCCCATCAATGTTGTATTGTGACTAATGCCATAGACAAGCAAACTCAATCTGACCTGAGTGTTCTAATGACAGACTTTAACATATTTCATCTGTCCAGAGGGCATGCCACAGAGAGGAGCACCACCTCCTTTCCTGGGGGGAATCTCCACCTCTTCAATGGGAACAAATGGTCATTATCTTTGTAATGAGGTCAAACATGTTTCTGCTTAGCATAACAACAGTAAGCTTAATTTAAATGCAGTCACTCCACCAGTTTGTCCTCCTCCTGCTGATTTAACATGCCAGCAAATCACAAATACAGGTAATTTACTTGGCACCCCCTGGTGGGGAAAAGGAGGAACCACCAGAGCAAATGGCGTTTGCCATTTTCCTTAAATTTTCTTATTTATATATATATATAAAGCTTCCACCTCTTTACCTCTTTACAGTCAAAAAAGAACAGACATAAAGAGAGAATTTCTCTTTTGTAACTTTAACAACATCACAGCAAAACAGAGAAATATAAAACAAATGTACCATTAACCAATTGCCATGTTCCAGTAATTTTTTCTGTAAGCACTGTAAACAACTGTCCGAACAATAAACAACAAGGAAAAAGACCCCGTAAGTATAAAACAGCAGTCAGCAATATCTATTTGAGAATGCAAAGAAAATCTTCCACTCTAAAATACATGTGGCATTTTTAAACATTATGATGCATCTACCAGTATGTTTAAATCCGTTACATTTATTTTATTTTCATGAAAAAAAGCAACTGCAGACTTGAAACTATCATTAGAATTAGGGACATTATAAAACATGTAAAAGAAACACAATAATAATTCAAGGTTTCCTTTAAAACTATCGGAAAATGTTTCTTCAATTCAATTAAATCGATTGTGTAGGGTGCTAGGTACACATCGACAGAATAAAACTTTGTTTTATTTTGAAAAAAAAACAAAAATAAACCCTCAAATCTTCAGATTTTATTTGCTTGGGTTTGGTTTGGCCTTAAGACGGCACCTTTCACAGCAGACCAAACCACCTTGAGTTGCTTTGGTAAAGAGCACAAATAGCAGCTCTCTAACTGTCAAAGCGCCTTCCCCTCTTTAGAACACTGGATTGATAATATCATATTTTGGATGTGAGGCTTTTAGATTTACAGTGTGCACCTACCTTACAGTTAGCATCACCTAATCAACATTGCTTGCAAATTTTTCAGTTTTTTTAGTTCTTAGCTAGCAGTTAAAAGCTGTCTTATTACCCAGTTATCTTATTGTGGAAGCAAGGTTGTTATTTTCTTCTAAATATTTGGGCTCCATTTTTACTCATTTCAAATCAAAGTCCACAATTCCACAATTTCGTGTGATGTAGGATTTAGCTAGCAGCTAGCTCTTGATGTGTCATTGTTTTTTATTGTATTTTATTTATTTCAACATTTGGAATTCCAAAACCTGTTCTTTTGGTCTATTTTTGATTTGTTAGTGGCTCCGGACATTAGCAAAGCCCAAACAGCCACCTAGCCACCAAGCCCAACTCATCCAGCTGCAATACTTTTATCGCAGTTTGTCAGAGAAAACTGATCCATTTATAATTGATCATTTTAATGTGATTTAACTCGGGCGGAATTTGTACAGATGTTGTCGGTCATAAACAACGTTCAAATTGGTTATTGTTATTTGAGGAGAAAGTTGGACAGGTTTACAAGAGGGAGGGGAAGATTAACAGAAATCTTTTTTTTTTTTTCCTAATTCTGCCTCCAGTGGAATAATTTTTTATATAATATCCTAACAAAAAACACTTTAGGTTCTTGAGATTATATCATTGACTGTAAAGATGAAGAGCTCTCACCAGGAGGGGGCTTTTTTTCCCAGCTCCACACCAGCTGTGTATTATAACATTAGATACTGCTTCGATACTTTTGTTGTGTTTATCCACCACGTCTTAAAGTGCGCTCTGCGAAAATATTGACCGACTTTAAACTAGTTTGTGGTTACATACTGGCAACACACAGAACAGCTCGGTAGCATAGCATTGTAGCATTGGTGTCTAACACACTACTATCTCCAAATCATGGCTTTTTTAAATTAAACTTTCTGGTTTCTACTGTAAATCCAGCAGGTTTATCCTCCTTTTCTGTCTGGATCGTGTTAAAAACCGTCACATAGCCAAAAGCTGCACAGAGAAGTGCACAGAGAAGAAGTGTGAGCTAGCATATGTTGTGCAAGCCTTTCTTTTTTTTTTCTCCACCTCACAGAACAAGCTTCTTTTTGCTAACTTTTGTTTTCATACCTGCTTGTTGCAAGAAGCGGGTGGACTAACCCTACTACAAACAACGGAATCCCAAGACAGCTGGGAAAAAAAATAATTAAATCCAGATTTTCCAAAAAATAATTCCTCTAGCACAACAAATTCAGATTAATCAATAAAATCAATTTATTGTCCAGTCCTACTTGGGAATTGGTCTTTTATCAAAAGGAAAAAAAATATTGTGTTCTCGTAACAACAAGCTCACGTTATTATCACGAGAAAATGTGCAAAAAGAAAAAAAGTAGGGTAGGCTGTTTTGGTCTTCCGTAATTGTGCACCTTTTTATTGGTAATTGAAGCTTTAGAAAGCACCAAGAACTTGTTACTGTTTTTACACCATTGTTTATTTTCAGGGTTTTTAGGGTCTAAAAATTAACATGAAAGTTTTGGCAGTTAAGAAATTTTTTTCCCAACTACTTTAGCCTTTAGCTCTAAGCTAAAGAGTTGGCATGTAAAGAAAAATAGTTTGAAAGGAAATGCATGTCCCTATTCTCATTTAGGATCCTTTCCCTACAGCCAGCTGGATGTTTTGCACCAGCAGGGCGTGTCTGAGTGGATTTGTGACAAAGGTGCATCCTTTGTGTTTGGAGCAAAGGTATTATGTGTTGCAATATTGTTCTGCTAGTCCACAGACTGCTTGCCAAGACGAGAAAAAGTTGATTCTCGATAATGTATTGACGCTTATACGCACAATTCAGATAAATCTTTTTGGAAGACCTTTGCTGAAAGTAGGTCAGTAGATATTGTGCAAGCATTGTGCCTGGTAGTGCTAGCGCGAACACGGCTTGAGAATCAGCTAAATCTGCACCTTTGATCCAGAATCTGAGCCGAGCTCATCCTCCCCGTTGTGTTGGTCTCCTCCTTGATGAGGATGCTGCACAGTTCCCATCCGCTCGTCCTATGCAGACACACAGAAACAAGCTGTTAAGTTACTTTCTTTGGCGTGATCACAGCGCTCACTGAGATAAGTCTAATGTTAACACCACATGTTTCAGTTGTGTCTTCCTATCCTACACTATCTGGTTCGGAACTGTCAATATATACTTTAAAGCTGGTTTGAGCAATAATTATTGACTATTTGTTAAATATTACACATTCACATATTCTGTGGTGTTCTGCATGTGCTGTAATATAGAACATAAGCCCTTTAATATTTAAGCCAGTGACATCAAAATAACACACGCCCTTTGACATATCTTAAATCATTGATAGCTTACACGATCAACGTAAATCAGCTAATTCTGAGACGGATAAAAGCTGCTTTTCATGTCGGCTTTGAACCGTTCGTTATACAACACTTTACAAATGTAAAAAGTGTATTGTTTTCTCCGTGTGAGAATCAGTTAATTTACCTTAAATGGTCAATGATTTACGGTATGCACTTCACTACTGTCAATTGTTGAATATCAACACTTTTCTTGCTTTTCTCCGTTTCAGAATCTGCTGGAATTACGTTCATTGGATCAATGGTTGAAGAGTTACAGTGGTTGAAAGAATGTCAACGCTGGAGCTAAAGATGAGATGTTGAAGGGTTGTAAACTGATACTGTCCAAACCAAATCCTTCTGCTTCTTCAGATACACGCTAGCATTGGATTCACCATGGCACACAAAGGAAAATCTTCCTTTAAATGAACCTCTCTCTGTATAAACAGCCATTCATTGAATGCTGACATGCAGGAGAGAGAAACGACAGTGCCATCACAAAGAGGGTTCTGTTTAGAAACAAATGCCAAAGTCAGATAAGGGTAGACGAGGCGAGCTGAGGCGACAGCGTATTCACAGTGTTTCAAGCTCCAACCGCTGTGGATGAATCTCAACAACTTGTCAGGATTGAAACCCCTGCATGTTTACAACAAAGAAGCAGGTTGAGCTCAGATTCCCGGCAGCATCAGTGTATTGTACCCTTTGGTGTGTTGACCGTGTCAGGCTGTCCGTCGTCTCCCACTGCACAGTGGCGGTGGTTCTGGTTGGGCTCGCATGTGGTGGTTGATCAGTGTCTGGCCTGTGCTGTTTTGCATCTCGCTCCTGCAGCAAGTGCCTGTACTTTTTCTTGAGGATGAGATACTTCTCTCCCTGTGAGAGGAAAAGAAACATTTTTTTTAAGAGAGTACACAATGTATTAGATTTTTGATATTGGCTTTCGATGAGATGTCATCCTTAAAAAAGTTGTTTGGACTTCTTTATTTTGTTGAATTTGTACTTTTAACTCCCTCCTTCCCCTTCCCAGGCTAAGCTCCTGCCAATCCTTTTTTAAATACACATCACTGGACATGAGCACAACCACACAGAGACACTTATCACCTCACCACATTCACACACAGGACCGGAGGTGCCGAGCTTGGCTGGGGGCACATAAGGGACGAGAGGTGGTGGGGCAGGAGTGCGCTGCCACCTCTCCATACCACCCCCAACGGTCGAGAAGCGGCGGGGCAGGAGTGCGCTGCCGCCTCTCCATACCACCCCCAACTCATGCCCTCCTTTTAATGCACCTTAGCACACCTAATCAGCACTTAGATTACATGCACAGGTTTGGTAGCACACACTCACTGTGTTCCGATCTGGGACTCGGAACACAGCCTAAACCTAAATCACTGTCACACACGGGTAGGGTGTAGGACCAAGGATCTGGTGTTAGCTGGCCTGGGGGGGGGCAGCAATGACATCTGGGGCTGCCATGGGTAGACCAGCGCTCCCCTGTCTCGCCACCGGGCAGAGCCCAGATCTGGTTGGAGGGGGCTGCTGGGGCTCGACCCAGGGGCTCGTCGGGGCTGATTTGGGGGCCGGTGTGGTGGACGGCCTGGGGGGCTTCTGCCGGCTTGGCCTCTCGGGGCTCTCCCTCTTGGAGGGATGGTGGCCCGGGCTGCTGGGGGGGTGGCGCAGAGCGGCCCTGGACGCTATCCTGCGGGTCTGTCTCCTCCGCTCGGCCTCTTGCTGTCGGGGTGGGGTGGGGCGCGTCCTTCTCCCTGGACTGAGTGGCGGGGAGGATGATTGGGGTGGGGGGGTCTTCGGCCCTACCCATTACTGACTCTCGGTGCTGCTGGTATGTATCGGTCCGGCCGACCAGTGGCCCCCGTGGCTCCTGAGCTGCTTTCTCGCTCTGCCGTCATGGGCGACGTGGGTGGCCTTCGGCCGCGCGTCCTGTTACCTGCTGGGGCTGGACGGGTATATGGTTACTGAGGGGGCGGGGGTTTCGAACACTTGGGGAGGGATGCTGCACTGCACCGACCCAACACACCGGCACCAGCGGTAATACAGCTTGAAATGTGATTGCTATCATGAGCAGCTGTCCAGCTGGTGTGGAAGGTCAACATGACTGCTTGCTGTGGTGCCTTAACTCTGAATCTCTCAGCTCCTGGTCATCTTGGGGTGTTACATCCAACACAACAACATGATGTCATCCACACTACACCACACACACACACACATCATTGAATAATCAATAACACACAACAGCCAACACTACCTTCTTGTTTCTTCTCTTTGCACTTTACTGTTTGTGTTTGTTAGTCCTCTTTGACAGAGTTCAAGCTTAACAAAGTTAAATAACAAACTGTTGGGAGGATTGGTGTGGGACACTATCACCTTCACTTTCACTTATGCACAGGGGATAACTTTAAAAAAAAAAAAAAAATGTTGGGCTCAGATGATGTGGGACTTTGATTCAACTGCTTTAAGGATGCATGTCCAAAGTAAACTGATGAGCCCCAAGAAAAAAAAAAAAAAAGAATTTGTACTTTTATTCCATCACAAACTACATGGCCAGAAGTTTTACCTTATCTGCATTTGCATGCATAACATTTAAAGTGACAAAACATTGGTCATTGGCCCTTCTTTACTGCTAAAGCTGCTGCAACTCTGCTAGAAAGGTGTTCTCCAATGTTTGTAATTACAGTAAAGTTATTATTGTTAATGTTTCCTCCAAAAGCGTGTTTGTGAGATCAGACACTGGTGTTGGTGTTGCTGCGTTCACATTCAACGTGAATTGTGCCTCGGGGTCTAGAGTTTCAATGTTAAGTCAATGTACCCAGGTGGGAAGAGGTTTTGTACACAGTGCAGTGTTAACATTATGTCAAAAGTTAGAACAAAAGTATTTCACTGTTCTCAAGTGATATTATTTTGCAATTTTGTAACAACCTGTTATTGTAGCTCAAGCTCCTTCCATCCACAGAAACTCAGCTTGAACCTTTTAATACAGGAGCTGTCACCAGTGATGAGAAATAACATACACTATTCAAACTACTGTAACTCTTCGACAATTTGCACAAACTAAAAATAATTCCAATGGATTGTGAAGCAGAGAAACTGTTGGATTTTGGATTGCATAAACACTTCACCACTGTAAAGTGTTGAATATCAGTGCAAAGCTGCTTTTTGCAGCTTCAGTTTGTTAGAATGATCGTATTAGTATAAATGGTCATTCAAAGATCAGGATTACAAAGGAAAAGATTGACCAAACAGGTTAAAACAGATTAAAAAGTATTTAACAATATCAAGTGAAACAATGTATGAAGGATTTAAATCAATGTTTTTCAGCTTCTGCTGGATTTCTCTTAAGCTACGTTAACACCGCCCTCGACAATGCGCGACCAAGTGACCACTTCCAATAAAAAATCTAATATGTAACGGTATGGGAACATGTGTTTTGGGCTTCTACGTTCAAAACTCTTACATTCACGGATAGTTACACAAGTTTTAAGGACAATTTCTGGGCTCCCATGGCCATTGAACGCGCGTTGCACGTTTAAACCAGGTCAAACTTTGACCAATCAGGGAACTCAGATTTGGTTTTGATGGATGGATAGAATCTTTTTAATTCAAATAACTACCAACCATTTGAAAATTGACCATAAAAAGAGAAATCAATAATTGCAGTTTGTATTCGGTCGAAATTATATGACAAGTTTTTCATATATCGGAATAGAGCTGTGAAAAGAAAAAAGTCTGGTGTTAGATTTGCAATTTTTGGACTGACATTTTGCACCAAGCCTCTAAGTGCAGACATGCACTAGTAAACAGTAGAAAGGCATTTAGCACCTACATGGTTGCTTAATTATGGAGGACCGGAAGTGTGTTTAAAAAAGTCATATAACTGTTTGGATCCTTCAAAGATGTGTAAGTCATGACACCACAGAAACACAACCATCAGAGAGCCAGGGAAGATTTGAGTTTCAGTATCTGCTGCACGGTTGCAGTGAGTCTCACAAAATGTAATTGAGGATAAACGGTTTTGCAAAGCGGATTTGAAAATGCAGTGGGAAGTATACAATGAAAATAGCAAAGATCATTGCCCTTAATAATCTATGAAAAGAAATGTTCAAATCGAGTTTAGAATTTCTCCTTTAGGATAATATATTTGCAAATGTAATTGTCAATTCATTTTTGAAAATGTTTGCAAATGCATTTACAAATGTCATAGCAAAGGTATTTGTAAATTCAATAGTAAATAATCTACAAATCACAAGGTTTATCAAACAATGTATTAAGAAAAAAACACTATTTCTCTTTTAAAGTGCACTTTGGACCATAAAATGCAATCAAAATCTTTTAATATTCTCAAAAATTAAAAAGGTTGTATGAATTGTGGTTGTGATTACTTACTTTAAACTGATTCTCTGTGGTACACGACTCGTAAAAATCTGTCAAAATAGTTTAAAACAACTTTGGTAAACTAAAAAGCCCCACCACTTTGCGTAAACGACGGTTTCTTTTCCTAATTCACCTTAAAAATCCAATAAGCCTTGGAGTCCAAAAATACAAAATGGAATTACAATACAGTTTTCACTGTACTTTACTTAGAAATCAATCATTATAAAGTATTTATAATGATTAATCTTTATATTTAATTCAAAGTTATTTGCTAATCTTTAAAGAGCCGTAGTCATTTTTCTCCTGGTACTCTGTATGAAGTCATCCACTTTTTTTTTATTCCGGTACTTAATGCTTTTGATTGTAAAACAAACATAATTTAGATAAGGGGCTGCAATAAAACAGTTCTAAAAATGAAATAGACGTCTGATCATACTGGTTAAAAGAATCCAAAAACATGGTAGCCTAAATATCCAATGTCTTCTCTTAATGTCAGGGAGGATGCATTTGCAAAGAAACCTACATTAGTCACATTACGCAATAAGCAAACTCCCTGTTACTTCATCAGTGACTTATCAGTCAGTTTTGGCTGTTGTTTCATTTCATGGGTTTGTGAAGAAATAAAGGCTCCAAAAGAGAAACCTAAAAAACTAGAGGGTGCAACCAAAATCTGTAACAAAACGATGAGTTCTCTGAGCTCAGTTTCCCTGAACCTCTTACAAGACTGACTAGTTTGCAACTTTTCGCCTCCGTTTGGTGTAGAGATGTGACATGTAACTCCATGGGAGCAAAACTTTTCCCACAAAAGGTAAAAATATTTGAGGAGTTCACTTACATTCTCTGACTTCACCACAGCAATCCGGTCGATGATGAGCTTGAATTCCTCTCTGTATTTAGCTGCAAGGGAAAATATGTGAGGTGAGAGGGTGGAAACTAAATTTAGAGTCTGAATTTCAACCAGCAGTAATACAGCAGAAGAGGGGGCTTTTGACAATACCAACAAGTCCTGACATTAAAGGCATTAAACTATCAAAGGTTTTTATTTAAAGTCTTTATTTACTCTTTTAGGTTAAGTGTCATTGTCTTTAAACCTCAAGCCTTAAGTAAGACTTAACGACTTGCCTCAGACAGATCGATCTGATTGGATATTCAGATATCAAATAGAAATATGAATTCATCAAAGGTCAATTAATCATTACATTTCTAATTCTAACTTTTAGGTTCCAAAAATGGCTGATTTGGTGGTTCTAATGTTATTTTCACTCTAAGCTTGGTTTTCGCATATGGGGCGCCCAATTTTATTGTTAAATCAATGGACAGACAAAGCGAGATGTAGTGCGGCGCCTTCTGAGTGTCCAGCGCAGCGTAATTTCCAAGCAGCAGAGGGTTTTTGCCAGAAGGAAAGGTCAAAAGTTTTGACACATCAAATGTTTTGCCACATGGCAAAATGCTTGCCTGTGCCTTTGTAGAGCTCTCCTAAACAAATGAATTTGTGTTGCTTTCTTATCATCATCCAAAGTAGCAAAATGTAAAAACATTTGCAGGTTTATGAACACACTTTTTGGACAAGCGTCTTGCAGCAAAGTTGATGAAAAAATGACAGCGGATGCAAATTTGTGAACAAATTGCTGGTATGGGTGAAGCAAACTATGGTCAATGTCCAGGTCCAACTTTAGACTTGATTTCTGCAGCATGTTGTTGGTGACCTAAGAGATTACCTCGCCCAGTGTTTATATAAGTGTGAAAATGAAGTGTTAGGTTGTTATTTTTGTATCTGTTTAGTTGCTACCTAATGTTATAAAAGATCAACTCATTACTGTCTGGTAGTCTGTTACACTTCCTGATAGAAATGGAATCAAACATTGTTTCGACTAATTATTTAGGACGTGACATTTCCGAGTATTTTGCGGGTAAATCCATCAATTTTCCAAATCTGTTGAATCCCTTTTGGGGTCATGGAGTCTATCCCAGCAACTCTTGGGTGAAGGCTGAGTACTTCCTGGACAGGCCCCCAGCCTGTCTCAGGGCCACACTTTGTACCGAGGGACAATTTACAATCAGATACGCAGGTTACTGGGGCCTATCCCAGCAACTTTTGTGTGAAGGTGGGGTACACCCTGGATGACAGGATTATAGAGCCATACAGAGACACACAACCACACACACACCTACAGGGAATTTTAGAGACACTTTTCAACCCATGAAGCATATTTTTGGACTGTGGGAGAATAACAGAATGTCTGGAGAAAACCCACAAATGCCTGAGGAGAACATGCAAACTCCATCCCAGCCGGAATTTGAACCAGGGCCTTCTTGATATGAAACAAGAGTGCCAACCACTACACCATTGTACAGCCCCTCAGAGTAAATGTGTTGTACAAATGTCTTTACCAGCACTCTTGGACAAAACAAACTTGATTATAGCAATAGCCACATTTGATCAAGTCGTTACCAAAGCAAACCATCAATTTGCAGGCAGTTAAATCACCTTCCATGTTATCATTTTACTTTTGTGACTTCACCCTTGACAAGTCAGGGATACACAATGTAGAAATAGAATAAAATAGAAGGGAGTACCATAAACTCTTATAAACTGAAAGAGCTGCTGAAAAAACTCATTTTGAGTAGATCCATCAGAATGTTTGATGAAGAGGCCTTTTAAAGCAGATTTTTCCAGGCTCAGGTATGCCACATATGCTCGTCCATTTCCGGACAAATGAAGCATTTCCTTTTCCTGATGGGCACGGAGAAAAAAAAAGAAAAAAAAGCTTGTAAGACAGTTGCACGACAACAGGAAGTCCAAAGGAAGCAGCTGCTTACATTTATCTCAACAAATAAATTCTTTGCTTTGCACAGTGAGCAGCACAGTACTCTAGTTGTTTATTAGCCAAAGGTCCATGTGCACTAGCAACAACCCCCCTCTGCCTCAAATGAGTCCCAAACATGCCCCACTTTTTTAAGCAGATGAAATACGCGCCCCCGCCCCATTAGAGATCTTACATGCAGTCATGCATGTGGACTTAATTATGGCTAAAGCGCTATCATCACAATTATGATGTGAAAAGCCACAAACACATGCTCGGACAGACTTCAGATGTGTGGGAAGCACTTTTCTAATTGGACGGCCGTGTCAGATGGCAGCGCTTTAAACCTCTGTCAACAACTGCACTGCTGACACGGCATCTGGACTCTACATGCTGCTCCACAAGGTCACTTTGAATAATCATTGGAGGAGTGTGTTTGCATTCAGTCAAAATCGAGAGTAAAAGTCTCTGTTGAACACACGGGCGCTCCACCTAAGCAATTCCAATAGACCAATAAACCCCAATGCCATTACTTAGATAAATGCGTGTTTAGAGATACATAGTATCTGTACACCTTAAAGTCAATGTATAAGTGGAAAAATGTCTGCAGGCATTTTAGAAAAGTATTTTCTGGTGGCTCTGAAGGCTAAACATTGATTTTATTGGTCATTCCACTTGTGCAGAGGTCACAAATCACAAAAAGGCTGGATTTTTGTGGATGAGATTGCAGTTATTTAGAGGAAGACACTGTTTAAGAGGAAGCATAAGTCTACATGACTTAGTTCAGATACCTACAGTTTCTCTGGTTAAAGTACAGTCACATGCACCCATATGGGTGGTTGGTCCGTACAGGTGGTGCAGGTTTTTGGGTTGTCCAGGCCCGTGAAGGGTCACAGTGAGGTGCGGCCACAACAAGGCGCATTTCAAAGGGCAGGGCAGGTGTATCTTGCAGTATCTTGCTGTGTGTGGTAAGTGTATCTTGAAGTATTCGTAAGACATACACTAATGAAATACAGGTGATACTGTTGTATGCCTATAGACCACACTCTGGTCTTTAGTAAAACCTCGGTCTCGACTATTCTTAGATAGGGGCTGTCTGCAAGCAAGAAATGGGCAAACCTGTATGGGACACTCACAACATGAACACCACTTACGGGCTGCTTGCACAGTTTGCAGGATTTGGGTTGGGGTAGGAAAAAAAATCAAAATCTGTATGACACACCTGTGTCTCCTCTACCTGTGCCTCATTAACTTCATTCTTACTTTACCCTTGCATGTTGCGTAAATGTCCGCAAAGATCCGTCGCCTGCAGCTTTACGGGCTCACCGAGTGGTTTACAACCTTCATATTGGGTGTGGGCCACCTGCACGCCCCATACAGGTTTTCCCATTTTTACCAGTAGACAGCCCATATCCACTAATACGGGTAGTTGTGACTAAGGCTTTTCTCTGTAAGTGAGATTGGTGGTAGAGTGGTCGACCTCTGATTGGAAGATTGTGTGTTTGGTTCCTGCCTTGCCCACCCATTTGTCAGTGGAGCCATCATCAGTGTGTGACTGTGTGTGTGAATGGGAGTGTAAAGCGCTTTGGGCCTTCAAGGAAGGCAGAAAAGTGCTATATAAGTATATGCTATTTACCATAACCTGTTACTCTGTAAGTGAGATTAGTGGTTTTGTTTTATGTGCCCTTTTTGGTCCATTACACATCAGATGTGCAGCTACAATTTAATCTGTAAAAGTTTTAGAAACATACTAGCCTAATGTAAATGTGAAATGTAAAGAGTTGGGCAAACTAAGTCTGAGAATTACTTAGAGTCACCAGAAAACAGCAGTAAATACAGTGGCAGGAAAACAGTTCATCACTTTTCACTGAAGCGTGCTTCCGTAAATTTCATAGGAATGTCATAATTTGCGTATCTGAGAGCAGAAGGTCAAACTGTGCAGTGTGTGGACAATGAGACCCGATTTGATGACTCGATTAATTTAGTGCTATTAACAGCATCTATTTCCTAACATAGGGATTATCTGGAACTTGTTCCTCTCTTGGGGAATTGTAATCACAAAGAGATCAAGTTGTTCACTTGGCTACCACTGTTAAGGGTAATTGTCCTACAGGGTTGCTTCCCCAGAGGGCTCTGTATGAACTGCTACAGCTAATGCAGATGGCAATACTTTAACCACATGGTCAAAAGGAGAATTCTTCCTGAGATTTTACCTTCCCAGAGAAGCCATTTTTAGTAACTTGTGTTAGTCTGCCTTTGAAGATCAGCGACAACCTACAGGGTTCCACTATGGCTCCAGGCTGACCCCGACTGCACTGTAAAATATTTTCACAAAGAATCGGATGTACACTTTATGAAGAGATGCTCCCAAGTACACTTAAATTTAAATGGTCCTTTGTTTTGTTTTTGATTACATTTACACCCATAGTTTTCTGAACACTAACTTCACTAATCCTTATTTTGATAACTGAAATCTGACTTTTTGACAACAGTTGCTAAAGAAGTAAAGAAATGCAAATTAGCACCACTGAATCCAAACATTGTAACTGTACATAAAAAAACAAAAAAAAAAGAGAATTATTTTTGTTTTCCCCAAACTTAAAGTCTCAATGTTAATGATTTGGCTACTGTTTGCATCCATTGACATGCAAACGTTTCTTCACTTTTACTTGTTCATTAGCAAATTAAAAAAGAATATTTCTGAAATTTTCGTTTTTTGTTGATGCGGTGTAATAGACACATCATATATCGAACCAAAAAAGAACTGTGACCAAAAAATTGAGGTTGGAACCAAACTGCAGGAAAAGTGAGTCTTTGAATTCCTAGTTTTCATCACTTCCTGTCTTCTGTTGGTGCGGGAAACATACAAATGAAAAACTGTAACAAACTTTTGACGTGAGGAACAGAAACTTAGATGCAGCAAAGGGGAAACCCCTTAACTTTCTGTTTAAGGCTGTTTAAAGAAAAAAAAATCAAGAATCCAGAGCCAATAAAGTTCACCAAATAGTCACTGGAGGACTTAATACACATCAGTGCCAGCTTATATTTGCTCTAACAGTCAAATTTTACAACAACCCTTTTTTTAAAACTCTGTGGTTGTTTGCTCTTACAACTTTATTTTGGTAGTTTTTCATCCAAGAAATTTGGAGTACATTTGTTTGACAGATTATTTTCTTTCAAATGGTAGGGGTGTGGACTTCCAACTAGCTCACTTCTGATTGGCGAGAGTGGTTTCCATAGAAGCGCAGACTCAGACTGACTTAGAACAATCACTGCTTCCTGACATCGCCTGGTTCTAACATGGTGACGTCTGAATTGTGACAAATGGCAAATGAATTGACTTAGTTTGGTTGCAGCCTGAAGCAAATCATTTTCTATGGGTGACATCACACTCACTCAGTCCAGTTCTCATATAAAGTCAATGATTTAATTAAAGGAATGATCGTCAGTGGTAATAGCTAAATAGAAGCAGAAATATGTAAGAAAATTAACTTGCAGCTCTAAAATGATGTTTCAACCATGTTTTTCCAAAGTTTTGGCATGAATAGCCTTCCGTACCACTGATGTCCAACATGGACAAGAGTTGTACTGTGGTTTTACTAGTTTAAGGAGACGTGGTCACATTTCATACTGAATCATAAGATACCCCCTCTTTTATTTGTATAAGTAAGTGTTTTTGGATCCAGAAGATGTGCATCTGCTGTTTTTTAGATTTGCACAGTTTGAAAAAAACTGGACTTGCACAACATTTATCAGTGGAAGCCAAAACACGAGGAGAAGTGCCTTGCAAGCAAAGACTCAGGACAGGATTGCATAAGCATCTGAAGATGTGTAGGCGGGTGGACACAAACAGAAAGACTGGAATCATAAACATCTAGTAAATCTTCTTCTGGTTGGTTCAGTGTTCTGTAAGATCTGGAGGGGCTTCATGTGACCCTCTGCGTGGTGACTTCATTGGGTGATGGGTTGCTTTGGTTCCTGTTACCCACTGGCTCATGGGAGGAAATGACAACATGCCTGCAGAAAGTAGTTGAAGGGGCTTTTTTTAATGCAAAGCAGATGTGAGGTTTACAGCACAAAAGAAAAGGATGTGGGTTAAAAGGGACGTTCTTAAAAGCATTCTCCTCAGAAAAATCGTCTATGTTGACGACCAGACATGCGCAAAAAGGACAGGTTTTCGCCTCCCATGATGCCACACGACAGAATCCCGTCGCATCCCGCGGCGTCGGCCCCGCATTCCCTGTAAGCCGGGTCGTGTGTACTCACCGCGGAGCTGCAGGTCACTGTGGCCAATGAACGGTTTAAAAGTCTTCAGGATGTCTGCGTTTCTCACTCTGCCAGAGTTTCCTGCGGCGGAGTGGAAATAATCCAGCAGAGACTCCTCACTCACATCCCTCATGTCCGTAGCGTCCCTCAGAACCGAACCGGGCTGCCTGTTCTCCCCCGGTTTGCTACAAAACAATTTCAGGCTAATTGTCCCCCTCCTCACTGTGCCATGAAGCTTTTCACCGGGCTAATTAGTTATAATGGACGTCTAAACTTTACTCCACCCAGACGAAGCGCCTGCTGCTGCGCCTCCTCCTGTTAACCCTTTAAAGACACACACGTCTTCTCGAAGCCAAAGAAAACACTGGCTGCTTTATCGAGCCTCGCCTTGCACATATTGTTAATTTTTTTGACTCAAAATGCTCTGACATGTAACTTCCAGTTTGGGGGCAGTGGTGTGTCTAAGAAATCATTTTTTAGGGGTGGTAGGGTGGTCCATGCGGCTCTGACACAAGTTTAGTAAGGATGGATTCAGACTGGACCATAGACATAAAATTAAAACAATATACAGTGAATATACCGTCAATAAACTGGACACATTTGGGTCACTTAAAGTGACAATCCAGAAAGCCCTTAATAGCCCTTAAAAAAACTTTTTCGGGCACCCCTACTACTACAAAGGACTACAAATGGAGGGCTAGGGCGAAGGGGTAGGGAAGGGAAAAATTCAGATTCGGCCATTGAACTGTGGTTGGATGAATGCAGGCTTATTAAAGCAACTTTAACGTGATCCACATTGCGTGTCACACCAGTTTCCCCACAATATATATGTCATAAACACTTATCCGCATATCCTCTTAGCTCCATCTCCTGAGTACCCGTGCATGCGTCCACCGTACTGAAGAATCAGTAAAAAGTGTTGTACCTGACGTTGATCCAGACGTTCAAAGTATTTCAGTGAAATGTAAAGTTTGAATAACTGAACTATCCCAATAAGGATTGCAAAGCCCAGGACCTTCATTATTCTTTCTCTCGTTGCTTTGCCCCGCCCTCAAAATTACTGGCCAATGACTGAAGATATCTTTAGTCATTTGATTTTGTTTACAAGCTTTGTTTCAAAACAAAAATGTCCATTTGACAGCAGTCTGAATACAAACCAAACACAAGGTTCAGGACTTGATCCAAATTAAGCAAACTCAGTCCGGACCGACGGACTTTACCAGTCTGAACACAACTCAACATTTAAAGACCCGCTCCTATAAAAATTGTATTTCTGGTGTATTTACCATTTTCTTGTAACATTTTTCTCATGATGGATGACAAATAAATTAAAATCAAACTTGCATTTCTGAGTATTTCTTTCTTCAAATCATGCTGAATCAGGAGCAGAGAAGAACTTGTTTTTGTAGCTGTGACATAGAAGCTACAATGGTGTAAAGAAATTGATTTTGGGAAGTGGAGGCAGGCTTACCATGCACCAACAGTAACTCAGGTGAAAATTTCTAACGATCTGCTATCGCTTTGCAGAATCTATGTCCTAGAAAACTACAGTTTTTTTTCTTTTTTGGGGCTAAAAATTACATAATCACAATTAACAGACCACTAGAACAATGTTTTTACAGCCTTTGAACCAATAAATTCCATTCAGACCTAAGGGATAATTTGGAATTACCCATCAACCCAAAAAAATTCAAGTTTTTTCAACTTTTTGGAAGAGCCTGGAGAAACCTCGGAGAAAGCTTGGAGAAACTCACACATGAATGTTCATTTCATGCTGTCTTACACATTCGGTCTCATTTCACAGTCAAAGAAAAGCTTGTAAAGGATCTTCAGTTCCTGTGACATCATTTCCAGTGACAATTAACCAGTGCTTGGTCTTTGCTTTTGTTACTTCTGTAATTCTATTGCCTGATTTCCTAATATTTAACTTAGTGTTATCTGGTGTAGTATTCAAACATGTTAAGTAGTGTCTTTAGCATTCCAGTGAGTAAACTACTGTGTTAACCGTTTGCTGTCGCAGCCTGTGACGTAGTTACTTCCCCTTAGCTAAACACCACTAGCCTTATCTTAGCGGTGAGAATGGCCTCTTCTTCCTTCGCTCCTCAGTCCTGCTCCATGTGCCATATGTTTAGCGAACATCCTGCCACCTTTGGTGAGGATAGTGGTAGATGTGTTAAGCCCTGTTTTAGATTTGGAGGCCAGGCTAGAAGCGCAGCTTTGCACAGTGGATGCTGAGCCTGATGCCAACCCTGCTAGCCAGGTTGTTACTTGTAGTGTGCGCCACGCTACCAGGGCTAAATTAGCTAGCTCCCCAGCCCTTGCCAGACAGCAGCCGGAGAGGACACAGTATGGTTTTGTACCAGTGGAAAGGAAGCATAGTGCTAAACATAAAAAGTTAGAGTTCCCGAAGCTCCAGTTATGTAATAGGTTCTCCCCCCTCAGCAACACACCCGCTGAACCGTCAAATCTGGTCATTGGCTCCTCTGAAATCAGATACGTATCTCACAACAGCTAGTCACAATCCGTCAACTCAGAGTTTTTTACTTAGTTTTCTGACTTTCTATTGAGTATTGTTTTAGATTCTGATAAAATAATAATCATAGGAGATTTTAATATTCATATTAATGACTCTAGTGACTCTCTGTAGGAAATGAATTTGCAGCTTTTTTAGATAATGTTGGTTTCACACAAAACATAAATGAACCCACTCACTGTCACAAGCTCACTCTGCACCTTGTTCTAACTCATGGTACAGAGATCAGCCTGCTGAGTGTCCTCCCTCATAACCCTAAACTTCCAGATCACTTTCTAATTATCTTTCTGTTTGTTCTAGAAAATGCTACTGCTCCAATAAATAAAGAACAGCTTAGAAGAACATTATCTGACCGTTCTGCGTCTGAACGCTGAACACTCTGAGACCACCATCAGTTTGTTATTGAAGCCATGCAGGCCCTCAGGAGAGCACTTGAAGCTGTTGCCCGTTTGAAACCTAAGCTTGTTAAACAAACCCAAGTAGCACCGTGGTTTAACACTGAAACCTGTTTTCTTCAACAAGTAACCTGTAAGTTAAAAAGAAAATGGCACCACTCTGGCTCAGAGCAGTCTCTGAATAACTGGAACTATAGCCTCTTAAATTACAAAAAATCTCTGCGTAAAGCAAGAACCCAATACTATTCAACTTTAATATCAGAGCATGACAATAATCCAAGATTTCTTTTTAGTACTATAGCCATGCTGACCAGCAGTCATTGCTCAGTAGAACCACATATTCCTCCTACTTAGCTCTGAAGAGTTCCTCACATTTTTTTTAAAAAGTAAAATGTTGAATATTAGATTTAAGTCCCTCATGACATAGGGACTGGAGAATCTGCCCTCCAGTGGTTTGAATCCTATTTATCTGATAGATACCAGTTTGTTAATGTAAATAGACATTCCTCTAATTGCACTTGAGTTAGCAAAGAGTCCCTCAGGGCTCAGTTCTATGACCATCCTGTTTATGCTTTACATGCCCTTAGGAAACATAAATAGGACACACTAATTTTCACTGTTATGTGGATGATACACAGTTGTATTTATTCAATAAACCTGACCAGAATGACCACATAGAGAAACTTAATACCTGCATTAGAGATATCGAGACCCACTCCCCTATGGGGAAGCTGTAGAGATTCCAGATGGATCATCTGTACTCCTGTCTTTGCCTATGGACCTTGCCTCTGGCTCGTCTCGCATCCTCAGCTGCCCCATAGGATAATCTGCATGAAGCCCATCTGCTACACTATTCATACATGTAGATGCTAATCAATCACGTTGTTGTTAGTTAAACATGTAGTTGTTGTTTAGTTGAGAACAGGTGGGTCTTTAACCTGGATTTAAATACACTGAGTGTTTCAGCTGATCTAAGACTTTCTGGAAGTCTGTTCCAGATCTGTGGAGCATAGAAGCTGAATGCAGATTCTGCATGTTTAGTTTGAACTCTAGGAACTGCCAAAAGACTGGATCCAGATGAGCAGAGAGGTCTGGCTGGTACATACTGGGTCAGGAGGTCAGTCATGTACTTTGGTGATAAACCATTCAAAGCTTTCTAAAGCAGTAGCATAACCTTAAAGTCTATTCTCTGGCAGACAGTGTAAAGACCTCAGAACTGGACGGATGTGATCTACTTTTGTGGTTCCTGTGAGACACGAGCAGCTGAGTTCTGAAGAAGCTGCAGTTTCCTGATGGATTTTTTTGGTAGTCCTGTGAAAACACTGTTCCAATAGTCAAGTCGACTAAAGATGAAAGCATGAAGTAGTTTTTGCAGGTCCTGCTTGGAGATCAGATCTTTAATTCTTGAAATATTTTTGAGATGATAGTAGGCTGATTTTGTCACTGCCATAATGTGTTTATCAAAATGTAGGTCTGTAAGAGTTCTTCCTTACTGAGGAGAGTTTAAGGGCAGGGATGTAAGTTTAGCTTAGTCTGTTTAGTTTAGCTTAGCAACCAGCTATTGTTTATATTTTTATGACTGACTCTATGTTCTTTTGTATAAATACCAGTGGGAAGCCCATTGGGACGGCTATGGTTGTGGTTTTTTGCTGGATAAATAAAATTAAATTGAATGAGGACAACATGAAAACTGTACTGAGAAATGACACAGCAGGGATTTCCAACCAGAGCATTCTCACTTTGAGGTAAGAGTGCAAACCACTAACCCACAGCTCCACCCAACAAATCATTTTTTGATATTTTTATAACAGGTGCTTCTTTGAATTTGCACTATTTGCGGTCACTTACTCTGAGTGGTTCCCTTTCAGCCTTTGGATTGCCTGTTTGCATTCCTTCTGTCACTGTAAGGAACTGCAGCTTGGTTCATTTGGAACTGAACTAAAAACCCATGTTTTTAGACTTTTAAACAAACGTATACATTTTCCAAACCAAGCAAACTATCCAAAGAGAAGAACTACATCCCTGCACAAACAGACCAGTCTGAAAGTGCCCCAAAGGTTGCATTCCAACGTCTGTATTGTGTTTATTATTTGGGTTGCAAGTTCAGTTGCTCCCCACATCACACCATGGAGAGCTGGAGGCCTTGTCCCTTCAGGTATTAAACACATAACACATTGTCAGATTAATTGTGCGATTGTAAATATTAAATGTGCCGGACTTACACATTAATCCCTCTGTCCTCCTGTGGTATTACGCCTTTTCCAACCAGTTTCGATTTAATTTAGGAAAGAATGGTTTATAACTGGTGCTCCAGGCTGCTGCCCCAAGAAGACAATATTGTAATTACAGTAAGCTTCTTATATGTTGATACAATTATTGAGGTGAGGAATTTATATTGTCGGATATGAAGGTAGGACCTTATGCTCTTTCAATTTAGAGGGGACAACTTTTCAGCGGATAAAGACATTTGATCCTGTAGCATATGCCAGATCTTAGTGGAATGAATTCATGCTCCCAGAGCAGCTTGGCAAGCGTTTAACACCTTACTGCTGGAGATTGTGCTGCACACACAAATTAAAAGAATAGCAATGCATTCAAATCTTGTTGGTTGCAGCACCTTCACCACAATGTAAAAATGTCAATAAGGTGTCAAATTTAAATATTTGGAGATATTAAGTATTTATTAAGTTTGGGCTGCACAGTGGTGCAGCGGTTTGCACTCTCCCCTGACAGTGACAAGGTCCTGGTTCAAATTTCAGCTGGGAATGTTCTGTGTAAAGTTTGCATGTTCTCCTTGTGCATACATGGGTTTTCTATCAGGGAGTCTGGCTTCCTTCCACAATCCAAAAACATGTGAATTAGAAGCAGATGAAGAAATGCTGTTTGAAAAAAAAACTTTTTTTCACGTCAGCCTGCCCAAAACTCAGAGGCGAACTTCGTAACTCCTTCCACTCTGCAGAAACTTTGTCCCAGAAAAAAACACAGTTTTGATTTTGGCTAATAACAGCATAATCATAGCTAGAAACTGACATTTCTATTAGATATATAAGTCATAGCAATTTCTAAGCTCACAGCTATAGATATGCATTATGCATCTGATATTCATAAATTCATAGAGCTCTATTGCATTTCGCGGTTTAGATTTCTAGCAGATGACTTTCCCACAGCTAATTGTGTTGTGGTCCCATCATGCCATGCGTATTGTAAACAAGCCATTTGGGTAGTTTCTTCCCACCAGACAGACTAATAGACACATCTATCTGTAGACATCTAGTCTTTGAATATTTTTAAATGTCTGTTAGAGTACTTGTTTAAACATTTATTAGATATAAAATAGTATGGCCAATGTTTCTATCATTGTGATTCTGGCCTGTTGTCCTCTTTTTTCTCCTTTTACTATCAAAATAGAAACATGACAGCATTGGTGTAGAGTCCACTTTTTCCACAAATCTACACATGTGAATGCAAGTCTGTACTTTTATAACTTTACCTCTGAACAGCAAGTAGACACTGTTGTGCAGCAGAAGATCAGAAAATGCACTTTAACCTCATTCTGATAATAATCTTACAGCAAGCAGAACCTAGTTTGAATCCTGAATTCCGAAGATGAATGCATGGTGTAAAACAACAGTATTTATTTTTTAAGCTAAGAAATGTTTAACAAAGTTCACTAATAGACATCTAAAAACATCCCCAGATGTGTAGTAGATCTCTCTATGCAGAGATCTTTCAGAACACTATTGGTAGACATCTAATAGAGTAACAAAATAGTGTCAGAGATGTCCTGTAGACATCTACAGTAGATGTCTGTTAGATATCTATTAGACTTTCTGTGCCGAGTGGGTAAGAAACCACTGGGAACGCCCTGAAATTAGATCCAAAGATGATCGGAGTGGGTCCATAAACAAGGTTTGTTTCCCACAATGCCATTAAAACAACAAAAGTTTCCTTTTATGGCCAAGGGATTAGAAACTGTTGATTCTTTTCCTTGAATTTTAATTGTTCCTATAATTTTATTATTTGTGACTGTAGGAATTTGAAGATTTTCAGCAATATTTTGCAGACTGACCAGCCTCAGACTGCCCAACTATATGACCTCTTAAAAAATCGGACAATTCTGCAGAAAATGTTGTGTGTGGCAGTTACTCTTTATAATATGGACACCTTGAATGAAAAGAATAATTCCATAGTCAATTCTACAACAATGAAAACATGTTGAAGTCAAAGTCCCATTAGCTGTCACACACCTTGGTGTGTGAAATTTGTTCTCCGAACTTAACCCATCTCCTGGGGGAGTGGTGAGCTGCAGACACAGCCGCATGTCTGCAGCTCATTCTTTGGTGGTTTAACCCCCCATTCCAAGACCTTAATGGAAACAAGGAGGAACTGGGTCCCATTTTTAGAATCTTTGGTATGACTCGGCCGTGGATTTGAACTCACAACTTTTCAGTATCAGGGCGGACACTCTACCACAAGACCACTGAGTCATCATTTGCTGTTAAGATGCATAGATAAAAAATTTAGAGAAATTAAGGTGTCTATTTACTTTTAACGTGTTGTTTGCACAACTTCATTTTAAGCAGAGACGACACATTAATGTCAAATTATATTGAGTCGTCTGATTTTACAAAAGGATCTCCAACAAATGCCATCACTCCAAAGTTATAAAAAAAAAACCTCAAGGGAAACATTTAAAGTCATTTTGATCCTGTGTGGTTGTCCTTGGAAATAGTTTGTGCAGAGCAGCAGGAGTTCATAATGCTTTGTTCACAATGACCTTGACAACATGCGTTCAAGTGACCACTTCCAATGAAAAGTCTATGCAAATGTGCACAATGGGCTTTTGAATTTAAACTCTCACGTTCACACGTCGCTAAGCAAGCTTCTACAACTTTTTTCAAGGTCTTCAAACAAAACTTAAGTCAATTGAACGCGCACTGAAAGTTAACCAGGTTACAATGTTGAAGAAGTTCTTTTGACATTGTTGCAAATTTATTAAAAATAATAAAAAGCGATAATTACATAAATATTCACAGTCTTTGAAAGTTAATCAGTCAGGGACTCAGATTTGCTAAAACGGGCTGTACTCGTACTCTAGAACGCATGTCAAATACCCTGTATGCACAGACCTTAAGATGTTTGCCTCTAAGTTGCGAGCAAGACTGTAGGTGCAGAGCAACCCCGCCCCCTTTCTCTCCCTGTTTTGGAGAGATCTCTGTTTACATGCTCTCCAGTTAGCTTACGGTCCCTCAAACCCAAAGAAAAACAAAAACATACATGGATCTAGTCATCTTTAAGTGGAGGCATTAGGATGGAGCTTGTGGCGCGCCTGGTGTATTCTCTACATCACAAAAACGATCTTTTTCCAAATGCATTTTTTAATCTGCTCCTGATTCACAACCATTTGAAGGAAGAAATACTCAGAAATGCAATTTTGATGCTGAACCTTCTCTCTACATGTTCTCCATCATCAGAAAAACGTTGCAAGAACCTGTTAAAAATACACGGTTTCATATCAGGGTGGGTCTTTAAACTTGAAAAATTGCTATGTTTTTTCTTCCTTCCGTTTGGCTTTTAGGAGCTCGTCGGGGAAGGACCAGATGTTCCTGTGTTCCATGTGAAGGTCAGAGCCGGCGGTCTCATGGCACTGATCGACGGCAGATGTTTCCCCGGGTTATCCACTCCATATGGCCGCCCGCTCACACGGGCCTTTTCACAGCACAGCGCTTGTAAACACGCCTGGGTTTGCTGTTCTCCATTCTCCGCCCCCCTGTAAAACATGTCCTAAATCCAATCACCGAGTCCCTGTCCAGGGGATGAGGTTGATGAATGGGGGAATGTGTGGTTGTAGTAGTGACCTATAAGCTTCTGCTGAGATTACAGGCGGCCAGCCAGTCCAGGCCAGGGCATCTGGAAAGAGCTTAAAGAGGGATTGTTTAGACAGACAATGGTGTCTACCTGGTTTTAATCCCCCTCCGTCTCTGAAAGAGTACAGGGGATTGGCAGAGTTTTAATAAATGAAAGTGCTCCCATAATCAGGGTTTACCAAAGTGTCCCTTTGTGCTAATCGGACATTTTTTACAGCATGCTTTTTGACATCTGCCACAATGAGTGGTGTTAACCCTGCAGGGATGCACATTCCTGGCTTTCGTGGAGCAAATATCCAATAACAAAAATGTTTCAGGTGTCACTTTTTGTAAACTTGGTGCTGCATCAACCCCAGCCACCTCATGGCTGCGTGGAGAGGGGCCAACCTGCAGCCACTGCTGCTCTGCATCCCCGCCGCAGACTTACCACCAGCTAATCGAACATGTGTAATTACTTCACAGCGAAAATAGAAAGCTGCATTTGAATAATTAAAGTCTAGCGTATCAGCAGTGAAGCATGATAAAATGGTTTTAAAAATCAAGGATTACAAGAGTAAATCCAGGCGGGCCAGATGTGAGAACAGGCGGGGCTTCTGGGGCCGGATTACTCGGAGAATCTCACCAGAGCGTTCTGTCTTTTCCCCTGCAGCTTATAGGGGCCCCTGTCGACTCAACATGCTGTAATCCAACGATTAGCTGACATAATCACCTGTAAACACACCTTGGCGCTGACGTTACTCTCGGCCGGTGGGTCCTGCTCTAGGGGCCCCACTGATGGGACAGGTCAGATCTGAGCCAGAGGAACTTTGCAGACAGACAGACAGCTGCAGTGGACGTGATCCCACAAACCCAGCTGAACAGATGAGCACTCCTGGTCTTCAAAAAAAACCACAAAAGCACTTTACTTCTTCAGTGAAACACATGACAGAGATGGAGCTTTATGGCCGTCATCACGAACTTTTGTCTAAGTATTTTAGTAAAGATAGCTACGGTGGCCCTGAAGTGCAAATCACATTAATGAATCACTCAACAAAATTAAAAAAAACAAACAAATCATTAAAAAACAACATTATATCTAAGAAATCAAAACATTCAGCTTTGTGTGTATGTCTTTTATCACAGTTTTACAGAAAAGAGTTTGCACTTTTTAAATAAAAAAAAACAATAGATTTGTTTATAGCCTGTGGTCATTTTTGTTCATCAACCTTAAAGAGCCACTCCAATGAAAACTCTTTTAACATGTTCCTGTGTCATTTTTCTGATTATGGTGAACATAAAAAATTAAACTCAAAATTTTTTTATTTTTTTTATTCGAGTTGTTGTGAATCAGGAACATAGGAAAAAAATGCAGTTGGAAAAAGCTTGTCGCTATGATAGGATGTCCTACAATACTGCTCCATTCTGATGGCTCCACTTGCAGACAAAGAGATCCACATGCATCTTTGTTTTCCTCGTCTGAGCTGGCCTCTGGATCAAAACTGTACGGTTGGATAGTTCCAATATTGATCGCCATTTTTGTTGCAATGCTAATGTTAGGTTGGAAGTGTGAGGGGCTGTAAGCTAGTTGGAGAGAGTGTAAACAAAAAGATGATGGGAAATGACGGCAGGCTTGCTCCACACTAACAGTCCGATTACATCATCAACAGTCGCCAGTCATCTTCATTAGTACATAGTTGCCAGTACTCGGAAAATACATAACAACATATTTTATATAATTTTAAAAATCATGCAAAAACAAAAAGCCATTAGTTACATTGAAATGTAAACTTCTGTGCATCAGAGCGCACCCATGTGAAGAAATGCATTCTCCTCCGCAGCACAAGCGCAACAAAGATCACCCTACAGGAGGGATAGTCAGCCCTAAGTTGCTATTGAAAAAAAACAGTTGGGGCACCCCCACTGCTCCAAATGCCCCTACAATTGTAGCAATAGGGAAGAGCCATAGGGGTAGAGAATTCCGATTTGACATTAGGCTAAAATATGTAAAAGCATCACCCCGCTCAGCTTTGGACACACGTCTGTAAAACAAGTGTGGGTTATATAGCTGCACTTAAAATATTTGCTGTGCCAGTTGGTAACTATTCCAGTTCTTAAAATGACCCCTTCATATACGTGGAACCAATATCTACACATAGCTTTGGACGCACTTAAAATCTGTGCAGGCAATGTGCATCATGGCCGCGTGCCTTACGTGTGGACAACATTAATTTCCATCAATTTTTGTCCTTGGTCACACAAAAATACATGAAAACAACACCTAAGCTCTGTGCTGAGATACAGTGAAGAAGAAAAGAGTCACGCAGATCAACTCATCAGTCACCTCCACCCCCCCAAGCTGCTTTTTAGTAAGAAAGGGCTTCCATCTGGCCACTCTACCATATAGGCCTGATTGGTGTAGTGCTCCCCTGCGACAGACTGGCGACCAGTCCAGGGGTGTCCCCTGCCTTCGCCCATGAGTAACCGGGATAGGCTCCGGCAGCCCCGTGACCCCAAAAGGGATAAAGCGGTTTAGAAAATGAATGAATGAATGAATGGTGTAGTGCTGCAGAGATGGTTGTCCTTCTGGAAGGTTCTCCTCGTTCTACAGAGGAACGCTGGGGCTCTAACAGAATGACCATTGGGTTATTGGTCACCTCCCTGACCAGGACCCTTCTCCCCTGATCACTCAGCTTAGATGGCCACCCAGATCTAGGAAGAGTCCTGGTGGTTCCAAACTTCTTCCACTTACAGATGATGGAGGCCACTGTGCTCACTGGAACCTTCAAGGCAGCAGGAATGTTTCTGGAACCTTCCCCAGCCTTTGCCTCAACACAATCCTGTCTCAGAGGTCTACAGACAATTCCTTTTCTTTCATGCTTGGTTTGTGCTTTGACATGCACCGTCAACCCTGGGACCTCATGCAGGCAGGGTCGTACCTTTCCAAATCAAGTCCAATCCACTGGACTGACCACAGGTTGACTTCAATGAAGCAACTGAAACATCTCAAGGCTCATCAGTGGAAACAGAATAAACCTCAGCTCACTTTGGAGCTTCACAGCAAAGGCCGTCAATACTTCAGTAAATATCATTTTCACGTTTTTTAATAACTTTACAACCATTTCAGGAAGAAAAACTGATTTAATCCATTTTGAAATAAGGCTGTGACATCATAAAATGTGGAAGAAGTGAGGCGCTGTGAATACTTTTTGGATGCACTACAGATGGCAATATAAGTGCAATTATTACATTTACAGAGCTGCCATATGCTTGCCTGTTTAACAATAAAAAATAAACGGTTAATTGGTTGGTTAATAAACAGTATAAATGGTTAGTGCAATATTACATCACTCTATAGTAACCAGCACATACTACGTACACTTTTTAGACATTCATTTTAAATTCTGTCCATGTCATTTTATTTTCGATGCTTCGTGAAAGAAAAACATAAAAAATAAAAATAAATCAAATCAAATCAGATCACATTTTAAATGTAGAGCACTTTTCCCTCAAAAGTGGCTCAAAGTGCTTCACATATAACGATTTTCCAATTTCAAAGCAAAAAAGCACAACCAAGAAGATATGAAATATTTACAATGCCCCCCCACCCCACACACACACACACACACACACACACACAAACACACACACACACTCTCACACAACATAATAAAGCATAAAATGACACGCTGATAAGATGCAAAATAGAAATCTGGCTTAATACTAAGTGAGGAAATTATATTGGGGACCTGTCCAAATCAGTGACCCCACACACAAACACACACTGATGTTCACAGAGGACGCCACCACAGGACCCCCCCAGATCAAAGCAAGGACCCAGACCCGGGAGATCCAACTGCAGCGACCCTGTTCCCAGAGAAGATTCGTTCACGGATGTAGAGGATCCCGCAGAGGACAACACTAAAATGGAATAAAATATGATGATAAAAATAAATCTGATCCTGAACTCACTCCTGCCTGACATTAAGAATGCAGACCCACCTTTGAAACAAAACTCAAAACCATCTTTTTAATACTCATTGTTGTTCCACCATTACTTTTCTTTCTTGATCTTTTTATTGCTTTAAATTGTATTTTCAATAAATTTTTTTGTATATTGTCCTACAAGGCAAAGAAAATGTGTTGTTTCATTATTGTTAATATTATAATTATTATTATTACTATTGTTGTTGTTATTATTATTATTTTAAGTGTCTCTTTATTTATTTAAGCTTTATTTAATCATTTGTGAGCTCATTCAAGTCTTCTTGACCTGTAATTCAGATCAATTTTAGAATTAGGCCTTCTAATTGAAAAGTTGGTGGTTTGATTTCCTGTGCTCTTTATTCCATTAATTTATTAACACTGTTTTTTTCTTTTAATAAATGTGTATTATTATGAAAAAGGACATAATATATAAGAAAGACTATGCAGTATTTTGTATGTTTAGGTAATAATCGGAACAGGAGCACTAACTCAAACTTCTTTCAGTTGGGGTGATTTAAATAAAGGTTTAGACATAAGACAACCACAAGGTGGCACTGTAATGATACACTTTCAAAAAGTTTGAGCCACAGACAGTAGAGGGTGTGCTGGAGTTAACTCCTTCACAGTTTGGACTTTCCACAAACACTTACACAAAACAGCAGCAGGTTCATGTAACTTCAGACCAGCCAGGTCAAATCTGAAATATATTCAAGAATTGTAGATTTGTAAATTCAACGTAAACCCTGAGGGAACAGGATAGAGGCAGAATCCCACACTGATGGACATTCATTAATCTGTAAAGCTCTCTTCAATAATGCTGGCCCCAAAGGTTTTTAGGAAAATAAAAGGACAACAATACTTTAAACTAGAAATGAAGTAATGCATTTTACATTTCCACATGGCTTCTATGTTTTAGAAAGTAATTTGAAGGTTTATTTTTTAATTGTTGAACAGGCAAGTGTATGGCAGCTCTATAGAATTTCCCAACATCTGGGAACGTCTGACATTTGAAAAACCTGATTGTTTTACCCTTTTCTCTTTACAATGTTTGGGTTTAGACTGAGAAGCTTCAATAAAGTCAATATTTTTCTCTGATGCCGTGAGCGGTTGTCGTTTTTCATGTTGACTGCTTCCTTCGAGGTCACCATTACCTCACCTCCTTGTAAACCTCTGCACCAGCTGTCTCCATATTCTTCTCAAATATGTTCATAGATCTCCTCTTCTCTCCTCTTAACCTTCTTCTTGCCTGCTGGAACATTGTACACACGTCTTTTCCTGTCTGAATCCACGTGAACTCAGTGAAGTGAAACTAAAAGTAAATCTGAGTCCACGGGAAAACTTCTGCCACCTCAGAGCTGCTCGCCAAACAGACTCAGGGAACTCTGCGTTTTAGGAAAAACCGCTTTATCTGAGCTGATTCAGAATGGCTGACAGAGAAATTGCGTTGGAGGGTTTGTGTACACTTTGCAACTCTGCTGTGACTTCCTTCCAACATGGTGACGGTACTATCCGAAGCAGAGGTTCTATCCGAGGATCAGCGAGGAAGCAGCTGTTTCTCAGGGATTTGTATCCTGCAGTCTTTGACGCGGAGGATAATAGGTAATTATTGCTTGAGAAAAACAGGCTGTCTTTATTTGAGAGCTCACACAGTCGACTTTGAGAACATTTATCTATTTTTTACCCTTTAGTGTTTTGTTTTTCTGCCTTTGTGCTCATAACATTCTCTGCTAATGTTAGAAGATAGAAATGAGATAATATACTCTCAGATTTATTGTTCATTTACTAAGTTTTACTTTCTTTTGTAAAAAAAAATCCCCCCAAACTTTCAGTTACTTTTTGAGTTCACCAAACTTACACACAGGGCACGAGCTCCACTCCCCCCGGACTCCATTGTCTGCCAATAGAATTTAAGGTCAGGCGGTGATGTCATAGCTTTCCCTTTGGATGCACTCGTTTTACTAACTTGAAAGTCCTATCAAACATCTTTTTTTTTTTTTTTTTTTTTTTTGGAGTATCCTAATATCTTTTTTTGTTACACATTCAAAATTTTCATTTGTACTATTTTAAAGTTGACTGTCAGAAATTTAAGCCAAATAACAACAAAGTAAAATATGAAAATATACGTCAAACTTTGTTAATAATTAATAATATTGCAAAAAAATGGTGTCTTTTGTAACCTTGTTCCCATTCTATCACTTGTAAAATGGTGGCTACAAGTTTGATGAAACTTTCAATCAGGGATAGGTCAATAAGGTCTCGAGGGCTGCAGCGTCTGCATGATTTTTAGATATCTAAGCCCTGCTGACGGACTGCTTACCTGGTTCAGCCAATTAGAACATACCAGAGGATGGTGTGTTGGAATACATGCAGGAATGTGGCCCTCGAGGCCTGGAGTTGCCTATCCCTGCTTTAAATCAATGTATTTGGTGTTTTAAAACGTCACATGACGGAAAAAAAGTTTAAAATCAAAATTGCGAAAAGAATAAAAAAAACCCAGCAGACATACAATTGCTGTTACATATGTGTAACATGTGTAGAAGGTGCCACAGGATCAATTTTGCAAACACAAAACTTTTGGTTATCTAAACTTTGTGTGTTTTCAGGGTCTTAGAGCTTATTTTCCAAATCATTAGGCCTATGCTTCATTTAAATACCAGTTTTTGTCAGGGTTGACGTGCGGACACAAACGCAGACGGCAATTTGCAATGAAAAGTCTTTCATTTATTTGCTCGAAAGGACCAGTAGAAACTTTCCTAGAAGGAACAGAACCACCCGACAACCTGTGCAAGGGAGACGAGGACTTATGACAGGAAGAGAGGATGAGGTAACTACACACAGGTGTGCCAAGAAGGAGGGAGGGAACACACACTAGGAGGGAAGTGACCTGAAAGGCAATGGTGAACACAGGAAACACAACAAAATAAAACAGGAAGTGATATCAAAATAACAACAACTAGTGTCCTGGGTCCATAACCCCACAGTTTTATCATAAATGTGTGCTAACAGCTGTCCAAACTGAGCAGCAAAAGCTTTTTATTTTCGCATTATTTTTTGACTTCATTCATCACGGCTTAAATTTTGCAATGGGTGCATTGTTACAAAAAACAACAACATTTTGTTTGTATGTTCCTTCCATGAGATTCAATCTTGAAACAACAAAACATCGACACTTTTTAAAAGGTTTCTAGATTTAAATTAATATTAAACCAAGTGTTCTCAAGTTACCAGTTAAATTGCAAAAATACAAATAGCAAATAAAAGTCATCAAAGCGTTTAATAAAAAATGCATCAGAACATGTAAAAAAAATACAAAAACACAATCATCAGAGTGGGTCTTTAAATTTCAGGTTTGCCACGGCTATTCATGCAATCTGTACACACATGATAAATAAATTTGGACTAAAAATGATTACATTAAACAGGTCTTAAAGGAGGCCTTTTTTTGTTTTCATCTTGCTTCTTCAGCTCATGGTCCGGGCTCGCTTTTGAAAGCTTGAAAAGGGTCCTCCTGGGATATGATGGAGCAGCCAACCTGGGCCTTCGAGGACTATCGGGAGGCTCCTCAGAGAAGCTAACAGGAAAGAGCTACATAATCAACGAAGAGGAGTTTTTTGACAGCCAGTTTGATTTCGACTTCACCAGAGTCAGAGACTCAAAGACCTTCTGGAGAGGAGGAGAGGTGTATGAACGTCCGTGTGGCTGGCAGCGCTTCGCCCTCAAGGTGAACACTTTCATTTGCTAAAAACATTCCAGATTTATTGAAATTCAGCAGGCAGTTTATAGATTGCATTTTATTTCTGAATTTCAATTTAATGCAAAGAAGAAAACACAACTATTGGAATTTGAAAATATAAAAAAGAAAATAAATAGCATTAAAAAATAATTTTTCCACACTATAAGGTGCACATAAAAGCCTTCTTTTTTCATGTTTTAATTAGAGATGGGACTAATAGGTCTTTTTAGGGAGCCGGATGTCAGACTGTAGTAATGTCAGACTGTGTTTTTACAGTATGTGTTACATGGCTGGGAGTTAGCGTAGTCACAGTGATGTTTGTTTTAGCTGAATCAGTCTGTTTTGGTTTTTTTTTTTAATTGGTGGTTGAATATTATTGTGAATACACCAATGCGGCTAACATGTAGCTGTGTGATTTTTTTTTTATGTTTTACTAACAAAGATTGGAGTTAGCATGGACACAATAATGTTTGTTTTAGAGATATTGGTCTGTTTTTTTACGTGTTGCAAATAAAGATGAGTTACAGGTATAGTGAATATGGTAACGTGGCTAACAATTCTGAGGTGGCTAAAGTGTAGCAGTTTCAGACTGTTTTTATGAGTTACAAGGCTGGGAGTTAGTGTAGTCACAGTAATGTTTATTTCAGCGGTATCAGTCTGTTTTTCTTTTTTTTCCTAGTGCAAACAAGGTGGGATGTTTTTGTGAACATGCTAACGCGACTAATGTGTAGCTGTCTTGGACTGGTTTTATATCTAGCATTTTTAAAAGGTTAGGAGTTAGCACAGTCATAGTAATGTTTGTTGAGTGGTATCAGTGTTTTTTAACACGTTGGGAGATACAGTTATTGTGAAAACAGAAACTTGGCTTACATGTTACACGCCAACATGTTCATGGGCGGTTAGCCTCTGACCGGACAATTGCAGGTTTGATTCCCGCCTTGCCCACCCATGCGTCGAAGTGTCCTTGGGCAAGACACTGAACCTCACATTGCTAGAAGGTTGGCGCCAGTGTTCGACAGCGGAGCCTCCATCAGTGTGTGAATGGGTGAATGGGACCATGACTGTAAAGCACGTTGGGCCTTCAATGAATGTAGAAAAGCACCATGCAAGTATACGCCATTTACCATTTTACCAGTTCTGGAGTTACTGTGAATGTAGGAAATAAAGTCTGACTGACTAGCGGTCTTACCTCTGACTCTTGACTTGCTTAATGTGCATTATAGTTTGATGCGCCTTATGTGTGACATCAGCTCTAAAATTAGACAATTGATTGACAGTGCACCCCACAATGCAGAGCACCCTACTGTGTGAAAAATACAAAACATGAGTGACAGTAATTGCTGAAAGGTTTCATGGAGTTTAAAAGGATTTTCTCTCAGGTCTTGGATAAGTATGAGGAAAATGAGTGGCTGGGAAACCAACACCGTAAGACCCGCTCGGTGGCACGGGAGTGGCCTGTGTCGTATCATGGGACGTCTAAAAGAGGGGCTAAAGGCATCATCAAAGGAGGCTATGAGGTTTGGACACACTCTCACAAGAAGACCCAGCAGAATCACTACTACTCTTACTGATGATATAGTTTCAAATAATATAGAATACACTCTTATGAGTGGACTCATGATATGGGACATAACTGATCTTTTACCACTTTTTACACTATTTGAAATTAATGTGAGAATAAAGAAAATAATAAAAGAACCCGTTTACAAAAGGCTAAGAAATGAAAAAGACAATGACATCTCTTAATAATAACTTATCCAGACAAAACTGGAACTCCGTGTACAGAGAGAAAGATGTGGACACCGCTTATAAATGTTTTTTTAGAAATATTTATATCACTCTGTAAGAAAAACTGTCCAATTTGTCTATTCAAGGACAAATTTGCCAAATGTCCTTGGTTAACTACTGGTCTACAAAATGCCTGTAAAAAGAAAATACCTTTTAAAAAAATCTTAAAACAAATGTCAAGAGAAAGTGAACTGAGATACAAGTCTTACAAAAACAAACAAACTTTCCTTCAGTTTTCAGTTTTAATTCAGTTTTCAAATATTGGATGACAAATGAAAAGACTGAAAAGACAATTGAAAAAAGAAGTTGAAAATACAAATATTTTTGTTATTTTATAACAGTTTTACGTTTAAATATTTCTTTTTATAAGTTTTCAAAATTTCTCTCTCTCTCTCTATATATATATATATATATATATATATATATATATATATATATATATATATATAGTTTACAATATTTTATTTTTTTTTCAAATTTATCATATTATATTGAACTTTTCAAAATCTCCTTCAAGTTTGTAATTTGTACTTTTTGTATCAAAAATATTATCAAATAATAATACAAAAAAGCTTCATTTTTCACGAATTGGTCAACTCCCCTCCCCGGCCAATCAAAACCAAACCTACAGTAGAAGGGTGGGATCAAACACCAAATAGTTTCAGTTTAAAACATATATGTCATGCAAACATTTCAACAGTGATTTCTCTTATGCTGCTTTTAACAGGCAGGCCCTCGTCAGAAGTATGGAAGGGGGATTTATTCCACTCCATACATCGCTGAGGCTGAGCAATATGCAAAAACCTTCACTTCAGCAAAGAATGGAAAGCAGTACAAAGTGATTCTGCAGAATCGGATCAATCCCAAGTACCGGCACAAGTACAACAACGAAAAATACTGGCTCATTCCCATCCAGAATGGATCATCTTCAGAGGAGAAAGAGATGGCGGAAAAGGCTATTCGTCCCTACGGCCTCCTGCTGAAAGAGGTCTGAGGTTTTCTCCAAAAAGACAAGTGCTGAAAGTTTTACTTTAAGTTTCTTTCAAAAATGAAGTAACATCTGTATTTGTGTCAGATCATCTGATCTTGACCACCTTTTCTTACTTCTTTACTTGATGTCTTTAAAATTTGAGTTTTGACATATTTTTGTTTGGTCATGTTTAAACTTGACACAGTTTTGGTTGGTCTTCTTAAAGTTTTGCCAAGTTTACTTTTTGCTAATGTTTACGTTTTGTCACATTTTTTGGACATGTGAAAGGTTTGACATGTTCTCAATCAAACGTCAAAGTTTTGCTTACATTTCGTCATATTTTTTTTTGTTTTCACTTTGAGTATTATTCATTGTTTTGTCACATTTTTGTTTGGAAACGATTAGCTATTGGCAGCATTTCTATTTAGTCAGACTAAAGTTTTCACACATTTTTGTTTACTAATGTTTGAGTTTTTGCCATATTGTTGTCCAGTTATGTTTGAAGTTTGCCATATTGTTTTCCAGTAATCTCTGAGTTTTGTCACTTTTTACTTTGTCAAGTTTAGTATGTCTAATGTTTTTCTTCTATCAGCTACTTGTTTATTCAGATATTTGTGAGCTAGGTAAAGCTAGCTACTACTGCAAGTAATTTATGCTTTATTGTATTCAATGACTGCTATTATTTTTTTCTTACATATCAGCTTTACATAAAACAGTGTTCATTTGGTTGGATTATTGATCACACCAAAAAGCAGGAGAAGGAACTGACATTGGCATTTTCTGGCAAGAGAAGGATAAAATAAATAAAAACTTGTTCTGATTTAATAAGAACAAATAAAACTGGATCTTGGACATGTTGGAGATATATATTTAGAATGTACAGCTGACAGCTCATAGCCACTTAGTCAGATCCAGAATGTGAAAAATAGTAAAAGGGATTTGTAATTTCTTTTCCACAATATTTATGTCTGTTAAAGTCCATTTTTGGCACAAAGTATCATGTAAAAAAGCGATTATGCTAAAACAAAGGGTTGTATGGTGGTGCAGTGGTTAGCACTCTCGCCTCACTGCCAGAAGGACCTGGTTTGAATCCCAACTAGGACCTTTCTGTGTGGAGTTCGCATGTTCTCTTGGTGCAAATGTGGATTTTCTCCAGGCACTCCGGCTTCCTCCCACTGTCTAAAAACATGCTTCACAGGTTAATTGGTTACAGCACTCTAGTCCAGGGGTGCTCACACACTTTTGTCACGCAAGCTACTTTTGAGACGACAAGCCCGGAAAGATCTACCTATATACATACATACATATATATATATATATGTATATACATATACATATATATATATATAGTCCATAAAAAACACCATGTTTGAGCACAAGGGTGTCCATGGCACACATGGCATCATGACGCACAGTAGATCAATGATAGACTTTGTAGTCAGTCCAGGCATCCTTCGGCCATGTGTCTCGGACACTCAGGTAAAGAGAGGGGCACAAGTGTTCACTGATCACCAACAGGTGGTGAGTTGGTGTTGGGGAAGGAGGCCAGTCATACTTGGCAGACCCAAACGTACTGAGGGTGTGCTGGGATGCTGGGAACGTCTTTAACTCCCACATCCGGGAGAGCTTCAAACAGGTAAAGAAGGAGGTTGGTGACATTGAGTCAAAGTTGACCATGTTCTCCACCTCCATTGTCTCTGCTGCTAATCAAAGCTGCAAGATCTCTGGTTCCTGAGGCGACGGTAATCCACAAACCCGGTGGTGGACACCAGAAGTAATGCATAGCATCAAGCTCAAGAAAGAGTCCTCCCAGGCCAGGCTGGTGGAATTCCAGAGCAGCAATAGTTCAGTAAAAATGAATGTCTAATTTGTGGGCAGGACCATTGGAACTCAGTAAGCCTGCACTTGTTTCCCATCATTCCTTGTCCTACCGTACAGCAGAACAAAAGTGATGCTATGTGATGTCAGTCTTGTAGATTTTGAATAAATCTGTAAATTTTCCTGGACGTTATTCAAGTCAAAGCGATGAAGTCTGTTGTGAATGTCTGAAAAACCTTTGTACCCTCACATCTGGTAGACGGGCCTGCAGCAGCATTGCATTTGCTAAACCAGTCTTTAGATCCTTAAGTACTGGTCACGGATGTGGTTGGTCAGTGGTAGAGCTCCTTTCCTGGGCCTGTCTCAAACTCTGCTGGTAGATCAGTTTCTTGATAAAAGTCTGCTGATGAGAATTTGAGACAAGTTCCCCTGCAACATCTGACGGTCTACTTTCAACTTAAAAGCGCCCTATGGCCAGGTGGCGCTGCTTGTCTGTTAAGCCATGTGTTTATGCCCGTTGCAATGACAAACTTGGAATATCTTGGTGGCAAAATCAGCTTTTAAACCAACAGAATGTAGGAATTTATGCCACATTGAAAAGGGATTTCTTTAGGCGTTTCTATCACACTAACACAGTTGCCTCCCTATTCTAAAAAACAAGTGAAACAGACACTGGGTTCACATCCACTGGGTTTTTTGCATTAACACTAACTTATGTTGGAATTGTAGATTCAGACGTAGTGCGTAGTGAAGGACTTTGGTCGTAGCTCGTCTTGTTTATGTCGACTGACCCGTCTCCAGCAAAAGATGTGCACCACCCCCAGCACACACCAGCCAATCAATGCTCAGACCACACTGTACTTTTGCTTCTTTTTATTATTTCGTCAAGACACTTTGAAGCTGTTCCTGTCAAAATACAACATTTTGGTTCATAATACATTAATGTCTGACCAGACAAAAAGAAATTAAGACTACATCAACAGAAAAACACATTTACAAATCATGAAAGCAAATAATATAAACAATATCTCATATATAAAACATAGCAGGCATAATAAATATGACAGACAAAAAAAGAAGAAAAGTAAACAGAGTTAACCTTTTTTTGGTTTTGGTACGTTTGGAGCAAAAATCACTAATCCTAAAAGTTGAATTGATATCAGTTTTTAGGAGAATTGAAATCAACTTTCTTCAAAGTAAAACTCAGACCTCTTTGAGTTTTCTTCTCCAAAGCCTTAAAGCTGTTGCGATGTAGAGTGCAGAAAATACATCAGAACGGTCAATTCGTGAGTTCAACAAAACCAAAAAACTAGTAACACAAGAAGTCTGCTTAGGGGTGGGGCAGTTAGTGTGTGAGTTGAAATGAGATTGGCTGAAATTGACCACTCTTTTTTTTTACTCATTATTTTCATGATAGGCTACAAGGTCTACCATCTTTGGACGTCTCACAGGAAATCAGTTTGGTTCAGTCAGGAGTGGAGCATCACTCGAACACATTCATCCACACAAACATAAATCGCTGTGACTACGTTCACTATGTTTTTTAGTCGGAATAACAAAAATCACTGTGCAATTCTATCAGTCTTTTGCTGAAGCAAACAAGGAGTAGTCCAGGACTCAGGAGGTTGATCTCGCACATTTTTTTCCTAAGATTTGGTGCTGCGCTTTTTGACGCGGGATTAAGGGGAAGTGCAGCCTTCAGCTCCTCCTGCATGGAGCGCGGAGGTTGAGGGTGTAAGACCTCCACCTGGACGCCTGCTCCCAGTCCGCCTGCATGCGTGCCCACTCCCTCCCCGGTTATGCTACTTCTGTTGCAAAGTGCAAGCAGTTAACGTGTCTCCACCTCCCCCCAAAAGTCCAGACGTTTGAGAAAGCAACAGCAAAATGCCAAAAGGAAATGTTTTTGATGTTGAAATGTTTTTGGGGAGGGGGCAGTACTAAAGAGAGTGCATCTGTGTCTTAAGAAGTTCGGTCTGTCCTCGGTGAGGTCCACTCAGCTGGTCAGACGAGCGGTTACACCTCCCTGAAAAACAAAAAGGTTTAGTGAGCGCACGCTCCTCAGATTCTACGTACACAGCGGGCATGTGATGCGTGTTTAGGAACATGTTCAAGTTCAAGTTCTTGCACATGCTTTTAGAATACTGGACTGCCACCACCCAAAACTAGTGCGTGTACCTCGAGTTGGAAGAGGCTTTGTGCGAAGTGTTGAAGTGAAGTGCAAATCTTTCCCCAGGCTTTTTCTTTCATGTATTTATTCTGATATATAAAAGACTTTTGGTGTCATAATTCCAACCACGCACAACCAACAATTATTAATTTCTCCTTCATGATCACTTTTGGTTCTTCATGTTTTGATGCTATCCATACATCGTTACCAAATCAGGTAAGAGTAGGCCAGAGTTCAACTAGTTTAACTTTCAAGTTCAAAGGCTGTGTGTTTGTACATAAAGTCCAAAAACAGACATAAAAACTTGCGTAGCGACACGTGAACATGAGAGTTTTGAAAACAAGGGCCAGAAATGCCCGTTTATGCGTTTATAGACTTGTAATTAGAGATGGTCCTTTGAACATTTGTTTCAGAGCCCAGTGTGAACCTGGCACGAGATGCAGAAAAATAAGAACGGTGTGTACGAGCAAAGACTTACGATGCCGTCAGCGTGGAGTTGAGGACCAGGGTGGTGCGCATCCGGTACAGCTGAGCCAGCGTCAGCTTCTTGTGCTGCTGGGGTGAAGACCTCCTCTTGACGGAGGGAGTTTCCTCTGAACCCATGTTTGCTATTTTCACCAAACAGTCAGGAGGAGCGGATGCAAAATCGGAGCTTGCAAAATCACAAGATCCGCTGGGCGCTTTGTGGCGGTGCCGCGCCTTCCCTTGACTTGGCCCGGCTCTGAGTTTGTTCGAAGGTAAGCTCATGCTCAAGCAGTCGTCTGATTGGCCGAGGTCACAGTCCTCCTCGTCCTGGCAGAGCTCGGACAGGCTCCTGCTGTGCGCCAGCGGGGATGAGTCAGTGTCCCTGCTCTCTGATTCCTGGGAGGCGGAGCTAAACAAGTGCGCGTGAGGGATGGGGGCGTCGCCGTGGAAACGCTGCAGAAGGTTGTCCTCAGAGCGCGACAGTGTCAGCGCAGACAGTCGCTGCGGGCACTGCAGCTTTGACTGAATGTGAGGCCGCCGGCGAGGTTTACTTGACTGAACAATGGACCCCTGAGACCCCAGAGAGGCCTCTTCCTCTTCTTCCTTCTCCTCTTCATCATCCAGCTCCTCCATTTCCATCTCACCCTGCTCCTCTTCCTTACTCATCTGATCTCCCTCGTCCTCCTCCTCTGTCTCCTCGCCTTCGCTTGGGCCGGGCGGTGGCTGCAGCTCCCGTGAGAGCGATCCCGGGGAGAGGGTACCATAGGCACTGTCCATGGAGAGAGAACAGCACTGAGCGTCCAGCTCCTCTACCTCCAGACCATTCATCTCCAGCTGGGAGGAACACTGCAGGTCTGAGCTCTCAGACAGAGGACAGGCATCCGAGTCTTTGTCATCGGGTTCCTGAATGTTTATGCTGGGGGGCTGCAGAAGCCCCATGTCCATCACCGACAGGGTCTCAGTGGAGCCGTCTGAATGACTGGGAGAGACATTTACTTTACTTCTTGAATGACACTTTAGTGAGATTTTGGAAAATGTATTACCTCAAAGGTCATTTGAAAAACCAACACTTGACCTCTTTTGCTCTTTAAACTTTTCATATTTCGATCATTTTTAAACCAGGAGTGTCCAATTCGTCAATTGCGATCAACCGGTTTATCGGGTAGGTAGTTATGTTAGATAGCGAGCCATTAAATACAAACAAGGAAAAAAAAATGTCTTTCTTTAATTAAAGCAAATGATCATCCTCGCTATGAAGTATGTCACTTGACTGACATGCAAGACAACCAATTGAATATCTTCCGATGCATAAGTCAGAGCACATGCCTGCTTAAGGACACCCTGCCAGCTGATTGTTGAGAAGAATCTTGTTTGTGTTTTTGGTTTTTTAACCAGTACTGCTGTTACTCTTAGCACTGGATCAAACAGCTCAGTGGCTTTGTGGAAAAGTGTCCAAGCCAAGTCATCCCAATTACTTGAAAAATGGGCCCCAATGGATCCCTCTCTACACTCAGCGTTAAGCAAATGGTTCCCAAAGGCGGCTGTGTCTACAGCTCACCACTCCCACAAGGGATGGGTCAAATGTAGAGAACACATTTCACATACCTAGGTGTAAATAATTAATGGAACTTTGACTTTCAGTACATATCTGTATCCTCAATAATGCCAAAACAATGTGGCAGTTTCTCTAAACTGTTCATATTTTTGAGAATTTTTTTCAACTTTACAAGAAAAGTGTGATAAGGAGCATTTTTATTCATCGAAAAAAGCGATTGAATATTCTACGCTGAACACTGTTACATTTTATCCTTATTTCTGTCAAATTGAGGCTGTTGCATTTGTAGATGTACCTGGAGTTCTGCTGCTCTTTATGTCGCAGGATTGGGGAACTCGTGGTGGAGTTGCTGCTCTCATCATCAACGTCCACCCCGGAGCAGCTCTTTGGGAGCTGCTGCCGCCGCAGGTCCTCCTCATTGCGAAGCCTCTGCAGCTGATTCTTAAAATTAAAACAGAAAAACATTTTTAAAAAACCTATCAGCTATCAAAAAAAAAAAAAGTTTTTATTTTTGCAAACCTGGACATTGTAGATTGCATCTATCCAGCATCGCCCCTGAGTGGCGCTGTTTGCCTGGAAAGTGTAGGCTGCCACAGCGCTGTTAAACTCGTTGAGGTAGATGAGGATGAAGGAGCCTTAAGAGACAAAAACAATTTACAACATTAAACCTTTCCTGCTTTCATGTTTATGAAAAAAAACATTTCTGTCATCACTGCCGGAACAGATCGACCAGCAGCAGAACTCTCACCAGGGTCTTTGAGCTCCTTGCAGACGATGTCGTGGATGAGGAGGGGCTGGCGGATCACCTTAACCTTCTCCAGCCTCTTCACCGGTTTGGTAATCAGCAGCAGGTCAGTGAACAAGAAGCAGTAGACATCCATCTGTACAGGAAATGAACTCCATTTAATCGGGCCAGCTTTTTTTTGTTGGGTTTTTTTTTACGTGAAATATGAGTGAAAAATACAGTCTGACAGCAGGTGTAGCTTCTTTGCAGAGATGAAGATAAGAGATAATCAAGTGTTTATAGGAAGTCATGTGGTTTTACCCTGCTGTCCTTGCCCTCTTTCATCCTCAGCGCTCCCTCCAGCTGCAGCTGGCGAATCTCCTCCGGTGACGTTCCCCTCATGGGAGCCATGAGATCGAAGCGGTTGTACTCTTTGAGGATCTGAAAGGAGATGGGAAGAGCGTGAAGCCTCCCATTTATGTCAAGCCTTGATGAGGGATGTGGCCTGAACCTAAACCCACTCTTGGCACATGTCAAGAAGTTCACCTTAGTCACATGTCCCTAACACATTTCTTACTTGCTTAAAGTGGCTGCTCTGACTGTTAGATTAAAAGCACAAAGCTAATAAAAAACAAATGTCTTTGGAAAATGTCTTTACACCACACCTTAAAAGACAGATGAAATTAAATTAGGCGTCTGATTCTTAGTCTTCACTTTGCCAGTTAAGGAAAAATCAACATCACATTAAAATGGGTCCTACACAAAGCCTAAAGTAAAAAAGAGAGTTCAAATTGGCAGCAAATACTTTACAGAAAATGAAGATTCAATAAAATAAAGTTGCTATTTGTGGAAGCTTGTCAAGAGGACTTTTCCTGAATCCCCTGGACAAAAGCTTAGTTAAGAAGGTAACCTATGGAAAAACTTCAGCCCAGGAAAAATTCCTCTGTGTTAGAAAGAAATACACAGTCAATACAAATAAAAACAAACAATGGGTCTTTGCTGCGCTACAAGACGCACCTAAAAGCCTTAACTTTAACAAATGAGAAATGATTTTGAGAAGTACTCTGTCAAAATGACAGTCTTTTTTTTTTTTTTTAACGAGCTGCAAACAAGGTTGGAAGTTTTGTAAAAATGCTAACGTGGCTAACGTATGGAAGTGCCAGAATGTTTTGCTTTACGTTTTACAAACATGGTTGGAGGTCACAGTAACACTTTTTACATGATAAAAACAAGGTCGAACGTTATTGTAAACAGATCAATGCAGCTAACATGTAGCAGTGTCGGAGCGTTTTTTTATGTGTTACTAACAAAGTTGGGAGTTAGCATAGTCAGAGTAATGTTTGTTTTTATGGTATCACTCTGTTTTTTACGCGTTACAAAAATGGTTACAGAGTTACAGATATTGTGACTATACTAACACGGCTAACGCTTCTTACGTGTAGAGTGTTACAAACAAGTTCTGGAATTTCTATGAAAGCAGGTAAACTCTTGACTGACCAATGAACTTCATTCTGACTCTCGTTTTACTAAATGTACTTTAGAGTCCGGTGTGGCTATTACATGACATGAGTTTGAGAACAGATTTGACAGTTCGCCTTATAATCCGATGTGCATGATAGTGTGAAAATGCGAAAATCTTTTTGCCTTGAAAGATAATTTGAGCCAAATTGAGTTATCATTGTCAAAATGGCATTCTTTGGAAAAGACTCCGACAATGTTGCTTATGTTGCATTTTTACAGATCACAAACAAAATCACAAACTGTGCTTCATTGAATCTTCACCCTCTGTAACAATATCCACAGATATTCTCAGTCTATCTTTGAAAACTGCATTCCACATTTTAATTTGAATAATGGATTTTTCAGACACCGGGAACTTAAAACATTTTTAATTCTGATTTTTGCCTCTTACAGAACGGGCAGTGATAAATGGTCAAAGGCTACTGGCCTAAAATGCCGCATCACCTTCTCCACCTCCTCGCTGCTGCCCTCTACAGCCTCGTAGGAGTCTATGCGCGCAGAGATGGTGGCGAGCTTCTGCTGCTCCTGCCGCTGCTGCATCTGGGAGTCCACGCTATTGATGAAGCTCTCCACCGTCACCACCTGAAAGCAGAAAGACCGTTAGCATGCGCACAGAAGCAGCAGACGCAGCCCGTGGACCTCCTCCCTCCTTACCATGCTGTTGACGATGTCGCGCGCCGACAGCTCGTCCGTCTTTTTCAACACGCTCTTCAGCAAAAGGGGGTATTTGGTCAGCCGCTGATGAGGCTTCGCCAACATGTCGGTCAGCTTCAGCCGGTTGCACTGCTTTTTAGTCTCCGCCCACTGGTTCAGACAAAGACAGGAAGTTCAGCACCAGAATCCAAGGGAAAATAAAAGGCTAAAGGTCAGGTAAGAGGGTGGGGGAATGGCTTGGTTGGGGGGTCCGAAACTGGCATTACAGCGAGACAGCAGAGAACTGACCGTGATGTACTTCCTGAAGAGTTCGTTGTCCCTGAGCAGCGTGCGCATGTACTCCATGCAGCTCTCCTCCTCCATGCAGTAACGGATGTACGGCTGGAACCGCGAGTCAAACTAAGAACATCAACAAAGGCACCTTTTAGAGTCACCGCCGCTTCACAACGGAAAAACCAAACCACCTGCTTTTGAACACAACTGACCGTCCTGAAGCCATCGTACAGGTGTGTGGGGTCCAGCAGGGCCCGGGCGTCCCTGGCCCTCTGCAGCACAGGCAGCATAACCTGGTTCCACAGGGAGGTGTGGAGGCGCACGATCTCCTGGATGTTGCTGAACAGCTTGGTGGGCTCCACCTCAGTCAGCAGGCCGCTCTCCTGCAGGTTCAGCAGCCCGCACAAGAACAGCTGCAGAGGAGAACCAGAGGAGCCCAGTTTGATTTTAGGAAAACGTCCAGGTTTATCAAATCCAGAGGTCGCACTCCCTCTAACTAAAGCGTTACAGTGAAGGTTGCTTTGTTTGAGCAACAACAAGCTCATTGTGTGTCTTATCTGCAGGCGCCACTGCTTCTTGCGCAACAACAACGTGGATCCCTGCGATTCAGCAGAGTGAACTTACGTCTGTGATGACTCTGAGTTTCTTGATGTAGGCGGCCTCCGTGTGCAGAAGCTCCCAGATGGCCTCCTGCTGGTGGAACTGCCGCCTCGTCAGAGTCTGCACACACAACCAAAGAAGAAAAAAATGTAGGCGCAAAAAAACTCGATTTGAGCATTTGAATGAAGCATTTTATGTGTTGCTTTCGAATTCTGGAGAATTTTTCAGGAGTTTCAACATAGTAAATATTCCTGTTTAAGAGAATTATGTAATAATTTATATTAATATATAATATAAAATAATAAATACATTATCACATAAATGCGATATTTATTATTTATATGATTTCATTTTGCATTTATTAATTTTTCAATTATTAGCATCAGTTTTATTCCATAGGGGAATATATATATACTTTTTTTTGTTATTCCGTAAGTGAATGAAGAAGTTGCCCAAAAACGGTGTCAGCAGATCTTACCAGCCTCATAACCATCCAGAATAATTACCGCCTTCTATTTGTATCTCTCCACCACCTTTCTTTAACCCTTAGCCCAAGACAAAAAGTCCATCAATCCATCTTCTAAAGCCAATATCTTTCCATTAGGGAAGGGCACCATAGACAACTTCCCAGTACATTGAAGCAATGATAAATAGTCCCTCTTCCAAAATAAAAAAAACTATAACAATAACTTTGATTTTCGATTCATACTAAATAGGTTTGAGCTTTTGAATTAAGGACTTTTTAGGAATGGCTGAAAAAACGTTCCGCCGCCGAGGACTCTAAACCAGTAAATGAAGTTAAGTAAGCAACCCTGAATGGAATGTACTGTAATATTGGGTAAAGCTGTCACAACTGAGCAAAGAGCTGTTTAGTTATGGACACGATAGCAGGCGAGAGCCATTAATTGTGTTATTGCAGAGATAGGCATTTACAGCTCTTTCTGGCCACACCACAAGTCAGCGATAAGCTTTATTACAGACAAACCGGCAGCAGGAAAGTGAGGGACAGAGGAAACCTAAGGAAGTGAAAGTTAGATACAGTCCTCCAACAGTTACTCCAACAAACACACGGTAAGGAACCAGGAACATGACACCAAAACACCAGGAGAAAGAATAACATCAGTAATGTGGACATCAACAGGCGCCAACTCAAACAGGAAGCAACCTCAAATCCAAAAATAATCAAGAAAACATTTATTTTTATTGTAAAATCTTGAGGTCGCTAAACAACACACGTACCGTAACTCTTTGATCGTTTACGCGATCAAATTTGACATTTTTCTATTGGTGCCATGAAAGCTATTATGTTCTTTTGTCAAATATGTAGAAGAAATGAGGTGTCAGGTATACCGAATATCCCAATCAGTGGACAAGTTTGCACATTTACACCTAGAACAGTAGATAAAATAGCAAAGAAAATTCTTCAGGTCAGGTCAAAGAAAAAAACATGCGACTAAGATGACACGATGAGCCTTCTGGGTAAATTTCTAAGAAGTCTGGATTTTGAGATGTGCCCTATGTAGGACTACCTCGTGGTCATCCAGCAGCTCCTTCCAGCTGTCCTCCAGGACCAGGTTGGCCTCCTCCTCCTCTTCTTCCCAGGAGTCCTGGTGAAAGGAGAGCTGCCAGGGCACCTTGGGAAGCCCATACTTGGAGTAGGAGTCCAGCTTGCTCTGGAGCTGCTCCAGACGATCCACCTCCTGTGAGAAAACAGTAGAGTTCAGACTGTAAGCAAAACAGAGTCCCGCTATTATTAGCATCCAGCACAATAAGTGGTGCCCTGACATTTCAACCCAGCAGAAGTTCTTTGTTGGAGCTGACGGGCCTTTATGTAGTTATGACAATGAGCTCTGTCCGCAGAGAGCTTTCAAGAGCCGTAAAGCTCGAAGAAACAACATTAGAGAGGAATTAGGCAGCACTTTTCCGAGGATCTTTGGCTGAATGATGAAGGTCCCGCTTTGGGATTCCTGTCCCCAAGGGATGAGGGGAGGGGGCAGCATTGGTGGATGACTGACGGCTCGTGTCTCCGTAATGACATCTGCTTTTGTGCAGGAAGGGATCTGATGGTAGACGGTACAATGGGAGGCCAGCGTCTGGGCGTGTGGACCTACTTTGTCAGAATAAAAGCCTGATTATAGTCGTGGAGAAGGGGAAAGGTTTAACACTTGGGGATTTGGCTCGTCATTTTACTCCATGACGGGAACAACAGTTCCACACATGTGATCCAGTTTGGTTTGGTGTGCCTTTTTAGGTTTGTTTCTCTCTAGCTGAGGTCTGCTGATTGACAGAAGAAGAGTATTTAATGAGCCACACTGGAAAAGAGACATTGTTTCTCTTTTTTCCCGCTTATTTTATCATCAAATGTAAATCACAGAGTTTTTAAAAGATCTGAGCTGTTCTACATGGATCCTTTCATGCATAAAACAATGAAAGGAAACTATGAAGTTTTTGTATTTCAGTAAATTTTTTTAAGCATTTTCAACACAACTGACCCATCTCGATTTGAAAGTGTTTCTAATTTCTTAGCGTGCAGTGTTTACACTAGACGAGCAGGGAGAGAATTCTTCTACTGTTTACTAGCGCATGTCTGCCACCTACAGGCCTGGTGTGAAATGCCAAAGCAGGGAAGAACTAGCAATTCTCGCTCCAGGTTTTTTCTTTCACACCTTTATTTTAATATATGAAAAACTTGGTGTTGCATAATTCCAGTCGAACACAAACCGCAATAACAAATTCCTGCGACGTGATCAATTTTCAAACAAAAAGACGGCACTTCGGATCTGAGTTCTTGTTTGGTCAAAGTTCAACCTGATTTCCCTTTGAACGCTCGTTCAACGGTACGTAGATCTCTTAAAAATGTGCTTGGTTACGTATGAATGCGCAGGTTTTGAAACCGGAGGCCTTAAACGCACATATACATGTGTTTACATGGACTTTTCACTGGAAGTGTTCGGAGGGAAACCTGTTGCCAGCAAGTCAGGGGACTCCAAAGGGAAATGGCTTCAGCGGGACTGCTGGGATTTGGCCTTCTGACCCCCTCCCACTACTGCTAGTTACTGTTTTGTTTACTTTTAAAGGCCTTCCTAACGGCAGACACATCTGGGCAGCAAGGCTGCACCCCAACCTTTTCTTTTCTTTGGTTTGTCACCTTTTCAAAGGAGCCAGCTCCGGCGTTGGAGCTGAATAAGCCGCTGAAGCGACTGGCGGCGCGATTCTTCCATCGGTCGGGCCCGGGTCCCACGCTGGGCAGGGATCCCCCAAGCTGCCCAAGGGAGTCAGGGGTGGGAATGATGTTCTCTCCCAGGAACTTGGTCATATTCTTCCTCTGTCGCGCCTGACCCTGTGAGGCACAGAGGGACAGATGGGATTTAGAGGAAAATAAAAAACAAAAGTAAAACCAGCCAGAGCTGTGTTCCCAACTTTGGAGAAACGCAGCATTTTCAGTGAAGCGGATGCAAAGGGACAATGACGGAATGAGAGAAATGCACAAGAATGAGATAAGCAGGAAATCAGAAGGGAATTTCAGAGTGACATCAGCAGGATGGAGAAGGCATCCCAATGGTCTGACACAAACAGGAGAGGGAAGGACTGCCGCTTCCTCACAGGGATCGCTCATTACATCACGAGGAGCTGGTTCCACAAGACCAGACGGGCCGATCCGGCCCCATTGTTCCCCGCTCATTGTTAGCCTGTCAGCAGGGCCTTGCGGCGCAGCCGCGCTGCTGCCGTTCCTCTCCACTTTACGAGCAGCCGCAAAGCAAACAAACAGAGGATGCCTCCGTATCTGAGGAAGCAGTTGTTTTGTCGTTGGAGTGTCAGAAAGGGGGAATCTGCTGTTTGGAGAGAAGGCCAGTGACCCCCACCACCCCCACCGTTCTGTCCTCCTTCCAACACAGTTGCGAGGAATACACATTCCTGGACACAGCTGCCGAAAATGACCAGCAGAATTCTTCTTCAGAGGAGAGTTCCATTTAAGAATCTGTATTAGGCCTGCATAATAAATCAAAAATGTATGGACATCGCAATAGCATTTTCTGCAAAACATGCATCACAAAAGACGGCGTAAACTGCCATAACCTTAAATGTTCACACATATGCATAGACAGAAACCATCGTGTTTTTTAAAAGCCCAAGCACACACTAACCAACATTGTTCCTAATTCTTGTCCATATTACTTTTGGCCAGTACTACCACAAAGGTAGATCATTGTTCTTTGGTGCGTTTCTTTGATATACAAGTTACCAGTCTCCTTTTGAGATAACTAGCTGGATGAAGTGAGTGTGACATCACTCATAGAAAATGATGACTTGCTTCTGGTTCCAACGAAATAAAGGCAATTCAATCGCCATCATTTAGCAATACGGTTGTTGCCATGTTGGAACCAGAAATCATCAGTAAGCAGTAATTGGTCAAGTTACCTTGTGCCAGTGTTTCCATGGCAACCACTCTTGCCAATCAGGAGTGAGCTTCGAATGTGTGAACGTCAGACCAAATGCTGTTATTGAGGTGTCTGACTGGCCAGTTCATAACTTTAATAACTTTTGCTACAGCAAAAATATCAAAAAAATAGGATTAGCCAAAACATGTTTAAAAAAAAAAAAAAGGACCAAACACTGCAATCTGGTTCCAACATGGCGACGTCGGTATAGCAAAAAAGTGGACACTGAATTAACTTCATTTGGTAGGAGCAGGAAGTCGGCCATTTTTCATGAGTGACATCCCACTTACTTGGTCCAGTTCTCTTAAACAGTCAATTATTGTGATACATTAAATAATAGCAATGCAAACAACTAATGCATAATTCCCACTTCACTGCAACAGTTTATTTTAAATAGTGTTAACAGGAGACTGGTAACTCGTATGTTGAGGAAATGCACCAAAGAACAACGATCTACCTTTCTGGTAGTATTGGCCAAAAGTAATATGGACAAGAATTAGGAACAATATAGGTAAAGTGCACTTGGGCTTTTTCAAAATCATAACATAACATATAAGGTAACCATTTATCGCTGTTTATGTTGTCTTTTGCCACACGCATTCTGCATAAGCGATATTACGATGGCCTAATATAGATTCCTAAATGCAAGTCTTGAAGTCTCCTCTGAACCAATTGAAACAGTGAGATCAAACCCGGACGTTTGTGGCCTCAAAGCTTTTTACTTCACTCTCACATGGTCCAGTTCTCATATACAGTCAAAGATCTTCTTATTATTGCAATACTGATCACTAAAGTCACACAATCGCATGTTTTCTACATATTGCGCAGCCTTAAACTGCAATAGAGTCACATTACTCAACAAAGTCAATCACAAAACTATCAATTCATCAGCACTTTAAGCCTCCACTATTAGAAATCCGACGACCATCCTTTAACCATTTGTGAAAGTATTTCCTCAACTTTGACATGTCCAAACTGAGAAAGAAAAACAGATGGCAATGAACTGTTCTTCTCCCAAACTCCTATTTTAGAAAGACTGTCCCCAGACTATCATGAAGGTCCAAACACAGCTGCAGAAGCAGACGGTAAATCTGAGCGCTGCTGAATATATAAACACTTTCAGTCCTTTTTATCTCCAAGACTACCGAAGGGGGTCTAATGAAAACACACAGCTGTTTTTCACTGTTGTTTCAGGGAAAAAGAAACATCAATGACTCATTTCGTCATCATGGATGCAGGTGTTTGGAGACGTCAGAAGAACTCGGCACTACCGAACACAAGCTACAAGTCAAAAGAGGTTTGGAATTGAACTAAAAAGTTAATAAAATGAAAAATTGAACCTAAAAATGAAGGAAAAGGGAGTCGTAATCACCCAATGGTCCCTAAAGGGACGGTTCTCACCATTGAAGCCAGAGGCATCTCAAAAGTCACAAAAACCATCCTAATCCTTCAGTTCATGGATCCCAGCTCATCCTGGAGCCAGCTGCCGGTCTCTCCCATCCACAAACGGGAACCCCACTCATCCACAGCGCCTCCCCTCCAGCACTGAAGCGTTCCGGCTGATGGGGATCGGCCTGTGTGCGGCGTCGAGTCGTACTCCTTGAGGTGCCCAGCCTGCTTACATTTCATGCAAACTCTTGGCCGCAGTCATAGCAACCAGGAGGATCCTGCCTCATTGTGCCGGGGCCAGGAAAGACGAGGTCGATCTGAATATTTGGAGGCGGAGTCAGCTGACAGCTCCCCAGTTCAAACAAGCGTCCTGCTGCTGGTGAGGATGATGAATGCTGCGCAGGTCAGCCTCAAAAGGGGGCAAACAAAACGCTTGTAAACCTGAGCGGTGAGCTCCTATTCAGGCAGTGCTTTCCTTCCAAAAAAGGCTAAATGTTTTTTTGATTTTTTTTAACTTCACTTGGAAGCAAAGTCGCCCGCCTTTGTTCTCCTGTTTTGCTTGGAAACCTCTGAACAATGCCATGCTGGGTGGCAGTTTTCCAAAAATAATAACCAAACAGGAAACCTCCTTTGTCTACTGGTTTCAGCACATTTTAATAGGCTGCTTCACAGATAAGCTTAAGAAAGCGCTCCTGCAGCAGCAGCAAAACAAGCTTTCTACATTAGGTTCTCCTCCACAAACCTTCGAGTCAGTTTCTTTAGGTTAGTAAATGGTCAAATAACTCTTTCAGCCTCAGCAAACAGCCCCCCTCAGTAAACACTCTGCTCCATCACAGCATGTTTACAAGGTTTTCCTCTTGCGCCTTCTGTGCAAACCTGTCAGTCAAAGCTGAGGGCCCCAACCAGGTTAATGATATCAAACTGTGTGTCCACTCACAGCCTTATCTGATCCATGGAGGTTTGTGGCATTAGGAAAGTCGACTGATGTCTGTGGTCCAAGTTGATCAACACGACCCCCCTACCCCCACCCCTTAGCTGCTGCCTTTGTGGAAGACGACTGATAACTCCTGAACATCAGTCAGGCTGATTAACGATGGGAGAACAAGAGGACCTTTCCCCGTCACAAACAAGCAGGCAAACTGTAAGAAACCAAAAGATTTTCAGGGTCGCCGACTACTCTGGTGACGACAGGAGTTGGGTTTTGATGGCTGCAGCATCATGGGAAAGAACGCTTCAAAAAGCTTCAACTTCCGCTGATTTCAGATGAAAATCCAATTCTAAGACATCCAATAAGCTTCCCTTTAAGGAAAAAGGACTGCTTTCTGTAATCTTTCAAATCAGTGTTTTCAGAAAAATCAACATTTTCACTTCTTTTTTACCAGGTTCTTGTGTCTAATCATTTTCCAGAGGGTTTTCAAGCTTTCTAAAGCTCTTAAAAAGACTGGCAAACCCGGGTTGGCCTCCCAGGGGTCGCGATGATCTTCATCCAATGTGGGTCCTTAGGCAAGACCCTTCAAGCTACTGCCCAACTATGTAGCCGCAATGGGGCCAAAGTCTGGGTCTCACTGGGCCGGTCCCCAGGCCGGTGTCAGGAGGGGCATCCGGCTTCAAAACCTCTGCCAAATCACCTGTGCATATCAGTCGATGCTGATTCGCAGTGGCGAATCCTGAGGGGATGTGCCGAAAGGCGAACACCTTTTAAAAAGCATTGATACAAGTCTGTTTTTTTTCTTTAATTGATACATTTGTGTATTTGGTTACTTCTTTTGGTAGAAAAGTGTCAAACTGATCCAATTTAATGAGCAGAAGGTGTTGGCTGTAATGGTGTCCTTAATTGTTGTTTAAGGGAACGGTTGTGTATCCCACTTTTAAAGTTATAAACCTGATGTTATGCATTTGCTGAGCCTGGCCAATAATGACATCATCAAGGGTTTGTAACGTTCCAATTTGAAGACGCCATTTTTCCATAACTGTCCGCTCTGAGGGCTAAATTGGGAGGGCATTGGGCTTGAGGAAGAAATTCAGATTCAGCCTTTATTTTTCAAAAATGTCAACAAAAAATAGTTACATAAGTAAATAACAGAACAGAAAGTGAAAAATAAACAAAATATATATCGAAAAGCCATTCCTTTTGTGTAGAAATCTTCGTCTACAGGGTTGAAACCGCATCGCAGAGTCGCAATTGTACATCTCACCTGACAGTCGCTTGTTGTCGGACTCGTATCGGGAGGCGGAGACTCTGGATTTTCTGAGATGGTCAGCAGGTCCCAGCTGTGCCAGGATGTCAGACGGTTAAAGCGGACCATCGTGGGATAGTGGTCAATCTCCCAAATCCCAGATTAAAAAACCCCCCAACAATCTCTGATCACAAGATGCAAAACAACAAGGCCTCAGTCTGGACCAGAGTGCAGATCCCTGTGAGGCATGGCAGCTTCTCCCCCGGTGCGACTGACTGGCTGACAGTCAGCCCGCCTGTACTGCAGGTACTGAAGCCCTACAGGTCAACGGTCACACCAGCAGCTGTCATAAAAGCGTTTGATCACCCTGCTATAATCTCCACCTTTAACCAGGCACTGGGAAAGTACTTTGTTTTCCCTGATCACACTTCACCCTTCAATCCTCCCATGAAGGGAATTGTATCAACTCAGTCAAAGACAAAGCTGCCGCGCAAGAGTCTTCTGAAGACATCTCAGACAGACTCGACAAACTGGATTCAGGAAGAAAAAAAGGAGCAAAATGATTCTAATTTTAGAGTGGCGCAATGGCAAAGACTGACTTAAGTCCTGAGTCTGTCGATAGTGGTACCATTAGGCTTAACCCCTTCATGCCTGACTTTATTACCAATTAGATAATTGAACACTTTTCAAGTATTTTTTTCTTCATTCAAGGTGATGCTTAAACAAGTCCTGGATTTAATAGTATGTTGTGATATGCAGCATGAAGGGTTAAATGATTACTCTTTGGAATCTTAAAGATCCAGTCTGATGAAAAGATGTTTTGGTGTTTTTAACATGTTCTTGTGGCATTTTTCTGATTAAGGAGGACATATATAAGGAAAATTAAGCTTCAAATTGCATTTCTGAGTGTTTCTTTACTCATTGTGGTGAATCAGGAGCAGATGTTTGAAAAAGAGCTTTTTGTCACGCATCCACTTGTACATCTTCGTTTTCCTCTTTGTAGCTGGAATCTGGATCAAAACCGTACAGATCGATAACTCCAATACTGCTCGCCTTTTTTGTTGCACCGCTAATGTTATGTTGGGGATCTGAGGGGCAGTAAGCTAGCGGGAGAGAGCGTAAAAAGATCGATGATGGGAAGCGGGGGCAGCTTGCTCCGCACAGACATTCCCGCCCACAGCTCAGAGGTGAATATATAAAGAACTTCTGCCATTCTGCAGAAACTATGTCCTAAAAAACGTGGCACATGTTTTTGATTTTGGTTAAAAAAAGTATAATCATAATTAAAAGACCCCTGGGAACGCTCCTTTGACAATAGATCAAAACATTATTGTGACTTTAAACACTGAAAAGCTGGTCAGCACAATAAGTTTAATTAAAATGAAAGTGAACAAAAAGCTTCAAAATCTTGCTTTTTCCATTGCTTTTGTAGTGTTAAAGATGCTAAAGTTGACTTTAACAGGCTCGTCGATGATCCATCTCTGCCTGCTAAACTGCAGCCACTGTTGTTGTGAAGAGTAGCTCAACTGTTTAGATCAAAAGGAGTCAATAAGGGTCTGTGAGGCTGCTGCTGATTCATGTCCTGTTAGTCAAAGCGACGGTGAATCTGACCACCGGAGGTGATGACCCGTCTGAGAAGCTCCCTACTGCCCGTCATGGCTATGTCTGAGGCGAGTAAATAAGAGCGGCTGTTACCGCCAGCACGCCCAGCCTTTCAGCATTGTACGACCCTCAATCTGCTGCACGAATACAACCCAATTCACAGTTTCACGTGTGTGTGTGTGTGTGTGTGTGTAAATAGCAGAACATGCCACTCCTGTCTGAGTCTGCAAGCCTGTTTCTCGATACAGGAAGCTTTTAGGTGCTTTGGTGGTGCAGTATTTTCTCAAACACACAAAGCTTCCAGCCAGTTTCTACATGTTCTGCTACTAATATAAATAACTGATTCAGCCCTGTAATCTACCCATTCTTTACAAGGACAAACTAAATAAACAGAAAACAATTTTAGAAAATGTATTTCAAGCTACAAAAGTGAAAAAAAAATCAAGACAGTTCAACACTGACATTAACTTCCATGGATGTTTTTAAGCAAAACAAACAGATTTTAAGAGGAAGAAACTACACATAACAGCACACAAAATAAAAAGCCAGGAGATAAGACAAAAAAAACCCACAAAAAAAGACCAAAAAAATCTTGTTTTTTGTACACGTTCATGATGAAATGTGGATCAATGTTAACAAATCTGTTTTTCTTCTTTTTCTGCAATTGATTTGTTTGATTTCGACGCCTAATGCCATGGAGTGAAGTCGGTCAGAATGTCCCTAAAGCGAGGGAAGAATGTAAACATATGGGGAACCCATTATCTGACAGATCATCTCCAGAGAAAGTAAAAACCACCCAACTGCAGCCTCTAAATTGACCCTGAATGCAGTGATTTGTATCTGCACTTCAAACCAAGCAGCTGTGACCGTCCAGATTACACGCCGCTTGTTTGTTTAACCTGCATCACATTACAGGGCGGAGTTAAGGCCAGCCTCCGCTGTGTTTTTGTGCATCGTTCTATGGTGACAGATTACCTTCATGACACGCCCAACTAATAAATAGATCGATGTACTGCACCCAACACTCCCAGCAATTATCTTTACAACAACTTTAATCTTCCTAGAAACTTGGATCTTCATTTGGCTGAAATCCATCACTTTTTTTTTTGCCCTCAAGAGATATGCAACACGTTGTTTTTGTAGAGACCTGACGTCAAATGGAATAATTAGTGACCACAAACATCCTGAGCCCCTGACCCTTCGGGTTAATGACTTCACCTGAACAAATGAGTCACAGCTCCTGCAAGAGAACAAGGGGGGAGGAGATTCACTTCACTCAAGTGAACTATGTGACTGCATGCCTATGTTAGCAACCTTCTGTATGAGAGTGGATCTGTCACTCCTCTGATTATCTTTTGTAAAAGTTATTTTTCAATTATGATTATGTCATCTTTAGCCCAAATGAAAAAAAATGTTTTGTTTTCTCGGACAGTTTCTGCAGAGAGCCAGGAGTTCATTCAAATTCATCTCTGAGTTGTGGGTGGGGGGCACTGGCACAGAGTAAGCCTGCCCCCAAGTCCCATCATCCATCTGTTCACGCTTTCTCCCTCAAACTCACAGCCCCTCACAACCCCAAGATAACAGTAGCGGTGCAACAAAAATGGTGAGGAAGAACTGGCAACAAGCAGATGCATCGGAATGGAGCGCAGCACGGACCTTGTGGCTTGCCATAGTAGCTTCTATGTCACACCTACAAGCTTTTTCAATTGGCAGTTTTGCTCATGATTCACAATGATTTAAAAAAAGAAATGCAAGTTTAAGCTTCATTTTCTTCTTCTATGTCCTCCATCATGAGAAAAATCCCAAAAGAAAATGTTAATAACACAATTTTCCTCTCAGAGGGTTTTTAAGAAAGCAAAAGGCATGGATTATTCCTAAACAGAGGCAATCTACAAGACTGAAAGGCATCCAAAAGCAATCAGAATCCCTGCAGTGAAATTATTGATTTGAATCACCACAGCAACCAGCAGCAAACCTCTGCTGGTAAACAATGACATGAAACTACTGTGCAATAATAAACCCAAGACTCAAAGAAAAGTGTCCAGGGCTGGATTTGGCTTCAGTTCCACATAACCAAGTTATTTTCTGAATAAAATGTGGATCTGCTCTAAAAAACGTCTTTGAACCAAAGCCTGGGAATCAATAAAAAACAAGCACCCAGGCAGGTAATGTTTCCAGCAAAGCCAAAGAGCAACGATGGGTGCCTACGTGTCGCTGCAGAGCCATAAAATACAAGCAGGAAAATAAAAACCTTGTGGCTTTTGCCCCAGCACAAGGATCAATACTTTGTATTCCCCTTGGGCTTTACAGGAGCCAAAATGATATCAAAAGAATATGATAAAAATTCAAGAATAAACAAATATTTGATGAACAGATGGATTTGAAAGCCATCTGAACAATCACGTCAACTGAACAGCTCTTTACTGCCACCTTGAGGACTCAGCTGAAGCTGCAGTTCTATCAAGGCAAGTCATCACCTGCAACGTGCTGACACACACGACTCACCCAGCTGGTGGATGGAATAGAGTTCAACAGAATGAGACGTTTCATGACTTCCCTTTCCTGAACAACGTCCAGTGTTTATGTCTGAACACAGTGACTAACCCTTCACGATTTGCCTCTGCAGATGGCTGTAAACGCTTTAAAGAAGCCTCCACCTGTTTGCCCACAGCAAAACCCACATCTGTTTATTGCTTGAGAGCATGAATACATAGAGGAGAAAACGCAGAAGGGAGTCCTGACATGCCAAAAGGTGATTAACAATGTCTGATGAGAGTAAAAAAAAGAAATGACGTGTAAATGTTTGCTCCACTGACACGACAGCTGAATATGAATTCTTGTCAGGTTCTCCGTGAAAACCTTATGCATCATCAGAAAGTAAGAAATGGTGATAACAATAGATTTCTTTTTAGTAAAAGAAAGAACACGAACAGTGAAGTTTATATAACTAAGTTAAAGGATGCTAAACATTGTATTTCAGTTAAATTAACATTCAAAGGTTGCTCACAATTCCAAGATTTTCACACAAAACAAAAGACAGTCGCAACAGTGTTGAGAATTTGTCATGTTTAACTTGAGACAACTACATTTTATTAGTTAGTACTATATTGTGCCAACAGTCCAATAGGCTGCATGCAGAAATGTATTTAATGCAACTGTAAAGCACATTCAGCCCTCTAGAAGCTTGAAAAGCAATGTTCAAGTTGATGCATTTTCTATTTATCAAGAAAGCAAAGTAAAAATCACACTGTTTGTGTCCAAATTCCCTCACTGTTCACTAATTACTGAACTATATAGGAGGTTCATCATTTTGTCGAGGTCTCATAATCTACAATTCCAAAATTGGAGATAAGTTAGCTCATGCTAGGCTAATGCTAGCTTAATTACAGGACAGGAGTTGTGTCCAAATTCCCTGACTACTCACTACTAAGGCTATGTTGGAATTCCTTCTCTACTCCCAACTACTAAAACTATATAGTGTGGGACTGTCACCAATTTTAACTAGTAAAAACCTTCTAAATACAAACATTTTACAAAGATTACCCATAAGTCCACTGTGTTCTGATGAGGAAAACATGGATACTTAAAAAAAAAAAAAAAAAAAACTAAATAACCTTTTTTCACCTAAATTATTCAAACGCAATGCATTATGGTCTATATTTACTAATCTAGACAGCATCAATGCACACTGGTTTTTCGCAGAGACCACAAGATAAGATTTTTCCAGCTGACGTCTGTTAAGCAGACATTTCATTTTAGGATATTTCACCAGCTACAAAACATCATCATCATCCGCTGGCTGCAGGAAGCATGGCAGTGGCAGCGTTTCCTAATGAGATCATTATTATTGCAAGTTTAAAGCTTGTGTTTGAAGCAACAACAAGCATAGACTTTTAAACTGGTGGTATTTCTACAAAAACCCAACCTCAGAGCTGAATTAAGTCAAACTCCTCAAATTTATATGCTGGGTTCTGCAGTAAAAATCGTGATGAGAACCAGTGAGATTGTGATAGGACTATACTGCAATGCAAGACAGCTTAGAGGATAAAAAGAATAAGAACTGCCAGAGAAGACGTAGTCTCTGAGCATGTCTGAAACACCACCCATTCCACAAGCTGCAATGTCATACAAAACCTTTGCACGGCACAATACTCACCAAAAGATCCAAGCTTTCACGAAGTGCCAGAGATTCCCCCACCGGCGTGAGAATGTACGGACTCGGACTCCCAGAAGGCTTCATGATGGGCAAACTGAGCGACTTTACGTCTTTCACGCCCTGCTCCACCTTCAGCTCATCCCCTGGCTTTGCTGCACGTTGAGCAAAGGAATAAAGGATAGAACCTGGAGTGAGCAACCTCTTAAAAAAATCTAGACATTTTAAACATCAAACTAAAAATATTTAAATAAATAAAATGAGTCAACGAAGGGTTAGGTATTACTCAAAAAATAGAAGAAGAGACCAATACCTGAAATGTGGTTTTATAACCAAATTCACATTTGCTCTCCGGCTCCGTATGACAGTGTCAACCTTTCAGTATAAGTTGGTGCAACTTCCATTTACCTAAGAAATACTTCACGATACACTAACCACAATCGAACGTTCCGTTTTTATGTTCTCTAAGGTGGCCTTACAAGCCTGGAGGCAACTGCAAAAACCACCTGCGCTTGACGGACCCGGATAACCCAAAAACCCACAGCACGGGTGCATCTGACCAAGGCTTCAACCCCTAATTTAAGAATGAAGATTGAAGTTTGTCTTTTCTAACTACATAGATGTATTTTGGTCCATTCACTCATGATGTGAGGTAGTCATTTTAACAAAGACTGAGAGGCCATTTCTCACCACGTTGACCTGGGTGGCGTCCATTAAGAGATTTTACCTTTAACTTTGAGGTAGTGTCCTCCAAAGTGGTAGGCCTCAAAGTTGAGGGACAGCGGTGTATTGGACTGATCCAGGAACAGGTCCACCCGTGACAACTCAATGCCATTCCTTTCAAACACCGGCCCAAGAACCTCTCTAAAACACACAAAGAACCCCCTGAATCATCTGCATATGAAGCTACAGTTTGAAGAGGAAGCTGGTCCTCCTCTCTTACCTCAGAGTTTTCTTTTTCACAGCAGGTACGATTTCTGTACTGATGTCCACGCTGAGGTCAAACTTCAAGCTGAAGCACTCCTTGCTGGGGTCCTGAGAAAGAGCAGTGAGTTAATGTGTACAAACTCAACCGATCCACAGGGGGGCTTCCTTCTAGTTCAAGCAGAACTGCCTCCGATGAGGCATGTTACATCATGGCTGCTGGATTTCACAACTGCCTGCTCAAGTACACTGGTGCTCATCTCTCTAAGCAGAGTTTAGCAGCGGGACTTTGCACATTGACTTACATCGGTGTGTCGTCTCCTTGTCTTCTTCTTCCCCAACTTCATCCCCACACTTTTACGCTCCCTGCAGAAATGTTAAACACATCTTCAGAGCTCGCGTTTACCGACCTGACGCAGCAAAGTCTGCCTGTTTCAACAGGACACATGTTTCGTGACTGTAAATGATCCTCCAGAGGGAAAATACTGGAGGAGTGCGCGAACACGGGCATGTCAAAGCGGAAGGTTACCGACCCGCGGTCGTTGCTCCCCTCATCCTCTTCCTCCAGATCGGAGGGGGGGCTGGTGCGTGGGGGGCAGGAGCGTGTGGACACGTTTCGAGCCAGGATGGACACTTGAGGTTTTTAAAAAAAAAATAAAAAAAAAACAAGTTATTGCTGGATCTAAGCTTTACTGAACAGCTTTAAAAAGTTGGTTCTCCTAAATCGGTTATTATGTCAAATAATCATATGTTCCTCCATGGTGTTGCTGTCAGATACTTTTGCTTTGATCAAACACAACCACCATCTGAGACTTTGTACCATCAACTTCACATAGGTTTTTACAAAAAAAAAATCTATAATTACTTAAAACATGCCTTTGTTATATAATCAACTCAGTTATTATTTATTATTATTTAAATAACATAATAATACATGACACATTTTATTTTATTCAAAAGTCTCTTTCAAAACACCAAAGGTAGCTGTAAAAAGTTATAAAAGTAGGGGCGGAGCTACGAAAGGGCAAGGGGGGTGCACTCAAAGTGTCTACAGTTTTCCAGCAAACATGAATGCAGCAACCATTTAATGATGGGTAGAATTAGCTTTTTTTAATGTTTTGATTGAAATTTTACAACAGGTAAAATTGACAAGCTTTAAGTCAATAGAAGCTCTCTGTGTGTGTAAAGGTAATGGGGATGAAAAAACCCTGTTGGGATTACAAAGGGGAAAAAAATCCTGTACCTGGAGGCTGCAAGTCAAAGCGAGGGTGCCGGTCAAAGTGCATGTTGTTCTCTGAGTGGCAGCGCGAGTCACATGACTCACACAGATGAAGCGGGCTTTTGTTATTCTGTTCTTGACAGTCTGGGTGGTGGCAGACCTACAAACACAGAGGCAAAGAGAACATTAGATGTGTGTTGAGGGCACAGTTGTTCAGCTGCGAAGATGCAAACAACCATATTGTTCAGTCTCTGGAGTATCAGTCACAGCAACCAACAAAACAGGAAAAAAAAGAAACAAAAAACATACATACTTTTGGGAGAAATTTAAAAAAATGTGGGAACAAGAACTGACCTTTCATCTTGAAAGATAAATCATAGGAGGGATCTAATATATTGGCGGGACAGATGAAGAATTATTCAGATAACCATGGCATTGGGTACATGCTAACAACTCAATTACTGTTTACTGAATCCATTGAACTCTTCCTCGTCTGTGTCACTTCTAAACAAGTCCGCCAAGGCCAGATTAAAGCTACGTTCACACTGCTCTTGGCAACGCACGTCCAAGTGACCACTTCCACTAAGGGATGTGTAAATTCACACAGTCACTTCTACAGGTCAAACTCTTGCAATCATGGGTATCTACGCACAATTTTTAGAGTTTTTGGGCTCTACGTACAACATGCACACATGTTGCACAAGCATTGAACACTTAACCAGGTCAAACTTTGACCAATCATGGACTCCAATTTAGAAGTGACGAATGGATGACGGTGGTGATGGACGTGCTAGAAAACAGTAGAACAAGAAAAATGAGAAGCGCCTCCCTGCTAGTCTAGTGTGAACACCATGGGCTAAATCAAGAATCAATCAAGAATGCACATTTGCTGCGCTTCTTCTGCCGTCAGTAATAAACACTGATACACACACCTGCAGTGCCCTCTAGTGGTTGCTGTTATTGCACCAGAGTATAAATCGTGCCTTCGGCTAGACTATGTAAAAATAAATAAACTACAGAACTCTTGCCATGATTGGAAAACCACATCGACTGCATTAGGAGCTTTGGTGACTTCTGTCCCCCCCATGATGTGTTAATTTATTTAAAATCAGTTTTCACCTTGTCTGGGAGCAGCTCACCCCCAAAACAATGATGCAGAGCGCAGGTCAAACGGCAGAGGAGCTCCCGGCTGTGTCACCCCATGAGTTCCAGATCTGTGACAGCATGCAGCAGGAGGATTACGGATCTGTCTGTCTCACCCCCAGCATCTAACCCCACCACCTCCAAATCTGTTCCAGACTGTACCACCAGCAGACTTTTCTGTGCGCCCGCACCCACTTCAGGATGCATGAGGGGGGATACAATAGCCCTGTTGCTAATGTACTTCCACTCATTGTTTTCAAGCACACCAGAAGAGCAGTGGAAACTGAAAAAGAAAGCTCCGGGGGTATGTTTTTCATCACTTTAAAACCCCACCATGTTCAAAAGCATGCAAAACTTAATATCCATCTGTGCACAATTACTAAGATGTCTTCAGCCACGGTACTCTACCATTGCAATGTGCAGAGGAGTGTTAGTCTCTGCAAACTGGCTCCACATTCATGCCTGCAGGCACTCGGGATCTCAGTGAGCATGGAACTTGCCTCCCTGGGCCTTTTCCTCACACGGAAACTAGCACCATAAGCGCCCCTTTATTAATCCCCTGCTCTCGGAGTCTCGCCAGGTATAATCGCAGAGTCTGAGGGAGTCCGCCAGTTGAGGGGAGCAATGGAGTGGGGGAGTAAAGGAAGAAAAATGAGGCTTGGTGAAGATTGAAAATCCAGGGCAGGAAGGAAGGAAGACAATGGAGAAGAAAAAAGTCTGTCTAGAAGCGTTTTAGAAGTACAAAGACTCTCTAATCTAACAGTCTAATTGGTGCTTGTGCTCTGTCAAAAGCATCTGACGTTCCTGTAGAGATAAAAAAGCCCTGCTTGGAGACCTGCGAGCGGGTCCACCCTCTTCTTCCACGTCCATCGTCAGACTCCTCCTTTCCTCTCAGGTTCATGGGTAAAAACTCCAACTAAACATGTATGTAAGATGAAAAGACTTGAAGTGGTATAAATATGGATTTCTATCTGTGACATTTTTATCTATTGGTCTGCTATAGACAAGGTGAAGTATAAACTTTCTTTAAAACATGCAGAGAAAAGCTGCTAATTGTACCATATTTTTTGCTCTACAAGGTACACTTAAAAGCCTAATTTTATTTTTAGAAAATGGCAGTGCGTCTTAAAATTCAAAATTTAGTGTATATAGATTAATTCTGGTTGTACTTAGTAATGTTGAAGTTATTTTCAGTGTCGAAATGTCGGTCCATTTTTTTTAACAAGTTGCAAATAAACGTGGGTGTTATTGTAGATAGGCTAACGCAGCTAACATGCAGTTGTGCCGAACTGCATGTTTTTTACGTGTAACTAGCACCGTTGGGCCCCTGCAACAGACTGGCAACCAGTCCAGGGGTGTCCCCTGCCTTCGCCCATGAGTAGCCGGGTTAGGCTGCGGCAGCCCCGTGACCCCGAAAGGGATAAAGCGGTTCAGGAAATGAATGTCACCGTTGGGAGATAGTCACAGTAGCATTTGTTATACCGGTATCCATCTGTTTTTTGCAAATTGCTAATAAGGTTGGGGGTTATTGTGAACATGCCGACGCGGCCAAAAAGCAGTGGCACCAAACAGTTTTTTTTTTTTTTACATGTTAGCTTAGTCACAGTAACATTCATTTTAGCTGTATCAGTCTACTTTTGGCAAGCTGCAAACAAAATTGGGCATCACCGTAGATACGTCTTCACAGCTAATGCGTAGCGGTGACTGACTGTGCTTCGTTTCACGCGTTACTAACAAGGTTGGGAAACAGGACAGTCACAGTAACGTTTGTTTTAGTTTTATCAGTTTTTTATGTGTTGCAAACAAGGTTGGGTGTTATTGTAAACACAGCTAACGTGAAGCGGTGTGTTTTCTCACGTTACTAACAAGGTTAGGAGTTAGTGTAGTCACAGTAACAGTTGTTCTAGCAGTTTTAGTCTGTTTTTACGAGGTGCTAACAAGACTTGGAGTTACAGGTATAGTGAATATAGTTAATTGATCGTACCAATTATGATTTGCTTTAGTGAAATAAAAAAAAATCTCAAATGATTTCATTTTTGTTTGAATTTTTTTCCCTGCATTCTTTGAGCATTTACTCGAGATGAGCTCTTGTTAATTATTGTTTCATGAATCTATTGAAAACATTAGAAATTAGAATCATTGCTGATGATAAAGTCCCGTCAAAAATATAAGTGGTTCCTTTTGAAAATTGATTTTAAAATTCTTCTTTTTTTAATTAACAGGTTTAAAGACTCTGTGACCTCAGGTAGCGGCTGAAGAGCAGGTAAAAGGTGAACCTTCACGATCTAAAACAGGTGTTTGAAGATGGGTGGTAGCTTCCCCGTTAGAAGTGGCGTGGCCACAAAGCCAGATGCCTTATTTAGACAAGATAGGTGAGCTTTCCCTCGCTATCGAGCTGTTCACATTCCTGTCGTAAATAAGGCAGCTGCAGAGAACAGAAAAATCTGCTTCGGCCAAGACAAATGAATGCATCACAGGATGAATGAAGGCCGGGATCTGCTTAAAAGCACAGGATGGAGACATTTCAAATAAACCTGGGAAAGCTTGTAATCTCTCGCTCATGACAGATACCTGGGTTTCATTTAGGTTTAGCGGAGGAGACATTTTTCAGATAGCGAACATTCCTATCAATTATTGTGTTGACAATCTGACTGTGATTACCATCTGATCCCGGATCTGGACTTATTTTTAACAGGAATAAGGAGAGGAATGACATAGAAGCTGCTGGACAGCTGATGGGTGTGTGTGTGTGGTGTGGGGGGGGGGGGGGGGGGGGGGGGGGGGGGGGGGGGGGGGGGGGGGGGGGGGGGGGGGGGGGGGGGGGGGGGAGGGGGGGGGGGGGGGGGGGGGGGGGGGGGGGGGGGGGGGGGGGGGGGGGGGGGGGGGGGGGGGGGCATGTAAACGACATGTCAAATTTCCCATACACCCCTGCTCTTAGATCAGCCCGGATTAGCAGGACGGTGTGGGGTTGCATTGTTGCAAATAAAAAACACAGCCTTCATCTTGTCCTCAACAGCTGAGAACAACCACAGTCCCATCGACGGGCCTCATCTTGGCTTAGCACATTTGACGCCACGTGGCACGTGCTCATCGCGCCCTCTGCATGCCGATGCCCGCTGCAGGGCGGTAGCCCATTTGTGGATGAAGATGACTGTTTCCCTCTGACAAAGATTGAGATGATAGCTTCGTTCGTCACACACGCGAAGACGTGCTTGCTCATGTGCAAAAGTTACTCATAAAAAAAACTACGGATGGAAGGATGAAACAGATCCAGGAGAGTAACTCGTGAACAGCTCCATTCTGACTCTTCTCTTAAAGAAGATAAAGCTGCAGCCTAAATGTGCAGACAACCCTAAAATTGGAACTTTAGTCAGCTTGCTGCTGTGGAGCTCAAATGTTTGACAAGATGAAAACATCTACAGAAAACAAACTGATAAGTGCAAACCCTCAAAATTTTACCTCTTTTCTTGCACGTATGGAAACAGAATTCAAGATCATGGATGCACAACTTTGGTCTTCTAGTTCTACAGCTCTTGTTTTCCAGCTGCTCTGCCCTACTTGGTGTTTGATTAGCTGAATTAAGTGATTCCAGATCCAATGCCTGGACCCTGGTTTGTCCACCTTTCTAGTTCTAATGTTTTCAGTGTCTGCCCATGGAACCTCATCCAGAAAAGCATCTGAGTGGCATCGTCACGAGAAGTCTAACCCTCATCAAACCTCTGGTCCTTATGGAGAGGTGGAAGTTCTCGAGCTGAACTCATCTCAAGTCTTCGATACCTCAGCCATCCGAGGAAGGACGGTCATCACAGCCACCAGCTTTGTCTGCAGGCAATAAATTGGGCAAACATGTACGGGGCACGCAGGAGGCTCACATGAAACATGATGGTCCTAGACCACTCGTTGAGCCCTGAAAGCACAAATGTTCATGCTCTAGAGCCCTCCATGGGTCCAGCGAGCCAAAAACCCACAGCACCTGTATGGTTCAATCCCCGTAAAGGTGCATGTAACTAAGGCTTTCTTTTTACCTAACCTAAGACCAGTCCATACCATTTAGGAAGTGAGAAATCGTTCTGGTTCTAATAGCTGCGGGACTCTAGGCCCCTCCATCACACCTCCGCTTTGAAGACGCCGCCGCAGAAGCTGACCTGGATGTTTCTGAGCCCAAAGCTCACCCAGCCCTGCTCCAGAACACCATGTCCTGCCAGAGCACACCACACACACAGGCAGGCTACCTTCACCTCACACAGACAAAGATAAGAAATAGAAAGCCAAGAAATAAAAACCTTTGCATAAAGGTTAGAAGAGCTTAACGGTGACATTTGATAAAGAAATGTGACAAATGATCTTATGATGCACATAAATCTAGATACACACACTGTTGTGCAATGGAGTTTGTGTGGAATTCATGATCCTAAATTGAATTGATTGCAAGTTATTTGTATTTGTGTTCTGCCCAACGCAAACCTAAACGGGGGGACAGCCATCAACATTAAAAAGGAAGTCTTAAATCAAAACATTTCCGCTATTTCTGCTTTTCCAGCTGCTTGTAGAAAAGTCATCAAAATGCTTTGTCAAGTCTGAGATAAAGTCTTTTTTTGTAATTATGTCAAATAACTCAGAGCAGGCAGTTACAGGGACACCCGTAAGTTTATATACCCCAACAAAAAATGCAAAATATTTGGAAATGACGCATGAAGCTAAACTGTAATTTTGTGTAATGACTGTGTATTAATGTAGCTCAGTTCAAATGACTGAAGATAACTAATTCAAATAATGTCTGATTCACACAAGAAGACTCAACAAGAAAAATTTATACATCAATAATAAACAAAACATCCATATATGGCCACCAACTGTTCTTGTTGGATCAACGCATTCTTTACTGGATATGTCAGAGTATTGAAATGACTAATATGACTAATATGATCTAAATTCAGATAAAGAGGAGAAACGTTTGTGGAACATTTACTTTATTGATAGCACAATTTTATTTATTTATTTTTTATTTGTTTTCTTTGATTACGGATTTCAAAACGGGCATGTGTTTAACCTTCCCTCTGCAGCGAGCTAGCAAAACTCAAAGCTATTGGTCCCTGTGCGTGACCAGTAATGCTGCAAACGTCATCTTCCTCCTGCAGTTTGGAGGAAAATGCAGCATAAAACATCAAGTATGTTTAAGTGCTAATATGCTTGTTTATGATTCGGAGAAATAGGAATCTTAAGTAGACAGGGTCATTTTATTTTATATTATTTGTTTTCCAATCAATTTATGACTTAATATCAAATAGTTTGGATTATTCCAAGTATTTTTATTTTTTATTATCTGTTGCCTTTGTCTTTATTGCCTGAAATCAAAGACAGAATTTTCAGATTTTTAAACCAAAAGACACAATTCTGAATTTACCAATGCTCATCAAATACCTTCAGCTCTGCCGCGACGTCATGAGCCCGCGTACCTATCTGCATGTCAGCACTAGAGTTACAATGCTTCACCTTCCCCACAATCCGCCTCAAACCTCCATTTTTCGATCAGGGTTTGGATTTGTGCATTAAAAAAACAACAACAAAAAATAAAAATTCAGATTTTTTTCTTTTTTTTTTTGCTAATAAGCAACAATGAAGAAAGCCATTTCAATTGGCTTTTACTACGGCAGGTAGAATGCAATAAAATAAATGATTTTGTAATTTAACACAACACATGTTTGGCTTTTGCACTGTAAACATTAATTTTTTTAATTTATTCATTTTTCCAGTTATTTACAACTTTTAACATCATATGCATCTGTATAAGCAACAATCCAGAAAAGGCAGATAATAGAGGTCATGGAAAACCCCACGCTGTTTTGAGGTAACACTACAACATTTGTGTGCAGATGAAACCTTGTTTCATCAACATGCATAAAACTTGACATGATCGTCTCGACTTTTCGAGCAGAGAAGACAAATCCACAAAAATTAACACGTTTGTTGTGTTTTTATGTTGAATGTTTGTGCTGACAAGTTGACGGAGACGTACGAGCTGTTTGTCTTCGTCCTGATTCATTTGAAACAAACCTCACACTATTTCATCTGAGAAAGAACGCAGAAAATGCAGCAAAAATGAATCACAAATTAAATAACTCCTGAAAGTCCAACTGGTTGCTTTTTTTCAAACTCGTGTCCTTGCAGTAAAGCGTTCCTTCGCTATGACGCTGTTCACCTTTCGCTGTATTGCAGATCTTTTTTTATGCTCTTTTGTTAATTTTTTTACAGTACATTGCGTTTTGCATCCTGACTGTAGACCTAATCAATCAATAAATCTCTTCAGGTACAGAACTTGTTTATTTTGCCAAATCTACGATAAATTCTCAATCAGATCATGTTTTCATTTCATATAAGACTTTGTTTTCTACAAAGATTTGAACTTTAATAGTTTAAACAAGATAGAAACTTGTGAAAATGTTCACATCTGTCAGGGAAAAGTGTGACGTTTTACAGCCTTAAAACACCTAAAACATCTTACTAAAATCATCCTACTTCACTGATTTCACCTATCGCAGGCTATTTTTAGAACATAACCCCTGCAATAAGTGAGGAAACACAGTACGGTGAAAGATTTAGCAGTGCGTTTTGCAACAGACATTAAATTGACATGAATGTCTTTAAAGCGACTGTGCGACAACAACACATATAAACCATGTGGATCTACAGTATATGTGTGTATGCAGTCTGCACTGTGAGCCCATATTTTACAGTGGAAGCCGACTTCTGGTTAAAAAAAAAGAAAGAATTCAGCCCAAATCTCTTATTTTAAAATACTGGGGAGTGGTGAAAGGTTAAGAACATTTGTTCAATAAATTTAGCTAAGAAATGTCTATGTCTGCCGGGAAAGGAGATCAAAGCCCAAAGTAGATCAACTTTAGTTCTGGAGTGTGCACATCACGCTATGTTTGAGAAACAAGGTAGGAGTGTTTAGATTGATGTGGAGAACATCAATTTACTGGACCTGATAGTAAAAAAGAAATGACCCAAAAATAATGCTTATCTCTTGTTGGCATACCGTAAAAACATGGATCCCACACCAGCCTTTCTATTACAACATGCACAGCTGTTTGTCATAATGCTGCCCACACCCATAGAGCAAACTCGGCTCATGTTTTTGTTCCACTTATCTACAATAACAGCAACAAAATAAGTTCGTGATGGGATTTACGGATTTGTTCCATCCAAGATTCTCACACTGAAAGTCTTTTATTCTGAAATCATGAGACATTCAGATGCAGAGAATTCGACCAAACTAAGATTTCGCTCAATCCAAACAGTCAGGGATGCTTGGAGATCCTGCCCTGACATGTAACTTCTCCCTCCTGCAGCTGCGAGCTTCTCCTCAGCAGTGACGTATGTTTCACACCTTTGTTCCACGCGGCAGTGCTGCTAGCCTGCTTCTCGCCTCCACGCCGGCAGATTCCCATAAACACTCCCACACATGCAAACGATTGGTTAGCACTCGACCATCAACAGTCGTGCACGGTCTTGTTCAAAACTTGTGTGAAACCAGCCGAGCATCCAGACAGACTTTGGTCAACTCGCACAAACTAATCAGAGCTGAGCCAGAACTCTGACGCAAGTGCTTCACCTGCGCTTCACAGTCCATGTCCGGCCCAATGAGGCCGACCACACGCACACATTTTCAGGGACAAATGCCTTAACAGAAGGCTAAACACAGCTAACCATCTGATACCTCAACCCTGCCCCCAAACATGTGCCAACAAAACACAAATCTACGCAACTTTTATTTTGAAATTAAGATATTTCAGCATTTAAGCGGGGGGTGGCTGTGGCTCAGAGCATTGAGCAGCTCTCTGACAATTAGTTGGTTGGTGCAAATCCCAGGATTCACAGTTATAGTGCCCTTAGGCAAGACAGCTGACCTCAAATTGCCTTCAATTGTAAGAATCCTGCAAGTTGTTTAGGATAAAACCCGGCAGCTTAAGGAATGAATGTTCTGGATTTTCTGCACTGTTGAGCGCACTTAAAAGCAATCATTTAAAAAACAAAAACAAACAACAGTGCTCCAAATGATCCAAAGTGCCTTATACATGGATTAATTCCGGTTGTGCGTATTGATGTCTATGCGATTTTGAGAGGTACACGACACTGTCAAAATGCTGGTCAAACTAGGTTGGTTGTTAATGAGAATATGCGGCTAACATGCAGCATTTTTTTTTTTAACACGTTACTAAGATTGGGAGTTAGGGTAGTCACAGTAATGTCTGTTTTAGCTGTAGCTTGTTTTTCAATAATTGCAAATAAGATAAGCAGTTATTTGGTGAATATGGTAACACGGCTACTGTGTTGCAGTCTCGGATTGTTATTTTGTGTGTCACTAACGGTTTGGAGTTAGCATAGTTACAGTAAAGTTTGTTTAGTTGTATCTGTCTGTTTTTCTACGAGTTGCAAACAAGACTGGGAGTTACAGGCATTGTGAATACGCTAATGTGGCTAACGTAATGTAGCTTGTTACTAACAATTCTAGAGTTACTGTGAACGCAGTCAATAACTCGTACTTTTGTTTCGCTTAATGCAGCTTATAGTTCAGAGCGCCTTACATTAACATAAGTTCACAACAAGATCATTCGTTGATGCTGCGCCTTATAAACCAAAGTGTCCCTGTAGTGCAGAAGATACGGTAATGTAAATGTATTAAAATTGTTTTTCTAGAGGGAAAAAATACACCAAAATCATATATCATATCACCTTTAATACAAAAAACCAAGTGCATTAGATCTCCAAAATATTGTAATCAGGTTAAATTTACAACCTCCCAAAATAATTAGTCTCTATTTCTATGACTTAAGACTTTATCAAACTTTATCGTGTAATATTGATTCACAAAGATCACGTTAATGTTTTATTTTTTAGGTAAAACTAGCTGTTTGTTTTAAACATAAGATCTTTTTAAATAAATAATATCAAATGGATCTTCTGTAAATTTCCTCCATTCCTGCCCCTTCCACGACCCTTTTCCAAGATTTCAACGCTCTGGTGACTCTGACCCGTCTGTCTACGTGAAATTATTGCTTATATGTAGATGTATTTTTGCTTGTACTTTTATTTATGCCGCTCTTCTGCGACACAGATCGAAGATACTTGATTTTTTACATCATTCCTATACCTTCCTCGTGTGTTCTTTCTGGGAGAGTAGCGCCATAAGTGGCAACTGTCCAACACTGTTGTATGTTTGTTTCATTGTATTTTGGAATTTCCACATTGTGGGACGAATAAAGGATTATCTTATATTAATGATGATTATGATCATCATTATCATTTTCCCTGATAAAATAGATTTTTTTTAAAAAAAAAGGTTATATTTAAGTTTTATCCCAACTGAATACTGAACCTCTGGGAAAAAAAAAATGTTCTGGCAGTTATTTTCAACCCTTCCTCCTCTTTTTGCTTTTTGCTGTTCTTTTACAAAGAATAATACATTTTTCTTTTTTATAATTTAGATTTCAGTGAGTTATTAGCCTCCTGAAAAAGTGTTGTGTTTTCCTAGTGCTGAACATATTTAGTCAATAATTTCCTTCTTAAATAAACTAAAACTTTGAGGGTTGGAGAAAAAAAATGTCTCAAAACTAATTTTAACTTTGACCAACATTTATTTTCAAATAGTTTGACATAAAATTGATCTAAATGCCATTTTATTAAAAAAGAAAATTGAGTACAACTACAAACCAACTACACCCACGATTATTTACTTCCATTGATGCCTTTTTCCCCAACATAATCTTTCCATTGCATGTCTTTGAGAATACATTAGAAGAGATATGACAATTTGGAGAACAAAGAATTTACTACAAAAGGAAAAGGACCAAAAGAGAGTGGTGGATATAGTAAAGGAGGAAGAAAAGTGGGCGGCTGTGACAGAAGAGCTAGACAACAGTAAAAGATGAAGACAGCTTTTCAGACCTTTAATGAGGGAAGCCTAAAGAGGGTCAACAGTACACTTAGTTTGCAGAAAAACTGTAAACAGAACAAGAATTTTACAGTTGATAGCTCGGGTCAAGCTGCCCTAAAAGCCAGGCAAGATAGTAATTAAAAATCAGAGGTATTTTCCACTTATCTTGGACTTAAAGCCAAAAAATGACATCCATCTAAGTTCTATCATGCTAATTCCTACTCAGAAGGGAGTCTTTTTTGACAAAACAATGGCTAAATGATCCAGACTGCATTTCCAGACCATGACAGATTTAAAAAACAAAAACCCCAAAAAAACCCAAACACCTTTAGGGCAAAAATAGGAACGCCATTTAGAGATTGATTGATCTACCCATTTTGTTTCTTCAGCTTTTATAGCTTTGCAGTTACCACGCACAGTAGATGGACTCCAATGAAAATTCCAAATCCCAAAACTCCAATTTTATATCTAAACCCAACAGTTTGGACCCATCCGTGTTCCATTCTAGAAACTTTAACACAAAACAAAAATGGGTCAAAACTGTTTGTCAGCGACTAAGACAAGATGTTGACTGAGGGTTTCTACCATTGACTGTATATGAGAACTGGATTGAGTGGCCCCTCCCCCATTTGACCCAATCCAAATTCTTCCCTTTGCCCTTCACGTTGGACATATGTAATATGTGCAGCAAGGCTGCACATTGTTGCTTTACCTGCTTGTACTTTATTTATTTTCACTTATTTAAAATTATACTTAAAGTTAAAGTCCCATTAGCTGACACACACCAAGGTCCGTGAAATGTGTTCTCCATATTTGATCCATCCCCTGGTGGACCAGGGAGCTGCAGACATCCAAAAAGGCAAAGTTTGCCTTCCTGAAACACCAAACACCCAAAACTCACAAAACTACCATGTACTGTATGATCACATGACTTCTGGAAATGAAACGTAGCAAAGTTAGAACATTTAAAACCCGTTTGCACCAACTATTTGCGTTCAGCCAAGGCTGAACTTTTTTTTTTCTTCTTTATTTTGACTGCACGGACCCGCAGGAAAGGTATGGATTACAATTAAGGTTGCAGTTAATATGCCAAAAGGTTCCAGAGTTGTGTTTTGTGCTCTGGGTGAGTGACAGCTAGCGGGACTTTAACATTAATTACATACGACCAGTAACATTTAGCCTTGGAGGCACTGCGTCAAAGTCTGCTATGCAGGATGACACATGAAATTTAAATCCTTTTTGCCATTTATTTTGGGGTGTTTTGGTAGAAAGACGAAGAATGCACTTAATATCATTTATAGTGACTCTGGGTAGCTCCAAAAGACATCTTGTTAACTCCAAATACGCCGCTATTTCCATGTAAACAACATAACCGGAAATGATTGAGCGGTCAAGGGCCGAACGGGGAAGTAGGTCCCACATAGAGCCCAGTGGTGGGGGTTTGGACTGCCAACAAGCTCATTACTGATTAACAAGAGTGGTTGCCATAGAAATGGTAGTCAATGCAAACTGGCGTTGTCTGGTTCCAAAATGGTGGCGTCCGTAGTGTCAAAAAATGGCCACTGATTTAACCTTATTTTGTGGGAGCAGGAAGTAAGCCATTTTCTAAGGGGGATGTCACACTCAGTCCAGTTCTCTTATTCAGTCAATGATTTCCTGTGTAGTTTCTGTGTGTACTTTTGGGTCACCTAATGACCAGAGGTGCCTTTTATTTAGAAACTTAAGCAGGGAAACAGTAGAACACATTAAACCGTTACTAAAAGTGTTGTGGTATTTGCTTTGAGATCCTGGTAGTTCTAGAGGTTCAACACACATTTTAATCAGTTCCACTGATGATGGGATAACAACCCCCGAATGGAACGATCCAGATTCTGAATTTTACACAATGAATAGTCTAAGAAAGAACTTCTCTGAAGGGGTTAAGATTTTGTTGCCGTCTCTGGAAAAAGTAAGTATGACCTGCACATGCTTCATTGGGCCAACTTGTCTAAAAGTACAGGATTCCATTAGCCATGACCCACTGAATGGGGTTCCTAATAGAAAAAGAGAAGGTATGCCGGAGATCAAAGTTTTCTGTTTCCAGTCCATAAATGTTACATGTGTTGAGTAGAGAGAGCCATCTGCTCTAAAGCTGAGCAAGCAGGTGAAGGAAGATGACCAACTGTTCCGCACTGTGGTACAGTCGGTATATTTACTGTATATAGCGCTTTCCTACCTTCTTAGAAGTCCTAAAGTGCAGAACACTCAGTCACATTCACGGGGGCTCCACTGCCAAACACTGGTGCCAACTTCGAACCACCAGGAGCAATAAGGTTCAGTGTTTTGCCCAAGAACACTGAACTGAAACTGTCATATTCCGATCAGAGGTGCACCGGCCCCGCAGTTTTGCTGTGATACATCCAACTCCTGGAAACACGCGTGTCCTCACTTCCCACAGTTGCTGCTTGGCAAAGTTCCAGGTGAGAGGAAGAGATGCTCACACAACTGCTCTCAGTTTTGCTTCCGTCTGTGATGCAATGCTCGTCATTCAACTGCTGTGTCGCGTGGAGATCGAGTGTGAAACTGAACAGTTGAAAACATGACAGAGGCCATCACAATGCAAAATGGCAAGTTGGAAAAGATGAACAAATTGTGGCTGGACCCAAAAGCTGCCAGTAGGAATATGTCATTTAAGGTCCTGGCACTGGTGGCGTTGTTGCATATTTGAGCCAAAGATTCATTGAATCAGAAACACACAGAGCTAAAGATTAGGTCTTTATTTTAAAATCAGATGTTTTTACGTCCTCACTGCACGTTAGTCAGGCCTGCTTACTCTGGGAACCAAAAACTGAGGTTGATAAAGGAGGTGATTTGTAAGCAGCTTTTCAAATGACAAAGACACTTTTATGGTGAGTCATGACTCGGATAGCTTTACTGCTTGCATGCGTATCAAAAAGACTGCAGTTCAAAGGAAAAGTGTTATGACCGGGAATAACAGCATTAATGCATTTGAAGAAAGTTATGGAGCCAGCGTATTTAAACTCATCTAAACTGGGACATCAACCGCTGAACATACAACTATAGAGTCTACCGGTTAGTTGTTTGGTCTGGGGTTTTGGTCACCAACTGCCAGTTGTGTTTTCCATCAGCCAGAAAATAACATTTCCTCATTGAAATACTCTGAATCACTGATGTGTTGGCACTGTGAGGGTTGTGTGTCATTGGGATTTCCAGCTTATCTTGAAAAGAGTTCAGGGATTCATAAATGCATCAAGTCGTTAGAATTTTGAACATGCTCAAAGACTTCATGCGATATTTCCCCCTCAGTCACAAATTCACCACTCGTCTTTCAAATGAGTCTTGAACCGTTGTCATAATAGTTTGTAAAAAAGAAGAAGTCTGTGTACATTTGGATAAAAATGAACCGTCTCCTAGAGGTGCACATCAGTGACTAAAGCTGTAGCCAAGACTGTCCTGTTGGTTGAGTACGGGCTGTCTGCAGGTGAAAAATGGACAATCCTATACAACACTTGCAGGTGACCTGCATTAAATATCATGTTTGTAGTCTGCTCAGGGAGCTAGTAGGTTTGAATGTTCTTTTTATCTTTAACCCGCCCAAATACAAGAGCCCACGAGTGCTGTTCACATGATAAATGTGTGCACTTCTTGTACAAAAGCCTGTGACTAAAGGTTTCTTTTCATCAACTATTGTGCTGTGAGAAACTTTATGAATTCCATCTATAAACTGTTTTAATTCAAATAAAATGTATGATTTTCAAAGGTTTTGCTTGTGTTGGTGGTGCTTTTCTCCACCTGGTTACTCTGCAAAATTACTGAACCGATTTTATTTTGTTTGAAAGGGCTCATAATTCAATCAGTTACCAATTTATTTTTCAGATTTCCGTTCCAAAACCTACTTTTGTTTTACTAAATGACAATTATACACTGATTAAAAAAGGTGAAACTTTTGTTATTTAAAATGAATACTTCCTACATTAGTTCTTACATAAAAAATTGAGAGAAGAGCTGTTTAACAATAAAAAATGAGTTACTTTAAAAAAATATATTTTTTTATGGCTTTAACACATATATATATATAACATTTTGTAAGTAAAGATCTGTAAACTTGATTCTGGTGCAGAACCTAATCAGTCTGATTTTATGGTAAAAACTTATTTTTTCTTGCAATTGATGCCACAAACTGGTAGTGCGTTACTATTGTAATCTGATTTACCTACCATACCTATTTGCTAACAAAAATATCTGCCACTAAGCTTTGACTGGACAGTGCGATTCAGGTAAGAGGTTTAATGAACGCTCAATCAGCTTATCAAAAGCAGTAGCAGCCATAATGTTAACAAGCTGCTGCAGAAACACGGACGCCGTCTGTTAGTCTCAAACTGATCCGAACGGAGGCGGGAAGTCCGTCTGGAAACTGCATGCTTGCAGCCCCGTTTGAGATGATGTAAACAACTCAACATTTTTCTTTTAATGATGGACAACTCCTGTAAGGAATGAAATTAAAAGATTTTAACAAAACAAAAGCTGCCGAGTCTTTCCGGGTTAGAAGTGTGTGTGAGTCATTTACGGTTTGAGGGGGCCCAGAGCCCGGGCAGATTACAGTAAACGTATACAATATTTCATAACACTCTCCTCATCTGTGTAGACACACTCAACATGATCAGAAGGTTTTTCCCATTTTACATTCAAGCACTGGTGGAAACAGCAGTTTAAAGCAGAAAAAAAAGATTTAAAATTGTTGGTTTTTTTCCCTCTAGCTCCATATTGTTGAATATTGTGTATTTAACTGTGTTTAGTTTCACATTAAAAAGGGACGTAAAGGGAAAACGTAACCACGCTTTTCCAAAAGAAGGTCCTCCGGAAATGCCAGCTTCTCTTCTTTAAAGTGAACTGATGTGTTTCGTAATAAAGTGGAGTCTGTCCAAGAAATATTTCACCTCCTTATGTTTCCTGGTTTGTTTCCAGATTTAGAAACAGATGGAGTCAGTTTTTCCCGACACTTCTCAAAGAAAGGTTTTGAGTTTCACAGACGAGACGTCAAAAAGCAAAAACATTCATTTTAAAACTGGAGGTCACCGTTACGATGTCACAGAAAGATGAAAAATGTTTTACAACCATGTGAGGGAAGCAGCGAGACCAAAACCTGTAAAAGCTTGAGTGTCTACTTCTGTAAAGTCAAGTGTTCGGACAATAAGGCGAGACAACACCAAGTGGATTGTGCTACAATCAAGCAGCTTTCCAATTCATGGCTTCAGGGCAGGAGGAGATACTGACAGGAAGGGGCTGAGAATGACCAAAAAAGGAGGAAGTTAGACAGGGGAAAGAAAGGAGAACTGGGTTTACCCATTGAAAGACGAGCTTCAGTCGAGTCGAAAAAGAAAGTGGCTCCACATTACGACTTGGAAATTGATTGTTTGCTCTATGAAAGGGAGAGCACCAGCGGGTACCGAGGCGAAGGCAACCCGATATGAGAAGCAGATGTGAAAAAGGCAGAAGCACAATCAGACTTTTCAAGTGCTGCTCTGCTCTGCTACAGATGCTTGTCTGGGTCTCTACCCGGCAGGAAAAACGGTTTAAAGGTCCTTTGATATTCAATGAATCGCCTCAATAAATCACAGCACTAACATGTTAGTCGGAAAAGCCCCGCATTTGTCCTTTTTTTCAGGGTTTATTCCAAGTGTTTTCACAAATACAAATCATTTTCACCCTTAATTATTCTACTGTGTTTGGGTCAAAATGGACCCCTGCGAAAATGGGTCAATTTTGACCCAAACACAATATATGAGTCAACAAACAGTAAATGTCAAGTGAACAAGAGAACACACCAGGAGAATTTGATTCCAGAGTAAGATAATTAAAAACGTGTCAAAATTCTAATTACTTGCCATAGAAATGTCTTTCAGAAAAAGCAGCCGGTGATTTTAGTTGAAGACCCAATCAATATCCCTAAGGTACAACAGGCAGCAGGAGGTGAAGGTTCGAGTCCCAGCTTGCTCCACACCTTTGGAGCTCCTGAAAATAGTCCAGAGCTTCTGGGAAAAATCAGCAAATGGGACAGAAGACGGAATCGAACCAGCGTGGAAGAGGCTCTGTGTGTTTACTACCACTGTGTGCTGGGAGGGGGTTGGAAGCACACCGACACAGACAGGAATAATCAACCCCGCCTTCCTGCCCGATCACTCCCCCACAAGCTCGCACAGATCCCAGCTGACTCATGTAACCAAAACCAAATCTTTGGAGTTTTTTTAACCTTCAGAAGGCTGTCAAAGTTTCCCCTCTGCCTGACATGTCAGTTTCATCTAGTTCACGGTGATCGTCTATAATGTCAGCTTCCTCATCTCTCCTCTTCCATCCACTTCTGCGTTTGAACTTTAACCCTGCAAGGAACCAATACCAGGGGGAGCAGCTATGGTTTTTTTGTTGTTCTTTCTAAAGAACTGAACAAGAGGAAGGAACGGGAAATAAATTCGTCATCACTGCAGTCAGGGAGCAACTCCTAAAGTACCTTTATCTACATTGACTGACTGTTCTTTTTAGGAAAAGGACAAAGATATTTCTATACAGCATAGCTTCCAATAGGTGCAACATTACAATGACAGAGTCTTGAATGTTTTTGGGCATGACCCAAAGATAGGCTATCCATTAATCTAATGCAAATACACCCAGATAAGGAAAAACAGCCTTTTTCCAGCCTTCTTGTTAAATGCTTTTCATTCAGCAAAGGACTACAAGCAAGATAGTCATACTGTGTCCTGTAAATAATTACTTTGCTGCTGCCGTCCCTCCTGACAGCCCTCCCGACTCAGACACGCATGGCTGAGCACGTACTTGTGCTACTGCATGCTGAGATGGAGAAGACTTAATGCTCTGTGGAGTCTTCCTCTGCAGACAGGGGATGAGGATCTGAAGCAGATCTATCCATCTATATATATTTGAGAATTGTTGCATTGATTCTGTTATTCTGTGAACAAATGTTAGATGGAAGCACAACCGCAAGTACAACAGCATACCAACAGTAAAGGCTTGTTCATGTTGGGTACATTACTTTTTGTTAAAAACACATGCTGTCAAATTGACGGGTGTGATCATAGATGGCAGTAGGTTGCCTTTCAAATTCAGACTGTCCTTGATTTAATCGTTCTGCCAGTTTCCCAGACTTCTCCCCAAGATTTATACATAGAACCACTGTCCCATTCCAGAACAAGCTTTCAGACCCATGTACCAACTTGCTTTCCAAAACTGCTGCTAGCCATTCAACAAAAAAACCCTTTTGAAGTTATCAAAACAATTATTAAGCCTCTGATGTGAAGTGTGTATTGTTGTGACTCTTCTCATTAATCATCAGAAGCTGCCACCAGTGACTCTGCCCGTCCCACCGACGGCTGAGGCAGGCACACTTTCAGCTTTAGATAAGGTCGACAGGTGTCTGATGCTGTTTATATCGTCTAGTACCGGCCTGTCTGCTATTCCAATAAACACCAGGTTTGAGGACATATCACGACAAACAAACTCCAACGACTTTTCTGAACGCTAATCCTCATTTCATACAACCTTCAATTGTTGATTGCGATCAAGGAAGTGTCAATTACAGTCAAAATGAAATTTCATTGTGTGTATTTTACCCTTTCATCTCTATGCCAATCGTAAGGCAAATAACAGCCAGTCTTTAACAACCGGCAACTTCTTTTTGAATCCATGCGAGGGCTTCTAGTGGACGATAATGATAAAGATTCAACCTCATTTTGAAGATATACAGTATATTGTCAAACAATTTTCTCCAAAATTGTAATTCAGCGGTTAATGTAGGTTGCTGCTCTTAAGCTGCATTCACACCAAACGCGATTCGCGCCGCCAGTTTCAATGTTAAGTCAATGTACAGATGTGATCAGGGGCCCTGTGGCGCATTTTGAGTGTCAGGCGCGTTTCATGAGATCATTCTGATGTCACAAACCTAGACATGGCGACCCACCTTCCGACGCTTGAAGAATTCTTTAATTAAAAAATAAAACAAAATAAAAAGAAAAATCGACCCGATCTCTCAACATCAACCGTGTCTTCCATGCATTGTAAATGAGATATCCAGGTAACGTTTCCACTTAGCGAGGAGGCTAAAAACTTTAGATGGTATTTACTCCCACATGTTGCTGTAGCATCAAGTTTAGGAACACATTCTTGGACAAACGTCAAGCAGCAAATTCACAGCGTATTTAACAGAGACCTTGCTATGCGAATGGCGTTCGGTGTAAAAACAGTGTTACAGGTGTTAATAATCTTTTGTTACTTTTTTCCTACAGGCTGAACTTCTGAACAACAGAGACGTGGGCCTTAACCACAAATCAGACTCGTCACTGATAAATGTCCTCATGATGTAATCAGGATGGTCTCACCTCAAAACCAAGAAGAAATAAATGGCCCTATTTTTCCAAGCTAACAGAAGATCAGATTATTCAAACGTTTATGCCACACCTCCTAATCTAATTAAAAAACTAATGAATCGGGCCGGATTAGATCACTCTGATCTGATTAGGGGAGGGGGCTTTTCTTTATTTTTGATGAGACCGCTGGTCCTGTAAGGGGTTTGTGAACACACACAGAGTGATTTTAAGCATTTGTAATGAGTGTGTTCTCTTTACTTGTGCATTAAAACTCAACACATTTACAGCTAGAAGCCTGGACAGATAAAAGTTTGATTCACCGACTCTCCTTAGTTCTGGTGGGGTGGGCTCTCTGTTACTCCTAGTGTCCGGTTTTGGTCTCTCCTTACCACAATCTGGCACTGTGTCATTCTTGTTGCTTAAAGATAAACAGTGTTGAGATGAAATCCCCCACACAGTAGTCTGATTACACCATGCGTTCTCTACTGACTGTATTAAAAAATAATAAAAAATGACTGAAGTTGAGAAGACCAGACCAATTCTCTGTTGACGATGGTTCAAATGTCATCTGTCAGACGTTGGTCCTCACATGGACGCAATAAAAATGTTCACAAACACAATTTACAACAAATCAAGCAGACAGACGAGTCCGGTCTTTTTTGAGCTTCAGCTTCCATGTGCGGGTGGGTGGGGGGTCTGAATTACAAGCCTGGAAGAGGTGGGGGTGTGCTAATGGAAGGGAGTAAGGAAGCTTTAATACCCAATCATGGGCAAAACAACTTGTTGAACCCTTTTATGCCCAAAGCCACCCCCCGTGGTCAGCTCTAATTAGAGGACATCCATTTTGCAGCCACCTGAATGGATTATAAAGCAATGGCACAGCAACTGTTGAAAGTAGAGCTTTCATCTCGTCTGAAGAGAATAAACAAATACGCGAGGCAGCGCAGTGATACAAACGAGCATTAAGAGCCGGTGTGCAAAAGATTGTGAAGGAAAAATGTGTTGATCTTCAACCAACGTGGTGGATTCCTCATATTCCCTGGATGCTCCCACTTTAGAAGACATTGTTGACATTTTATTATTTTGCCTTTTTCTGTTGCCTCATTGTTTCTTCAACATTATTGGAAGTCATACAAAAGCTCCACTGGACAGCAGTGGACGAAACTCAAAACCAGCAGTCCGTTTCTATCTTATTCCAGCTGTTTTCGTTTCGCGTGAGATTCTAGTGAAGACCTTCTGTTTGGTCGCTGAACCTCAGTCACTTTTCAATTCATGCAAGGCCATTTCCATAGGATGGTCAGTCAGGTATCCCCCACCCCCATCCCGCTTTCCTGTTTTTCCCTGTCTGCTGCTTCCTGACAGAGATGCTTCTGGGGGTTGACCTCATGTCATTTGTGCTAAATCCCCTCTTTGGTGTTTATACTTCATAGGACATTTTATAAATAGACTTGTGTCAATGTATAGCTTTTTAGGCAGAGAACTTTATTCAGTTTCCATGTTAATGTCACTATTTGTTTAAACAGATTCCTGTTTCCATTCAAGTCACCGTGCTGTGTGGCTTCAAAGGTTTATAATCCATAAAGCAGAGGGGTTGGAATACAGTTTTATGTGGCGTTCTGAGCATCATTTTTGCATCAGTGGAATAATATTCCAAAGTCTCTGATGATACAACAAGCGTGTCCAGTAGATGACGATGTAAAATGGGGCCAAGGACTGGGTGAATACCACAGGTGGAACTTTCTGTGCCAAAGGAAGCGAGGCATGATCCAAACCAGGAAGAGAACAGTGTTCTTCACTGTCCAGTTGTGTGGTAAAGACGGTAGAGGATGATGTTGTGGTCAGTGGTGCCAAACGATGCTGAGAAATCCAAGAATAAAAATGTCCTTCCTACAATGTTTGATAAGGACGGTTGTTTTGTTTGGGAACTTTTTCCTCTGGGAGAGGACAGCACTCCACTTTTGTCCCAAAGTTGAGTCATGGTATCTGGACTTGCAATCTTCCGTCTCATAAATGTTTTATCCAAGTGGCTTCAACGTTCTGAGTGGTTCTGGGCCCAGATGCCCCGACTCAGCGTGAAGACATCAACTGGATAAATGAGAACTTTCACCGACACATCACACTTTTAGTATCAAACTAAAGCCAACTCAGTGGCCTTATGGTAGAGTGTCTGGCCTAAGACTGGAAGGTTGCGAGTTCAAATCCACCGCCGCGTCAGGCCAAAGACCTTAAAAATGGGACCTGATACCTTACTCCTTTGACATTCAGCACTAAGGTGCTGGATTGTGAGATTAAATCACCAAATGTCTTTACAGTTCATCGCTCTCACAGGGGACAGGTCAAATGTGGAGCGTAAACGTCACACACCTAACTGTGGCAACGAACGGGATTTTTTTAAACCTTGAAACATAAAGACAGTAAGTATCATCACTATAGTTCTCTGTTACAGGAATGTTTCTGCTACAAAGTGACTCACTGGAAAATACTCAGGGGAAAATACCTGATAACTGTACATTGATACGTATCAGAACATTTTTGCAAGAAGCAACAAAGAGCTGTTGGTGCTAGCGGGAGAGGCAGAGCTCCATCAAGCAGTCTTACTCCATCAAGAGAGGAAAAATCCCTATAAACATGAAAAAGTTAAGTCTAGAGCCATACTGCAACTCAAAGATGACATCCGAGCCTTTACCTGGATAAGCACAGCTTGCGCCATATATGGATGAAATAAAAGGAGAAGTCATCACTATAAATGGATAGAAGAATCTGAGCAAACATGCTTTCAACACAGAGGTTTTATCTAATGCAACACAGGTGATGCCATCCGTCTCTTCTGTGTGGAAATGCTATTTACTGATCATTCGCTTTACAGCCAATTGTTGAGTTACAATATGCAAGGCCACAGCTGATAACTTGCTTTTTTATGCAACATTACAGGATTATACAGCCAATTTCAGGCCAGGTTCTCACGTGAAGTTCCAATTATCTTGTTGGCTCAAAGAATTATAATGGTATGATAATTATTATGACTTACATGGCATGTGGTGTTGTTCTAAAGACAGAAACAATCATAGAAAAGCTGTTGTGAGGAGCAGTGTTGGATAAACCAAAGTCAACATGGCTCCGTCACGTCACTGTAGTGTGGGAGAATTTCTAATTTGGGGCTTTTTGTTGGTCAAAACTGTTTTTTTGATTTGAGTTTCTTTGGATTTTTGTCACTGTCTGTTTTTCTTTAGTTCTTATCTTCTGTCAGTTTAGGTAGATCAGGGGCGGAGCTACTGGGGCCAAAAGGGTGTCAGCTGCCCCCCCCCTTTGCTCTCCAATTTTTGAGCCACCATGAGCATCGTTATTGACAAAGATTATATTATCAACTTTAAAATGCCATTAAAAATGGTTAAAATGTTTAAATAAAAAGTGGAAAAGAGAAGACTGGTCAAAGGTCAGATGGGGTAACAGAAGAACATTTGTGTGACGGGGCTGGGAAAAAGCATCCCAGAAAGACTCATTCTAACCTAAAAATCCCTTATGGTGAAATTGTTTGGCGTAAATTGCACAGAATCTGAAGATTTCATCATCTGCAGTAGATAACACTACTGAGATGTGGAAAGGGCTTAAAGAAATCTCTGTACAGAAGTGACATATGGAGAAAAATACAGAATGGCAGTAATCTCCCCATATTCTTGATTTCCTCCTTTGCTAGTTTATTACTAATAAATGAATAACTAACTTTGTTTTGAGGGGTTTGGGAGGATTTGAATGAGTGAACAGTTACAGAATATTTAAGATTTTCATGTTTTCTATTCTATAGAAAAGCTAAAGTTACTTAAAACTTTAAAAAAACAGATTTAGCAGCACTGCAGAGAAAACAGTGTGAACCCCACAAACTAGTAGAAGCATTTAAAAAAAATAAAGTTATGTTGCATTAAGTTCAAACTTGGAATGATTTCACAGTTTCAATTAAATTTAGTGGTTACATGTATTTTTTATTATTTCTGTTCATTTATGCCAATTAAAATTTTAAAAAAGGCATTTCTTTTGCTTTTTTCTGTTGCTGTCCGTTCCGTCTGAATCAAACCCTTTCTTGGTAATTTTCTGGAAAGAGTGCCATGGAGACGACGGACATGTTCGTCATCTATCGTTTTTCACCTTCCTCTCCACAATCTATCCCTGCCGTGCCTCCAGCTGTTTCAATAGGAGAAACCGACTGCCTTGGCAACCCACGCCTTTTTCTGAGTTATCTTGTCTGGTCCTGTCAGACCTGAGGCCGGGGGGGAATTGGGGATAGAAGGAGGTGGGGGGGGGGGGGGGGGGGGGGGGGGGGGGGGGGGGGGGGGGGGGGGGGGGGGGGGTGATAGGCCGATCTATGTGAGAGCCTCAATCCAGGGAGCAAGCTCGGACTAGCAGAGAGCTCAGAAAGGTGTCATCGAAAATGAATCCCAGCAGCCTGGCAAAGAAAGAGCTGAACGTCCTCATCGGACAGCCAGTGCTTCCTGCAGCGACATAAAAACCTTCAGGACTAGATCAGCTCGGACACATAACGACACCTGGATAGATTTGTGTAAATGATGGTGAACTCGTTCATGTTTGGACCAGTTTCCACCAGAACGAAGAGCTGAGAACAGAAGAAGCCTGGAAACCGTTTGAAATGCAGGGCAGGACTTGACTGAACGCTTGTGTCTGTGAGCTCCCAAAGAAAGCAATGGAAGGGCTTTAAAAACCTGCACAATGTTAGAGAGTAAAACTGTTTCAGAAAAGGGTCTCTCACCCATCCAAAAAACCAAAAAGGTGAGCCAACCGACGGTGGGAAATGCCTGGACGTCGCCCCCTGCTGTTCGAGGCAAGTCACCTTGCTTTAGCAACAGCCACAAGACCTCACTGAGTGAGAAGAAAGCTAACCTCTCACACAATAAAATATACTTTTCACTAATTCACTAAAAACTGCTCGAGTTATTTCTTAATCGTTGACAGAAATAATTCCAGTTGTGAGATCACAGTAAACCCCCCTTTCATGAGCCATCGCACGGAGAGTGAACAGAGTGAACAGTAAACTATGATCAGTCAGGGTGACATCACTTTAACTGTTAGTTACAGCAGAGCAGAACACAAGCAACATCTCTTTCTATTAAATGACGATTGACACTTCTCCATTAAGCACATGAATGAATGTTTAGGTGATTAGATCAGTTCTGTGATTCCTAAAGAGAGGAAGTAGATCAATGACATTAGGTTTTGGGCAGGTGGGGGCTTTACTTTGGTTTGTTTGGGTACTCTTTGTTTAAAAATAAAAACATTTCTATTTCTTTATCAGGCAAACTCAACAAGATTTTATTTTGACATCACCAAAGGAGTGGGTGTATGTTTAAAGCAAGTTATTTTGTTGTGAAAAACAGGCGCTTTTTTGTGAAAGTTACGTAGAAAATGTGTTTCGCCAGAGGTAACGCTAACAATTAAAACACAGTTATGGACAAAGTGGTAACGAAAAAAGCTTGATTTAACTTGATAGTGTTTTTGTTCTTTTCCGCTTACTGGATTAAGTTCTTAATGGTGTCAAACTATTTTCACTAATTAAATGGTAAATGGTGAAAATCGTGCTATTCTACCTATGGGGTTCAGTGCCTTTCCCTATGACACTGCAACACATAGGCAAGCAAGGCAGGACTGAATCAGCGATCTTCCGATCAGAGGTCGACCACTCTACCTCTGCAACACGGTCGATTAAACCATTTCAGACTATAAGTGAAGACTCAGGTTTATTCAACTGCCTGCCACAACTCTGGCTACAAACCACATTCTAAAATGTTTGTTATCTGGATGAAGTCACTACAATATCAACCGGAAGCTTATTTCCCATTTCCTAAACACGACCGAGTTCCTGAACACGTCAATATTTGATGGAAATATAATACAAGAGTATATGGTTATGTGGACCAAAGCGGTGAACTCTAGTCAACACAAAAACAAGAGTCTCAGTTTTCCTGCAAGTGAACCCTGGTGGAACCTGGTTACAGTGACAAACGCTCACAGAACCAACAATCCACAAGACTGACGCTGTTGAACATCCTTACATGCTTCTACGTTCTGTTGTTACAACAGACGATGATGTTCCACTTTGGCCTTTTTTAAGAGAAGAGAGAGTTCACTATAGGCATCTTCAGCCAGCAACTACCAATAATAAAATAATAAATCAATAAAAAACGCCTTCAATTGAACCCAACGCAAATCAGTGGGTCACATGACATCCGAACATCTAGTCTGTAGATGCTTCATGTGTGTTTGCAGAAAACTATATAGCTATTTTGACCCACGTGGAAGTAATAAACAGACAAATTGTACTTTAACCAAACCGATATTAATGTTTTTAACCACAAAGCTGAAAACTTTACCACTTTTAATTGAATTCCACATGAAAAAAAAAAAACAAGCAAGGCCCTGCAGAACAGTCTTATCCCTGTACAAACAAAAGAAAAGATACACAAAGATAACACGAGTAATGAAAGTCCTTACAAACACCATTGAAAGCACAGTTCACAAGTTCAAAGGCAAAAGAACAATGACCACGGAATCTGCACGCGGCAGAGAGAGGAAGCTGCAGCCAGATTCCTGAAGACGGGTCCCTCTGAAAGGTCTGCAGCAGGACACAGCGCCGGACAGTACCGGGCCTACTACAGCGAGACAAATTCAACAACTTTTCAGATAGACACCAGACACCGCAAACACAAAAGCAGAGAAAATGTTCAAGGAGTTTGGGACGTAAATGTAAAAATGGAAATTGTGTTGTGTGGAGAGACGACAAGCCCTTGAAGTTGAGTCACGACAACTGGACAGTTGAAACATGGTGGTGGCTGAGTAATGGTCAGGGGTTGTTTGCATTGCAACAGACTCGTAAGATGTGGAAAGCGACATGGATCGACTAAAGTGTTGGGACATCTTGGAAATTTTACACATATTGAGAGGAAGTGAAACTGGAGGATCTCAGACTGTGATGTCATGATCGCTTTGACATCCACAACAATAACACATTCCACCACAGCTGCTCCACACAACTCAAACACTTGGAAAAATGCAGCTTTGGGATCTAAAGAAAGCCCCTGCAGCACATGAACCCAGTCTTACTGGTTAAGTACCTTCTGGTCCCAAGAGCCCGGTATGGAACCAAAGGTTACAGTTCATCATTTGTTCCATGGAGCATGTTCTCCATGCTGTTAAGGTTAGCGGGATACCTTTACTGTTCCTTCAATTTCAGGCTTTGTTTGTGCAGTTTTTAATCCAGTGGATGACATTTGAAACGATCTGATCAGGGCGTTTATGTCTTTGGGTTACTCAATTATTAGTGCAGTTAGAAGCTGGTGTGGACCTCTCCATCACATTTGTAGCAGGTCAAAACTGTAAAAGTTGCTAAATCCAGGGGTTGAAAAGGGTTTTTAGACTATGGGATAAGAGCTGTGCTGTCAAACATTTTTTCTAGATAATTCTTTTCTAGGTTTGGCTTAGAGAAAAACATTTAATTTAAAGTAAAGTCATTATGGGTGCTCCAAATCAATCTAAAACTTTATTTCTATTATTAAGAACTTTAAACAAAGAGTGAGGGAAAATATTATAGTGTAAGAAAAACAAATATATCAAATATAAAGGATGGAAACGTATGAGAATAAATTGAGACCAATTAAAGACAAACATAAGAATTTATAATTCCAGCCCAGATTTCTGCAGGTGTTTAGCTTAATCTTACATTGCAGATAAATTATGTTGTATTGTATTTTAGAATGTGAAACTAGTCCTGAGTCATCAGTACTTGGATAATAGCTTTAACAGCAGGTTAACAGCAAATTATGGAATTATAAAATTTTAGTCATAATTCAAAGTATTATACAATTCTCAATTGCCAATTCCATTTGCAATTTGAAAATGCATTTTTCAATTCAATATGCAATTCATTTTGCGATTTATGGCCAACATTTGATTCCAACATAGCACTTGGCTTGTTGTTATTCACATCCATTTTGGTTGATTGCGTTCGCCAGATTTTTTTATGACAAAACTTTGCTTTTATCTGGTTATCTCTGCATGTCTAAGAACAGAAAACAAAGGACCCAGTTTGTTGTGATCATTGTAACATTTTTATGTCATAATTCAGCGGTGGGCAAACTTTTTGACTCGTATGCCTTTAAAGGTCCTAAAATTTGATTCAAGAGCCAAACCAGGAGTGTTTAGATAATCTACCTCATAAAAGAAAGAAATCCACGGCAACTGAATGAAAACATGCTTTAATTTTGATTTAAAATAAATATATCTTAAAACAGAACATTTTGGAGGATTTATTTCAAAATCTTGGCTTTTGTTCTCACTTTACTGCCAATTACACGTATGGTTTAGTGTCCATCAGGAAAAAACGCAAACTTAGAGACTGTCTAAGAAAAATAAAGAAAGAAAAAATCTTCACATGAACTTTCTGCACCTAAACAAATGTCACTGTATCTGTCACCATCTATGGGGACACACCAGAACTACAGGGAAAATAAGAGTGATCAATATAGTTTGTTTCAGTTTGGCGGGTCAGATTACATAGTTTGGCAGGCTGCATATTGCCCCTGAGCTGTAGTCAAACCACCCCTGTCATAAATCCATGTGTTCTGGGCCTTTATTTTTCATTTGTATGATCTTGTTTGAATGAGTTGTTTTTATCTTTTATGTGTGAAGTGTAAAAGAGCCGTGATGAAGAACAGAGCGTCTGCTGCTTAGACCAAGAGAAAAAGTTAACAGGACTTCAAAATGAACTTTTTGTTAGAGTTTAATTATCACCCAGTTCTGCTCTCTTGTTCTACACTCTTTCACAGAACATAAATCCTTCAAGCAGGAAAACATGAAGGAGTTCATCTTTCAGAAGAAGTGCCTTTTAGTGAGGGGTGAACAGAGGAAGACAGCAGCTCAGATTGAGCTCTTTCTTCCTCTCCAGACTATTATTCTCAGTTGCCATGGGGAGGAGCTAAATATAGCCACCGCTTTTGTCTCTCTCAATAGGTTGTCTAAATTCAACATCATCTCTCTGTCATCTTCCTGTCTCATTGTTTTCCGAAAGAGGACAGCGGGAACAACATCTCAACTGCAAAGGAAAATCCGTCTGTGATGCTGGACTGGAGTGGCAGGAGGGCGGCGTCCAGGCGGACGGACCAGACTCCGCGGCGGTTTGGCCCGGGCTAGCTGGCCAGACTCCTGTTTGCAAAAACCAGTGGCTTCAAAGGAATATTTCATTTCACAGTCTGATGGTCAGACAGAGCCCGAGGATCAACGCCACTTTTAGCACCTAAACGCAGAAAAACAGACTCTGCTTCACCTTCAAAACCTAAAAAACTACCAGAAAAGCAAAGTTTTAAATCATCAAAGTTAAAATTACACATCTCTTTTGTGAAGAAATGTCATCTCAAAGCAAGTTTCCCTCTGAATCTAGTTTTATTCCATCATTTGTGGCAAAATCTCACTAAATATTTTTGTCTGATTTCTAGTTTAGGTATTTGATTCCACTTGACTGAAGACAAAACAGACTCCTGAGTAACTTCTCAGAGAGATGTAAGTTCTTGTTTTAAGACAGTAAATGTTAAATATTATGAGTCATTTGATCTTGAAAACATCTCATTTTAATTTAAATTTCTTTTGAAACACCTTTTTTTTAATTTTACAAAATAACTTGAAGCAGACGTTTTCTTTGAGAATGGGGCGTGGTCGTGTTTTAAGAGACAAACTTATCTGATTTAATGAAATCTGTTTTATGTGATTTATAACACGGTAGGAACACATTTTCCAACAGATGGCCAGCAGTTTGAAGGTAAGCAGTTTGAAGGTAAAAATATATTTAAGTTTCATTTTAAGACACATTTATCTTAAAATGTAGACTTATTTTAACATAATTATAGTCTAGAAATAAAGCAAACTGTTGTAGCTGCTAAAATAAGTGTAAACGTGTCAATGCATCACAACTTAATTTAGGAATTTTATTAAAACAAATTCTACTTGTTCAAACTACAGGTATTTCCACTGTTAAAGTATTTTGGCTCTTCGATTTTTTAACTTGTTTTAAGCTGTTTTCTGCTGAGATGGGGACCTTTCCGTGCGGAGTTTACATGTTCTCCCTGTACATGCTTGGGCTTTTTCTAGGGACTCTAGGGCTTCCTCCCACCGTCCAAAAACATGCTTCATAGGTTAATTGGTGCGAGTGTGTTTGTGGCCCTTCAACCGACAGGTGAACTGTCCAGGGCGTACCCTGCCTTTGTCCACAACTGGCCAGGTAAGGCTCCAGCACGCCCATTACCCCGAAAAAGGACAAAGCCGGTTTAGAAACAGGGAGGGAGCGTTTGGTTGGAAGTTATGTTGTTTTGAGTTTTGAGTTTAATTGTTTGTTTGTGTTCCATTGTAAAGTCAAATGCTTCAAAATCCACTTGTGTAGGAACAACTGCAATCGACTAAGCAACGACGTTCACTTCAAAAACTAAAAGATGGATAACATTTTTTGGTGCATCCATTTAAAAACGTTTTCATGAAACATTTTCTGTAAATAAAGACGTTGGATAACACATCTGTGAACATTTGTCAGGAGAAAATTAGGTTAATAATAGCACTGATGGCTGCACAAAGTGTAGTTATAGGAGTAGCATTAGCACTAATGCTACGTAACCAAGGTTGCATTAATAACAACTGTGTTATGGTAACAGTTCTGGCATTAGGAGTTACAAATTGATGGTAGTAGATTTATCTGTTGTAGCTACTCTATGTAGTGAAAATTTAAAGACTAGTAGTAGTAGCATTAGAAATAGTAGCACTAGCAATAAGAGTACATTTAGCAGTACTAGCAGTAAGAGTCCCACTAGTAGCAACAGTTGTGGAGGATTTAGAACATTATATGTAGAAACAATGACAACAAATATTGGTAGGATAAGTAATAGGTAATATTAGTAATATCGGTAATATTAGCAGTACTAGTATTTTGAGTAGTAGTAATAGAAGCAAAAGAGAAGTAGAAGATGGCACCAAAGAAGGAAAAGAAAAACTGCAAATAATAATGACTTTAAATTATGTAAAACATAGCTTTCATTTTTTTGTAAAAATGACATGGCTCTCTGGTGGTTTTATTTATAATTTACAAAAACGCTTGTGAAGCTTTGAGGCTTCAGTCTTAACAGCTTACTGGTTAAAAGAACTGGACTGAGTGAGTGTGACATCATTCATAGAAAATGGCTTACCACTGGCTCCAACGGTATTAAGTCAATTTAGTCGCCATTTTTGATCAGTTTTTAATCTTCAGTAATTATTTATTGGTCCGAGTCTGCATTTCTATGGCAACCACTCTCTCCAATCAGGAGTGAGCTTATTGACAGTCTACACCCCACCACTTGAAAGCAGACTATACGAAATGTGTCAGATATTTTGAATGTGAGACCGCATACTGTTATTGAGGCATCTGATTGGTCAGTTTATAACTTGATTAACTTGCACTACAGAAGAAATATCATGAAAAGAGTAGCAAAAACATGTTATAAAAAAGGTATCAGAGCAAGAATGGTTATTCTGGCAAATAGATTGACTGAATAACAGCTGTTTATTTCTCTATAGAAGTCAATGGGATTTTGGCTTCTTGGAACCAGCGGGTACTTCCTATTTGGAACGTCGGGGGGGAAGGGGTCACTCAGTCCAGTTCTCTTATACAGTCAATGGCCTCAACAAACAAAGGCAAAGAACAGGGACATCTAGTGAGCAACTGAAGGTACTACAACCTTCCAAGAGCACAACTGAAACACCGGCATCATTTCAATTCACATCGGCAATAAAAACTCAAGGAAACAAAAGTGTGGCTTTTATAACCCGCTAATAATTTTGTTGGCTACAACACTACATTTACTCAGTTTGATTTGTTAATTGGAATATTGAGATGAGGATATTCTTCATTTGAAAGATGACTCACCTTGGAGGCTCTCCGATGGTCAGGACACTCGGGGTGCTGGCACGACACCCAGTCTTCCTCCTGGACCGGCTTATCATCTGCAACAGAACATATATACGTTATTGAATTTTAATTTTTTAAATACTTTACAGTTTTAATGTATTGCAAACTGACTGCTTTTAAATGTGAATATTTTATTCTTGTGTTATTATACAGAATATTATTATTATATTATTATTAATATATGTTATAGTAAAAATGAAACAAAGCAAATAGCATTCAAATGATTCAACTGCAAAGTAAGAAATTGACCATTAGCAAAATGGATTTTCTCCAGAGAAAGGTAAACAGAGAGAAGAGGACAGGGGGATGTTTAAGGAAGAGATCCGAAAAGAGTAATGATCTAAAAGACAGGAAGTTTATGGCGACCGATAATCAGTCCGATCCTGCTTTTTGCCCAGACAGTGCACTCATCCCGGCTGGGCGCTCCGACGCATAACAACAAATCAAACCTGTCAAATAAACGACCCCAAAATTCACTCCTCTAGTAGCACGGAGGGTCTGATAAAAGGCAGCGTTTACATCCTAAACTTACTCTGCGCATATACAAAAGATAACTATCATAACAGAAAGCCTGAGTGCAGCCATTTTTATCAGTCTGCTTAAATGAGACAACAGGACACACATGCAGGGGGGAAAAAAGAGCAGACATTTTAAAAGTGGTGTGGGGGGGGTCTGTTTATGTCACCAGTGAAATGACAGTAAATCTGCTGCGACAGTGGAGGACGGCCGCGGTGGGAAAATGGAGCCGCTGGAGGCTAACATTAAACAATCATTTGTTACAGTGATGTTCACAGAGTGCTCCAGGTCGGCACTTCCCTAAAGCATCCAGTAAAACGCAAAGTAGAGCTGGGGGGTCAACATACACATGAAAGGAAAACACTGCTGGTGGTGCATGCCAGAGACCCCACAGATCCCAACTGGGACTGAAGGGTCAACGGCTCGTCTGATGAAAGGAACAACAACGGGAATCTCATCTCATTGTGGGGTTTGGAGGCTTTGTGACTTTGATCTGAGGCAGAAAATGATTAAACTACAACTTCCTTTCTTCAAAAATATGTTGGAATTTAGGTTTTGCTTTCAATCAGCTGAAATGTTACTTGTCTTAATCAATACATGACTGTGTTTCTTAAGAAATCCTTCAGAAATGATGGCTGCTTTGGTCCTAAAAAATAACAGTCCAACCTTTTAAAACGGCTCAAGTTCAAATTCAAGCATCAGAAAATGACTGAAGCTTTAGTCCCAAACTGTCCTTACAGGGGATTTTGGCTCGTATATAAGGGAGTAAACCTGTACGGGGCAAACGGGTGGCCCGCACGAAATCTCAAGGTCGTAGAGTGAAAATGTTCATGAACAGGCTGTAGCAAGGACTAAAGTAAGAGTAAACCAGGGTATGGCATTTTTCAGCACCCCCAAATCCTGCAGACTGCGCACAGACTGTGCTGTTCCTGTGATACGTACATGCTTCTTGGGTGCAGCCCGGATGTTAGGATTTCACAAATTAGAGTGTGGCATGTGTAGGCATCCTACAAGCATCCTACATGCCCTAACGTATCAAATCAGTGACACTCCCATGCAGTTAGTAAGGGGCCAGTACACTAGGCACCCACAGACAAGTTCACTTCTGATCCGAAGATTGCAGGTACGGCGTCAAATTGCCCATGGGCAACACACTGAACATTGCTTCTGACAGTTATTAGGCTGGCACCAACGTAATGCAGCAGAGCCGCCATTAGTGTGTGAATATGAGTGCATGGATGAAAAGGACCTTCTAAGAAGGCAGTAAAGAGCTTTAAGTATTTGACATTTTACACTGGATTACTAGTATTAGGGCCTGAGAAGGATTCCTGGGTGGCATGAACTTTGAATATGATCCAAAATAGCACTACTACAGAACGTAGCATTTTTAAATTCTTTTTAAAAAAAAAAATGTGTTCACATCTTTAAGTTAAAAAAAAAATCTAGTTTGAATAGTTAATACATAAACAATGTTCTTTTTTTATTATTTTTAGGAACATTTTTTTCCCCAAAAACGTTCAGCATGGCCCTGTTTCACATAAATCTAAAAAAAAGAAAATAAAAAACAACATGATGGCAAATCAGAAAGCCTTAAAAACAAACAGAATATCTGCTTGAAAACGTGACGGAAAGTAATTCAATACAAACAAAATGGCTGAAAAAAATAGCTTAAAAAATGGATGGATGGATGGATGGATGGATGGATGGATGGATGGATGGATGGATGGATGGATGGATGGATGGATGGATGGATGGATGGATGGATGGATGGATGGATGGATGGATGGATGGATGGATGGATGGATGGATGGATGGATGGATGGATGGATGGATGGATGGATGGATGGATGGGATGGATGGGTGGAAGGAAGACAGGAATGATGAATAGATTGACAGAAGGAAGAATGGATTGATTGAGAGATGCATGAAAGGAAGTAAGGGTGATTGGATGGAAGGAAGGCTGGAAGGATGGGTGGATGGACAAAATGAAAGATGCATGGTATCCATAAAAGGATGGAAGGATGACTGCACAGATAAATGGAAGGCACAAAATGTACTGGGCTATCTTGGGGTTCAGGATCTAATGCCCACTCTACTGCAAGTTTTGATGAACTTTCAAACTGGAGCACAGATTTATCAGCTGGAAAACACCATTGTTGAAGTTCTGATCAGTAAGAGAAGCAGTGAGCTGAATGACCCACATTCCCATCCCGGAGTCCTGCCACGCACAGTTCCAGCCGCCCAGCCAAAGGCAGATTATTTTGTCTAACATCAACTACCTTCGGGGAAAAGGGAAAATGGTGCGTCCTGTGCCTCAGCTTTGCTGGAAGCGGGCCGAGACGCGCTCTCAGCTCCGGCTGCAGCCGCTGCCAGGGAGCTCGCAGCTAATGGTTCCCTGAAGGTTCAGAAGCAGCAGGCTGCAGAAGGAGCCGCTTCCAAAAGAGGAAAACTTTTTCTTCCTGCACACTGACACTTCACAGCTTTCCTGTAAACAGAAACCTCTCGCACTCCCCAATGTGTGATCGTCAGTATAACAGGGAAAGTGAAGAAAAACCAAGAACATCGGAGTGTTTAGAATCATCCGTTTGCTGTGACATTTGTATTAACACAAAGATCCTTACAGCTGCTTCTGTTATTTTAGACAGTTCTGACTGCATCAACCCCGATGGAGTTTTTTTGGCCGACAGTTCCCAGACAAAAAGGGTCGAGCTTTGAGGTGGATGTTAAACAGATGGACGAGAGAAAAACAGTGGGCTGCCTTTACGCTATAGATCACAAAAAAAGGATAACATTAGGCTAGTTTCTGCTGAGCAGTGCGGTACGGTTTAGAATGGTCCAGGAAGTTGGGCGCGTGTGGGGTGTAGACCGATTGCATAAAGTTACATCATAAAATTGCGAATACAGCAAAAGTGAAGCTAACAACAACAAGAAGAAGAATGGAGGTCATCCGTTAGCGCTTTAGTTTTCTGTTTTATTTAATGTTGTTTGAGAAATTTCCCAGAAGTCTCTGCAAAAAAAAATGGTTTGCATCAAAGCTCACTAAATTGTCGAATATAGACCACAATGCATTGCGTTTGTCCAATTTGTCATTAAAAAAAAAAAAAGTAAGTACATTTAGTTTTTAGGAATCATTCAAGTTCTCATCATCAGAACACAGTGGATAAATATTTCCAAAATGTTTATATTTATTAGGTTTTTATTTTGCCAAATGGGTGATGTCATATTTTGTAAAAAAAAAAAAAAAGTAGTGAGCATGGGTTCACATTTTGTTAAAATCCAGAGCAACATATAAAACAATTTTAGAAAAACTTGAGAAAGCTCACCTTAACGAGAAAAACCCTCGTTGTTTTGGAATGAGACAGGGACAGAGCTACGAGGGGGACAAAGGGTGCCAGCTGCCCCCCAGCAAATACCTTTGCCCCCCCTTTCCCCAATTTGAGTAATGTTAGTCTTGTTATTTAAAAAAGATTTTAAAAAATCATTCAAATAAGTCTCTTTAATTTTTGAAAATAAATCAATATTGTTCAATGAAACAAAAACAACAATAATAAAACTAAACTCATTCTAAATTGTCCCTAGGTGTGGATGTGTGTGTGATTGTGGCGCCTAAGGTGTGTCCCCTGCCTTTGCCCATGAGTGGCCAGGTTAGGCTCCGGCAGCCCCATGACCCCGAAAGGGACAAAACGGTTTAGAACGGAATGAATAAATTGATTCTGAATCCAAACAATTTAGGAAATTGGATGCTCACTTACAAAAGTACATGTTCAAAACCAAAAATTCTTCTATTTCCCTTTGGAAGTGGGTTAGAGATAAATGATAAGAACAGTTTTTATTTAACAAATAAAAAGGTCAGAGGTCCCTGCTTCTTCTTTAAAATCTATTTTGACAGACAATCCCTTATCCTTCCTTCTCTTTATTTTTCTTACTTTCTTGTGCAAACATCAATAACCGCTGAACCTCCATCTTTTGTCATACTTGTTCATATCTTGCTGACTCTCCGACTTTTCCCTCTGAACTGGAATTCCTGAAGTCAGCAGTGCTGATTAAGCCAAACACAAACAGGCGCTCCACAGGAACACACGTGATGCTGGACAATGGCACTGAGGAGACAAGAGGTGCATGGCAACCGCTCGCCACACCGAGACACTGCCCCGGGCAAAAGGCCCATTTGGTGCCCATAAATAGTTCAAGAGCTGTGGAGGTCAGAGTAAATCATCCACCCTTTAAATGCACTCAGCCGTCCACAGCAACACTTCCACCTCCTTTTCCTGGCACTTCACTTTTATTTTTGAGCATAAAATGCAAAAATTGCAATTGGAGAAAAACTCCAGAATGCAAAGGGTCTAGAACAGCAAAAAACAAAAGTTTGTTTTTCTTTAAATTAAAAAATGTCTATCTAGACTATCTGAACAGGAAGATTTGGAAATGTTACCTAGAGAGCTGGAAAATGTTTAGTAATACATTTTTTAAAAAAGGAAGACTTTAAAAGTCCGATTCTGACCATTTTTTGATCCATTTTAAAATCGTTCCCAGTGGTCTTTTTATTATATTTGTGCTGTTTTTAGCCAAAATCCCAAAATCTGTGTCGTTTTCTAGAACATAGTTTCTGCAGAGGGGCAGCCGTTCATTAGAAATTCCTGCCCCCACTTCCCATCATCCTTTTGGATCTTGTCGTCTACAAGTGAACGCATCGGAATGGAGAGGAGCAGGAAGCTTGTGGCCCGCCCAGAGTATTTTCTATATCACAAATATCATCTCTTTGCAAATGCATTTTTTCATCTCCTCCTGATTCACAAGGAGTTTCTTCATACATGTCCTCCATCATGTGAAAAACAACACAAGAACATGTTAAGAATACCAAAAAACCTGATTTTCACCTGCGATTATTTAAGCGATTATGTGACAGATTAGCTGAAAGTTAAAAATCTTTACAAGTAACCCAAAATCTGAAAAAATGTAATATCTTTATAGGAATCCAAGTACTTGACCATAATACATTGCAGCACGTGGATTTCTTTACAGCGTCTGATCTCTTTGCAGTTTGGCCAGGTTGTTCTCTTTGAGGTGTCGAGTGGCTCAGTTTCTATAAAAACCTGCGCCAGCTAATATGTTAAAGAATTTACTAGGTCACCACTGATGTTGGATAAGCAGGCCAGGCGCCCAGTCTGTTCCAGTTGATCACGCAGCTGTTTGATGGAGTCAGTTCACTGTGCGGGTCAGTCGAGTTCTTCCACGCCAAACTCAGCCAACCATGCCTTTATGGACCTCACTCCGCGAACCACAGAGCAAAAAACAGGAGTTTTCCCAAACTCCTTCTACATAGTTGGACCCTTGGCTTTGCCAAAGATATCGTGGCATTCTGATGTCGTGAAATCACCCTTCACTCACAATGAGGAGTACCTGAACAAGCTCCATTTCTCATTAGACCAACAGAACGTGTTCATAGAATCCCTTCAAAGTTCTAGTCAAAGGTTTTAGCTTTGCTTGCTGTTCAAGATAAATTAAATTTACTTTTTTAGGTTGGATGAGGCTCATTGTGCCCCCTGGAAATCAAACCCTGATTTCCTATGTGCCACTCCGGCACTTCAGCTCACTGTTTTCCACTATGAGGGGTGTGTTTTGTGGGCGAATTCAATAGAAATGGAAAAGCAAGATTTTTTTCTGCAAGGTTAAAACAAACTGCATTCAAAAAATTAACACAGAAAATACAGTGTTCCCTCATTAAAATGGGATTCACCTTGAACTTTTTAGCACAATTTGTTCTCCATCCCTATTGGCCCAATCACTCAGTCAGTCTCCTGCATAGAATGAGTTCATCATCTTGCCAAATCTTTGTAAATCTTTGATTGTTCACACATCTCTGATTTCCTTCCATAATGCTGGCCTTCTTTCTCTATGAAGCTTTGCTCTTTGAGAACTGAAGAGAAAAGGCTGAAAATGTTCATTTCTGTATGAGATAAATGTCAAAAGTGTGTACTGAGGGGTTTTACAGCCTTAAAGCATCTAGAAGAAATGTAAAAATAAAGCTGACAGCTCTGCAGATTTAGCCTATTACAGCTTATTTTTAGAACATAACTCCTGCAATTAAGAAGGGAACACTTGTTTCCTGAATCCCTTCCATTTTTTTTTTTTTTACAAATAACCTCTGCTTGTCAAAGCTCTAGAGTTGCAGCACACTTGTTTAGGGGTTTTTGAAGCAATAGAAACCAGTCAAAATGTGTGGTTTTGTCATTAAATTGGCTAAAACTTTGCAGAATTTTGATTGTCTTCATCTAGTCTTCACACGTTTTTGGTTTGTTAAAAAAATGGTCAACTTTTGTGAAGAGCTGTCACTCTGAAAAAAATTAATCAGTGGGCTGGTGGTGGAGTGTCTTTCCCTAGACTCTGTGATTGGGGATTCAAATCCCAACATGGGTCATGGCAGAAAAAAAAAGCTTACATTTGAAGATTAGACTACTTCCAAAGAGCTCATCTACAGCTAACTAAATACAAAAACCCAAGAAATAAAATCAAACACAAAGCACCAATTTGAGGAATCCATGTCGGCACTGATCGCGTCTTCAACCTGTGGAGTCTCCAGAAGACAGCGTGGACTATGAGCTACATTTGTTGATCAAAGCCGAGACAAAACTCAGCGTTAAGGAGAAGCAGATCCCGCGGAAACTCGATGTGAGCAGCAGGTGGACGGCTGGCGTTTCCACAGTCCTGGGCTTTTCATTTCTTTCCAAAAAACTGTTTTTAATGTTCTGCCATACCAGAAAATGTGCCAACATTCATTTTTTCTTATTTTTGGGTTACAGCTGTGCTTTAATTCTGCACTGAGGGGGTTTGGGATTTTTGATCCAAGAAAAAAAAAAAAAAAAAGTTTGGTCTTTTCTCTAAAGTATTCCCATCAGGAATCGATTCTCATCTGTTCAATTCGAAACCATTTACGGTCGGGAAGCTGCATTTTCTTCATGCAGCGTTTCATTTCTAACATGCTGCTTTTATTTATCAATCTCTCTTTTTTTAATCAAAATGCGAAGATATTTCAGCTCTTTTGATTCCATATAAGCTGATTTAAAGCTTCTGGGGTTTTTAACATTTAGATTTGTGCTCACTTTTTTAAACTAAAGCTACCGACACAGCTCTATTCCGATTTATGAAAGATTTCGTGTCATCATTTTCTTCGGTCACAAAACGCAATTCTTCATTTCTCCTCCACGATCAGTTTGCAGATGCTTGGCAATTCCATGAATTAAAAAAGGCGCTATTTAAGCGTCGCAACCAAATCGGAGTCAATGTTCAACAGCTGCATGTTTTGGACGTAGTGCCAGAAAAAGGTCCTAGAAACGTACGTAGCTACACAGGACTGTGCAGATTTTGGATGTGGAAGCCCAAAACGCATGCTTATGTTGACTTCTCAATGGAAGTGGCTACTATCACGCGTACTGCTGAGGGCGGTGTGAACTGGTGATCAGAGAGACCGACTCCTCCTGGCGAGCAAAGGTTCAGGCAGCAGCAGCCTGCAGCCGGGGGTAAGAGCAGAGCCCTGCGACTAAATGTTGTTTTACCCCCATGGTGGTTAAAGCACACATGTGCATCACACGCTCTCCTACCCACGGCCTTCATCCTGCACCCCCCACTCCACCACATCTGAGCAAACACGAGCTCGCCATGTAGAAAACCCAAAACCTCAGAACAACAAGTGCAAACTGTTCCTAAGGAGGGAGGAGGAGCAATCCACGGTTCTCAGTTTGGGAAATACAGACAACCATCTGGCTTGTTGGATGACTCACTCTCAGCTGAGACAAAAAGAAGAGGTTTTCATCTTTTTTCAGCTAAATATCCACATCCAGTAGGTTGAGGTGAAGCCTTCAGACACAAATCCTGTCACTATTTTTCAGAGGCACGAGGGGATTAGCGCATAACTTGAATAATTTGGAATACTTGTGTCAAAAAGTACCATCATTATTCAAGTGCAAGTTATTATATAATGGGGGGCTTTGTTGCTCATTCCTGCTTTAAGAAGATTAATGGGAGCACAAGGGAAATATTCTCTGTTGTTACTGGAACCTTTGGCCGAGTGTGCGGCTGTGAGGTATGACGCTGCGCGCCTGATCCAGTGGTGGATTTTTGATGGGTACGGTGTGGACATGTACCACTGAGGGACAAACCTATGGGGTTTTCTTGGAAGCAAACGTATGACTCATCAATGTGCAAAATCCTGAACGTAACATTCCTAATTCTGGCCACCACGGTAAAGGTGAAAACAAAATACGTGATCAGGAACATTTCTGGATGGAATAATTCATAAATATTTGTTTGATCTGTTCCAACGTTAACAGTAGTCACATTAATATTTCCTCATTGGGGGTACGCAGGTATAAATGCTGTCATAATGAATAAAAACAATGAAATATGATAAGACCATATGAAAAAATATATTAAAACAATTTTCTTTGTGTTTTTGTGGTAAATGTGGGTTATTTTACATTGAAATGAATGGGGACTGATTTGCATGTTCAAAGAGCCACCTAGTGGTTTCTTGGTGAACTGACAGAGCTTTGGTTGTTTCGTTTTTACAGTGTATTCCAAATTATTATGCAAATTGTATTTAAGAGTCAAAAAAAGAAAATTCTTTGTTTTTCAAAGAAACTGAAGGAGGATATTGTGTCTCGGGGTTCTTTGGATAGCTGAAGTCAATCTCAGACACTTGTGATCATTCGTTTTCCAGGCGAGCTCATCTAAAGACAAATTTCCTTAAGACGGACATTCCACATTATTAAGCAGACCAACATTTTTAAGCAGTATGGAAAAGAAAAATGATCTGTGCTGCTGGAAAGCGTGCAATGGGATCCCAGAAGGTGCGAAAATGACCTTTCATCTGTAAAAAAAAAGAACTGTGCTTTCTGTAACAAAATCTTCTTTGTGCATGACAATGCATCTCATGCTGCAGGAATACCCGTGCATCATTGACTGCTATGAGCATAAAAAGCAGATAAACCAATGGTGTGGCCCCTGTCCTCCCATGGCCTCAACCCTACGGAGAACCTTTGGGGCATATCTCTGAGGGTGGAGGCAGTTCACACCCAAACAGCAGCTCTGGGAGAGCATTCTGTCATGATGCCGACTGTCATTACATTGAATATTTAGAAAAATCCTAGAATAAAAAATATTTGCATAGTAATCAATGGATACTTTATGAAGCATGACTTTATCCTTGCAATGTATCCTTAATTAAACCAGAAAGAAATGTAACTTTGTTGGAAGTTGAAAAATAGGGTGTTTGGATCTATTTTTCTGCAAGTGGATGAATCAGAATGGAGCAGAGCAGTAAGCTTGTGGTCTGCTCAGAGTATTTTCTATTTAACAAATATGATCTTTTCCCAGCAACATTTTTTTCTGCTCCCGATTCACAACAATTTGTATAAAGAAATACTCAGAAATGCTTTGAGCTTCATTTTCTTTATAAATGTCCTCCATTATCAGAAAAATGCCACAAGAACATGTTACAAACACCAACAATGTTATTTTTAATCAGAGTGGTCTTTAAAACTAAAAATGAAAATGTAGAAAAACTTTTTTTAATGAACTATAAAAATATGGAGAGGCTGAAGCAGGAAGGAGCTTCTTCATTCCATGTGACAGACCTGCTTCAAAACTCCCCAGAAAGCACCTGCATTTTGAGAAGTTTGGCTGGCGGAGAGGACAGGATGGAGTACTTTCCTCTCCAAGCCTTTTATCACTTCCTTTCCACTAATGGCATAAATCGAGCAGCACGGCAGAAAGCAAGTGCCTCAGTACGACATTACAACAAAAAAGGGAAGGGACGGGAATGCACTTCAGTTTTAGCATCGCTCTTCTTCTTCTGTAAATATTTCATTAGCATGGACCCTTCTGCCTCATGCAAAGTCATCCTCATCCTGGGTCACTGAATGCTTTCCATGGGAGGTCAGAATGATGGAAAAAAAGGAAAAGTTACAAAGTAAAGGTTGGAATTTTCAACTCAAAAGTGAAAAACTAGATCCCCAGCTTCCAGAAGGTCAACGTATTCAACAAGAAGAGTGACTAAAATAGAATCACACACACTTTCAATTCAAATTTAAGCTCAATTCTAATCTACAAGCTCTCTGTGTAAATGTAAATACCAAAAGAAAAAAACAGTTTAAAGACTCACTCTGATGAAAATTTAGTTTGGGGAGTTTGTAACATGTTCCTGTGTCATTTTACATATTTTAGGTAAATTTAGCTTAACGTTGAGATTTTGAGTATTTTTTCATTCAAATCGTTGTTTGGAAAAAAAAATAAAAATAATTATTTGTGACAAAAAACACACTGTGAGTGGGGCCACAAGCTTCCTGCTCTGCTTCGTTCTGATTCATCCACTGTGTGCATCATGACATCTGGCTCAACACTGTACGGATGGATAGTTCCAATATGCTTTGCCATTTTTATTGCACTGATAATGTTAGGGTGCGAGGGGCTGTACGCTTGCAGGAGAGTGTCTAAACAGATGGATGACAGGACTTAAGGACAGGCTTACCCTGCACCAACGGTTCCCCCCAACAACTCAGTCGGGTCATGTGTGTGTATTCAGAGTGGAAAAATGATTTAGTCCGGACAGGGCTTGTTCTGGATCAAGCCCTGAACTCTGATGTTTGATGACCTTGATTAGTGACTATTATTTTCATGATTTATATCTCCTTGTATGTCTCTGTCGTTTATGTGTTTCAAATTCGGTGTTCCACAAGGCTCTATTTTTGGTCTCTTATTTTTTGCCTTTGAGCTTTAGGTGAACACAAACTGTTTGGTTGTTACGCTGATGACGCTCCACTTTATCTGTTCAAATTTTATTGTTTTCATTCATCTGTCATTTTAACGGTGCTTTCCTCCAGATAAGGAACAACTTTTTTTTTGTACAGTCAATAGCCATGTTGGTCGAGCTGTGTTGTGTAAGGACACAAATATCATCAAGGCTGGCTTTTAAGCTCTCGACTAACGCACTGAACTAGCAACTTCATGTGTCATTGCTCCATAGAACAAACATATCGAACTCTTAATGCAAATTTTCTCCTTTTCCACAGAAATGTATTGGTTGGCACTAGCGATGGACCACAGCCATCTGAAGGCAGTTTGATGTCAGTTTTCACTTTTACCAAGTCAGGAATAAAAAATAAATGAAAACAAGTCCTACAGTTGGGTACAGCTCGACACAGAATAGCTGTTCTAATGAAACAAATAAGCACAAAAAAGTGACTTTTCATATGTAATTAGGGGGGTTAGAGTGACGGTTATGTGCTGCACATTATACGTGTGGCCAATATGAGTTTTTGGTCAACAATGAAACTTCAGTTTACTTTTATTGAAGAACATAATGAAAAAAAATTTTTAAGTGGATTTTATGTGCAACTTTAATTCCACCTTTAATTTAAAGTCTTCTCTGCATACATTATATAGCTTTCCCATTCTGACACTAAACCTTTAAAATCATCAAGAAGCAGTTTTTCTCTTAATTATTTACTAGTAGTTTACCCGTTTTAGCAATATGACTTCTCCAAGTCCATCAAACTCTATGCATGCTTTCCCATATGGTTTCCATTGCTTTCCTAATGCATTAATAGAACATTATTTTATTTATATATTCACTAGTACTTTAATAATAATGTACTTTCAAATTAACCCAGACTTAAATAAAAATTTTATTTGACCTCAGCTTGCATTTGGACAGTATTTATATAAATGATACATTAAACCCATAATGAACAACCTCAAATTCTGTAAAGTAAGTTGAATTTTTTAAAAAAGTAGGTCAGTAAAACAATGGTAATAGTTTCACATTTGTTTTGTCTTAAAAACCTTCACAACATTGCTCAGTGTGTTTTAGGTCTGAATGAGAAAAGATCTTTCAAACCCAAAAACCAGATGCGCCAACGTAAAGCAAAAACTTCTCGCTTGATCCGGCTTATTCATCAGCTTACCAGACAGATCGTGGAAGACGTCCAGGGATGACGACCATGAGTAACGCTCTATTCCCATCTGGCTAAGAGAAGCGGGTAAAGACTCCAGCTCATACGCACCGCGCTTCTTCCAGTACAGGAACATCTTTAACCAATCACTGGCAACAACTTTGTCTTCAGATAAACAAGACCACTAACCAGGGAATTATTGGTTTGGTTTCATCCACTCCCTCCCCACCAAAACACCAACCTAAAGTTGTCAGATATTCTCTCCATCCTGACTAACAGTAAAACCTGAGAGGCCTCTACGCTTCACATGCTAAAATTTGCCCTCTTGGTCTAATAAGGGCACTTCATCAAGAGCCCGCGACAATCCCAAAAACTCATTACACCTCCTGGGAATGACGGCACTGATTCTGCAACTGGAGGAAATTGAACCACTGCCACCCACCACGCAAAGACCAACACAGATCTCTGAACCTTCTGTTCCAGTGCCTCTTCCTGTTGATCTTATAGGCTTCTAGGTTCTCCACTAATCATCCTCTGAAAGCCACCTACCAGGAGCTGTCAAGCACCAACTGCTGCCCTCTCCTAATCCATTTAACAGCACTATTCCTAACTAGAGTTACAGACAGCCAACAGCTTAAAGGCGTTGCGATCCTGTCTCCGGGAGTAATGAACATTTCCTTGGCCGTTGCCTTCTCTGAGCCCTGGCTCTACCCATGGCTACGTTCGTCAAAGCGCCCAGAACTAGCGTGTGAGGCAAGCTGTTCATGTGTAGGATCTTTTGGCAACTCAGGGGGGGATTTTCTGCCCACTCCATCAGACAAGTGTTGCATTCACACGGAGGTGAGTTGCATGCTGGGATGGGTAAGCCAGGCCAGTGGGCTTTTGGACCGGTTGATACAAAGGTCTCTTTGAGGCCTCCTCCTACGTTCGGAGTGGTCTCGCTGAAACCTAAAGGCCGACATTTCTCTGAATTGATTAGTGCCCGCCCCCTTTATGAGCCCTGAAAGATTTATTCCGATTCATGAATGCTCCGGCCTTGTCCTGAATGAGCTCAGTTATTTCTGAGGAGGTACAATGCACACATTGGCCTCCTGGTCATGAAAATGAGCAATGGGAGTCTTGTTACAAAGTGCTTAGCTAAAACAATGCACCCCACTTCTCTAATATCTTAGAAAAACAGCTGCGGGTTAAAGCAACGTGCAGTTAGATAGCTCGAGCAGAGACATAATATTTTCCCCAGTGCCGTTTAAATGCTCGTGCACTGCTATTATGCATCTAAAATGGGACAAGAAATACTGTGAGAATGTGCAGCGCTGGCCAGGGGAAGGGAGGGACGTTGTCACACATAGGACCCACATGTCCAATTTTGGGATAAGAAATTAGAGGGTAGGATGGGAGCCGGTTTGCTGCTAAGCTCTGGGCTTTACCGACATATGGTAGTAATCTAAAGTAGCTTTGAGCGTGGAGCTTCCCTTTTAATGAAGAGAGCAGCCGTGCAGCATGAGAACCAGGCGGCAAACACCAGGGCCAATTTCCACCTACTGCAGAAACAAAAGCAAGTCGCCGTGGGGGTATGGACGGCATTGCTTTCATCGACACCGTTGACCAAATAGACCCTCCGTTGCAATGCTTTGCTTTCTGTATACAGAGAAATGCCGATAGAAATGCCGTTATTTCCTCAGAGTTACCGTTGCTTCCAACTAATCTCTAGACTGAAGGACCTTCATTGAATTCAGTCCTTATGGACTCGATACAATGAAAACACACATTGTTCCAGAGTGACAGCCTCTGGCGGCTCAGTGCAGACACAGGCTTCACCTTCTTTCTGTGCTCAGGTCCAAACTTCAAAAAAGTTCCAAGATCCAGCAAATGTGAGCCGTCTACAGCCATCACACAACCTTTTTTCCATGTATACGTCGCTAAATTCCTTTGTATGTGATCTCACTGGACGCTAAACTGCAGGTTACCATCTGACGCCTTCAAAATGGTCTCTTGCCATTATATTTTTCCAAGTTTTTGTTTCTGCCCAAAACTATTTTTGTTGGCTAAATGAAGTGCCAAAAATATAGAAATAATTCCTAGAATTGAAGCCAGCCAGAAAGTGTCACATGTTGCAGATCCTTCAGGCAGAGGCTGGTGTCCAAGTGAGCAATTTTCCATTGAGTTCTGCGTTAATTCTAGATTTTTCACAGAACTCAGAATTGTGCAATATTACAGATGTTTTCTTTGATTTCTTGTCATTTCTTTCTTTTATTTTGAAGTCATTATCCGTTTCCTCCCTGAGTTTTCTGCAGAAAAAAAACTTTCCACATAGTTTGACTTGTGTAAACTTTGCTAGCTTGGGGGTTTCAGTTAAACGGTTGGCGTGAATTTTTGACATGTGCGAAGAATGAGTTGGATGTGGTGGTGAATCCATTCGTTTTTCAAAATAAAAATCCTTTCAGAATCTGTATATAAATAAAATGGAAAATATGGATGTGATGCTTTTTTTCCCTCTGCAGTCTGATACCAACTGTCCCATGGAGTGCTACCGGGCCGCGGCGCTGGGAATAAAGGATTCATTTCCTCCAATAAAGCCAGAATTCAAATAGTTCCACAAATTGTTAGCTGGATGTTAATAGTTTTGATAAAAATGATTTCTAAATCAACTTCTAATGGGGAAAAGGGGTATTTTACAGCTAGCTTTTTATTTTTGGTCAGTGTGGATGTTTTATAAACGTCAATCCTCGTCACCATATTCCATCTAATATCTGAGGAAAAATAAACCCTAAAGTCCTGCTTTTAAGCCCCTAATGAGCCCTTTAGTTCTTGGTCAGTAAATCCTGTATAACAATTCTGATTTGGTCATTAAAGAAAAAACAATTCCTCAAATTTTCTTTGTGTAATAAGAACCACATGATCCGTTCAAAGTGCTAGCGAACATGTGGATTTTACAGTTTTGGGCTCATTTTCTTCCCGTTTGACATTTGTTATCGTTCTCCTGCAGGTGTGTGAATTTCTTTCAAGCTCCAAGAGACAGATGAGCTGTGCTTTTATTTAGTCTGCAGCGGGCCGCCTGATGAGCTCATGCAGAAATCCTGGTTCAAAGAAGTTCCTTCAGCTGTCAGCCGTCTATCTCCTCTCAACAGTTTTTCAAAGATTTGCTGCCGGGGTTCCGAGATCTCACCCTGCAGATTGTTTTGCCTGAATGTTTGCACTTTTTTGACTCTGTGATTTGGTTCAATTCCCTTTTGGGGGCTTTGTTTTTACTAAAACCAGCTGTTTAACAAGTGAATCAGCCACAACCATGATCATTTTTTTTAAATAAAACAGGAAATATCATTTTTTATACCAATTAGGGTCTTCCAGAGTGACAAAAATGGCTGACAAACCCTTGCTGTGTGCAGAAGCTCAGAGAACTGGCTTCGCAAAGCCATCATGCTCACTGAAATATTAATGCTGTGCAGAGAAATGAGTGTTAGAGTGGGTGCGATATGACAGGACTGTAAATGAGCCTCTCGGAGCGTCTGAGCTGCAGGGAGAAAGACTGTGAAACTTGAGTGTTGACAAAAGGAGTGCAGTCACAGGCTTGAGTGCACACGCAGAGTTTGGGGGGTTATATTTAGTAAGGTTTTCCATCAAAGAGGCTTGGGTCCAGCCTTTATCCACAGAGGAGGGATGGAAGACTTGGTGCACTTTAAATAAGAAAGTCTCAAACACACGGCTTGTCCAAGGTGTACTCCCTCTATTCTTGCAAACACTTTTGATGCATGCATGCACAGATGACCAACGCAAAGACAAACATGTACTTTTGGATTTTCATTCGGTCAACATATATGTTGCCACTAAGTTTGCAGAAGCTGATGGGTTTGGCTGTTGCCGTCTGCCACAGAGCATCAACATGCCAACACATAGGGAGGGTGCTGATATGCAAACAGGACTGTAAAAGGAAAACATCTCCAATGAGGTCATCCTGAAGGAAAATTGACTTTTTGGTGTCACATGGTGTATGTGTTGTACCTCCTGACTACATCATGCTTACATTCTTAGATATTTCCCTTTTTTTTTTATTTTCCAATTTTTGTCCCACATGACATTTAAAATATTAATTTATATTTTTTGTTTCAGTACTTGAATTGGAAAAATGCACATTACCATATTTTCTGGAATATCAGTCGAACTGGAGTAAAAATCTCAGGAGCAAATAAAAAAAAAAAAAAAGCAAGAAATAAAAAAGGCATGGTAAAGAAGAAAAAAAAAACCACACAAGTCGCTTCAGAGAATAAGTTGCATTTCTGGGGGAATAAAAAAAATCCACCAATCCCAACGTAATGCTGTGTTACCATCGGCGCTTGTGAAAAATAAAAAATGTAAAATTGTTCATTAACTACATGCTTCTGTCGCGTGAGAGAAAAGCTACGATCACGTTTTTAACCTCATCGCTTTACCATGCATGGAAGACCTGAATGACATTGAGAGATCAGGTTTATTTATTTTGAAGAGCTCTACAAAAGCATCAGGAAACACGTCTCCATGTCTGGGTTCATGACATCATTCCGTCTTTTTTTCTTCTTTACCGTCTACACTGCAGGAGCTGCGTCTGCATGACGGGCGATTTGACGACTTGTTGACCTACTGCTCCCTCAATGCAAATAAAAAAAAATCTTCTAAAGTTTAAGAGGAAACCGATCAGATTCCATGTTTGTTTTCTGTAATGCTGTCAGTAGCAAATACTGAGACACACGCCTATAAAAAAAATAAATAATAATAATCATATCTAAGTGGCTCCTGAGTATCAGTTGAACCCTTGGCCAAATTATGAAATAAGGAAGAAAAAAAACCACCACTTTTACCCTGGAATAGGTCAGCAGATCGGCCAAAGTTAACTAATTAGCTTATTTTCAGCTGGTGTCCTAACACAGATAAAAACACCAAAGACTCACGAAACATGCAAGATAATCACAGAACAGTAGCAGACAAACATGAGTTAAAGGCAATATTACAAATGAGTTAAGTCCAGATTTTTTACCTAAATAATCTACCTGTGTGTCCAGAACTGATAGGCTTGTGAGCTTGTATCTCACACAGAGTGTTTTCTACATCACAGATATGCTCTTCTTCCAACAGCATTTTACTTCTGCTCCTGATTCTCAACAATTTGAAGAAAGAAATACTCAGGAATGCAATTTTAAGCTTAATTGTTACGTCATCCATCATCAGAAAAATGCCAACATGTTAAACCACCAAAAGCACTATTTTGTTTGAAGCAGGTCTTTAAAATGTCGTACTATCTGCTAACTTTTCATTTTAGCAGATTGAAAATTTTGGGACTACATAGGAATTCTTTGATTTAACATTTTACCAATTTTACTAATTTAACCTTTTGGGTCGAACTCAACTGAAAAAGATTATGGAAAAGTACATGCAGCTTTAACTTAAAAGCAGTTTTATTTAAAAAAAAAAAAAAAAAGTTCTCCTATTTTACTAGTTCATATAAAAGGAATCACACAACTAACATTTCTAATATCACAGTCTGAGTCATGGGATTGAATCATTTTAAAATATTGTCCATTTTTCACATGAAGCAGTAGCTGGAAGAAACAACCCCTTTTCAACCTGTTGACATCAATAATCCCATAATTGAAACAACCTGCTTGAAATTGCATAGGGAGCTGCCATTGAGAAGTCAATGACAGAGTTGAAAGCACAGAAAAACACTTATTCTCCGAAACTACAGTTATTGTCATGTGGAAGGCGGCGATGCGCATAAACAGTCATTTTGCCGAGGCGGAGGAGAACCAGTGTGGAAGGACACATTCAGAGGTAAATATCTGCAGCCATGATTCTGGTAGCATGTGTGCACGCCTTGCACATATTAAAGAGTGATCAAAGTGACCCCAAGCATGGCCCCTTTAATTATTTGCTAGCTTGAAGAGCAGCAGTAGCAGGAGGAAGCCATGAGAGCGCGGATGGGATTTGGATCATACCATTTCCGATTTATGGACATGTCAAGTCACACATCATCATGGGAATGCAGAAAGATAAGACACAGATCTGTCTTTTTCCCAACAGCCGCAAAGCACAAAGGTCAAAAAAAAAAAAAAAAAAAAAAAAAGAGTAGCGCATACCAAAAATTTTAAAATTACATTTAAAATATTGAAGTCCAACTATTTTCCTGTTGCAAAATAGTCCCCAGTGGTCTTGTTTATGATCAAACAGACTGTAGTTTTTACTAAGACATATTTTCTGCAAAGCAGCAGGAGATCATTAGAAATTTGCTTCCAAGTTTGCTAATTTCCCATCAGCCCTACAGCTTGCTTATAGCACCAAGCTAATGTTAGTGTAGCAAAAAATGTATATAAAAATTAAAAATAAATGGCAGATGCAACCAGGAAAATAAAGACATTAATGGATCTGTTTGTTCTCAAGTGGATATTTCAGAACTGAAGAAGAGTGACTTTGGCCCGCCCATAGCAGTTGCTGCGTCACAAACCATGCTTTTTAAAACCGCTGGTTTTTATCTGCTCCTGATTAAACACAATTTGAATGAAATAAAATACTCACAAACGCAATTTTAATTTTATGTTACCATCTTGAGAAAAAAAAATTCTACAAGAACATGTTAAAAACTCCATCAACCACTGTTGGATGCAATAAGAAGACAAAAGCTCTGCAAACCGCGCCGGCTCCTTCCAACCACCATGTAAGTGTTTGGGCAAACTTTTGCAGCAGACAGAATGATGCTTTGAAAAGAACAGCAGGGAATAATAAGCCTCTGGCTGTGGGGAGGACTCCGACTGTAATCTTGTGGGTTTCCACAGTCACGTGTGGAAGCCCACAGCACCTGCTTTGTTCTCGTAACCTTATTCTCACCGCATAACCAGTAACCGTTGAATCCATTTCTATTCCTACAATCAGACCAGATCTACCGTCTGTGGCAACTGAATAATCCAATCAGATCGACCCAAACCATTACAATGAGATCAATCAATAATCAATCTTGGAAAATACCATTTGGATTGCGACCTGATAAGTTTATTGTACTTTAGTGAAAACGGCCAAATAGCGGTCAACATACATGTGACGGCAGCAAAAAATGACCAACCATCATTCCAGTCCACTGTGTGGAAACACTTCAAACTTTGCAAGGACGTGACCGTACAGTGTGGTAGAATGTTGTAAAGATGTTCCCTTTGGATTATTTGATGTGGAAAAACTACAGCATAGAATAGAATCTTTGTTAATTCCGAAGGAAATTAAATGTGGCCAGCTGCTAGCATTCATAACAACATTAGCACAGAAAACAAAAAAAAACATTTAAAGATTCAACTCTATTAAATAAAAATACAATAAAATGTTCCATAATTAAAATTCTATGAATATTAATTAAACTAATAGGGAATGACTTTCAACAAAGTTGATTCTGATCCCAAATTTGAAGCAAATTCAAAATATCAAATGTTGCAATAACTCAAACGACCACTAGAGGCCTGGGTCAGATGGGAGCACTTCCCCATTGACTTTCACAGGTTCTCGCCAGGGGGTGCCTTTATCCACTTGCCAGGGGGTGTATATATGCTGCATTGGATTTTATTGGAGCACAAATTTTTAAATTATTGGGTTTTTTATTGGGACTCGTAGGTTGACCCATCAAAATGCACAATTCTTTTTTGGCTTCTTCTTTGGTTTTCCCTTTCATCTTTTACTGTCTTCAGCATCATCCTAATATCAACCACCTCCTTGATACATCCATGAACCTCCGTGTTGGTCTTCCTCAAGGCCCTCTTTCCCGGAATCTTCATCCTCAGCATCCTTTAGCCAACATAATCCCAGTCTCTGCTTTGAACGAGTCCAAACCATCTCAATCTGCTTCTCTGCGTTTCCCATTTGTCCCAACCAAACTGGTTCCTTTCAGCAGTTGTGGAGCATTTGACCGACGCGCTTCAGGCTCAAATTCTGCCATTCTGAATCCTGTAGGTGAGGTCACTCTAAAACCAGCATTTATAAGCAGGGACTGACTTTAATTAGTCATTCGATATGCTTTCTCGAGGTGTCCAGCCTGTGGCATAAAACACCTTCCTGAAAGTCACAGCCGAAACGTTCCTACTCCTCAGAGTTTCCTAACATTATTCACCTCATTCAGTTTGCTGGGCCAAGAAATTAGAAAAAAAAGTCATCTGAAACAAAGATCTAAAAAGGCCAATGTGGTGACAGATGGTGAAGCTTGATGAAATGAAAGTGGCTCTGTGCACATTGGAGCTTTAGCCATGTTATGGTTAAACACTCAGACTCGTGACTGTGTTTTCAACAGGTGATTGGAAAAAAACCTCAACAAACAATGAAAAAACTGGGAACCAACGTGGAAAAATGGAGGAGAAGAAAAAGAATCTATTCAATTTGCGTTTACTCTTTTATGTCAGCGTGCATTTCTCATGTTTATCCTCCAGGAGTAGAAACATTCAATTGTTATGATTGGTTGTGTAAGAAACATTTTTGTGATGGCACGCCATAACCGATTTGCATTATCCACTGCCACCTGTCATCTGATTGTGTATGAAAGAAAACCACGAGAGAGCACAGAAACGACAAGGGTTTGGCCGACTCCTAACAGAGGAACAACAAAGGAGGAACAAGCTCCAGTGAGGAGGAATATAAACCTAAAACATCTGTGTATCCCAGAGAGGGTCAACATCACTCGGCTCCTTCATACAGCATGAACACAACCAGACGCACGGCCGCAATGAAAACGCCTGTGTGGGAATGGAAATGATGGCATGCGAGCCTCGCGTTTCTAAATCACCAACAGACCCATCACCATTGTTGACATCAAAAGCCATGCAAGAAAAAAAAAAAACAAAAAAAACAAATACATGCTGTCGTGCAGAAAGAGAAAAAATAAAAAACCTTAGGATGGGTTGCATTGTGGCATGATGACAGACTGAGACTCATAAATGAGGAGGAAAAACAAAGCAGACAACTGTTTTGGGATCACATCAGGAAACAGTCGAATTGTAAAACAGGGAAGAAGAAAATCCCAAAAGAACAATGGAGAGACGGAAGTCTGAACTGTAGCAAGCTTGTTCCAGGCCCAATCACCCAACAACTGTCAAGCTATGTTCAAATCACCCTCAGCAACGCCGTTTTAATGTTTGACAACCATGTTTGAAAATTGATCGTGGAGAAGAAATTAATAATGGCGGTTTGTTCCTGGTCGGAATTCTATGACGTCTATGAAGTCTTTCATATGTCAGGATAAAGCTGTGAAAGAAAAAGCCTGGTGCAAGATTTGCACTGCTTTGACATTTCACGCCAAGCCTTTACCAACTGAAGATGGCGGGCTTGTGCTAGTAAACAGCAGAAAAAGTAGAAGCCCCTCCCTGCTTGTCCAATATGAACACGGGCTAAATGCACAATCAAAAAAATCAGTGTTCTTGAACATGTGTCACATGCCCGGTGTGTCCGTAGCTTTAGAGCGCAAACATGACACACAGTTAGGTAGGTGGCATGTACGTGTCAAAGTTGTTTGGCAGCTGTGAAGTGAAGGAAATAACCAACTACAGGTCTACCTGTACTGATTCATTTGTAATTCACAACAACTTCAATCCAGACAAGAAGACAGGGAAAAAAAAGAAAATAACTTTGTTGAAAAGGGTGGGAATCTTAAAAATATGTTTTTAAATCATATTTTCAATGGTTTGTTTTCACCATTGCTACCCTAAGAATGTGATCAAAAAAAAATTGTTCAATTTTTTTGTAATTTGCACAAATTTGGATTTGCACCGTAAGCTGTTTTCTCATCTCATATATTGCTTTCTCTTCTTGGCCTACTTGCTCTTGTGTTCGGTCCACCTGACATTTACAAAGTACAAGGGTGACGTTTTCGCTGTCACTTTTGCTCAAACATCACTCGTCAACTGAAACACACCAGTCTGAAAGCCCCCACCGGAGCTCTGGCGCTGCCTCTGTCGTGTTGACTTGATCCCTGTCAAAACAAAAGATTGAAATTCTGCCGTTTATGCATTTGCACGTTTATCCAAACCTTAACCGGAAAACAGATTAGATTACAGAGTGAGCAGCTTTGAAGATCATCATTAGCAGCACCCCTGCTGTGATGCACGTCGCATCTAAACAGCAACGTTTGCAAAGACACGCAGCTAAACTTCAACCGACTGAGCAGGACGTAAAAGCACGTTTCCCCAGGTTGAATAATACCTTTAGATCCAGTCACAACTTCAATGTTCCCAACGTAAGCATCATGACAGAAAAAATGAAAAAAATCTTCAAACATGGCTGAGACTTCTAGCCTGTGTTTTTGTTTTTCAGAGGAGAACAGAGACCAGACAAGACATCTGGTCCCAGATTAGACCTGTGTGTTTAAGACAAGCTTAAGACTCCGGTGGCCTGGAACACTGAGGGGTTCCAGACTCAACCAATTAAGGCTGCTAAACTTTAACTCCGTGCTCGCATTACTTGCTGCACGAACTTGTGAACTGCTGGCGCTACGTGCATCAACCGTGAGCATGTAAATTCAAAAAGGAACAGACGGCCGCCAACTCCAGAACCACAATCCACCGTTTCTCAATTCCTTTGACAACAAGCAAATACTGTAAAAAGAGGATTTCAAACCACAAATGAGCAGAGCTCAATACGAAATGAAACGGCCTTGAAGATCATTTTATTAAATTGTAAAAAGCCAATAAAAAGATCATGCAGACGAGGCCAGCATTCATTCGCTGTGATGTGTGTGCAACCATTCAGATTCATTACTGATGCAGTTAGTGGTTTGTTTCCATGTTTTCCTTCAGATATCTGATGCCACAGATTGGATTCTACCCCCAAAAAGGAGGCCCACAGTTCACCACGTAACACAGCATGTGGCCAAAAACATTAGCTGAGGCAGACAGTCACAACTTCTATTGTCAGACATTATATGAACTCTCATCACTTGGCAAATATTCAGGCTTACACAAGTACTGTTATCTGGCTGTGGCAAAAGGAAATTCAAACAGAAATGCCAAAAAAAAAAAGTCTGTTACAAAATAAATATGCAACATAAAAAAATCATTGAAATGTCAGACTATCACAAAAGGTAAAAAATAAATAAAAATAATTTTGTGCAATTCTTTGTAGAGTTGTTATCATTACAAGAATCAATTCATACCATCAAGTTCTATAGTTGCCTCAGGGCCTAAAACTCCCCTAAATGCCGTATGAGTGGATCTTTTGTCTGACTTTTTTTTTTTTCATTTCTTGGGAACCCTACAACATAAAACTTTGCAAGAACTGAGTCAACGTTTAGGTTTAGCTTTCTTGATGACTCCTGGATCTCCACTGATCTTTGTTTCATGATTTTACAAGTGTTTCAAAAAGCTGTGGTCCAAGTACAGGTCTGTGGGTCATCTGGTACCAGAAAGCAGAGGGGAAAAAAGTAGGTAACGTGCATTATTTAATATCTGATTCTCAAGGACGTTTTGTTTTATAAAACTACCAGACAGTCCACCGCATCTGTCTAAAACTCAATCTTGATCATTGACTGTATAAGAGAACTGGACTGAGTGAGTGTGACATCACCCATAGGAGATGAAGTCTATTCAGTCGCAATTTTTGTTGATATGAACATCACCATGTTGGAGCCAGACATTGTCAGTAAGCAGTGATTGGTCCGAGTCAGCATTTCTATGGTAACCACTCTTGCCAGTCAGGAGTGAACTTGTTGGACGACCACATGCCTAATATTTGAAAGCAAAAGACACAAAATGTGTCAGACATTACGAACCTTCAACGTGGTACCACATACTTTTATTGAGGCATCTGATTGGTCAGTTTATAACTTGAATAACTTGTACTACAGAAACAATACAACAGGAAAAAATGATTATCAGGAAAATGTCATAAAAAGGTATCAGAGCTGACTGGTTTTCTGACAAACAGTGACTAAGTTATACTGGTTTTTTTCTCTATAGAAGTCTGGAGGAATTTTGATTTCTTGGAACCTGCAGGTACTTCCCATTTGGAACACGGAGGTGGGGGGTTACTGCACTCCGTCCAGTTCTCATATACAGTCAATACTCTAGATGCAGAGCAAGTCATTCTCGGCCACATATCAAAAATCCCTCCCCTAATTTCTTAAAGCGGTTGCTGCGACTGCTAAATTGAAATCTTCAAATTAGCAAAACTAACAAAAACAAACAACTTTAAAACTTTTATACTGGCAGAAAAGAGCCAATGAGGAAACAGAAGAAAAGTCATCAACTTCAACGAAAAAAGAAATCTGCAGTTAACAGGCAAAAATCAGGATTTCTACGTAAAATATGGATTTTTTGCAGCAGCTGCCCCAAACATCAAACTAGCTCTGAATGATATGTGGCAACCAACACTAACGTTACAAGGACACTGCTAACAACTGCATTTTTCCACTACACCTTAGAAGTTTGCGTTAGAGTTTAGCTTAAGTTTTGACAGTTACGGGTAAAGTTAGCGTAAAATCTGTCACATTTTATTCAAAATTAAAAATGAATAAAAGAAAAGGTGAGAGCTAAGTTTAAAGCTGTTTTTCATTTTAAAAACTTATAAGCATACTTTGTTTTATTTGATCTTCATCCCCAGTAAAATATCTACACTTTCAAACTGTCCCTTCAAAAATTAAGAGAATGCTTAAAAAAAAAAGAAAAAGGATCCTTGTACAGCCCGGTGCATGACACTGTCTTTTTACATTAAAATGGTCTGTGGCCCTGATGTATTACTAAAAAGGTTGCGAGTTAGTCACAGTAACGTTTGTTTTAGCGTTATTGGTCTGTTTTTCTACACGTTACTAGAAAGTTGGGAGTAGCAGGTATTGTGAATATGCCAATGCTTCTACTGTGGATAATGTATCGCGCATTAAAATCCAGTGCTAGAGTTACTGTGAACACAGTAAAGTCTGACTGACAGAGACTCAAAGATTTAAAACACAATATAAATAACTAAATGTAGATTCGTATGGTTTTTTTCCACATTTTTACAACAATGTTTATGCATCTACAAACTAAAATCTGGAGTTTTAAGGCCACCATGAAAGAAACAAAATGAGCTCATATGAGATTAAAGTTGTAAAACTATGAGAGTAAAGTCAAAAATGTACAAAAAGAAAATTATTATAATAAATTATTACAATCAAAGTCATCAGTTGGTGGTGTGAGCCTTCATCTACATCACGTGCAGACTAAACCAACAATGCACCCGCTGATGGTGATACCATATGGCTTTGGCTAATCATAGGTATCCGTGCGCAGAGGTCCAAAATGCATTTGGACCTCTGCAACTATACCACTGATGGTGTATACAGCTCGCCCGCCCGAAATCCATTCCTTGTAGGTCAAGAATCTTCTTCTGAAGAGACCCAGTTTCCTGCAGATCCTTTTCAATTACCTCATACCTTGAAAAAAAAAAACAATGTTGACTCAACAGAAGACTTTATTCAGATTGGAAAAGTCCATCGGTCCAGATCAGTTCGCTTAATTTGGTCCTGAACCTTGTGTTTGGTCTGTATTCAGACTGCCTTCTAACGGACATTTCGGTTTCAGATGAAAGCTTGTGAACAAAACCATGTGACTAAAGTTCTCCTCAGTCACTGGTCAGGAATAAACAATCAACCAGGTCACTTATATATCGCTGAACAATTTTGAACATCTGTATCAACGTTAGGTCCATCACTTTTTACTGCTACTTTGGTACGGTGGAGGCATGCTGCAAGGCTGTTACTGAGGAGACAAAAGCTATGAAGATACACTGATAAGTCTTTGACAGATAGATTGTCGGGAAAACAGTATGAGAAGTTGTTTCAATGAGCCTGCATTGATCCAACCACATCTAAATCCATGTTATTCAAGTTATAAACTGACCAATCAGATGCCTCAGTAAAAGCATGTGGTGCCCGCTGGCCACACCTCAAATGTTTGACAGATTCTCCCGAACCCACTTTCAGTAGGAACTCAGACCAACTCGAACCAATCACTGGCGTCTGGTTCTAAATGGCAGCGCCCGTTTAGTGGAAAAATGGCGACTGAATTGGCTTAATTTTGCTGGAGCCAGAAGTTAGGCATTTTGTACGGGTAACGTCACACTCGCCTCATCCAGTGATTATACAGTCTATGGCTTACATCCCGTAATGCCGGGGTACGGAGGCCGGTTTGGTCCAGTTGTTCCACTCTGAGCACAGAGCCTATTCAGACTGAGGAAACTCAGGGCAAACTGGAACTCAGGCCTTTTGGAAACTAATCAAGACCACGTCAAAGGATGGGTCAGAGAGCGGTTCCTTTTCCCAGACCAGGGCCTTCTTGGTGTATACAGACTGAAAATTTGTTACGGATTATCGGGGGAAACACTCTGGTTCACTTTAAGCGAACCAAATGTGTCCAGTCTGAATGCACCCTTAGTTGCTTCTTTATTTGTGAAACCAATGTTAAAGTAACCACTACAATGTGCAGCTCTCATACTGAAAAGATTGTTTTCCTTGTTGTAGTAAACAGCCTCTTACCTCATTAATGTATGACTTAAATCTAATCAATTCAATTTTTTCCACTGTTTGATTTATTGTTGTCTTTTTTTTTTTTTTTGGGGGGGGGGGGGGGGTACGTTTCCGTCATTCCTTGGAATGGCAGAAGCAGAAGTTCTGCAGTCTAGACGGAATGGGAGAGTGCAGGAAGAGTTTACATGTGTGGAATATCCATCAGGCCTGCGTTTCCTCAGCAGATCAGGCTGTCCCGTCCTGACCAACAAACCACGCGCTCCAGCCTCCAGCTGGGACACTGGGTCACTTGGTGAATCCACGCTAAAACTTTGCAGGCCGGACACAAAGAAGTGCATCAGAGTCGCGTCAGGCTCCTCTTCTAATGTGGAGGAGAAGAGGAGCTGAAAGGGCAGCAGGCGGATCCACACAAGGAGCTGCTGCTCCGTCAACGCCACCCAAAGGAAAGAAAGGAAGGAAGATCCCTCAACTTCTACTTACTCAGTCGTAGCCTGAGCCCCAGCCAGCTCCTTGGGGGGGATTTGTGCAGAACCGAATTCATGATCCACTTGTTCGGTACCATCTGTGCTCTCGATCCTTCCTCGGGGACTCCGCGCGTCTGTCGGCGTGGCGGCTTCAATCAGACCCAAACCCCGAACATCTACGTCGTTTTCGCTCCCTTGTTGCCTAAAAGCAAGGCTCTGGTTGCGGATTCGGATCTGTCTGATAGGCAGCAAACAGGCATCCCCCCCACACCGCCGCTAAAGTTCACAAACGGCTGCAGGTTGTCGGTGCAAAAACCTGTTGCTCGCTGGCAGGAAAGCCCGCTGTGCGGTGCGTCAATGGGATCCACGGCGGGAAAGAAGCGGCGTCCTCACGGCCTTTAGGGCTGCAGCTCGCTGAGTGGATTTCTGTGCAGCTGCGGCTTATCTTCTCACCGCCTCCTCAGACCCACCGAGGCGGACCCTCCATTCATTCAGGCGGTGGAGGCGCTGCAGCTGTGTGTCCTGAGGTGGCGCAGCGCCGCACTGACACACAAATCCTCCCATTCAGCAGCACTTCATTCACCTCTGCAGAGGCGCTGCCAACCAAACCAATGCAGGGGGGCCTTAGCCCAGAAGGAGCCCCTAAAGACAACCAACCTTTAGCAATTTGTATCAATGGTTTTGTGCACTTTTTGAAAAAAAAATTGTCTTGGAAATATATTTAATATAAATATTAAATATTATTTTCTTAAAAGAGCCACTCCAATGAAAGTTGTGTTTTTGTTACTTTTAGAGCATGTTCTTGTAGCATTTTTCTCATGATGGAGGACATATATAAAGAATTTTAGAATTAATACTGCATTTCTGCGATTTAAAAAAATACAATTAAGAAGAGCTTGTAGTTGTGATGTAACATGTACAATGAATGGGCCACAGTTTCCCTGCTCAGCTCCATTTTGATGAATCTACTTTTAGACAAGGTAGATTCATGTACGTCTTTGTTTTCCTCGTCTGAGCTTTTATCGGGGTCAAAACCGTTAGGCTGGACAGCTCGGATATTGCATGACGTTTTTGTTGAACCGTCAATGTTAAGTTTAGGATGTGAGGGGCTGTAAGCTAGTGGGAGAAAGCGGAAATAGATGGTTGATGGGAAGTGGGAGCAAGCTTACCCTATCCCAACAGTCCCGCCCACAACTCATTGAAGGTGAATGCCTGACTCACTCCCACTGCTGCACTTTTAAGGTCGGTTTTTAATTTTATTAGTTAGTTTTAATCCCCTTGATGCCTCAATTTATTTCCAGCATTTTTTATAAATAGAATGTAATGTCAATGCAATAATGTATTAAATGTTTTTAAATAAGAAATCATTTGTGCTATTTGTTAACGTGTAGATAATTTCCATTCAAACTTTAGTTATTTTTTATCGTAGATTTTGTAAATTCCTTTTTTACACACCCTTTTTTTAAATACAGTTTTAACTATTTGTTGCACAAACTAAAACCTGCTTACTCCTGCTGCAATAGTTGAATTTAAACTGTTTTTCTGAATTAAAACTGTTCAACTGAATTTCAATAGTTTGGGAACAATAAAATATCATATCCTGTTTTTTTTTACTATTTTTTATTGTAACATATGTATATATATATATATATATATATATATATATATATGTGTGTGTGTGTGTGTGTGTGTGTGTATGTGTATATACTTTTTTTTTCAAAGCCACATATGACTGACCACAGCTCCATCTTATTCTTTTGTATTCTTCTAGTAAAGATTCTTGAAAGAAAAGAAGTTACATTTTTGAAGGCTGAAAGCAAAGAAAAACATCAAGAAGAATGATGTGACTGACACTATGGTTGCAGGATTGTGCATCTTGCAACTTTTAAAAAACCTGCTTGGAGAACTGCTAAGTAATAATTTACCTAATTATATATAAAAGTTTAATTGGTACTTCAAGAAAGCTCTCGAAATTAACACCTAATAAGTGTTTTCTCAGTCAGTCGGCATTCCTTAAGAACAAAAAATGTCCATAAAAGCAATAAGACAAAAAAACTTTTTGCAATCATGCGTTTGAATAATTTGTATATTGAAGCAAAATTTTTCACTAAACTTTCTATCAACACAACATGAAATCCATTCAGCTCCAGCCGAGAGCCATCTGCAGCTACAAAAGGACGCAGAGACCTCCAAGAAGGCAACCAATGACTGCACAAAGAGGCGTGTGGAGACACGCAGGCTGCCGCAGCAATTCACCACCCGTTTGATTGTCATGCAATTCCAGAAACAGTTTGCAAGGGCAGATCCACAGGGGAGGAGGGTGTGGCGTCTCAGAGAAACCAGTCCCACCCCCTGTCACTCTTGAATTTAGAACAGACTTTAGTTGAGGGGTTACAAAAAAGAGTCAATGAAAATGTTGGCTTTCTTACATGCATAAAGTGAAAACTGTTATAAACAAAACATCGTTTTGTGTCAATGATGAAACAATTAATTTACATGATTTCAGAGTAATCAGATTATACTAATAATCTGATCTGATGCTTTTACATGCATTTAGAAATCAGATCATTAATCAAACCCTGTGTATTAAACTACAATCAAATTATAGCACCCTACATGGTCCATTGGCCTAAAGGTTTGCCCCCCCCTGCCTCAAAGAAACAGATTTTGAGCACTTCTTGCCGCTGTGACGCTTTTGTACTGAAAATTCCAAACAAACGGACCTGAACTGAATGAAGAATGCATTCAGATTTTAGTTTGGATAAACAAAGAAGTAGTTGACATAATTTTATGAAGGATTTAGAAGTGTACAACACAAAAACAGTGATGCATGTTCCATGGATGAAAAGACCCCAAAATAGTTGGTTACATGTGATATTTTTGGCCCTTTCGAGGGGTAAAATGAAGGCATTCCCCAACAAAGCACTGAGTCGTCCTGCCATGCTTTTTACTTTTTAATTTGGGGCTGCTCTGTGGAATAATGGTTACCTCACAGTGAGAAGGCCCTGGTTCAAATCCCAGCTTTTTTACCGTGTGGAGTTAGCATGTTCTCCTCGTGCACGTATGGGTTTTCACTGGACACTCCGATTTCCTCCCACAGTCCAAAAATATGCTTCAGAGGTTAATTGGTAAATCTAAATTGCCCGTAGGTGGGAGTCAGTGGCCCTGGAATAGACTGGTGATCAGTCCAGGGTTGTACCTCGTCTTTGCCCAACAGTGGCTGAGATAGGCTCCAGCAACCCCTGACCCCCAAAAGGAATTCAGCGAATTCTGAAGATTGATGGAAGTTCATTTGTTTACGTTTCAACACATTTAGAAAGTGTAGTTAGCAGCAGTGATATCAAGTATAATAACCCGTTTTATATGTCAAATCAATCAAATATGTTGTTCACCGTTCAGCACTTCCCCTCAGGCGTCGCCACAGAGGATCAGCTTTCACCAAACTGCACATTTTGGTTTCAGCATAAGTTTTTACGTCAAATGTCCTTCTTGAACCTGTATTTTACACGGGCTGGGGACAAGCACAGGCAGACCCAAACCCGGGCTCCCGTTGTGACGACAGTTTAGCAAGAACATGATTCAATATGTTGAACAAATTAAACTCAAAGAAAAGCTGAATCAAGCAAAGACAACAAAGCGTGAGCATTTGATATTTTTATCAAAAAAACAACTAAACGACACTTAACTTGTGAGTAAATTAATTAGACAAATTAGGAAAAATGCTATTCTATCAAAATAGTTGAACAAATGTGTTAATTTTCCACATAAGGTGTCATTGATTACTCTGATTATTAATGAAACTTTGATCTAAATTTGCATTTTAGGGTTCTTTTCCTGTCTGGTCTTCTAACCAAAAATGGTCTCATTATGGCAAACACATTGTCATAGATAGAAGTAGATCCTTCTGTTTTCTAATCATTAAGAAAAATGATCTGCAAAGCAATTAAAACATTGATCTAGATGATTCATCACTAAATAACTTTTTAAGGTGAAAAGTCAAAACATTATGGGACTTTTGTTTTACTTTATAACTGAGTGAGCCTTCCTCTGTAGTCACAGAGCTAAACTGCAGTTTTCCATGTAGAATTCATTGTTGCTCATCCTTGAATCCACACATCCTGACGTGTCGTCAGGATGGTGTAGCTCTTTCCACAGCACCTCCACTCTCCACTTTGACTTGCATGAGGTCTCTGGAGAAAACATCTGACCTAATAAAGCCTCAACAATGGCTTTGCCAAAGTACATTGGAGCTGTTTGTCTGCTCCCACCCTCCAGAAAGTAGCAGAACAAAGAGAGGCGGGGAGGGGGTGGTGTCCAAACAACCCTCTTAAATTAGCAATTCTGCGCTGTGAGAGCGGCTCCTTTCATGAGGGGAGGAGGGTCACTCAAATTGAGCTCAATTTGTCTCTGAACCCATCAGGTAACAAATCTGAAAGCACGTTTATTTGATTCCAGATGTTCTTTGAGGACCACAGCGTTGGTGTTTGCTGCCCCCTGCAGGAAAAAGATGGAAATGTACAGGAATGAGATGGGTTGAACGCAATGGAGACTAGAGATAAAAAAAAAAAAAAACAACTAAACAGGACATTTAACAAAAGCTGTTTTATTATCTGGCAGGTTGGCAGTTTTGGAATGTAACCAACAGACATTGAAGATTTTGAGCTACAGTCCGTCACGTTCCAATGCTGTCCATGTGAGATCCAGAAGCAAGTTTCTCTAAACTCCACTTGATGTTTGGTTCTGGTTTGGAGAAAAGCTGGGATTTAAAACAAATGTGTGAGATGGCGGGTGGGAACCGTCACTGCGCCCCCGCCTGACTCGGCCTCATCAGACCCTTGAACACGCGCAGCTTCCCTGCGCCGGTGAGGTCAAAGCTGTAGTCCGTGGTGACGTAGGGCGTCTCCCCTTCCAGGTCAGGCTGAAACAAAGACGGACATCGATTAAAGAGTCGGCGCACGAGGGAGTGGGGGTGGGGTGGGGGGTTTGTCAGCTGACCTGTGTGGTGAGGATGCACGAAGGCAAGGAAACAGCTCCCAAAAGGAAGCAGTTGACTTTCCGGAGGATGGAGGGATCGACGGGAGTCAGCAGAAAGTACAGGCCTCGCGCCATGTCGATTCCACGCAGAACACCTGGATGACAACATCAACAGCTGGTTAACAAGGTAACCTTTAGCCAGCGTCACTATCAAAGCACGCAGGACTAAACCATTTCCAACCTACAGGGGAAAGAATGGAGGGGCTAACTGCCTAAAAAAACAGGAAAAATATGCATTTATATAAAAGTAGAGAAAAAATAATGATAAAGAAAGAAAGAAAATGGAAAAAAAAAACACAACCAAAAACAGTAAAAACATAAGAAATCGAATGCACACACCCCTACCCCCCTCAACAAAAAAATACTGAACAGTAAGATAAAATAAAAAATCCCCAGTACTCTTCAGGTGAAGCTAAATGAAAATAAATTCATATAAGCTTCTGCTGAACTTAATTGAACTGAATGTCAGGAAGAAAAAAAAAAACACACACACAAAAAAAAAAAAACTACACAGCAAATTAAAAAGAATATTTAAAGTTTTTCAAGTACATTTAAGCCAAAAATAAATACCAATACACAAATGTCATAATAAATAATGTCAAATAAAAATGAGAGAGAAAAGTCAAACACAGTCAACAAATAAAATCCTAAAATAATTATAGTTATTCACCAACGATTTACTAATCACATCATAAAAGAATATCATACAAATATTAAAACCACTTTTTACCAACATTTCTGAAAAACAAATGTTTTTTTTCTGATCGCTCACATTTGCATCCTGCTCACTAATTCAGGAAACAGCAACTAAAGAGAAAAAAGATCAGCAGGACACGTACCGAAGCCCACACAGGGGCAGACTGGGGCCTGCGGTAGCAGGACTGGACCTCCTTTACTTGTGACCTTCTCTGTCAGGCAGCAGAGCCCCACCAGGCTGGCATTGACGGCATAGAACATGTGGGAGGGCGCCACCTCGCAGTGGATCACGCCCAGCGCCACAGCGGTGTGAGGAACCTAAGAGTTGACAGGATCTTCAGAGATCTTTGCTGCATTTTAAGGTCATTTGAGCGTTGTCTCCATGTGTACCTGGTAGGGGGTCAGGCTGTGCAGGGGGCGAACCGGGCCAGGCTCAGAGGACTGCAGCTGGCTCAGGTAGGCCAACAGCGACAGCTCTCGCTGCTCGTTGGACCGCTGGTGTTTCCTGTCAAAACATCGCCGTGGACATAAACGTCTCCTTCAGACTCAGGGGGCGTGGCTCTCGTCAGCAGCCGTGCACTTACGCTGTCCCCTGGCGAGCCACACCTTCAAAGTCTGCCTGCACGACCAGGTGGGAGTAGTTTTTGGGCGGACCGTGGCTCTCCATGAACTCGTCCATGGCGGTCTGAGTGGGCGGGTGCGTCTGACAGCCGTGTGCCGTCCTCAGAAACTCTGGTGTGAGGGCAGGGCACTGGATGGTGCCGCCGTGGCTGAGCTGGATGACGTGCGAGACCGGCAAGAAGCGGATTAGGTCCACCAGGAGTTGGAGTCCAAACCCTGTGATCACAGCAGACAGACAGGTTTGAGCTTCGACAGGTTCTCTGCCGTTTCAACCGGTCTGTTAGGGGCACAGAGACGACCTTTGACCCAGCCCATAGTGTTAATGATGAACGGCGTCTCTCTGCTTTTGGGGCGTCGGCGCCACAAAGTCTTTAAGGATTCCAGGTAACGGTCGAGGTCTGCTTCACAAGACAAATCGCCGTAGTAGATCATGTGTTCTGGAGTGTTCTGGTGTGTGAACGGAGGACCTGGAACCAACACAGCCCATTAAAACTACAGTGCAGAACACACACACAAAACCAACTCAACAACAACAGAAATGCAAAGACAACATTAACAAAGGCACTACAAAAAACGATCCAGAGATAAGTCAAAAATTCTTCACAAAAAAAAAAAAATCCTCTAAATAAGTCCAAAAATCTGCTAACAGGGTAAGAACAATGGTCAGATCAAGAATTCTTACTCTACGGTTAAAAAAAAAAATCACCAACACGTGTTTTTTTAAACTAAGAATGTTTTGCTTTTGAAAAATGTTCTTTATAAGATTTTTTTTCTTGCAAGACAGAAAATAAGATAATCTTTTACTTTCTAAAGCAACAGACACATCGGGCATTTGACAATCTAAACGCGTTTGGACGTTTTTAGCTTATGGTTTTCATTCATAACAAGCAGGGAGGGGATTGTTCTTCTTCTACTGTTTACTAGCGCGTGTCTTCCACCTACAGTTGGCAGAGGTTTGGTGCCAAATGTGGTGCAAATCTCATGATTTGTTAATTGCTAGCATCCCAGCAATGGTGGATATGGCTGTCAGGAGAGTAGCGTTGGTTAATCTCTATTTGAAAACATAAACAGGTGTTGTCAGGCTCATTGACCAACATTCGACCTGGTGTAACCTGCAACATGCGCTCAAAAGATGCACATTTGGTACATAGACGCCGAAAACGGTCGTAAAAATTTGCGTAGCTACTCGTGGATAAGTTTTGAACATGGAAACCTACATATACACACGTGGACAAAATTGTTGGTACCCCTCAGTTAAAGAAGGAGAAACCCACAATTCTCACTAAAATCACTTGAAACTTACAAAAGTAACAATAAATAAAATTTTGTTGAAAATTAAATAATCAAAATCAGCCATCACTTTTGAATTGCTGATTAACATAATTATTTAAAAAAACAAACTAATGAAACAGGCCTGGACAAAAATGATGGTACCTCTATAAAAGATTGAAAACTATTTGACCAGACTGACATGATTAACTCAGGTGTGTCCTTTAATTGACATCACAGGTGTTACCAAACTCATAATCAGTCAGTCTGCCTATTTAAAGGGAGACAAGTAGTCACTCTGCTGTTTGGTGAAAAGGTGTGTACCACACTGAACATGGACAACAGAAAGCCAAGGAGAGAACTGTCCCAGGACATCCGAAAAAAAAAGATAGATAAACATCTTAAAGGTAAAGGCTATAAGACCATCTCTAAACAGCTTGAACTTCCTGTGACAACAGTGGCTCATATTATTCAGAAGTTCAAGACCCACGGGACAGTAGTCAACCTCTCTGGACGTGGCTGCAAGAGGAAAATTGATGACAAATTGAAGAGACGGATCGTTGGAATTGTATCCAAAGAGTCCAGAACAACCTCCAAAGAAATTAAAGGTGAACTCCAAGGCCAAGGTACATCAGTGTCAGATCGCACCATTCGTCGTTGTTTGAGCCAAAGTGGACTTCATGGGAGACGACCAAGGAGGACACCACTGCTGAAAAACAATCATAAAAAAGCCAGACTGGAATTTGCAGAAATGCATGTTGACAAGCCCCAAAGCTTCTGGGAGAATGTCCTTTGGACAGATGAGACCAAGCTGGAGCTTTTTGGTAAGGCACATCAACTCTATGTTCATAGACTCAAAAACCAATCATACGAAGAAAAGAACACTGTCCCTACGGTGAAACATGGAGGAGGCTCAGTCATGTTTTGGGGCTGCTTTGCTGCATCTGGCACAGGGTGTCTTGAATGTGTGCACGGTACAATGAAATCTGTAGACTATCAAGGCATTCTGGAGAGAAATGTGCTGCCTTGTGTCAGAAAGCTTGGTCTCAGTCGCAGGTCATGGGTCTTCCAACAGGACAACGATCCAAAACACACAGCCAAAAACACCCAAGAATGGCTGAGAGAAAAGCGTTGGACTATTCTAAAGTGGCCTTCCATGAGCCCAGATCTGAATCCCATTGAACATCTGTGGAAGGAGCTGAAACATGCCATTTGGAGAAGACTCCCATCAAACCTGAGACAACTGGAGCAGTTTGCTCATGAGGAGTGGGCCAAAATACCTGTTGACAGCTGCAGAACGCTCATTGACAAATACAGAAATCGCTTCATTGCAGTGATTGCCTCAAAAGGTTGTGGAACAAAATATTAAGTTATGGGTACCATCATTTTTGTCTAGGCCTGTTTCATTAGTTTGTTTTTTTTAATAATTATGTTAATCAGCAATTCAAAAGTGATGGCTGATTTTGATTATTTAATTTTCAATAAATTTTTATTTATTGTTACTTTTGTAAGTTTCAAGTGATTTCAGTGAGAATTGTGGGTTTTTCCTTCTTTAACTGAGGGGTACCAACAATTTTGTCCACGTGTATACGTGCGTTTACAATGGCTCTTCATTGGAAGTGGTTCTTGAACTTTGTTGTCGAAGTGTTTGCAGTGTGCAATGAAACGTACCCAGGAGTGGTTCTCTGACGGTCAGCATCGACAAACAACCGGCAGGAGTGAACTCTGTCTGACCGAGGTCCCCTTCTAGATAATCCACATTGGAAGTACTGAAGAACACAAAAGAAGAATTGAAAGGTGAACATATTTCTTTTTCTGTCTTTGAAAGTCTACAGATCATGAGAATTTTGACCATATTGATGGTTCTGACAAGAACTCTTGAGCTGCTTCTATTTTTTTTTTTTTTAAGAGTCTTGATTTCGCTCCATAAGCAGCTAGTTTAAAATGACCGTCTCCCCTCAGACTGTAGGACTTCTCATTGACTAAACATGTGTTTTAAATATTGGTTGTTAGAAAACTATCAAAAGGAAGTTGTGCTTTTTGATATTTAATTAGCAACTTCAATTATTTCTGACTTTTACTTTTCAAAATAAATGTTCTGTTTTAAAAGCATTTTTTTGTCTTAAACTTTACTAATCAGGCTTAAAACAACTCAAATAAAGTGACAAATAAGAAAGAAAAATTGACTCCTTTAAAGTATAAATAAACCAAATCTGTTTTTCAAGCTTTGGTCCTCCATGCCATGGCAGAAATGATTAAACTTATTGGTGAACTCACTGGTTGAGTAAAGTGTTGATGAGGACGCGGATAAACGTGGACTTTCCCACGTTCTTGGTCCCACACACGAGGATAACAGCGCACCCGTCCATGTCTCCTACAAGCAGCAAAACAAAAACAGAGTCTTTAGACCATCTACTTATATCATTTTTAGCTTTGGACCCTTTTTATCAAAATGATTCCAGTGAAAAATGAGGCTGATTTAGAGAAAATATAGAGGCACTCATGGTGGAACGTGACAAACACAGATTGAACATAAGCAGTTAGTCTAGGTCCTGCTACAGTTTAAAAAAATAAAAACTCCGTGCACATGGCACTTATTCTGAAACTTAAAGAGCACACATGTTTGTTCAACTCAAAGCCTGCAGTTTGGACACTGACCACGATATTTTGATGTTTGGCCCATGTGATAATATCAGCATTAACTCTATATGAGAACTGGACTTTTTTTCAGTATTTCTTTGGAAGGCTAAAACTAACAATACAGATATGCAGATGATGTTATATTGTTGTGGTAAATGTCTGTTGTGATCAGAGCATCTTTCACTCCCTTTGACTGCACACATGGAGGGCAGAGATGCCTCAAATGTAACTCAAAAGCAGAAAATGTGTGCTTTTGGGGCTGGGTCTCTTGTCTGCGACTTAAAAGAAATACCGTTGGAGAAATGATGGTGCGCTCGGACGCTCACCTCTGCACGCACTGACCGCTGTATTCAGAGCGTCTCTGTAGCTCCGGGACATTTTCAGGCCCTCTATGTTACTGGTCACAGGAATCACACCCAACCCGTTGAGCGGAGTGTCCAGAACAGCCGACAGGAGTTCACTCTAGAGCCACGACAAAACGGACGTTAAAAACAAACATAAACATAACTCTCCTTTCATCCATAAAAACATACACCAGCATCATTTCTGTTAGTTTGTTCTTATTGACTGTATGAGGGAACTGGACTGAGCAAGAGTGATGTCATTTGTAATAAACATTTTTACATCCAGCTCCAAACAAATAATTAAGCCAGTTAAGTTGCCAATATAGGCATCTCCATGTTGGAGCCCGACGACTTCACTAAGCCATGATTGGTCCAAATTAGCCTGAGTCATCATCTCTATGCCAACCACTCTAGCTAATCAGGAATGAGCATGTTGGAAGGTCACAATGTTTCAAACATTTGTTGTGAGACCACATAATTTTATTGAGGCATCTGATTGGTCAGTTTAGAACTGTAATAACTTGTAAAGAAAAGATATGATAAAAAAATTGGTTTAGCAAGAGCGTGTTAAAAAGAAGTACCAGAGAGAGAATAGTTGTTAACAGAAATGTATTGACTTAGTAATAGCTGTTTATTTCCCAAAAGAAGTCTATGGGATGTTGGTTTTCTGGGACCAGTGGGTACTTCCTCTGTGGAACACCAGGGGAGGAACCAACCAGTTTGATTATCATCTAACTTACCGCTGGAGGGCTGAACAGCTCACTCAGATGAGTGAAGCTGGACAGAAAGCGAGTCAGAGGCGTCTCCATGGGTTCAAGCAGGATGATGGAGGATGCCAGCGTTACCTTCTTTAGCAACTTCTTCCGTGACGCTGCAGATAAAGATCATTTTGACACATTTTGCTTTTAGATTTTTAACACTTCCTTTGCATTTCATACCTGGTGGAAGGTACTTTTGGAGAATCTGGGACGCCTCTGTTCGATCATTTCGGTGAAAGTGCGAGGTTTCCAGAGCTCTGATGGTGAGGGGACAGTGCGACGCTGGTGAGTAGAGAGGGTACGACTTCTGACCCTCTTCGATGGTAAACCCCATCACTTCTACGCGGCCATAGAGACAAGTCAAGAAGCACTTTCCTCTGAAACATAGGGTCTAAAAAATAAAATCACAATGTAAATCACAACAACTTTATAAGTAATCCTGTTGGGATGCTACACCTACTTGATCCTGCTGCATGGTCAGCATGGCATGGTTCTGTCGGTCATCTCTCTGCGCACAGTGATGGAGAGCCTCTCCTTCCAGTCTACCAAACTTGAGATCCCACGACTCCCCTGTTGTCTGCAATCCGTTTTTGTGAATCATCTGGGAATATTCCTTCAAGTCCTGCAGGTCTTCTCCCTCATTCTCCAAAGTGAACATCGAGCTTCCATTAGTCTGAGGGTTCGATTTCTTGACTCCAGACTCTGAGGGTTTGATCTTGTGGTCAGAGACAGTTTTTGCTTTGTTTTTCAGCCTCTTCACAGATGGCTTTTTCTTGGCAGAGACCTGATGCTCCTTTATCACCCCGACCATGACGGGGCTGGAGTTGAGATCAGAGGACTTGATGGAGGGTCTACATCTTTTGCTCCTCACATCTTTCCACTTCTGAGATTTCCCTTTGACCTGTACGTGTTTGTTAACCTTCATGATCCCCTGATCAAAAATGCGGATGAGAGCGAAACAAAAAGGAGGGGAAGTCTGAAAAGAAAAAGGCAACAAGGGTCTGAATGAGTTCGAACTAGTTAATGCCACACTCAAGTAGCTATGAAAACTGAAAAAGTAAAACAAAAGCAACTTTTGCTTGTCACGAAACAGCTAATTATTACACCATTTACGACAAAACTACAGTGAAACTGCAATTGTAATCGACTTGCGTCCCAATACATGTTTTCCTTGTGTTAGCATTAGCTGCTAGCTAACGTATTTCAGACTGATGGAAAAAGCTTACCCCTTAGAAAGAAAAACCGACGCGGAGCGTTAATGAGCTCCCTTTGCCGCCGTATCAGCCAGGCTGCGAAAATTAACTATGAACTAAACTCAAAGAAGCTGCTCATTTGTGCAAGCAATGCTACTAGCATGCTAACATACGCGTGTGAACCAACGGGCTTTTGGTGGGTTTGGATCAATCTAACGGAGGCCGGGATGTGATTGGCTGTCACGTTGTTAGGCAACGAATATCCACCAGGTAATAATTTTCTCCCCTTTTCATTAATAATTTAAAAATCGTATGAAGAAAAAAATAGAACAAAAAAAAAACATTTTTATTGATTACAATACACATTCTACGCATTTGTATCTGTTGTTTCAAATAATGATTTCTTAACTTTGGTTAATGTCTTCCACTAATTAATAGAAATATGTATAATCTTATTTATCATATCTTAAAGTTTTATTTATTTAGTATGGCTTAACACATTGTTTAAAAAAATCCTAAAAAGAATAACCTGTTCGCGGCTGGTCCAATCTTTCCAGATATCTCCTAAAAATGGCCGACAGCAACTTTCCAGGAGTGTTTTTGTTTTTGTAATGGGACGCATTCGATTTTTCTGAAACAACCATGGAGGGAAAAAAAAGGTATAGCATAATCAAAAATACATTAATCAAAATATAAACATAAATATTTATTCAGTGCTGTAGTCAGACGTTATTTTTGAAAAGTAACGTTAATTTTGGGACAACAACAACCTTTCCCGGAGTTAAATATGACTAGCGTCACATCCTCTTCCTTTTTTGCTGCTTTTGGGGCCTGGATAAAACGAAAACAATACGGATGGCGTTACACTTTTGTGTTTAAAATTGATATGTGCTTGGCAGCTTGACTGGACGCAGTTCGTCTGAAGGTTCTAGTTAAATAGCTGTCCCGCAGACCTTCTGATGGGGTGCAGCTTTCCGGGCGCGGCTGGCTAAGGGAGCGTCTTTAAAGATCCACGCACGGAAATAAACGTGAAGGTGCGTAGCTGGGAAGCTGCAGAAAAGCTCACGAAAATATCAGGACCCAACCGTTCACTGCTGAAAATCACTATATATCCTGTTGTTAACATTGCTTTTAAAACATAAGTTTTTTTTTTTCAATACATTGACTTTAATGAAGTAAATGAAATTGTCTTATAAATATTAGGGAGCGGCTACTTTTTTTTATTTATCATTGCCAAGTATGGCAAATAAATGTGGGCAAAATACTTTTCTAAATGTTTATGTAATCTAAAATAAAGTTGTTGGTTTAAACAGTTTTTTGTGGAGTTTCACAGTGAGTGGAGTTTCACAGTACAGAACAAAAGTCAATGTAATTTCTTTTTACATAATTTAAGGGTTAGTGTAATAGGGGGCCTGTAAAATAAAAGTGAACTTCCTGTGTGAAAACAGTTTGCTCATGTAAACAGGAATGCGCCCCATCAAAATTGGAATTTAATTCATCACTTGAGTACTGTTTTATTAGGATTGAAATATTTTTTTCTTAAACATGTAGTAATTTGATCAAATTTATAGCAATTCTCCTCAATAATTCAGCTTAAAATACCGCAACAACAAAATAAATTCAAATAATAATAATAAATAGGTCTTTACACCCAAAACTCAAAGTAATACTTTCTACTATCACTTAAGTAACAAACACGGAAATACTCAGCCGAGTTAATGAGTTATCAAGGGATATATAGATCGTACTGCTTTTGTTTTAGTAATAAGATTATTATGAGGCATTGCATTATCATAAAATCAACAGAAATGAATAGGCTGTATTAGCCAGAAGCATAAAGTTGTTCCACAGTATGTTAAAAACCAGCAGCCTTGATTGAATAAGTTGATTGCAAAGTTTCTTTTAAAACATTTTTGAGAAAAAAAAAGATTGAAATACGTTTTTACGTTTTTTATAAATTCCAAGCTGGTATAAGAATCAAAAAATAATATTTTTAAATGACATAAGTGATTTTTTTTTAATGTTCTACTTTTTTGTACTAAATGACTAATAACTGACCTGCTGTTTATGTGGTTGCAGTGCAACTGGACAAATGCCTGCTGCAGAGAACACTCATGCGAGGCGGGTTCTGACCTCTCTCAACCAGCAGAGGGCGACAGGGAGGTTTTGTGATGCAGTGCTGAATGTGGGAGAAGGAGAGCTGTACCTGGCCCACCACAGCGTCCTGGCCTGCTTTAGTGAGCTCTTTAAGCCGTCTGACAACCCCACGTCTCTGTCCATCGAGGTGCCTCTCAATGGTTGCCCTGGGGATGGGCTGCAGCTGCTCCTCAACTTCATCTACACTGGAACCCTGAAGCTGGACCATGACAACCTGGAGAAGGTGCAGCAGGCGGCCTCCAGCCTACATGTTCCTGAAGTTCTTGTGCTCTGCCGACAGTTCAGGGAAAGTTCGGTGGATCTCGTAAAGCGAAGAAGAGGCAGACCTAGAAAGAGTGCATCTGAAACATCAAAGGCATTAAAGGAGGACTTGTTGCCTTCAGCCTCAGAAGATTTGTCCAACTTGGATTCTGTCAGTTTTGCTACAGGAACTCGTGCCACCACAACCCGTTCGGGTCGAGTGGTGAAAGGCCCCAAGCGACTAGTGTCTGATGGGACCCCCGACTCTGAGCACACAATGGTTATGGTCACTGCTGTGGAGGAAGAGGCTGCAGAGAACCTGCATCCAGCAGCCGCTGAAACTCAGGTAGAGAAAGCATTTGAAAAGAAAAATATCACACGGTTTAGAAAATGTAAGTATTTTATTCCCCATGGTTTGACTCTGTGCAAAGGAAGTGGTGCTGCAGTTTGACATGCACAGAAACGATGAAGACGACAACGATGTGGAGGGCTTTGAATGTGTCACCGTAGACACGGATGAGGAGTACGTACCTGTCAGTGAGCCCACTTCCTCCACTCAATCGGTGACAAAGAATCCCAAAGTGGAGAGCAAAACGAGTGTTGATGCTGTGGAGGACGATTCCAGAACGGACTCTGTGTCATGTGCCACGTGCCACAAATCCTTCAAGAGCAAATACTACCTGAAGGTCCACAACAGGTATTGGGTGTCTTTGGTTTGGTAGAGCTGTACAGAACTGTCACTGATGCTGTTGCTCTTCTTCAGGCGGCATACCGGAGAAAAGCCCTTCACTTGTCTGAAATGTGACAAGAAATACTTAAGGAAGGAGAATCTTTTCCTCCACGAGACCCGTGGTTGTTCCATAAAGCAGGTACGTGAGGAGAAATGCATGCTTGAGCTGCTTCTGTGGCCTGGAGTCCTCAGGGATGTTCTCCTGTGGTTCCAGAAACACTCCTGTCTGGTGTGCCCTTCCACCTTCGACACCAAGGCGGAGCTATGCTCACATATCGTTTCCCACACAGGACAAATGCCATACAGGGTATGGTTTGCTTTAACAGTCATGAATGCACTTTACATTAATGCAGAATTTTAAAAAAGAGTTTTGACTTTATGTGTTACAGTGTTTGACATGTCAGGAACAGTTCATGTACAAGAATGCCCTGACCATGCACATGATGAAGGCCCACGGTCATCCCAAACCTCATGAAGTGAGTACAACAAAGCACACAGACTTTTACTTTTAGTCTTTTGTATTTATGATGACATTAGAGAACTTTCTCTTCTTTTCAAGTAGGAGAACTTGAAGAATCAGCAACTGATAAATACTTTTTGCGTCATCGAATGAGGATTCTGGTGTGGACCAAACTTTCAAACATTCCCCCAAGGTTTACTTTGCAAGTGAACCCTGGAGTGGTTTACAACAGTGTAACTGCAAACAGACTATTCTGCAAAACAAAGAAATAAAATAACAAAAGTCTGATGTGTTTTGTGAAAAAAAGTTTCAAAACATAAATCTACCCTATTTTCCACACAATAAGGTGCACTTAATCAAAAGGTGTAATTTTAACGATGCACACCTTATAATCTGGAGCACCTTGTATATTGATTATTTCTGGTTGTGCTTACAGACGACAAAGTGATTTTGAGAGGTACACAGCGCTCTGTCAAAATGTCAGTCTGTTTTTTTTTGACGAGTTGCAAACGAGGTTGGCTGTTTTATTGTAAATACGCTAACTCGGCTAATGTGTAGTGGTTTCAGTTAGCATAACCGCAGTAACGTTTGTTTTAGTGGTATTTAGTGGTCTTTTTACATGTTGCAAACAAGGTAGCGAGTGAAGCGGCTAACATGTGCTGTCAGATTTTGTCTTCTCACGTGTTTCTAATAAGTTTTGGAGTTAGCGTAGTAACGGAGAAACCTTTGTTTTAGTGGTACCCGAGATTTTCTGTTGCAAAAAAGGTTGAGAGTTACAGGTATTGTAAATACACTAATGCAGCGTGTTACAAACAACTTCTAGAACTGTGGACGCAGTTAATACTGACTGACAGACCTATCTCTCACTCTTTTGTCTTGCTTAATGCACCATATAGTTCGATGCGCCTTATATATGACATAAGTTTGAAAATAGACCACTCAGTGATGATGCACTTTATAATTACATGCACCCTCCAGTGCTGGAAATACAGTAAGCGCAAATACAAAAAAAAGTGTGACGTGTACAATAACTAAGAAAGATTAATGCACTTCACATTTAAATGAAAAAATACATGCACGGCAAAACACAGTTTTGCTAAATACAGTATACGTTTTTGTGGGGCTTATTTTGAGCAATGGCATGCTAGAACATAGAATTTTTTTTTTTGTTGAAGTTGAGACAAAAGAGATTTTCTGGAAATTAAGAGCCTGAAAATAGACCTGTATTATAGTACCCTCCCCACCAAAATTGACGGTGGGAACAGGAAGTTGGATAACATTCTCCGTACATTAGGCCTTAGTCACAAGCACCCGTTCAGGGGTGGACCTATACAGGTGCTGCAGGATTTTGAGTTGTCTGGGCCCATGGAGGCTTATAGAGAGAAACAGCTGCATCTTAAAGGGAGTGCAGGTGTGTCTCTCAGGTCTTTTGAGGCTTGTATGATCACCTTTAGAGCATACGAGTATAGTGATTGATTGATTTTTGTTTGTGAAAATGGAACGGAAGTGTTTTTAAGTATATTGTGAAGTATTTGTAAGGTTATTGTATCTTGTACACACTTATAACGTACAGGTGATGCTGTTGTACGGTGTCTTTACGTCGCTTTCTAGTCATTAGTAAGATGCAAGTACTGACGTCTTCTGACTACGCACAAATGCCATACTAGTGAGGTGCTCTTGTGATACATCAGTAACCGTAGGATCCCTACACAAACTACAGCCTGATTGACTAATTTCCTCATTTATAACCGTCACGTTGCACCTGAGGAGCATAGAATTTTCTCTTGAAACGCATTAACGGGGGCCTTATACAGTCCACAGAATTTGGTGGCCATTAAAAAATGAAATCGAATGATTTTGTGTAGGGTACCTGCATGTCCCATATAGGTTTGCCCATTTTTTACCTGCAGACAGTCTTTAAGGGCAGTTGTGACTAAGGCTTTAGCTAATCCAAACAGTATAGTTTGGCTAGCAAACACTGCAATGTTTTTTTGTCTGAGACAGCACCAGTCAGAACAGGTGGAGAGTTTTGGAAACCTCTGTAAGCTGAAAGCTTTTAACTTTGAATGGTTTTTAGTGTTCGCAGTGCCCCAAAACCTTCTTGACCCGGACTGTATTGAGGGTGCACGAGGCGACCAGACATCGAGGCGAAAAGCCTTTTGTGTGTGAGGAGTGCGGCCACCGTGCATCCAGTCGAAACGGCCTGCAGATGCACATCAAAGCCATTCACAGGTAGAGTTTTACCACTTGTTCACAGAAGAGAGACATTCATTAAATTTCAAGAAAATGTCATCTAATCATCGCCTATGGTGTCTGTCCTGCTTCTTAAGAAATGAGCGACCCTTCGTGTGCAACCTGTGTGGCCATGCGTTTTCCCAGAAGAATAACCTCAACATGCATCTACGAATCCACAGCGGCGAAAGGCCTTACCAGTGTCATCTGTGTGGAAAGACCTTCAGGACACAGGGTTTGTAATGTGAAAACAGATGTAAACCCTATGGTGACACCACTTTGTCCATTTGTTAATGAAACTTCACACTTATATAAGAATATCCATACAGAGGCTCTCAAGTTCAAATCAAGCATCAGGATTAAAGTGGATAGGTTTGACCTATAGGCTCTGATGTTGCTTGTGTTTCCTAACCCTTGTTCTCCAGGTTGGCTTTCCTGCATGTTTCCAGTCTTATTCTGCTCAAACATGTCTGACTTAATCCATCATCAGCTTCTGTAGAAACCTGAAAAGAACAATCATTACAGCCAGTGGGGTTTAAGCAGAGTAGGTCGGAAAACATGTTGGACCCTGTGGTTTGGAAACATTTAATCTTTACTTTTGGGCATTTTTAAAAATCTTGTCTCCAGTTCCACATGTTGTAACCATCCATCTCATCTCTTCGAAGCGTTAATTAACTAATTCCCTCTTTTTTTGGCAGTTATAGCTAAGCTGCAACATCAAGTCTGTGTAGATCCCTATACACACGCCTAATGCCAGTATCATTCATACTTGCATTCTTTCTCTTTATTACATCCCCAAGACTTAAGTTTGATGGTTGTATGGGGCGACCACAGTGCAGAGGTAGAATGATCAACCTTCTCGCCCATTTGTCAAAATGTTTCTGGAAAAGACATTGAATCCTACATTGCCTCTGGTGGAAACTTGGAGCCAGTGTTTGGTAGAAGAGCCGCCATCAGTGTGTGAATGTGTGTTTGAATGGGTGAATGAGACTGTGACTGTAAAGCACTTTGGGCCTCCTGAGAAGGGAGTAAAATGCTACATAAAATCACTATTCAGTGCACTTTATGATGTTCGCCATTTTGTCAGGGTCTCCAAATCTACATTTCAAAAATCCAGTCCCCTGGAAATTTTTCAATCTTAGAAGCCAGTGTGCATCGATGCTCACTAGATTGACTAATATAGACTAAAATGCATTGCGTTTAAAATGTAGTTTTATGTAAAAAAATTATTACAATTTTAGCTTTTATAAACCATCCAAGTTTTTATCATTAGAACACAGTGGATTTATAAAAAGTCTTCATAAAATGTCCATATTTATTTGTTTTTCACTTTGGCAAATGGGTAACGTCATATTTGCAGTAAAAAAAAAAAAAAAAAAACGTGAACATGTGTTCAATTTGTTCTAAAATCCAGGACACTAGATAGTCCCGCACCATATAGCCTTTTTGTGGTTAGGGCCTAGGGATGTATATCCAACACAGCAATAGTTTTTTTTTATTATTTTTTTTACTGTTGCTGGAGCTGACGTAGCAGTAAGCGAACAAGTGTGAAGCGCATGCTTGCATCTAATTGCTGATGTCTGAGCTTCCAAATTTTGTATACAAAGTCTCTGATCACTTCTCAGGATTTCAAGAGGTATTAGTGAAATATATTGAAGGCCATTGCGCCATTGTAGCATCATACACACTAAGACGTTACACTAACGCTACACAGAGATTAGCTACGGCAACTGAAGGAGCAGAGTAGCTAGAAAATAGGAGCAAAACATTTACAATAGTGAATAAAGAAGTAATAAAGAAGAAATGGAATAATAAAAAAGATTTCCCAGAGTTTTCACTGTCAGCATGAGTTCGTGAAACGTAAACTTTAGCTGTTGGTTTCATTGACTATTTTGGCAAATTTCAGCATACCGTAACATGTTTATTCCCTCTGTCTACTACACCACCCCCACTGCTGTATTTGGGAAAGGTAGCGGGGAAACAAATCTCCCATCATATGAGTGAATAAGAAGTAGAATTATTAGCAAAGCTGTTGGAAAGTATTTCTCTGAGATGGGTCAGATTTGACGGATGTTATTGTCATTAAATTTGAGCTTTTTTTTTTAAACCCTAGAATGATTGTATGCTGGGAATGTTGTCTTCCTAATTTCCTGGATTTATATTGTGTTTTATCATCATTTTGATGCTAAATTTGGTTGACTCTGTTTTCTCTGCTAATATGCAACACCAGCCAGCTTGGACAAACACAATCGGACTCACACAGGCGAGCGTCCCTTCACCTGCGACGTGTGCGAGAAGCGCTTCACTGAGAAAGGCGCCCTCCTTCGCCACAAAGCCAGCAAGCACGAGGAGGGCCGTCCCCACTGCTGCCACATCTGTGGGAAAACCTTTAAAGGTGAGATGTAGGCACGCTCACCTGGTCTCAAACAGTTTTCTGTTGGCACAGAAGGACTGTTTTTTGTTTTTTTCTTTTTTCCAGCAAAGGAGCAGATGCGGGTCCACCTGCGACGTCACAAAGGGGTCAGGAACTTTGAATGCATCGATTGTGGCTACAAGTTCACTCGGCAGGTTAGTGCAAACACAACACTTCTGAAAAATTTGCTAAAATGTACAAAATACCACGTGGTTATTTTAACATGTTTCCTTACAATTTAAAAATATTGTTAAATTAAAAAATACAAGTATCTTCAGAACTGGAGTGAGTGACGACTACTCCCTGGCGTTCCAAACAGAAAGTACCCACTGAGCCCAGAAGCCAAAATTCCATAGACTTCTACTGACAAATAATCAGCCATAACTCAATCATTCTACCAATCAGAATAACCATTCTGGCTTTGACACCTTTTTAATATGTTTTTGCTAACCCTATTTTTATTCATGATGTTTTTGTTTGTTATTTAAGTTATAAACTAGCCAATCAGATGCCTCAAAAATATGTGATCTCACGTCGATCCTTCCAGAAGTCTGAATGACAGATTCTATCAATCCCATTCTTAGAAGGGGTGTGGCCCTCCAACAAGCTCACTCCTGATTGGCGAGAGTGGTAGTCAGAGACATGTTGACGCAGACCAACTCAGGCCAATCATGCTTACTGACATTGGTTTGTTCCAACGTGGCAAAGTTCCTTACAGCAAAAAAATGATGACATTTCATTGGAGACTGAAGTAAGCCATTTTCTATGGATGATGTCACACTCTCACAGTCCAGTTCTCATTTACAGTCAATGAGGAAAATCTTTTTCTTCAAAACAGTTTGTTTCTTAGTATGAGGAGTTTGTAAAGATGTTATAAAAACAGCTTCTATCGCAGGAATCACCCATCTCCTCTGTCTTCTACTCCAGGCTCACCTGAGACGCCACAGCCAAATTCACAAACGCACAGAGAACTACAACCCGCGGCAGAGGAAGCTGAGGAATGTCATCATCCAGGATGAGGGAGATGCTGAAAATCCTGGGGAGGCTCCAAATGTTGTCGATGCCTCCTCGGAGACGGCTGTCGCCCATGACTCCACAGACCTACTGTCAGATCTCGCCTCCATACGTATTGTGACAGTGGAATAGTGTGGGTAACCAGAAAAAAAGAGAGAGATTGCTGACGTTTAGACTAAAATTTAAAAATGCACTGCTAATGAAAGATCCTGCATGAAATGTAATCAATGTACTTACAGCAGAGTATTAAAGTTCAACATTCTTCATCATCTTGAACTTTTTGAATAAGTTATTATATTTAAAGTAGTAAATCCCATAACATTACACTGTCAAATGCTTTAAAGTCCCACTTCAATCATCTTTTCATCTATTGTAAAAGTGTTCCCATTGGTCTTAATTATGAATATACTGTTTTTTAGGCAACATAAAAAAACGTGTCGTTTGGACGTAGTTTCTGCATCAGAAATCCGCTTCTATTTGTGGACGGGATTGGCAACTTAGCCCCCACTTCCCCTCCCATGATGAGAGTTCTTTGATGACACACTACCGCTAGCTTACAGCCTCTCACACTTAACATTCCTGGTGCAACAATCAATACCAGAGCTATCCAGTCAGACAGTTTTGAGCCAGATTCCAGCTCAGACGAGGAAAAAAAAGACGTACAAGGATCTAGTCATCTAGAAGTGGATGCATCAGAATGTAGTAATTTGAATAAAGAAATATGTAGAACTCCAGTGTTTAGCTTAATTTTCTTTATATTTTGTATTTCCTCCATCATAAAAGAAATGCTACAACATTCCAAAAACACAATTTTCATTGGAGTGAATCTTTTGCAGATTATTTTGTTGTAAAAATCAATTTTGTTGTGACCAAGTACAAAAAAGGCATATTAGAACCATGAATCTTACAGAATTCACAACCAAATAATTAATTAAAATGAATTTTTTTGTGCGACTTCAACAAATGAATAGCATAAAAGGTGAATTGACTATTTTCCAGGGTTGTAAAGGTTAGTCGACTTCTATTCCTACAATACAACCAGACTGATCTGTCTGAAAGAAGTTGTTAAGAGAACTGAATCGACCTATGCTACCGCATATCTTCCAATAATAGCGGGTCTCTAATAGACGCTGGTCTCCAGTAAAAGCCGGGTCTAAGATGTGTTAGTTGTAATGGACGGCGGTCCCTAATAGTGGCCGGGCTCCTTTAAGACCCCCCACCCCCCTGCCCGCGTGCTTACTACTGAGGCAGGGGCTGGGTGTCTGTGGCATTCAGTCAGTGTTGCACGCCACATTCTGGTGAGGAGTCTAAACCACATTTTGGGATGAATCCTAAACATAGAATGGTGCAAGCAGATGGATAAAGGACCGAGACGGCTGCAGGAAGAAGAGGAGCAAACCCATTTTCTGGTGTCTATAGTGGATCAATCCCTGGATTCTCCTGAACTTCATTCATTTTCTTACACCACTGGATCCCTTTCGGAGCAGCGAGATTTCTGGAGCACATCCAGTCTGCTGCTGTTGGACTAAGGTGGTACACTTCAGAGCTGCAGCTCTCTATGCAGCTACTGGGGAGGAGCTGGCAGATAAGAGATTTGAAATGAGAGCAACCACTCAGTCCAGCTCTCTATATACAGTCAATGTTTTGCACGCACATGAAAAGGCCTGCATTTGGATTTCTTGTTCTTTTCCTACTTTTATTGTGTTGAATAATTGAATGATCTGGCTTGCTAGATACTGCAGTGTCACACATTGCAAAAAAGGTCATCTCAGCTGAAGGGTCTGAAGGGACAGGTGAGTAAAACAAGCCGTAGAACAAAGTGTTGGTGGGGATCAGACGTGCAGAGTCTGGACTGATGTAAGCAGTGGTGACGGCGTGGACACCTGTCCCCTTAGGGAGCAAACTTCAGCTGGGATGTGCCCCTCATAGGTGAGACGCTGCTTTTGTTTTATTTTGATGTTGCTGTATTTAGTTGTTCTGTGTCTAATCTTGTGGTGTGTACCGGTAAGAGCAACTGAACCCAAAAACATCAACTGTCTGAATGTAACTGAACAACCTGCTGTGCTTCACAGTAAACGAAGAAGCTCTGATGGTGAATGGATGCCAGCAGAGAACCAAGGGCATCCCAGATGAGTATGAACTTGTGGATCAGGGTGCAGACTCCAGATGGATGTGTTTTCAATAGGTAACCACAAGAGGGCGACATAAGCCCTGAAATGACTTTCAACATAAAGCAATCACTGATCCACTCCAATGAAAATCATGTTTTGGTGTTTTGATCCTGTTCTTGGGACATTCTTTGAATGTTGGAGGACAGTCATCCATCTATTTTATGATCCTGCTGTTCCCCTTTCAGGGTGACGGTGCTGCCAGAACCTAACTTGGTAAAGGTGAGGTACATCCTGGACAAGTCGCCATCTTATCGCAGGGCTATGATGAAGAGCAGAAAGAAAATTCAGCTGAAAATTGCATCATTGAATGTGCACTGTCCAAGAGAAATAAATACAATTGAAATGGAAGAGAACTTTTAAAGGCAACAATAAACACAAAACACACAGATGATTTGTGATTCCTGTACTTCTGAGTTCCTTTTATGGCATAAATACAAATGTCTTTCTGATATTTTTGCATAAAAACCAAAATGATTATCATTAAAGAAAATACAATGATAAAATATTTTAACTAAAATTTGTTTTTAATGATAAAGTTATCTGAGTGATGTTGATTTCAATGACTACAACCATAAATAAATAAGAATATTTTTTATTTTTTTCACCAGTGATTCACTATTTGTAAAAAGAAGTTACAAAACACAATTTCCTTCATTTAGCGCCAGTCATTTCTGTTCAGCATCACGTGAACTACAAGAACTGTCAGGACACCGTTTCCCACAATGCATTGCTTTGTAGCTAATAACATTTTTCAAGATTTTATATTGAAACAAATTTCAAAGACATTTCACAGTCTTTTGCTTTTGGAGAAAAAAATAGATTCCATTTATAGCTTAGCCTCCTCCAAAAATAAAGAAAACTTTGGAATTTTGTTAGAAAATTTGCACTTGTGGATGTCAAATTTAGCAAGAAAGACAAATAAAGTGATTAAAAATTTACATTGCATTGTCTTATGCTGGTGAAAACCCGTGTTGTGACTTATTGTAATGTGTTGAGGATTTTTGGTGTTGCAATGTTAATTTTTTTGTATTGTGTTTTAACCCTTCTGGGCCACCGTAGATTAAAGACCCAGTCTTTCAGTTTTCAGGTAAATCTCACTAATCCTTTTTAATAATCCTCCTAAAATCAATATTCCAGGTGGTTTGGGTTCCTCACTTATGACAAAAATTCCCTATGGAAGCACCAGAAACGCTGGTTCCAGTTTTCAGACGTTTTTATTGTTTTTTTTTATGTGAACCTGAACCTTTAAGTGAAAATAGTTGCACATTTTTTAAATTCTAATATGCCGCCTGTTTTGAAAGGCAAAGAATCATGTCATTTCCTTTCTTGTTTTAGTGTTTATTCATTTAACCTGTTTTCACTGATGATCTGCTCCATTCAATCCAACCTCATTCGGTAACTTCAATGCAAAAGCTCTAACACAGACAACAGCTTCTTCAACTTCCTTCATCGTCCACGTAAGAGGCAGACGGTGGGGCTGGGTGTCTGTGGCATTCAGTCAGTGTAGCACGGCACAGTCTGGTGAGGAATCTAAACCACATTTTGGGATGAATCCTAAACAAATCAGAGAATGGTGCAAGCAGATGGATAAAGGACCAAGACGCTGCAGGAAGAAGAGGAGCAAACCGATTTGCAAGTGAGATTTTCACAGCTCGTCCACTCTGCTGCTGTTGGACTAAGGCGGTACACTTAAGAGCTGCAGCTCTCAATGCAGTCTGCTCGGGCCTCCTGAACTTAAGCTTCATCCATACTTCAAAAAAGATACCCTCATTTTATTCTTTGGGTTCATGTGGGACAGAAAGCAGTCAAACTCCGTAAGAGAGAGCGGGAAGCAGCCGTTCAGGCACGGTGGAGCGAAGCTCTGGGCAGCTTGTAGGATATTTTAAATGATTTCATGAACCTCAACTTTAAGGCATGATCACTGATGTTTTTGTAGAGCTTTTCAAAATAAATCAACCAGATCTCTTAACATCATCCATGTCTTTCGTGCATAGTAAATGAGATAAACACAGACATCGCTCCGTGTAGCTAACATGCTAAAAACATTAGCTGCCATCTCCGTGTAGCTAACATGCTAAAAACATTAGCTGCCAGCTCCGTGTAGCTAACATGCTAAAAACATTAGCTGCCAGCTCCGTGTAGCTAACATGCTAAAAACATTAGCTGCTAGCTTCATGTAGCTAACATGCTAAAAACATTCCCTGTGTCCGAATTAATGCCCTAACTACTAAAAAACTATATAGTGTGTCACTATATAGTGCTGGACTATGTAGTGCCCTGGATTTTAAAAGCAATTCGGACACCATGCTCACTACTTTGTGGTCGTTGTCTTCTTCGGGTGTTGTTTATATCGCGGTTGACAAACAACAGAATGGTTGCATTACCGCACCACCTGGTCTGGAGACGAACTACTTTTGTACTCAAATTATCATGTCGCCTGTTTGCAGAAATAAAAACCTAATAAATGTAAAAATATTACGAAGACTATTTATGAATTTACTGTGTTCTTATTCATTCTTTTTTAAATTTATTAATGTACTGTGTTCTGATGAAAAAAACAACCTGGTTGATTTATAAAAAAAAAAAAATTGCATACGTTTTTGTGAAGAAACTTACTGTTTTTTCTCAGAAATGAACTGATAAATAACTAGTCCATTGCAATGTTTATTTTTATTTTCTCACAGTTGAGCCATTTACAGCTTGTGCGAAGCAGCACGTTTCTGTACTTCTTTCCTGTACTTTACTGAAAATACCTTTCAATATTTTTCGTCTCTCCTGCTTTGCCAACATAAAGGTGCTTGTCCTGGCCCTCTATGCTTATGGTCAGTCTGACACCAGACTGGATTTTGGGTTGACCCACTGGATCATGGGTCGTCTGGTGGAGCAGCTCTGGGGTGGGTACAGGAGACTGAGGCCCTGGTGTTCCTTTCCTGGCTGGCGTCTGGCACATCTTACTGTGTATTAGGCAGGACCTTTGACATGCCTCGCTCCACTGTGAGTGACATTGTCCACAGAACAGCAGACCACATCCTCCAGCTGATGCGCAGCGTCATGCTGGTCCCCAGCCTGGATGAACTGCCATTAGTCGCCGCTGGTTTCGAGCACCTCAATGGGTCTGCTGCCTTCCAAAAGGTCGTGGGAGCATCGACGGCTGCCACATAAGAGTAAAGGCCTCAAAAGAAAATGCAGCTCGTTATTTTAACAGGAAGCTTTTTTATTCAATCCAAATGCAGGCTGTATGTGACTCTAATGCCACATTTGAGATATTTTGGTGGGTGTCCAAATTCAGTCCATGATTCACGGTTCTACGGGTTCAGCTCAATTTTTATCAAACAACCACCTGAAGGATTCATCGTTGTGGGTGACAGTGGATATCCCTGCATTGTGCATCCCATCACGCTGATGACACCCTACAGGGAACCTGTGAGGAATGCATTTGAGGTCTGTTACAGCCGACACCACGCCAGGGCACGCTCTGTGGTGGAGAGAGCATTTGAGATGATGAAGACAAGATGGAGAGCAATATTTCTAGAGACGTTGGAAGTAAAAACCAACCTTTGCAGTTAGAATAATTCAGCTCCATCCTGCACCATCATTGATGATCAGTGCTTCAGTGAAGGGGTCTGCTTGGAGCCCACAGATGTTGAGCCACAGCAGGAGGACAACACCAGGAACCAGCAGGATGAGCAAAGTGGCGTCCGTCTGCGTAGACAAATCTCTGGTCTCCTGTCAGCTCCAACTGTCAGATGAATGGCTCTTCAGGACAGATTGACGTTCACAGCCAGTGCTAATCAGAACAGAACCCAATATTCTCATAATTTCTATAAATCCTGAAATGTTCATCTGTTATTCTCTGCATATTGTGATCAAATTGTACGCAAAATGAACCCATTAACCATCATCATTCTGTCTGTGATAGAATCAACGCCGGCCTCCAATAGACGCTGGTCTCTATAAACGCAGGGTCGGTCGACAAAAATATCATAAAAAAAAGGATTAGCAAGAAAATTTTATTAAGATGTAGCAGAGAAAGAGTGGTTATTCTGACACATAAAATGACCGAGTAATGGCTGTTTATGTTTTCAGTGGAAGTCTATGGATTTCAGCTTTTTGGCACTAGCGGGTACTTCCTGTTTGAAATGAGAAGAGAGCAACCGGTCAGTCCAGCTCTCTATATACAGTCAATGGGTCAGTTACAATAGGTTAAAGGTGAACCACATTGAAAGAAGTGTCATGTGCACCAAACATATAACCTTTTTTAAAACACTGAAATAAATTAAATCAAATACATGAAGAATTGTCAGCTTTTATTTAGCCACAAAGAACAAAACCGACCAAGAGACTCAAAATACCAGGTTTTCACGTTTGAAGCTTTTCTGTGAAACACATTTTGTAACTGTTGCTTAAAATAAAAGAATCAAACAAAAATTCTCTGTTTAGTTTAAAAAATAAAAAAGTAACTAAAACATGAATAAAATAACTCAAACATTTGATGTAATCAATAACTTTGCCAGGTGCAGTGCCCCTCCCTACCTGAAGCTGCGCTGTCTAAGTTAGGGGTGACATTGTCGCTTCTGTTCGTGCTTCTTTACCATGGACATATATAGGTAGACGCCTCATGGGCTGTCGCCACCTTTTGGAGGTGACGTCTCGATGCGCCGCCATCTTGAAGGGGTCCAAGTGCGCCTCCAGTGCTATTGTTTCTAATGAGGAAGGTGTATTTTTAGCTTAAAAAAACCCTTCTTTTTAACTTAATGTTTCTGTTGTTTTTGACACGTTTTGAGATATAATGTAATGTTGTTAAATAATAGTTCAGCCATGGATCATTTGCCCATGAAAATGAGATGGCTTTATGTGGAGTTTGTGAATGTCAGACCTGTTTTGCGAAAGGTACAGACAGAGATATCATTCAAAATAGAGGGAAAAAAAGAGACATTTTTAAAAAGTTATATTGACACAGAGGAGCGCGGTTTTTCATCCTATTTGACCATATAAAAGTTGTCTTTAGGCTGTACATTTGCATGAAGGATGAATGCAAAGGGAAGACGGGGCTGCAGGCAGAAAGTTTCTTTAAAACTTGTGCTCTTTTCAAGTTTTTAATGTTGTATATATGATGGAATCATGAAGAAAACTTGGTCTTAAAAGGTAGGCTGATATCAATGTTGCAGCAGGATGGTTCTTGAGTTTTACGTCACGAATTGAATATTTATGATAACGTAACAAAGTGTTCCAGAAGGAGATGGCAAACGGCTGAAAGACCTCCTGAAGCTTTGCTTTCCAGCAGATCAAAAGACGAGCATGTTTGAGTTCCATTGAGTTCTGTCCAGGATATCTTCAAGTGCAGCATTGTTTGGAAATGAATCAAGATGCACACGTGTTTAATGTCAGTTTCATCTGCAGCTGGGTGCCTGTTGTCTTTGTGGTTTTTCTTCCTCCTTCAAAGCAATAAAAGCATTAACAGTCAATAGCTTTTTATTCAATGTGTAATTCATATTGAGATAAATCCACTGTGCCGGCTCGGGATATTAGTTTAGAGTTTAAATTTTTTACTTTATTGATCGAAACTTTAAGAGTCGACTGAACAAACATTTACATTTGATCTAGTGTTAACACAGCAACCATTAATTTCTCTTGAACTGAAAATTGTTTTCCCTTGTTCAATTGAGGTTTATACTTGATTGCAATTCGGCAATTATAGTAACACCACAAAGAAAGCGAATGTGAAGAAAAATTCACTTTAGAGTCACCTGATGCAGCTATATTGTGAAAATGAAAAAAGCATTTCCACTCTTGACTTTTATTTTGAAATACATGAGTCACATTCGCTTCCATAACTACAGACCTACTGCTTATCCAGCGACACTTTAGAATAATAATAATGTTATTAATAATACATTTTACATGAAAACATTTCTAATAAAGTTAAAGCACAACTACAATGAATAATAACAAAAGCAAAAATTCTGTTTTGAGATCGCCCTTAAAAAGAAAAAAAAACTTCCATTTTGGAATATGATGACAACTTCCGTTCGACGTCCATCGGTCCATCCATCCACCCATGTTACCCGCAGCCGGAAACTCTTGGGAGGAAGATGACGTAATAACCAGTCATGTAGGTTTTTTTCGATGCGCATTACCTACGTTCTATGGTAGTACAGTGGAAGTGTAACTGACCTGTGGTTAGTGAGGCCGTTGGTTCGAGCACGGGACGATTTCTCCTTCTTATGCGCAAGAATCAAGACTGGTTATATATTTAAGTTTTGAGAGTTCAAAGAAATACATTTTTATCGCAACATGTTCCAAACAGTTGCGTTGTGTCTGTTCCGGACTGTGTAGTGTGGTCAGGGATGCATGCGTGCGGCTTACGTGCGTGCTTGCGTGCGTGCTACGTTCGTGCGTACGTACGTGCGTGTTTGCGTAAATGCGTGCGTGCGTAGTACGTCGTGCTTGCGTAAATGCGTGCGTGCGTACGTACGTGCGTGCTTGCGTAAATGCGTGCGTGCGTACGTACGTTCGTGCGTGCTTGCGTACGTGCGTGCCTGAGTCGCTGGCTGGGGGGTGGGGTGGGGCGATGTCTTCAAAATGATTCTTCGTCTGGTGCGCAATGCCGCCCAGGACCGGGCCTGCTTCGTGCCACAATTGCACTTGTACTTTGCTGCTTCGTTGCTCTTTTTTCGGGTGTACGTCAAATAATTCCCAGCATGCACGCGGCTCAAAAACTTATTTTTTAAAGAAAAACTCTTTCAGGTTAGCTTTCAGGTTAGCATTATGTTGCTTCGCAGTTTTATGTAATCATGACATTGTATGTAATTCAAGTTTGTCTAAAGCGCACTAGTTTAAAAACCATTAAATCTTAAGACCATGACTTTGTAATTGTTGTCGTAGGGTGTGGTTTATAAGTAACTGGTGTGAAAACGGTCTATAGGTTGGTTGTGATTCGGCAGTGACCAAAGCCAACCCACCAGAAGCAAGAACAAGAAGACGACGACGACGAAGAGCAGAGACGCCCAGAGAATCAACTTGCTCACTGCCGAACCACAACCAACCATTTTGCTCTTTTCAGATTGGAACTACAATGCCATCATTGAATAAGAAATCCTTTCTTTAGGTCCCGGTCACACCGCCCGAACCTTCCTGGAGCGGGAAAAAAATCCCTCACTGCTCGTTCATCACCGTTAAGGCACCGCTGCTCAACGAGAGTATTTTTAGCCTGCTGAATATGAAACATGCCGTTTCCAGTGCATACCGTCCCCAAACCAACGGACAGGTTAGCATTTGATATCTAACCTCGAGTAACCCAAATGAAATAGATTCCAGTTATTTCTCTATTCTCCAATACAATTCAAAGGATGAAAGGACCAAGCAAAACATCAAGCGTGCTCTCAGAAAGTACGTCAGCGTAAACCATGATGACTGGGACCTTCACCTCGCTGCTGTTGTGTATGGCATCAACACTGCAAAGCAGGGATTCTTGCACTGACGTTTCCTAGAATACATTTGGTATTTCTAGTAATATCCTTGACATTGTAGCATATTTTTAAGGATGTATTTGGAATGTATTCATTCATTGAATCATTTTAGAATGTAAGTTTTCCAAACTAGTTGACGAGTGCGAGAGAAAACAAATGAATGGAGACATTTTGTGTGATCAACACGCCACCCGCCACAGTCCCTACTTCCTGCTCTTCCATGGACATCCCCGTCCTTCTAATGTGATGATCACCTGACTGACCAATGGGTGATGACCTTGAAGTTGAGGACCCAGAAGAGACAATCAACCTCAGAGTAGAGGAGATGACTGCTCTGAATGAAAAGGTGTGTACGTTTCAAGGGGGCTAACTAACAGGGAGAGGAAATGAATTGATGTAAAATAGAGAATGTGGTCACTACAATTCTCATTTGTTATTGTGTGTATGATACTTCTCCTGCTCTGTCTTTTTCTGCTGTTTCTAGATTTCCAGAACAGAATAAAATATATGATATTTTCATATTACATGATGGATTATGCAGATTACAATTGATTTAAAGCAGTTCCTTAAAACTGCACACAGCGCAATGGAATATATAGGTCATGTACAATAAAAAAGCATCAAATAAGAGCATTGCTCCAGCGATTTTCCAGACTGTGACAGAAGAGGAGGGATAGAGTGAGTTGTCCTGTCTCCTGTAGGACAATAGAACCCCTATAACCTGCTTTAGTTTCTCAGGAGAAATAACACTACCTTTATTTTATAGTTTTCAAATCATTTTTTAATTATTTTATTTATGATATATATATATAATCAATTACATGAAATTCTCTTTATTTTAGGTGGAATATGTCTTGGACAAAAACAGTTCTCCAGGAGATCTCATAGACAATGTAAGTTTATTTGTTTAACACATTTCATGTACAAAGACAATTCAAAGTGATTTACATATAACATGAA